>OZ023328.1:14227949-14457949 GCA_964007535.1 Brachyptera risi | reverse complement strand
ATATATGATCCAGGATCTTCTCTCTGAAAATATGAGAGAGCGTGAAGATCGTGAGAGAAGACAACGTGAGAGCTTTTCTTCCTGGACTTCCAATACGAGATATAGCAAGTACAAGAAACCAAATCAGTATTTCAAGTTGCCAATCGCACGCCAAATTCTGAGTATATACGCCATTCGATCGCAATTGACGACTCGAAATGGGCGTGACTTCACCACTCCGCCAGCTAAATCCATATCATTTTTGGTCATTTGAAAACACCCTGATTAGACACTCGGATTTCACTACAGTTCTCACAACCCTGTTGATTGGATGGTATGATTTGTGACGTCAAGGGGGCGGAAACTGCGAGTCGCCTATATCGGCGTAAACCTAGCTTTTATCAGCATAAAATCAAAAGGAAGATGGAATTGATACTTGTAAAACAACGATTGTGAGGGTCCACGGCGTGAATCTCTCCACGCTTCCTTCAACCAGTGCCTTCCAAAACGTTTCCTTGTCATTTCGCTCGTGGATGAGGTATAGTCATGTGAGGTGTCGCTAATGTATTACATGCCAGAGGGTGTTATTGTTCGAGATATGGAGACATTATTCTCATGTGTACTTCCTTGATTTGATGGGTAAGATTCCATCACGCTTTTGGGAATTATAATATATAGACAAAATACGTTTTTTCAAATTACTATCATTATCAATATGGTGATATTGCAACAGAGTTATTTTCCTCCAGAGAGACTGAGGATCAAGAGTTAGGATCTTTCGTGCGGGGCACAATGAAGCAATATCACCACTGGAAAAAATAATTCAGCATTGTTTCATAATCTATTCATTTTTATTTCATATGTTTGTGTTTATATTATGAGTTTCATATAATTGAAATCATAATATAACACTCTGAATAACCAGTTATAGTTGATTGATGAATTCCGGGGTAAGGAACAATCAAATCATCAATTTCGCAGAAAAAATCTTCCATTTCCTTGTTGATCAACATCTTATTTCTCTCCTATTCTACTCTGTATTCCTTTCCTAAATCTATTCCCTCTTCTTCTTCTCCTCACCATACAGTTTCAATTTGATTCATTCATATTCAATAATATCATAGCTTTTATTCGAGATTAAAGTGTGAATTTAACTGATAGACCTTGTATCTTTGTGTGCAGGGTAGTGACCGCAGTAAATCAGTGCTCCTCGTGATCTCGTTAGCAGGGATCAAAGTATGCAGTCCCGACGGGAAGGTAAGAAACTAATATCATCCCTATATTCTCGTCATTATACAAGAATGATGAGATTTTCATCGTTTCGTCGCTGAAAGAAACCAGATTTAATCCGTGAATATTGTCAAGTCAAATTATCTCGTGGCAAGGTAGAAGTGAGATTGTTCCGTTGAAATGTAACGGAAATGTCTACTGTTCTGGTGACATTGCCATCGAACGTGAGCATAACGTAGTAGATGAGTGGTTAGCTCACTGGACCGTCATTCAAGAGACCGGGGTTCGATTTCCACCATGGTCGATCATCCTGACAGGAATTTTCTGTGGTGTTTACCTTTGCCGTTCTGGTCAATACTGGGATGGTTCCTCAACAACAGGTCACGACCGACTCCTCCCCACTATCCGAGAGCACCTGATAAAATAACCTTCCATCTCATCATCCCACCATTACATATATCATTCGCCGACGCCAATAAATCGTAGTCATGAGTACAGTGCGTTGTAGAATCCAATATGAATATAAAATAAATCGGACATTTTCTGACCGAAATTACAGTGAAATAATAGTGGATATACATGATTCGACAGAAGTTCAAATGGATAATTGCGCTTCGAATTCAGTTTATATTTGATCAGAGTTCTGTATTTGTGATATCATCTCCTCTGTAACAAGATGAGAATTGAATTGACCAGATATTTTCGATTTATAGTCAAAGTTCACGAACTTGAAGCGTCTAGCTGACTCATGCGGCACCTTGACCACACTGTCGTGATTTTCATACAGGCTTATAGATATTATCGATCGTTGCAGATTATTCAGGAGATGGAATCTGTCATTATTTGTATAATTTTTTCATCATGATTTTTTAACGTGATACAAATTTGTTCCGAATTGAATGACGAATCATGGTTTATTCATTTGTCCGAAGATTTGCATTTAGTTCAAATATAGGAAATATCAAAACTTGGAAGTAAAAATGAAAATGAGGAAACGGAAATATAAAATTGAAAGAGAGAGATGATATAATGATGCAATGGTTGTCCAGTGTATGTTGGAATTTCAGGTTGGAGAAAATTTAAATTAAAATTAAAATAATGTCCGTGACATTTAAAACAGTTGACTTCAATGATAGCACATCGTCACTCTAACATTTATTGTTGTACGGTTGCGGGCAGATGAAATCAAGCTGTAATCAAGCCTCAATCACTCGATACAATCATGTCGATCAAGCTACATCAAAATGCATCATGAAGAGAATATACTGATGCTATACGCACTGAAACCGAAAGACAATGTTCATATGCATTCCACGCGTAGTTTATGAAAAAAATCAGCTCTTATATGCGTTCGAATTTTATTGAATTGAAAAATTCATTCAGGATTGAACCATGTCATGTAACTCTGATATACACAAAACAATAACAATTAAATTGATCATTCACTGAGACGAGTGGCCAAGTGGTTAATACACTGAACCGTCAGTCAGGATAACATGGTTCGATTCCCGCTATGGTCGACTACCCTGGAAGGGGTGCATTGTAGTTTACCTCTGTCGTTCAGGTCACTACTGGGATGGTTCCTTATCAACAGGCTACGACCAAGAAGGTTACATACTTCTAACCACCTTGGCTACGACCGACTCCTTCCCACTATCCAAATACACCTGATGGAATAGCCTCTCATCTCATCATCCCACTATCTCATATATCATTCATCGACGCCAATAGTTCGTATTCATCAGTAGGGTGCGTCGTTAACCCAATTAAAAAAAGAATAATCATAATTTTAATTTTCCGTGGCATGGTTCCACATCTCAAATTTTCCGAAGATGGAATGAAATGGGTGTCATCTAACTTCTAACCTCTCCTCTTCTCACATTATTTCAAAATTGAATTATTGATTCACGATAACCTTTCTCTCGACTTCAAATCAAAACTTTGTCCATATTACTTTTACATTTTGAAATATATTTCTTTTCTCAACGTTGAACCATTCACGTTGATATTTCACACATCACTCATGATATCGTCAATGAAACAACACCCAGTTCGAAAGTCACGTCTCAACAACATGTCGATTTCTGTATCATATTATATATCATGAAATCTCAACATTTAAGTGCTATAAAGTTATTCCATGTTCAGTGTACGTGTTGAAATATAAAAGAAACTCCACAAAAGTCTGTGAAAATAAGAAAAAAAATATATAATATGTTAATCTCGACTATGGTCTGTCTCTAAAAGTTTACAGCGCTACGTTATGACGGGGGCAATGAATAATGTGGTGACTGGGAAAAGTCGAGAAGCTTTTCACTGCAACTAGACTGTCAGATTTATTCGCACTTAGGTAATTTACGATATCGCGTCATGCATGCCATCCACGTTAGCGTGGCCGAACATGACTTTAATACCGCGTCACGGATAGCTTTGGCGAAACTCTTTGTGATTCTATTTTTATCGTTCATACTCGATATCTATCACTTGTAATATTGAGGGCATAGCGATATAAATAATTCTTGGAACTATTTTATGAATAATGATTTTCGGTTTAGTAGAAGGTTTAGGAGAACTGTAGAAGTACAAGTACTAGAAGTAGTGTTGACTTTTTCAAAAGCAAATACGATCTTCTCAACATCGAGGTCATTGGGCTGTTCATTGGAGCGCCAGGTACCATACCGAGCTTTCTCAATGAATTTAGATTAAGGTTCAAGCTGAAGAACTTGTTTTTGATATTGTAATTTCAGCTTTGAGAGGTTCAAATAATATTTTAAGAAATCATCTTCACAATGTTTTTTTTTTTGTAATAATTATTATTTTTTTTTTTTCTCTAAGAACCTCAAATATTCTTACTTTCATTAATTTCTTTCAGTTATATTCGCAATTCTTATCATCAGTTCAATTTTTCAGGCATAATGTTAATATTACTACTTGAACCAATTTTCAATTTTTCACTTTTCAATTATTTAACTATATTTCATTTCTATATATATTGATATCAAAATTGTATTCCATACTGATCATTATCCTGTGAACTTTTTATAAGCCAGGGACCAATAAATGTTGTTTATAAACGTTTGAAGGTTAGTTAGTTTGAGATCACGTGTCACTGTTAGATAACTTATATACGATTTTCTTTTCTTCATCAACATCAAAACTCAACACAAAATCAGCGCTTGCTCATGCATAAAGTCATTGGATAAGAGTGGGATCGTTCGGATGGGCACCACAAGAGCGATCTTATCATTTTGATTATTTTAGATGAAAAAAAATCAACTTTGACACAATGGCTCAACTATGAATTCCATCATTGAAGTAATGCATTCATCAATACTCAGTCGTTATTTCATTCATAGAAAACAACTACTATCACAATATTAGGAAAAAGGATATTTTCAACCATGTTGTATATTCAATCGAACAAAAAACAAATTTGTCGAACAGTTATACACTGTTCGAAATTCAAAGTACATATAAATTACAACGATATATCGAATTTTTTCATCAACAATTATTTCAGATCGTTTTTGAAAAGTTCAGAGAGATAGCACGTTGTCATCTAGCCATACAAACTGGAAGTTTTTTTTCTTTTGTGAGGAACTGAAATTTTGCATGATTGCCCCGCGGTTTTAGTTGCGGGAAGTGTCGGATTCTTACCGACTAAAACCCCTCACCGACAGAGTGGTCATTTCATCAGTTGATAACGATAATGAGTTGATTACAAAGAAATTAATACAGAAATTGTTGTTGAAGAACATCATGTCAGGGGCATTGTTGTCGACTTATTACAACAATGTGTGACATCAGTCGAAAGATGAATGTCAACTAAATTAATTGACAACACTTGGCGTCATCTCCTGAAATCTTCAGAACAAACTTCACATATTTTTCGAGAGCAATAGATAACTTACCGGTCCAACTTTTGTTTGCTCTACTTTTCTCTTGTAACTGAAGTCAAGTTGAATCTGATTGGATGTCCCACAAAGCATGAGTATTTTTATGAGTATATTACTTCTTATTTCTCCATTCGTACCGCCAAATAATCCAGCCATTGGATGGGGTCATTGAGCGAACAACAATCATCCTCATGAATCATCACAGACTGATCATCATGGACGATAATGAAATGATTCGACCGGTACTTCGGACAAATTATTTGCATCACTTCTCACATTTCACACGGTCTTTGCGCTCTTCGTGAATCGCGACTATTGCGTTTTCCCACTACAAATCAAGTTCTATAAAAGTATGTTGAATGTGGTTGATAATAATTCCCGACAAGAATGTGAGGAATGCTCTCGACCATGAGCGACAGATAAACGTTTCTATTACATTCAAATCTATTCAAATGTATGTATCATTCGTTCAAGGCCGACTGTGGATTATTGAAGAATTTGATGATTGCGTTGGAATGTATCAAATTATTTCAAAAATGCAGCTTTTGGGCATATCCAGGTGAAAGGTTGTTTCGGTGGACGTGAAGAAGTCAAAGGAGCTACGAAATAAGATAATGGAATACAAAAAAAGACCACCACAGAGGAGAATAATTCCGCTTGTACTTCACAAACATATTGAAAAATATATTCTCAGATTTGAAGAACTAACTCCGATGTAAAATGCATAAATATTCGGAAATATTCAAGTGGAAGCAGGTATATAAATTCATATCTTGAATTGTTCAGAAACAGGTTTACATGAGAAATCAATTCACCGAGACGAGCGGTCGAGTGTCTAGCACACAGAACCGTCATTCGGGAGATCGAGGTTCGATTTTCAGCATGGTCGACCATCCTGAGAGGTTTTTTCGTGATTTTTCCCTGTCATTCAGGTCAATACTCAGATGGATCCTCAACAACAGGCCACGACCGACTCCTCCCCACTATCTAAAAACACCCAATGAAGTAACCTCCATTCTATCATCCCATCATCTCATAAATCATTCACCAGCGGCAATGAATAGTATTTATAAGTACAGTGCGTGGTAAAAAAAAAATGAATATGAAATTCAACCTCTCATATCATCATCCCATCATCTCATTCATCATCCACCGACGCTAATAGATCGTAGTCATCAGTATGGTGCGTCGTTAAAACCCAATATAAACAAGGGTGAGCGAGCTCACCCTTGGACGCCCTCATATAGAAAATTGAACCTTAAATTGATTGTTTCTATTGACAGAAAACCTTAAATGGATTCTTCTGTAAAAATAAATCCCTAAATTGATTGTTTCTTTTGACAGAAATCTTAAATACATTGCTTCTATTTACAAAAAATCGTTACAAGATTTTTTCTATTGACATAGAATCCTGAATTAACTTTTCTCATCAACAGAGTAGAGTAGGCCCACCTTTGATATTTTAATTATAGGCGTAATAATCTAATACTTTTATTAAATGCTTATTTTTCTATGTTATACTTAACGACCCCACTATTAGCTAGGTTATGGAGGGTACAAATGAGCGGGAGATGAAAAACAGTGAGCTGATGATAGATGAAAGAACATTTAAGAATAAAACACACTTTACTCAGGATTAGAACATGCGGCCTTGGAACCAGAAGCAGATGCGCTACCTCTAGAGTCTAGACCAAGGAGGACGGTTAAAATGCTTCTGTTGGCAGAAAGCCTTCAATATATATATATATATATATTTATATATATATATATATATATATATATATATATATATATATATATATATATATATATATATACATTACTTCTAGAGAAATAAAACCTTGTATTACAACCTTGCATTGTGTACAGAAACCTGAAAAAAAATGCGAAAGCAATATTTGTATGTATAGTTTGTATGTATGTATAGTGTACCACAAATGGTGTTGATAGTCAACATGCATATTATTTTCAAAGCATGAACAAATGGCCTAAAGTCCATTCATATAAGCGTGTTAGGGCCGATGCACAATATGCCGACAAATTCTCCAGACACCTTTCTGCTGGATAACTCTATCGGCCACTTTTGTGGGCGTTTTACAAATGACCGATTTCCGACAACCTTACAAAACCAATAACATTTAGAAGTTGGTATTGAATTTTGAATGCTTTTTGCCATAATCGAACTCATCGAACGCTCGAGTTATGAGCTACCTTCGTTCAGCTTTGTCTTTGAGAGGTCTTCAAAACCGTGTGATGACAGATGACACTTTCGACATTGGGATTGTATTTTTCAATTTTGAGGTAAGAAATGAATTTACGTTCTGTTTAGTCGTATTTTTTGACAATTGCAATCAGGCAAGCATAAGTCGAGAGATTGAATTTGATGATTTTTCACAGTTGATTTAATGTTTAGCTTACAAAATCAATGCCTAGGCCCAGACTTGGGCCCATACCCTTGTAGGTTGTGATTTCCTCGAAAGAGGGTTAAAGGAATAAACACTACTACTACTACTTCTACCATTCCAACTAAATGCTTATAGGCTACCTGAGACAATGAATAACTAGACTCGGACCTAGTAAATATATGACCTAGGCACACCCTATATTTCCACAGCCAGAAGTACCTCATTTGGAGTTACATACATGTAGGCCTAGACCATAAATATTGTATAAACATAGGGGCTAGGCCTAGTTCTCGATTCATCTTGCCCGAGACCATTGATTATGTAAGGTTACACATTCAATGCCGAGACCTAGCCTACTTGACCAAACAAAACTGTGGTGTAAGAGAGGAATCGTGAATTGTGTAGTGTCGACCTTGAGCTCATTACTTAATCTCTGTCAGATTAAATATTAAAATATTCATCAATATTCATTGTATCTACATATACAGATGGAAGCTTGGATTCGTTTGAAAGCTTTGCCGCGAACAGCACGGAAGAGCATGAGTTGGGAGGGCGATTGAGGTTGCGTTGATCATTTCTTCATGGAATGACAGACTCCCGTGGATGACATCCGAGACAACTTGCCACAGACGTATGAGTAGAGACAAAGGTTTGTAAGCCTACTCTTGACATTGAAATTTTTTTTTCATTTTTTCATTCGTGTTCTCACAAAGATTTCAGTACAATTTCGTAGACCCGCAAAGTCACAAAAAGTTGACTTGTCTGCAGGTCTACTAACATTTTATACATAAGAAAAACAAATTACAAATAAGTATATCAAGTCTGAACACTTACGCACGTACATTTTGATAATAATGATGAAAATATCAATTTTAATAAAAAAATAATCATAGGGCCTACTGACAAGAATCCACATTTTGAAATTATGGACTATTTTCAGTTATTTGGAATATACACTGTAAAATGAAATAGTTTTATTTCTCATGAAATATAAGATAATTTGATAATATCCATTTTTTTAATTCTATTTTTACTGTGGATATTAATAACCACTATTAATATTAATATTACACTAAATATAACAGGAATTCATGTAGTAACGTTATCAATACCGGTAGGCGATTCTCTCAACTGCAGTAGACCTTACTACTGGCAAGGCTCATAAATGATATACCAGTAAAAGTCAACAATATGCTAGCAACGGTCTACTATAAGGTACCGTAAAACTATACCGGCTTAAGAATACGGACTGTAGAATATTCTTGTAGCACTAAATTCACTGACACGCCCCCTATTTATTTATTTCATTTTGATTCTGTTGAACAACCCCACCGACAGCTACGAGGGTACAAATAGCCACACACAATAATTTCAATGCTTATTTTTATTTTATTACACATCAAATCACACTTCATAGGCCTACAAAATTCTCAAAAGTATTTGAGCATCCAGTGAGAATATGTTGTAGGGGAGCAATTTAAATTACATGTAGTAACCGGTCTTTTGAGGAATAAAAAAATCATCAATATTATCAATATTTAATATTTATCTAGTTTTCTTATACTGTCAAATATTCACAATATTCTATCAAGTCTCATCAGAGAAGAGGAAGAAATTGATCATAGTCCAATAGTAGGCCTAAGGAGTCATGGAATTACGTAATTCCTACGTCCGAGCGTAAAACAAAGACCTTGGACAGAATGGTCGATTGTGTGTATTCAAGTTGACAATTCGTTTGTGTTTGAATAAATATTCACCTCAACTACCGGTTGATAGATTTGAAAGTAATGGGCCGAATATTATCACATTTTATTCAATTTAATCGAGGTCCAGTTGAATTTAATATTAGTTCAATTCAATTTCAGTAGGCCTACTGAAATACCATTTCAATTCCAGTTTTGAATAGTTTATAACATTGTTTGTGTTTTTTAGGAGATTCTGTGTATGCAAATGAACCTTGACTGCTGCTACCAATTTCCAGAAAGAAGAGCAACACGAAGAGCAACACACCACAGTGCACTGCCGTACATTTTTTCTTCAATAATTTATAGGCTTAAAATTATATCATTCATTATTTGTGAAGGGAATAAATATCAATCAGTTGGTTATTTAATGCGTGTAAATGAATCTTCATTTGAATACCTTGTATTGATCTAGGCCTATATTTTTTCATGAATGTGTTTTGGTATGTTATTATTTCAGGTATTTGGCCGCTTTTGCTTCAGCAATCAGAACAAGAGTTTCATCCATTTTTAATGAGGCCCCTGCTTTCGTATTGAGAGAGCAATTCAACATTTTGAATTGAAGTCATTTTTGCCTCCCCCATATTCTGACATTTTCCCGTTGCACGGTCGAATGCATCGTCATCTGTACGTTTTCTCTTCTTCGGCGTCGAAACAACAGATTATGAATAGAATATGTGAAAAGTAAATTATTCAATTGGATTAGGCGTATATATTTTTTTTATCAACATCGAAACTTGATGCAAAATTATTGTTTCCCAATTGAAGGTAGGATTGTTTGATCGGGGCACCACAAGGGCGATCTCACCACCCCATACATGGATTATACATTATAGGCATACACGGATTATATCAAAACATGAACTGTCGTTTGATTTCATATTTGAAAAAAAAGCAACTACAACTAGGTAATGTCTCGAGTGTAAATAATAACTAAACGGTAAAGTAATGTCAAAACACTTCACGATTTCATGTTATAGTAATTATTATACATTCACACGTAGTAACAAACAGTGAGAACAGTCGAGTGAAAATGGAATGTCAACTTTACATGCGAGGCAGAAATATAGATCGGTAAAGGAAATTCGCTTGTAATATTTTATTTACAATTTTACATACACATTGTCAATTTACAAAGACGGTGAATACATGTGAATACAAAAGAGGTGGTAAAGTTCAAATTGAAGAATGTTCAAAGTATGATAAATGCAGATTGTTAACAAAGGAACTTATGATTGTGATATTACAACCCTTCGATCTGTCATTATCTCTTCACATATTCACTCTTCATGTGTTGCGGGAGGCGAGGGGAATTTAGGACCCGGTTCGATCCCTGCCGCCTTCCACCTTTACAGGGGTTTTCATGATTTCCCTCTGTAGTCCAGGCTAATGCTGGGATGGTTCCCACAATATAGGCCACGACTGCTTCCTTCCCACTATCCTTCCCATTACTCAAGAAACCTTCATCTCATTAATCATCCATCCGACGCCAATAGATCTTGGCTATCATTACAGTTTGCCGTTAAAACCCAATACTGTATAGAAAACTTGAGACACTATCTCGTATTTTGTAAATTTTAAATACATTTTTTAAATGTATCTTGTATCTGAAATAGGCCTACTCAAAATTCAAGTATCTGTATGTAGTTTTCAGATACTTGAAGTTGACCGGGTTTCCAGTTCCGATTCTGTTTTGTCGTCCAACACGATATCGGTACGATTTTTGTCATGCCTATTTCCACTTGGCTGTGTCGTAACGTTTTCGTCACGTCGTAGTCATAGCCGTCATTACCTCGACTCACGGCTTCTTTGAATGTGAGAAATTGAGCTGTCAGAATACGATATATATTTTTTAAATAACATCGAAACTTGATACAAAATCATTGTTTCCCAATTAAGGCCAACGATAAAAGGTAGGATCGTTTGGACGGGGCACCACAAGGGCGATCTTATTACCCCAAGAATACAAATTGACACACTTTTCTCAGGTCGCGCCGTTGTAATTATACAAACACGGAGATTGTCCTGTACCATCTGAATAAATAATTCTACTTCAAATGGCATAGCAATTCTGGATACAAAATCTAAGACCGTGATTCTAAAAGTGTGGTGATGTTTGAAACTGCAGTTAGGATATGTGGATCGATATTTTTGTGAATCGATTCTTTTTTTGTTTTTTTTGGTGGCAATGTAAATCCAAACAACCGGAGCCAGATGGATTGCAATCGCAGTGTAACTTACGGTGATCGTAATTTCGGACGACAAAAGTTGGAAGTTGAGTCAATAATCACGGGACCGAAACGATGTCGTAAACCGGCATGTTTGTAGGTGAATACTGGCTTGTGATTGTCTGTTGGGAAAATTGTGGCGGACAAGAAAAAATTGGTAGGCCTACTGGAAACCCTGCTTCAGAGTATTTTTCCCATGTCTGATTACACTGTAATCTTCGAGTTTAATAAATATTTTGACTTTATTCTCAAGGCCATCGAAAAATGAGAAGAACTTCTTCTGTCAAATGAATATGATAATTTCAATTAACTAATGCAGACCCATCAAACTTGGTTGATTATGAACTCATCAAAAATTAATTCAACATATTTTGTCCGGTTTATTTTAATAGTCCGCTTTAATTCTGTAATTACACCAACGTTTGGAAAAAGTTTTGATTGGTTACACACTCTCTTATCTGTATGCCACATTCCCACGTACAAAAGAGAACATAAAAACGAAGCCCGATTTTGTTCGTCAAGTGAAATGAAGTCTTAGTTCAATGGAATTAAAAAATCGACAAGAATAATCTGTTGGTGGGGCATTCAACAAGCAATAATCAATCAATCAGTATGGTTGAATGTATCATTTCATTTTGTCATGACTCACTTGCAACTCATTGTCACTAAAAACTAGGAATACTCAACATGATAAACTATGTGTTTGTTGCATGTAAGAAGAGCGATCTACACACAAAAATATATTTTTCTCATCATGTGACAACTGATTGTGAAAGTTTGGTAGCGTATTTGCAATTACTGCCTCAATATGCATGAGAGTGACATCGCTCATCCAATAATTGAATTCGGAAATGCCTAGACTGAAATCTTTAATTTTTCATAAGACTTTGTCGTACTCTACAACAATCAGTGTAGTAGTAGTATAGTAGATATTCATTCTATGCTATTTTTTTCACATAGGCCTACATACATGGTTACAAAAAATGACATAAGATTGGATAAAAAAATAAGGATATTTAAACAGAATTAGTGAACATTTATCATTCCAGACAAGGCTATTGATATATAATACTATTGTTAAACCACATTTCTCTTTCTGCATAACAATACTATATCAAGCATTCATGACAGACATTAAAAACTTGCAACTATTACAAAATAGAGGAATGAGAATTGTACTGAAATGTAGAAGGGAAACGCATGTAGACAGAATGTTACTAGTACTAGGATGGCTGAACGTAGTGAACTGGATAAGTCTGAATGGAATGTGTTTCATTCATAAAATGCACAATGGTAAATTACCCCCCTATCTAAATGAACAACTAACATATGTTAACTCGATCCATAACCATGGTACGAGAAATCATAACAATCTGTATCTTAGTAGCTGCTCCAAACAGATAAATGCCAAGTCATTGTTATATAGAGGTGTACGTGACTATAACAGTCTACCAGATTATTTAAAACAATTGGGATCACAGAAAGAGTTCAAAAATGCACTTGTGAAATATATAATGTTAAGAAATTATAAGCTATAGTATGAAGAAAATACTCATTGTTATTCTATTATTTTCATATTTTTTCAATTTTATGTTATATCTTCTATTATCCATACAAATTACCAGTGTATGTACCTATTTTATGTAATGTATCTTATTGAATAGCGCACTGTCGCTAAATAAACGAAATATTATTATTATAATAAAACAAAGTGTTCACAATCAAAAAGTAAAGAAAGCAAGTAATATTTAAATTATTAAATCACTCGATAGTGTGATTAAATTACTATGTAGGCCCATGTTGAATGTCTCACGTATGTATTATTCATCAGTATTTTCTGATAGGTTACTTTTGTGATTCTCCTTTGTAGCCTAATCAGAGAATAAGTGATTGATTGCAATAAAACAATCCAATCCATGTACAATAATTGTACCCGTCAATTTATATATTCATCAAATCTCAAACAAATAAAACCATCAAAGAAATAACAGCGAGGCCTATACATTAGCGACACGCCTACTACCCTCCCCGCACCATACGTCCCCGGCATGCAAAAACTCAACTCGGAGAGCAAGCAAGCTTCCTGCCGTCTTTCAAGGAACCATCCCAGTATTGACCTGAATGACAGAGAATAACCAAAAAAACTCTATCAGGATGGTCCACCATAGGCCTGTACATGTAGGGTACCGTACCACCCTTGGGTTGCATAACTGATACACCGAAAATATGGTGAATTGAGAAAAACGTAGGCCTACACTGAAAATCCGATAGGCCTACACCGTAAGCATTATTTCAGATGATGACTGAATAGGAAGGCTACGATATTGCATTTGAATAGTGTGAGACTCTCCTCTTCTCCCCACAATAATATACTAGCCATCATGCATGAAAATATTTTTCTTGCGGTGTACGAGATTTTCGGTTCAAGTTAGCTTAACCTAACTGCACTCGACTCTAACATCAGATCCCAGTCTGTGTATGACAGTTCAGTGTACTAGCAACTAATAACCTCAGCAACGTACCTGCTTCAACTCTGGCAACGTATGCCTCATTTTCAATAGGGAAGGATATGAACTGGAGGGAGTGTTGAACCAATGCGTTGCTAATGTCACACAAAACTCGCGAGCAACTGGCTTGACTTATGCCTGTTACATCGCCCATAACGAGCTGGAACGTTCCAGACGCGTAGAATCGCAATGCAGTAAGAACTTGCGTCGGTCTGGTCAAATGGCCTTCCAAAATGCTGCACAGTTCCAAGACGATATGTCTTGGAAACCTGTACCGTTTAATCAGATGGTCATCCGACACATTTAATGAATCCAGCCTATCTTTGAATACTCTGCCAGGTCTAACAATGATAGGCCCCTCCTGATTAGGCCTCGGCCTAGCCTCATCCAGAATTAGGAAAAGCCCAGCATTGAACATTGTAATATAATTAGTAGGAAATAGGCCTAGGCCTATTATAACTGTATATATAATTAGTGTTAGTGTTTTAGTGGTTATAGGCCTATTAGTAATCATAAGTTACATTTCAGCTAGGTAGGCATATAGGCCTAGTAATAGTGGTACACTCTTTGACAGGTTAGGCTAGAGTAGACAGACAAGGTGAGTGGTCAGAGGTGACACTGACAGTTGCACACGCTAGGCCTAGGCCTAGTCGAGATCAAGCAAAACGTTGAGGTTAGATGTACAACCGGATTTATAAAATACGTAAATCAAATTGCGCGGTATTTAAAAATATCCTTACCGTGTTTTGGTGGGTAGAATTTACATTTTCTGTCAAATTCAGCCATAAAATCATTGTAAATTGATATTCAAAGTCAAGAGGTGATCACTTACTAGGGCCTAGGCCTACCAGTCAATTTTTTAGGTACTTCTCTCTGGACAATAGATGAAAGAACAGCTATTAGGATCTCAGACACTTGCTAGGGATTGGTGGGACGATCAAATATTTCTTCATGAGTTTGGATTAAGACAAAATATGGTATTATCTCGAAAGAAGTTCGTAACTTTGAGCCAAATCAAAGTTATGACCTTGTGTGAATTCGGGTCCAGAAGATAATATGAACACATCGGTTGTTTATAAAATGTTACCATGGTTTTCAGAGGGCCAAACCAAAGAGGTTAGTATTTTAACCTCCTTGACCAAAAATGGGGTATACTCAATCTTTTTTCGGTTTTTATTTAATTATAAAATATTAAGGCTACGTGGACAAAAGTTATTATCGTAACGCGGTAGATTATAACCAATTACAACTTGAAAGCGCTTAAATTTCTAATTTACGTGGAAAACCAGCGATTCTATTAACGCGCAAAATATGGTATAAAAGTCCACGCCATTCCAAGGTCGATAGAGTTTTTTTCGTTATTTCGTTGATTTGAAAATATACAGGCTATGTGGACAAGTTTCATTACTACGTAGTCGAAGATTGTAAAAAAATACATAATCCAAGCTCGATAATTTTCAATTTACGTAGAAATTCAGCGATTCTACGCGACGAATAGATTTTTTCGGTCCCTTTTGAATCAAACGTATAAGTGTGTTTCCACAGTGTGGTGAACACGCTAAAAAAGAATATGAAGTGATTCCGAGAGATTTAATTTTTTTTTACTGAAATCAAAATTATTCTAAGGATATAATTTTGTGCTATTTAAGTTCAGTAACAAGCCACCGTTGAAAAATTACGAATCATTCCACCGAGCTAGCCTCACTGCTGAATTAATGAAGTTCACCTAGTAATTGCATGAATATCTCATGTGCATGTATCCACGAGAGATAAAGGAGCGAACCACCCGAACGCTAGTGGTGTAGGATACGTGAGACGATCGATCGGAACCTTCTTCTTTTCTCAGATACAAGTATTGTTAGCGCAACTTTCGTCTTCTTTGAGTAGATAATTTTTCTCAACTCTCAGCCTTCATAGCCTTCTCTTTTATGAAAATCATACAGTGAAAGATTGTAGTAATTTTCTGATTTCAGCATTTTTTTCAATTTCAAGCCCTCTTGAATGCTTCTGGTAACATAGGGATGCAAAGCATCTTACTGGTTGTTTTCGTGAGAAAATGCGAAGTGTGGTATGCTTTTCCCACAGCCTTCTTCATACAGATCATTCTTCTCTGAAAATGAATCATTTGAACAAAGAAGGCTGTGGCTTTTCCATTCCTAGCTGTGTGAAAATGTTGTGAAAATATCCAATATATTTTCACTCACTGGCACATGTAGCTGAATGCATCATGTGACCCGGGAGGCAGTAGGCATATCGGACCCGGTTCAATCCCCACTACCGTTCATCTTTACAGGGGATTTTCGTGGTTTCCCTCTGTAGTCTCTGAGGTTATTGCCGGGATGGTTCCCACCATATAGGCCACGACCGCTTCCTTCCCACTATCCTTCTCATTACCCATAAAACCTCCATCTCATCATCCCATCATCTTATTAATCATTCATCCGACGCCAATAGATCTAATTCATCATTACAGTGCGTCGTTGAAACTCAATATGAAAAAAGTCAGTTGAGAGAGTTTCGCGTCACCCTCCGTAGCTCAACCACATTAAGTGCCCCTTTGAAACTAAAGTAACCGTATGGGCTTGAGTTCGAGTCTGTCATAAGACATGGGTTTCTTTCAACGTGATTTTCCCAATCATTGTTTCATTGTTTCATTAACACCCGCTCATTCGTACCCTCAGACCACCTAGCTATTGGTGGGGTTGTTAAGAAGACGATAGGCATCATCAAGATTCTTGTCTGATGTATGATGATTTCTTATTCTGGTGGAATATTGAATAATTGGACATTCTCAACTGAGAATTAATTGTCGATTGATATTATTTTCAATCAATATTCGGGATTGAGACAATCAGATATGGAATGTTAACAGAATCAAGAAAAAATTCCAAAAGTATATCAGACTTCAAGAGTATAAAATGGAGGATGTCATGTGTCAACATAACATAATATAAACGATCGTAGTGGCTTCCCGTATGAACATATTACAGTGAAACAGCTCCACGCCAATCAGAGAAGGATCATCTCAAATACTCTTGATCTCATTGAACATTCACAATATGCCACGTGTCAGTTGTATGTAACGGTACACTGTGAGGTATGAATCAATTTCGAGACTATTGACTGCCACTCTTACATACAACTGATCTTTCCGCCATCCCTTCTATCACTTGTGTAAGTATCTTCAATGTAAACACAAGAAAAACACGAAAATGTTAACACTAAATTTATCCGCATCGACATCGCTCATCCCCTAGACCACTTACCGCTCACCCTACATCTCTTAGAGGCCTACAACCACAACACAAATCAACCCAAAGTGCATCTCTCCTCATTAAATCTTCTCACGGCCTTCCGGACCAACAACCCTGCACTGTCCAACCAACGCCCTGCGGATACAGCACGTCACGCAGCGTGTCAGTCGGGGGATCGTGATGCCGTGTCTGTGTTTACACACGCAGGCTATAGCCAATCAAATCGCGTAGTTATATAGATCAAATATCAACCCATTGTTCTATTCACAACATGTTCTCAACAGGATGACATGTGCATGTAATTACAACACTACTAAAGTAAATTGTGATGGATTCAGGGATTGTTTGTTGATGATATACTTGTATCCACGGAAGAAGAAGGTCGTCTACCTTGATATGTCATTGTTTGAACTTTCATTAGTGTATAGATAAACTCGATGCATCGTTATAAGTTTCCATCAACAGCTAGGTTATATGGGGTGAGTGAAAGGACATTTACAAGAATTATTGCCTATTTACAGTGGGACTCCAACCCACACTCACATATTACTTCATGTATTGAAGCAGAAATTCAATGAAATCAACAAAACAACCCTGCAATTCAACACACAATTGAAAAAAAAGAATCAATGCTGGAAGAACTTCAGCAGAAATAGGTTTGAGCAACTTCCAGTAAGCTCCGAAAGAAATGGCTTTGAGAAACTACCAGTAAGCCACTTTTACTCGAGCTTTTGTAGTTGAATGAGCCTTGGGAGGTGGTTACGCAGATTTTGATTTTTCACACTTGTACAAAGATGTATCGAGTGTTTTCATCACAACTCCTGTCCTGGCAAATGGCAGCCATTATTCTATGAACCATCAGTCTGTGACACCACGTGGGACGTTGTTGTTGTTGTCTTTTCGCGCAGCCTGAACTAACCTAAATCAATCCAATCTAACTAAACTAAACTGAGCCAACTAACCGAAAAAAACCTTGAAGATTGAACTTATTGAATTTAAACTTGAACTTGATCAACCTAACCCAACTAAAACTAGCCCAACCCAATCCAACTATCCAAACAAGCTTCTAAACTGACTCAATTCACACTGAACGCAATCCAAAACCTATTTCCGATCCCACGAAAAGTCACTTCGAAAACGTATCGACCCTGTCAAAAATACAGCATTATGAATGTAACAGTGACATTTGTAATTGTTATGTTGGTAAACAACCTTCGTGGATATAAGTGGTCCAGATGAAAGTGAGAGATAATGTATCCAGTCCTGTATTTAGTGATGATTATAAGGTCTGGTTGTACACCTCCGGCTGAAAACAAATGTATACAAATTAGTTCTGGCATCTTGAAAATCGTGACACGTATTCAGTGGGTCAGTATTACATTCTTCCAGACTAGCAATATAATATTGCTATCATCATATAGCAATTTGATGATTCATCGAATTTAATATTATTATAGACAGTCACTCAATTATCGTCAGATAAGTCAACATTCTACTCATGTCTGCCCGCACACAAGCAATTGTTTTCTCACGCGGGTTTTTATACATTTTTTCCTTCTCTCTCCATCTAATATCAACAACTGTCACATGACTTCAATTACATTTATTATTTATTACATTTGATTCAATCCTGCTTCCAGAAACAAACTATCTTCAAATGCTTTATTTTTACGAGTCTGCTTCAACTTCCAATTAATATTCATGTTTATATCCATTTGACGCAATCTATTTATCATATGTATGTGTATTGTAAATTATGTATCTATGTGTGATGAGCAATGTTAAAATGGAAACCGCAGATGAATTAAACATGTGAAGAATGAAATTATCTTGAAATTGAAAATTGAAATTGATTAGAAAAGATAACTATAAAAATAATTAGCTTGTTTTGAAATTTCATATCCCATTTTGCCGGTATCGGATATCGCATGGCTCCTGAATTGAGTTTTCACAATTTTCAACCTTGAACCTGATACATCATCGTCAATTCCACTTCTTTCGATCATTCATCACCCATAATTCACTTTACTCAGAGTACATTTGTTAACCCTTCACCTGAGAAAAAATCTATCCACATTTCTATTTCAAACAGATCTACATAATTAATTAAACGACTGTGGAACGAATCCACTATTCAAATCCATTGGAATCTATGATCCCTAAATTAATTCAGAGTAACGCCGGCCCTCCATGAATGCGATCTGCGTTTCAGTTTCGCAAGGCGGTGCAATTGAGGCGAGCTCAACAATCAGAAATCGCGTAACTGATTGGTCGTTTCACCATCATGGTGGCCTAAAAAACCGCTTACCGAATTCGCAATCCGAATAACGCAGGTATGGCAGCCCAGCAGTCCTGAAGAATGTATTTTCATTCTATTCGTTGTTCCTGTTGAATATCATCCACATGCTATCCAGACATGGTATGCATTCAAATTCATCAACAAGACTCCATCCACTAAACGAGAAGATAAGAGGCCGAGTGGTTGATACACTGGACCGTCAGTCTGGATACCGTGGTTCGATTCTAGCCGTAATCGACCATCCTGAAGGGGCTTTTCCGTGGTTTTCTTCTGTCGTTCAGGTTAATACTGGGATGATTACTCGACAACAGGCCACGGCCGACTCCTTTCCACCATCAGAAAAAAAAGATGGAATAACCTTACGTCATCACATCATCTCATATATCATTCACCAACGCCAATAGATCGTAATCATCAGTACAGTGCGTCGTTGAAACCGATATAAATTTAAAAAACAAAAGTTCGGGAAGAAACACTGTGTCATCCGTGTACGCTAGTGATCATGAGACCATTCTTGCGTATTATCGTGATTTTTTTCTCAACAACATCGAATTACATGATAAAATGAATCACTCTCACCCAATTGAGACTATGAATGAAAGTGAGATCGTTTAGACGAGGCAACACAAGAGATATCTTATCACCTAATTTTGATTATGTTGAATTGAAAACGATGAACTTGACACCGGGCTGTCTGTGCTCCTACCTTTTGCAGAGACAAAAGTATTTCAGTTTCCAAAATTCCAAAACACATCATCAGTAAGAGGTGATTTTGAAATTCAAAATTACCAGTGAATTATCCAGATATTCCAATATCAGTCTATCAGTCTATCAGTCTATCTCTTTCAAACCATACTCTCATATCATCATCAAGGTGGAAGATTTTTTGAGATGGTTTGAAAATCATTGTTGTCAACAGTGAAAGTGGATTCAGTGCTATTAAGCAAAAGCGGAAAGATTAGAGTTGAAATGGTTTTGAATCTCATTCAATTCGTACTCCATGCATAAATACAGTGATACGGTTTCACAACTTCTTTTTACAACCCTTCATTGTCCAATCTTTTGTAAATACAAATGATAAAAAAAAATCTCCGGAATATAGGGCCAACTTTTTCAAATGAACCGTGACAAGACGAGCCTATCGCATTAATTCCCCCGTTTAATTTCCTGTCTGATACGATCTCGAATAATCCAATCTCAAAAACCGCCTCTAAAAAGTTCATTAAAAAAATGTAGAATCAGTTTAAAATCAGCAACATGAATGTGTTTTCAGCAGAGCGTATTTACAAAGCATATTATAGCTATCTTGTGATCATTCTGGTATGTGTAATATTGGTACCACTGCAGTGAAATTAAAAATACGCCGGTAGACCGAAGTACGCATGCGTCGGTAGTAATGGAGGCCAAACATATAACACAAACACTTCCAAAGATAATAATCTGTACCGCCCAAATTTCAATCAATATATTCAGAGTTCTAGAATTAATTAGATTTAACTCAACTACTATATCTTATTGTATATTCCATATTGAGTTTCAAGACGCGCCGTGATGATAAATGTTGCCTTTTGGCGTCGGTTAATGATGAAGGATGAATGAGACAAGAGAATTAGATGTGAAGAAAG
Organism: Brachyptera risi; assembly: GCA_964007535.1. NCBI lineage: Eukaryota > Metazoa > Arthropoda > Insecta > Plecoptera > Taeniopterygidae > Brachyptera > Brachyptera risi. The sequence goes on along the minus strand of OZ023328.1, from coordinate 14,436,784 downwards.
TAATTTTCAGGTAATTGTTTTGTGGGAAGGATACGGTCGTGGTCTGATCTTGAAAGAATATAGTTTTCATCCATATTGATGCCTGACAATTTTGGAAAACGATTCAGATCTGATCTATTTCCAATGGTTTGATGCAATCACGAGATGGTTGGAGTCATATCAGCGTTTTTCTCTGTGAATACGAAATCTTCCTGAATTCCAGCAACCTCATCCTTCTATTTGACAAGAACTTATTTGTATATATAACAAGGTTTCGACTATTCTCTGACAATGTTAACACAGTTATATCAAAATCTAAGCTCACTTGAACAATTCAGAAAAACGGTATTGAACCTCAATAACTGCATTGGCTATAGTTATGAGAGTGACAGCAGAATGCGCTCCTTTATACGAGAAGTACTGTCGGCGACTTGTGATAACAAAACTATCAACAATGAAGTATGTTTAATAATCTCATTGCTGCAGTTTCTGCGCGCTTTTTTCTGTTTTATTTCATGAGTTCTTCAGTTCAACACCAACAGTGTATAACTGCAACTTTCACTGTCGAATCTGAGTGGAAACGCAAAATTATGGAATGCTTTTCCTAATGATTGGTGACATAAAATGAATGACGTATCAAGTTGTTGACCATTATTTGTAAGTTTGGTGTGGTATTTTAAGAACATTTTGATGATTATTATTGATTGGATGCTTAAATACTTCACCAACAGCTGGGTAATACGGGGGTACGAATGAGCAGGTGATTATGAAACTATGAAGTGATGATCGGTGAAAGAACACATAAAAACCCATGCCCTATGCGGGATTCGAACGCACGTTTAACGGTGACTCAGCTGGCTGAGCTACCGAGGTTGACCAAAGCATTATGATTCCTCTTGACACGGTTCACGATAATAAATGCAACTACATCTTTCAAAATATTTCAATCCTTGAAGCTGCAACTAGATTTTGTGAACATCGATGTTTTCACAGTTGGTTTTTGTAGACAAACCTAATATCTCGGGAATACCAGTATATCGAAGATTTTCCCCAAAAACGGCTATGAAATGAAATTTCAAGTGGTATGTTTTCATTCAGAGAAAAAGTGTTTTTTCGCACTCATATTCTTATAACCAATTTCCCCTCATAATGGTCTCCCAACTCCTGAATGTAACAGTCTTCCAGATCGTTATGTGTTCCCGTAAAACCGAATTTCAGAATTTCCCACCGAAATGAAAGAATCTCTTTGTCACGGGTCCACTCGCTCGCTAGTCGTACCTCACCTGTGGTCTGTTATTAATTAGCCCATAGCTCATACAAGAGATTTCCATCGGCGCTTATGTTTGTACAAAACGCGTATACGCGAATTTAGCAAATACCAGTGAAATAATTGATGTTTCTACCGCGCGTGTATGTGTGTGTATACGCTCTAGTTTGAACCCTGTGCTTTCCCCGGAGTAGGCTCATATTATGATACCTAAGGGCAGAGTTCGCCGTTTTGTTTACGAGGGCAATTTTACATAATATCGAACGCAGTAAACCGAAACGCAAACCAGAAAGTTGTTGTGGGTTGGTTTATTTTGAGGTGTATGGATCTATACTTTCGGCCACGTAAGAAAAGAGTAGTCTACTTACTGATTTTGGTAATAACCTTGATTACATGGAATCAATGCCGTCGACTAATGCGAGTTCCTTCGAAAACTGGGGTCCATTCAAGCGTGGGTTCGATTCCCGCATAAGGCACGAGCGTTTGTAAACATCTTCTCTCCTCACATCTTTTTGCCATTTCATTATCACATGGAATTCCATCAACAATTCTAACAGATAAAATCGTGATTTTTATGTTTCCATTATTCGTAGACTACCTTCCTCTTTCGTGGATATGAGTATACCTTCAAAACCATGACTATTATTGGTGGGCCTATGGAATAGGACGTTGTATGCAATCAGATGATGGAGATGAGGGCGCGAAACACCCGTGCAGCAGTGGTCTGGCATGGAGTAGACGGACGAACGGAACCTTCATCACACGCGTTTACAAATACCCGTGAAAGATAGCCCAGACCGTATCCGGTGGCTCGATCAGCTGAGGCCCTGCTTTTAAAACTGAAGTCAACGTTGGATTTGAGTTCGAGTCTCGCACAAGGCATTGGTTTTTGTGAGCGTCCTTTCACTTAGCATTACTTCATAGTTTCATAATCACTTGCTCATTTGTACCCTCGTATAACCTAGCTGTCGGTGGTTTCGTTAAGCAAACAATAATCAGATAACCCAGGAGGTGGGTCAGTGGCTAGCGCGCTGAACCGTAGCTCAAGAGGCCAAGGTTCGATCTGATTCACGGTCAACCATCCTAACCGAGGTGACTCGCGATTTCCATCTGTCGTCGAAAGTTATTTTTGAATGATTCCTCAAAATCATGCAGGCTTCCCACTCTCTTTTCAACCAAAAGAATAAACTAGGTGACCGATATTCTTCGGACCATCGCTCTCTGTCACAACAATCGGACGTTGTTGTTGTTGTTCTTGTTCTTGCCCGCAGCCTAAACCAACTTGAATCTAAATCTCACTTCAATAATTCAACAATGAAATCAATTTTCAATCTCAATTTAACATTGATTCGATGAATCTTGTCCATCCGAACTGATCTGAATTATAACGAACATAACCAAAAAGCATTCTTGACTAATTCAACCTAAACTGGAAGCAATCTAAAATCTACTTCCACAGTCCGACAAATAGTCATTTCGAATAAACACACATCTCATCTTCTCTTCATCTCATATTCATCGGTCAACGACGCCAATGGATCATTTTATCATCACAGTACGTGTCTCCAAGCTCAATACAAATGAATATTGTGGATAATATCTCAAAGAGGAATTTTCTTCCGAGTGATTACAAATAGAAATCCTCGTCCCTGATGGATCATCTGGGTAGATTGACTAATGATCCATTCATAAACTATATCCACGGTAAAATAAACCAGCCGTTTGTCTCTTGTGACGATTAATGAGACGATTACTGTTGTCGTTGTTTGTTCCCACCTCGACTCGGAAGTATCGTCGGAATCTGAGCCTTCCTCGGAGCGACAAGACTTGGTAGCGACGCTCTGCAGAATCGGTGTGATTGATTACACGACAGCCGGAGGAAACTTCACCTGCTTCGTATACTCGTGGTCTAGAATTGTGTCACTGGTGACTTGCAATCACCTCGTCGTTACCGCGTCGTTTTTTTCACAGCCATTTACCAGCCTCCATTTTTGCTGGAGTCGTAACGATTCGTTATTCTCACGAACCGTTATTCTTGTGTATACTCGTGAACTCGAATCGTGTCACTGGTGGCGTGCAAATGCCTCATCGTTCACGCGTCGTTGTTTTGTGTTATCGTTATCATTATCGAAACTTGATACAACATTTTTGTTTCCCTATTAGGGCTATAATATATGAGAGTGGGATCGTTTGGATGGTGCACCTCGAGGGCTTATACCACCTTATTTCTTACTAATTTCATATTTATTTTGCGGTAATTTTGTACCACTCTATTTTGATTATTTCACATAGAAAACAAACAACTTTGACATCGAGACTGCATTTTCTGTTATCCTAATATTTTGATTATTAATAGTTTCGTCACGAGTCGTTGATCTTGTCGTCATTTGAGAACTGTTGATCTTTTGTGTACTCATGAGTTCGATACTTTGCGTCCGTTAGTTGGGCACGATTGTCTCGTCATTCACGGGCCGTTATTCATAAGGTTATCGGAAAACCAAGGAAGGAAATAATAGGTAAGAAAATGTTATTGAAGTTGCTATTGAAGTTGGTGGGATGAAGAAAGTGATAATTGTAACAAGGTACTCAAGTGTCTACAATTGGAGGTGTGTAAAATTTCCATATCAATACTGAATGCATAGTTGGGTCAGTGGAAGAATTACCAACCTAGAGGTAGTTCTAACTGATGGTTAAAAGTTTTGATCGCCATGGCTACCCATGATATTTATCTTCACTATCTTTCAGAATAAGGCTCACTGGACTTGATAATACTTATTATTCGGTTGTGAGAACGGAACGATATTTCTACAATTCGACTTTTCGACAATTTTATATTCACCGATTGGTTCATATATATCGATAACTCGACCCAACCCAGTAGAATCTGACCAAATTAAACGTTTATTCTATGAAACGCATTTTCGAACGATTGACAGAATAGAATGAACAGACAGGATAGAAATGACAGGATAGAATTTTTTTTTCAAATATCGCGTGTCACGATAAAGTCAAGTTGTAGCTGACCTTTTGACAATTTTCATCATAAATCCAATTGTTTGATTGTCGGTAGCTACTATACCTCATACCATTGGTCCATATCATCACACGTAGGCATTGTTGTTGTTGTTGTTGTTGTTGTTGTTCTTGTATGCAGCTTGAACTAACCTGAATGAACCCATTCTAACCGATCCAGTCAACCCAACCTATTCCAAACTGACTAACCCACCAAGCTAACCTAACCAAACAAACATTCCGAACTTATTTAATCCTAACTCGAACCAATCTGAGACTCACTTCCGGTACGACGAATAGCCACCTCCTTGATTGTTACGGACAACTACTATCTTGAATCCAGTTGGAGGATCAATGTCGATTACCACGTGGCTATACACATCCGAGCATCAACGGTGTGGTTAATTAGAAAATGGCAGCCGACTAGATTTATCTTTTTGCGACCTGAGTGTGAGTGACAACACTGACAGCGTACACTTCACTTACTTTTAGTTTTCCAACGGCGAACCGTGGTGATGAGACGAGGAGGGGGGAGAGGGGAGAGGAGAGAGGAGGGATGAAACGGATGAAACAAGAGGCTGAATAAAGACAGAAAAGTCTGAAACTTTCAGACTATTTAGTAACGGTATTGTTACATTTGGAGGTTCAATTTTTGATCATACGACTTTTTGTATTATCTATGATTAGAGCCACTTTCACGGATCTTAGTCAAGTATTGATCCTCTGACGATTGGCTGAGGTACTTCAGTGACGTACGCAATCAACGGCGATGGCAAGTTAATTCGCTAACTATTGCTTGGTCCATTAACTATCAATCGGTAAAACCGGACCTAAATACTTGGTTTTACTTTTATTATACTCCAGTATTGAAACTGAATAGGTGAAAAATACAAATATAACCAACTCAAATATCTATGATATCTTGAATGCTATGTGTGTATTGTTGTGGCATTTCTAGATTCGATTTTTCACAATGAGGTCTACTGATCTACAATCAAAAAGACGATGACATCTTCTAAAAGCGTTGAAAGTTCGAGACCGCAAGAAATCTCGATAATTACCCAAGTTTCTGATATTTTTCAGTCGGTCAATCGAAGTGGCTATTCACAAACAGCCCTGTTGGTCACCTTCGGGTTGTACAAACTGATAATTCTGATTGAATTATATCAGTTTCAGATCCTGATAAAACATTTCAGTTCAGGTTGGTTAGGTGAAGTATGGTTATAAGTTGCTTATAGGTTCTTTAGATCAGGTAATCTGTCGTCAATTTCGAGTATTCCCAACAACTACAACAACAAATACAACAAAAACAACAACAACAACAACAAAAACAACAACGAAAACAACAATAACAACAACAACAACAACATGAAAAACGACGCCCGCCACGGGCTAAGACGTACTCAAGTCTCGCTGCACATGAACTTGCCTTGATAAACGGCTTCCATCTCTCGTGAATACAAGAATAGGACAATATCAGATATAAATTGATACTCCGAATGCTCTTCAACTGTACGCCGTTGTTCAGCAAAGCATCTAACGAAGACGAGCGATATGTTTTCTCAAGAAGAAGCAATCACCTCGGCAGCTTACACGCTCCCTATCGGCATCATCTGAAGTTCTACATCGAGGATGAACTTGTACGCTGAGAAATGAAAGGGAATAATGTCATAGAATACGCACTAAACCCGTGACAAGGCTATTACAGCGTCACCTTCCGACGGGGAGGCGCGTGTAGTTCCTTTAGGGATTGCTGGCTGATCCCGTATCACTCTTGTCCGTGGCTTCACGGTGTGTAGAGGGTTGCTACCGTTGTTAGGAGAGCGGGAATGATAAGTTACTGGTGAACTGGACTTGATGGTTTTTGGTATTCAGATTCAAAATATATTCATTCATTGATGAATTGCATGAACGATGCTTATACAAAATATAAATTCATCTCCACTGTTTCTCTCTATGTTCACCAGCCAGTGTCATTCATCAATTTGTATTCCACTCATTCATTCGATTTGCAATTTGTAATTAGATACAGGTGACAAATGTCCTCACAATGATGAAAAAAATGAAATTGACTACTAGCCTGCTGAGAAGAAATATATAAAAATGATATATATATATATATATATATATATATATATATATATATATATATATATATATATATATATATATATATATATATTTGTAGATGGGAATATCAATACATCGAAGCTTATTCCATACTTGAATAGCTATGTTAACGAGAGGATAGAATATTTTCCTATGTCTTTCCTTGCTTCTCTTGTTCTTATTTTCGACACATGGTCTCCTCTTACTCGATATTGGGTATCTAGAAGTCTTTTTTGATCTCGCTTCATGCTCCATGTTCATGTCCTGAATACGTCATTATTATGTTTCTCATCCTCAAAGTCTTTCTTATTTCCTATTGCGTATCTCACCCCAACTCTGTAATAATTTGGTAACTCTGGTATTCTCTTGGATTTTTTCAATCCATTTTTTGGATCATCATTGTGTGATAAATTTAATAATTGAATGAAAAAGTGTACCAACTCCCACGATAATCCTGTTCTCTAAGTATTCATGTGACGTTTCTTTCTTGTGAGATCAATCAATTTTGAGAAAATACCTGAATGAATACAAAAAATGTGATGACATTCTTTCAAATATTACATTGAAACTGATCGTATTCAATTCATGTTACCTTCCACTACTTCATCATTTCCTCCTTGCCTACATCGGAGAGCGGAAAAGTGCCACCCTCCACGCACCATGGTCGCTCGACTCACACCACCGCGCAACTCTACTGCGCAGTGACACTCGAATTCAATCCCCGCGTAACGACGTTGACAATCACTCGACGTCCATCCATCTTCCGCGAGGACTTCACTTCACGCCAAGACACGTTTCAATTGAACACAATTAGACGCGTCTGAACAAAGGGATGAGATTTCAATTTATGAACCTGGTCTGCGACACAGGATTTGTTCCATTCGAGATGAATTATTGCAGAATATTCATTTTTTTAATGCTCTCCAATACATGACGGAATATTATTAACACTGGACATGAATCCACAAAACCCTGAGAGGGTTTATCTGTGGGAAAGGTTCCATCTGTTATTGGTGAAATATTCACATTTTTCATCTCAAAAATACCGAAAAATAATTTGGGCATCATAAAAAAACATCCACTATTAGTTCAAAATCATAGATTATGGGTAAATTATAATCCAGTCCTCGTATTACCCATGATAAATCTGATATCATCATCTGAATCATATATTTGCTCATGTTTAAATTATGTTGACAGATGCAAGCAGAGACATGGTATGAAATGTACAAAGTAAAAGTAAAAGTGAAAGTAAATGTACGAATACATCACATTGAAATTTTGTCTTGCGAAATGATGACTGATATGTAATAATTCTCGCATCCATATACGATCCCAAACTTCAGGTTTATACTTTGAATTTTTCAGTTTCAAGATAAAAATGAACCATCGTATGTCAATGATTAGATATTGAATATACCAACTTTCCGGTCTGAATGGGTCGTTCTTTTTAAAATCGATTATCATTATCAGCAGTAACAATGTTTTGACTATTAGACTGTACGTTGTGATATAATATGAATCAAATTACAGAACACATAAAACTTCCCACGTAAATTCACGCTATTTTGCATTCATCCCATCAATTCATAATCTGTACTCATTTTACACATTCTGGATATGTTTTCCAACAGAAGCAGTTCCCGACTTCACATCATACAGTCGATTGAAACATTCCATTCTTAAGTTTCGTTCTAAAACATTCGTTTACTTAACAACAACGCAACTTCGTTTGTTTACACTTTCTACATTTATATCAACTTGGCTTTAGTAAACAGAGGAAACAAATCTTTTGTCCAAGTAACGAAACGAAACCTGGGTAAAACGTAGACCGAGGTAAAGTTGTGTCTGAACCAAACAGCTTACGTCACTGATAATTACCCCGGGAGAGGCGCGTGCACGGTTAGCCCAGTGAGTTAAGTGCTCCTTCGGGTGCCATCCAAACGACGACGACAATATATGTATATATATATATATATATATATATATATATATATATATATATATATATATATATATGAGTGTGTGTGTGTGTGTGTGTGTGTGTGTGTATAGTAGTACAATGTGACGATTTGTTTATCTCAGCGGAGTGTTTGTTTTTGTTATGTTTGTACACATACATGTCAAGAAAACCTGTCTGAAGGGATTCAAACAGAACTGAGGTGATGGTTCATGTAGGCCGTGTCTGAAAATACTGGAAATGCGTATTAAGGTTCTTACTTTTCTCTTTTTTCTAGAGTTTTCACAGAACATTTACAGTGAGAGAACTTGGAAGATTTTCATATCCCTATATATATGTATGGGCATGAATGAAGAAAACATGACGGGAAAACCAGGGGATTTCATCTACTTTGATTTCGTTTCATATGTAGTATATGAGAAAAAACGTGGAATTCTTGGGCAAGAGTCGAGAAAGAGGATAAAGGAAAGTTGAATCAATTTTATGATTTTCTGTTCCCTCTCTCATATTCTTGTATTGATATAACGCTATTTGCTTTGCTGTTCAAACGATTGTTAGTTGACTTCAAAGGAAATTCACAAATATAAATGATTCGATTCGACGGTGAATCCCAACTTGATTACTGTTTGTACACATTCTCATGATGAAGATGAAAAACTTAGTGGATATCATAAATGTATTCCGAAACTCGCAAAATACTGTTCATCATATTATATGATCATACCATACCATACCATACCATACCATACCATGATATATCATGATCATATCATACGATACCATGATATACCATGTTATATCATACCAGATCGAGGTTTTGTTTGAAATTATATATAATTTCAAACGAAACCCCAATCTGGTATATTGTAGTGAATTCACAGTCATTTTTCCCAATGATTATAGTCAAAAATCAATAATCTGATTCCGACTTTGAGAAAGTCGGAGTACGCCTGAATAATCATACAATTCAAATCAGAGACAACAACATGATAAGCAAAATTCTCCACACATTTTTTGATGCAGTTTGCTTGTAATTAATTATTTGAATCACATTTGAAAGCGAAACTTTTTTTTTCAATAATAACATCGAAATTTGATACAAAATTGGTTCTCCCCAATTGAGTCAAAAGATACAATATAGGATCGTTCAAACGGGCACCTCAAGGACGATCTTACCACCTCAAAGAATGATCAAAAATAAGATAACTCATGTAAAAGAACATAAAACTCAAGGTAATAATGTCAGTTAGAAAACAATTCAAACATTCACAAAGAGGGGAAGAAAAATCTTGAATGTTCTCATCATCGTGATCTTTTTCTTCTTCTTGGAATCTTCTTTCTCATCTTTCATCTTTGTGTTTGTATTCATTCCGAATCGATCATTTTCTTCTCCTTCTCAACCTCAAGAACTAAGACTGAAACTGAAACCAGAACGAAACAACAACAAATACAAAAATGTATGTAAAAACGTAACTTTTTTCTTCAGAATAGGAATATTAACCGAGACGCGTGGCCGAGTGGTAACACACTGAACCGTCCTTCGAAATACCGGGGTTTGATTCCCGCCATGGTCGACCATCCTGACAGGGGTTTTTCGTGGTTTCCTTCTCTCGTTCAGGTTGATACTGGGATGGTTCATTAACAACAGGCCACGACCGACTCCTTCCCACCATCCAAAAACACCTAACAAACTAACCTTCCATCTCATCGTCCCATCATGTCATTCATCATTCACCGACGCCAATAGATCGTAGCCATCAGTACAGTGCGACGTTAAAACCCAATATATATAAAAAATGGGAATACGCCTCACCCTCTCATATCATTATATTGATTCAATTTTCGAAACATTGTTTCCTTTTATCCAACCCAACATCCGGCATTGATCCCCCCCTCATATTGACTCTTGACGCAACCACCATCCCCTTCTGGTCTTTACCCCTTTCCTCCCAGTCCTTCACCACAACCCCTGCTGAAATCCACTTCCCCACAGCTCATTGAAGATGAAACGTGTATTATTAGCTTCAAACTGACCCTCAGAAAATACAACATCAAGAAACGAAAGATGGATATCAAATATGATTATATAAATCATATTATACGGCGTATTTGCTGAAAGGAATGCGCTAACTGATGTTGGTATTAGCCCCAAGGTGCCAGCAATCAGTCAGATCCACATCATGCAAGGTAAATAATAATATGAATATATAAATTAACCACTACTACGAAGGAAGAAAGTGCGAATCACCCGTGCGTTAGTACTATGAGATAGGGACGACGGTCGAAAGGAGTATTTATTTGTCGTTGACAAATAAATAATTCCGTGGAATTGAAGTTAAAGTCAGAAATCGAGGTGCTCTTTAATTTTTCGATATCGAAAATTCGTATTTCCCGATCCAAATTATTGAATTATTCACTATCCATGAACATATCATTCCACTGGACACAGTTTCTTTTATTGAAATCAAATGTGAATCATTCATCACGTTTCGGATATGAAGTTACTTCCTGGTGCCCCGAGCCCGAAGATCCTACCCTGACATATTCTGTTTCAATCAGGAGCAAAGCTATTCTGTCTGAATGTCGATGATGATGACAAAATAAGTCAAGTGAGAAAGAAAGAAATATGGCCGTTGTTGGGATCGAAAATTTCAAAAAAGTATCATCTCAAAGAGTTTTGACATCGATCTCAATACAGTTGTCGAAAGTGAAAAGTTACAGAAAGAAGTGTGAGCATATTTTCAACAATTACCTCATTGACCACTCGAAATAGGCGTGGCTCCACCAGTCAGCCAGTTGGATCATATCATTTGTAGTCATTTTAAGATACCCCGATTGGATATTTTCATTTGACCATACAGTTCCAACAGCCCTCTTGATTGGACGGTATGATTTCTGACGTCAAGGGGGCTGAGACTGTGAGTCGTCAATTGAAATATTTCACTGTCCACTGTTCTTTTCTCAATTTGTCGTCGGCTACACGGCATTCTAGAAGCGTATTCTGTTGTTTGTTCTCGTGTCGAATGAACGTCGGATGGCATGTTCGGCTCTAAGGGGCTGAACCGAACCAGCGGCTGAACCTTGATCAGAAACTGAACAGAAGCTCGAACGAGCAAACACGCGAGAGAATCGCTAATTAACGAGGTATTCACGCCACCCCCTATTCCCCCCCTCTCCTCAACTTGCCGTGTTGAGCCCCCCCCCCCCCCAAAGTCGAAACAGGGGTGTGCAAACCTGAGGTTATGCAGTCAAATAAGGCCGGTATTACCAAGTTCAGTCGGCCTTATTTCTGAGAGTTGGTGAAATCAGCACCACTTTCAGCTGTCACTAACATGTGACCCGGGAGGTAGTGGGCATATCGGACCCGGTTCGATCCCCGCCACCGTCCATCTTTACGGTGGTTTTTTGTGGTTTCCCTCTGTAGTCTAGGCTAATGCCGGTATGGTTCCCACGATATAGGTCACGACCGCTTCCTTCCCACTATCCTTCCCACTACACATAAAAACCTTCATCTCATCAACCCATCATCTTATTAATCATCCATCCGACGCCAACAGATCTTAGTCATCATTACAGTGCGTCGTTAAACCCAAAATATATACATTGAAAAAAAGCTGTCACTAAGAGCTTGTTGGTGATTCTCGCACTGATACACCGCTTTAGTGACTGAAGTCACTGTTGGGCGTGGGTTCGAGTCCCGCATGATGACACATGAGTTTTAGAGAAAAGCTTTTTCGCCTATCATCACTTCATAATTTTGTCTGACATCTACAGTCTTCAGCTGAAAATCGATTCCCTGACACATTGGTCACCTCTTTTCCGATGAATGTATCAAAATTGAGTAGTATTTTTTCATTCATACATCTCTTTTCCAATGATTGTATCACACCTCAACGATGTTGCTGTATTTTTTCACCCCTGATGGAGTGAATGTATCGCAATTGAATAATGTTTCTGTGACTGTACACCCCTTGACCAATGAGTGTATCGCACTTGAATGATGTTGCTGTATTTGTAACGACACAATTATTTTCGCACTCGACTTCTTGGCGAGAGAGAAAGAGAGAGGGCGAATGAGAGAGGGCGAAAGAGACAGATGAGTCTGACGGCATGACATATGCAATGAGTGGAACAACACGGTGGAAATAGCAGTTGATTGGTAATGGCAAACATCGATGTAAATCAACTTGACACGTTAACAGTTGTAATTGCATCTTGTGTAATTATTTACTAGTCATTCATTGTGATGAGAACGACAATTATTTCTAATCAAGCTGGCTCGTGAATAACATCGAAAGAATTGACTTGAAATAATTTTTAAGTCGTATTTATTCCAGTTGATGTAATGGATTGAACAGAAACTACGATAAAAAATAACTCGTGATTTCAAAGCATGACGGAATGGGTGTGACAGATGTATCACACTCGGCATTGAAATCATTGAGAATCTGATCTTTTTCCTGTTCCCTCTATTCCATTATTTTGAAACGAATCGACAGAACTATATTTTTCATTTGAAAATAGCTTGTTCACTCTTCACGCTCTTCTCCGACTTCAAAACCATGACAACCCGACGTCACGTTTCAGTAATGAACCTACGCGGTGCAAAATGCTTGAACGTATGTTTGTAGAAGAGATGACTCACAAAACTGTGTTTTTGAGATTCCTCGTAAGTTCTTCTTCATTTTTGAAAGCCAACACTATAGAGACACTTCGAATTAAAATGCTAGCGTCAACTAAAAAATGACAAACGATAGTTTCCATACCAATTCATCGCGCTGTTGAAGTATCAAACATTCTGATTGGTCAATTCCAACTGATGGACGTCGTTGTCTGTCTCTTATAATAATGAGTGACGTATTTTGACAGAAGCCTTTAGTTCATTATCAGAATCTCCTGTTTTGATTACTGCTTCAATAATTCTTTCGGAATGTAAAATTTCATATTCACAAGCCCAATTTTTGCAGGTGAAAAAATCGAATAATTCAAAATAAAATTTAAAAATCATCACGATTCAGAAGATGAAATATCGAAACGTCGGATGGTGTTTCCTGAAAGTCCGGGTCCATACCGCGACTGCCACTTGGAATAAAGTCCTGTATCCCTGACTAGCTTCGAAAAATGAGGCATTTTTCTATTTTTTCATTTTTCAACAAAAGAACATAGAACATACATTTGAATAAATTATCAGTCACGTGATATCCACAAAGCTCTGAGAGAAGCTTCACTGTAAAATTATATATTGAAAAATAATGGGAAAGAATATTGTGTAATGGTTGGTCATTGAATACTGAAGAGCTGAATACCATGACTACACAAAATAATTTCAAAGTCACGCTCCCTTTGACTGAAAAACCTGACATATTTTGTAGTCCACATCAAGAGCAGTGCAAAGATTTTTTTCTGAGTACAATAGAAATATACGAATCAAATATCTTATCACTGTGCACTTCTGTCCACATGAACTGTTTTCTCTCGATATCAAAATCTCATTCAAAATGTAATCTATAGCACTCTCGATCGCTATTTTCTCACAGACCATGTGAGTTTGTATGCTATTTGTCTGCTAGTTTTAGTGCGTATTATATCATTATATTTCCTTCCGGATGCATTTTGATGGAGCTTGATTGACCACTCTATGTGACCACAACCATTTTCAGCTTATTCAGGAAATATTAACCGAGCAGAGCCCTAGACTTTTGGAGCTAGGTCCAGGACGTTATTCTGATTGACATTCGCGGTGAGGGCCCAGATGCCAGGTTACTCGGATGAAGTGAGGATTAGTAAGTTAGTAAGCTAGTACGCTGTTACTGGATTAGTAAGCTGGATTAGTAAGTTAGTGAGCTGATAATTGTAAGCTGATAATTGTAAACTGCTAACCATTCCGATTTCCTCGGAAGAAGGTTAAAGGAATTATTGAATAAATAAAAATAGAACAAATTATCTGGGATATTTGGATGAAGTTGTTCATGGAAACCATGGAGTGTTATTGTGTCTTCGATAATAATAATGATAATAATTATTATTATTATTTTAATAATATAATTTAACAAAGTACACTGTTGTAGAACAAGTCAGGACCAATAACCATGCATGTATACAATGAATAGAAATGGGATTCATCAACTAAATTCCAAAATTTGTGACGACGATGAGGAAATAACTGAGAAAGGCATATTGATTGTGTATATAAAGTTTTTTTTTTAAATCATCATCGAACCTTAAAATTAACTCTTCGTGAAGGAAAACCCATCAGAGAAAACCCAACCGAAGAAGTGAATCGAATGTATTTGTTATTTATTGATGTATCAATGTTGAAATAGTATATTGGAAATTTAAAATGAGAAAAAAGTAAAAAAATACCTTGAAAAATCTTGGGAAAACTGATTGGAAAATACGATGAACCGTTACATACAACAGAACCAGAGGAAAGTTTGCATGTAGATGACAATTGATGCATTGGTTGAGGGAACTTTCCGATTGCAGATGAACTAAATTTCATCGGCTGTAACAGTTTCGATACAAATGAATAGTTTGTGTTTCTTTGATTTACAACAAGAAAAATAGCGTCACTTTAACTGCAGGTATTGTATGCCGAGCGCATTCGGTGGAACTCTACAATTCTGATCCAGCCCGGAGGCAATTGTTTTACGAACACAACACATCGATACCATATACGATGAAACATCCTGAGAAGTAATCAAATTATATATGTAACGCGAGTTGCATGTCTTGTGACTATTTTCAGTGACGACCAAAGCATGAGGAATCGTAAAGGCTTTCCGGATGAACGTATTGCAGTTAAACTATTTCACACCATGAAGAGAAGTACATTATAGGATATTTTCGATTCATAATGAACATTCACATCATGTTGACAAAAATCACCCTGGTGACAACTTTTTGCCCTGTGATGACTGGAGATAACTTGAAATGGAAATTAATTGAATAATTCGTGGTACATAGAAGTGACATGAAAGTGGTTGGAGTGAGAGACACAATTCTTCACTTCTTGGTTGAATTTTGTAGAAAATTTAATGTTGATAATGTTTTCATCTACTGTATGCGCCTCCTGAAAATGGAAGGTTCAATTCGAATTTTTAGAAACCGTATATATATATTTGAACGAATCCTGTGTGTAGGCATGAATGTGACGCTGCTAAATCTATGGATTTAATTTCTCAATAATATTTTCAAACATATTTTCCTCTTTTTTTTAAATAATTTATATTTTCCTCTTCTTTCTCTGAATCAGGAATCAATGCCAATATCAAATTTTCTACACTATTATTATTATAATATTATTATTAATTTATTATTATTTACAATATTATCATTAATTTCTGTATCGTACACTGATGTATTATCTTCTTACTCTCTTTATCAATCTGTTATTTCATTTGCAAATATATATATATATATATATATATATATATATATATATATATATATATATATATATATATATATATAATATATATATATATATATATATATATATATTATTTGTCCAATGGACAACTTTTTGTGAGGCAGAGTCTTTATTTTTCACTAATGAAGAATCTATAAATACAATTCAATTCACGTGATCACATTTTCGAATAAGATGAATTTCCAAATGAAACCAAAACACTCGATAATGATATCTTCTCTGATCAAAGTGCTGAAACAATCTAGCTTCGTATCTTCCATCTCAGTCCAGTCATCTACTGTGATTACTTTCTGATGGATCAAAGTCTCTGATCAATTGTCGCCTGTTGGGATTTCATCATCTCAAACGCTGAGCCATGTGAAAAGTTTGTACGGACATATTTCTAATACATTGACACTGATTGGATTACATTTTGCAATCTTCAACAAATCAGATTATTTTCTTAGAGGATCCTGGCGACGGATTATTTCTCTTTCTCTCGTATAAAATGTGTAACATGGTATGCGATTTGCTTTGAAATTGTTTTTTCCCGAATTGAAATTCTAATCATAACGACATTTTTTCACATTCAACCACTATTTGCTGACGTAGATCATGCGTGGAGTGCGTATGCACATTTTCTTCTAGTTTCAAGCTGGCCTTCCATGAACGCGATTTTCGCAAGGCAGTGGAATTGAGGCGAGCTCAACAATCAGAAATCGCGTAACTTTTGTCACTGATTGGTCGTCTTATCATCATGGTGGCTTAAAAACCTGCTTAGCTAATTCGCAATCGGAATAACGTGGGTATTGAAGCCCAGCAGTCATGCGTATAATATCAATATATTTTCTCTGGGATGCATTTTGATGTTGATTGATCGACCACTCTATGTGACCACAATCGTATAATAAAGCTCATTTTGGATGCATTTTCCGAATTTCACATCGACATCAAGACGAGTGACAGGTTGAATGATTGTTGGCGCGCGGAACCGTCAACAAAGAAAGAAGCCCCCACAAAGAAGGAGCCGGTCATTTGGCTTACCGGGGTTCGATTCCCACTCGTGGCCAAATCCAATTGAGATTTTTCGTGTTTTTTCAAGTTTTTGACGGTAATGTATCACGACTTATTTGTTGTCATCTCTCTACTGTAAGGTCGTGCATCCATTTTCAAGAGATCAAAAAATAACCTCACACATTTATATTTTAATTTCATTCTACGTGGGGGATTCATCATTTTGTGGTTTGATCGGCCATTGCACATGACCTTGAGTGTACTTTAGGTGAAATTTACGTGAATCGATGATGAAAAGAGGCTATTATATACTTGCGGAAGTACCAACTATCAAAATTAAAACGCATTCCTCGCAAATAAAGTGTGAAGGATGAATTTTTCAAAAAATATAATGAAACGATTTCAATTCTCATGTCAAATCGAGTTATGGACTACTGTGATATCAAAATAGTGAAAATATGATGATAAATATGTATTAAAATGTGAGAATTGGCGAATGAATCTAAAATCTCATTCATTGCCCTTCCATCGATATATTCTCTTCGAGATGGCTCTTCCACTGATTTGTTGGATACTCAACTTTTTGTTGCTGGCATGAACATATATCCAGAATCATGGCTATCTAGACGATGGTTTAATATGTACATACATAGCTATAAGACTAGAACATATTATACAACGTTTCAGTATAAACATCAAGTTCAGGTGATATTATTGTATATTCCTGGTAACCGAATAACAAAGACCAGCATGACGGAATAATGTCTTATTTTTTCATCTGTACCACTCTGTACAAATTCTCACTCTGAATCCATATCAACCTACAACATCTGGTGTTAATTTATTGTTGTGATTTTCATCAAAATTTGCATAAATTCTATAAACATCCAAAGCAGAACATTAAAGAAGAAAATAATTCCATTTCGTTTGACATATACGACACCGTGCCTAAAAGGTATAGCCTTATTAATATTTCGTGCGACGAAAGTGGATTCGTTTGTATTATGTACGACTTGAAAGTATATAAAGTATAAAGAGGCAAAGTTGTGATGGAAATTTTCCTCCCTTAGGAAGTTCACAGCGATGAGTCCATATATACAGCAGTGCCACATCCTCTCAGCCCTCTCCCGCCTGCTCCCTCACCTCCCCCCCCCCCCCACACACACACACACACACCACTCTAACCCGCCAACGAAACGTCGAGAAATAAATGGCACAGGATTTCCCTTGCTCGACGCCACTAGACGTCGTAGTGAACTTTACTTCGTATATGCACGTTATCAAACAGGAGTTGTGACTGATGGTCGACGACGAAGTAGCAAACTCATGGAGGAGGATTGTTTTGAGGCTATAGTTGCGTCCACTAGAGAAGAAGGTCTTCTACCAACATGAGAGATTGTGAGAACTTCCATAAATGTTGTATCTTGCTGCAATTAGGATTATCGACGCTTTTGAAAGATGTGGTTGTGTTTTTTAACGTGAATCCCGTCATAAAAATCATAATACTCTATATATATCGAAGCCATTTCAATACCACGGGTGATATTAGTGTTTTTCATTTTAGTAGTTGACATTTATTCATTGTCGATACAAGAATAGTTAACAAATAAATGTCGATCAATGAGAAATTCGAAATTTTGATGAAAAACGATGGTTTGAAAATGATCAAATGAATAGGTTGCCTACACTATCTAAGCATTTCCACGTCTCAGTTTTGCATAATATCGCATAATGCGTTAAGTACTTCCTTCTTTAGGCGGGTTTCCTAACATCAATTTATGACCCATTAGAATCACTATGAAGAAACATACAGACACTAAAATGCACGTGTTTTGATTCAATTAACAGGTCTCTAAAATTCCACCTTCGCAATTCTGAGATTTTTTTTCTTAATCATTGCATTTCTCGAGAATGTCACTCTCCTCTTTGAGTATTATTGGGAATTGTCTGGAAGAACATCGGGAGTGCCCGATCATATGCATATTGACGCTGCTCTTCGATACTCTCGACCATTTAGAAAGACGTAGATGTAGACCCAATCGTGAATCTCATGCCAGAAATTGTCATATTTATTACCATGTTTCCGGTGAATTCGTGTTCGTTATGTTGGTAGATGATCAACTCTTGTGAATAGAAGTATACCAATATATCGTTCAGAAGCTATTCTATCAACTCTTTCTTCTTTGGATATTATTTCGGTTTGAAAAGAATCAGAATATGTTGGTTTATTTATAACATTCGCTTGCTCTTTTTGTGTATGGCTACTTCACAAATGGTTATGCCGTTTAGTGAACCTATATACATTTCATGATGTGAACTTTCTTGTATATAATAAGATATATTCTGAGGTGACGATAACCACCTAAATAATATGATATTTTGTTTATTTGTTTATGTATTCTGAAGAATTATTACTCCTCGTCTTCTGTCCTGATGAATACGTCGAACAAATCATTCTTTATATTGTGTTTGCGTCTCCATGGAGTGGAACTTGACCAAACTGATCGAATAACAAAAATTGGAACAATTTCTATGATTCTATTAAAGTGAATAAATCAAGTTACTCCGATCTAAACACACAGATAATCTGATTATAATCGATAACGAGCTGAACAAAACCAAAATGATCCCAAAAATTTAAACACCCGACTGGATTTGAAGATACATTGAATTTTAATGATGATGAATTTATATTTTTGAACCACAAAGATAACAAAAATCGTGATTCTTTTGTTTTTTTCACAACTATATCCAATTATTCATTAGGAATTGTTGATTTTTCTTTCATGAGGGGAAACACTCAGGCTTGTTCATACGAATTTTTCCAGTCTAGAAACCAAGATATATTGAGATCATTTTTCGCCAATCTTGACTTCTATACCGGAAAATGCTGATGCAAGAAACCAAAAGCTCAGCTTTTTGATGATATGGTATAATTACAAATGATGACATACAATATTCCACACATTTCTTCATACATTGAGAGGCTTCACACCAACGCCACTTGATCACATATCAACTTGTATATTATATTATATATGAGTTGTTAACAGCGTTAATATAGACACGAATTGTCTCCACGATGACTGACTGACCGAACCACCCGTAAGTTAGTCCTTCAAGCTGGAGAAGACTGTCGATCGGAACTTTCAAATTTCACGAATACAAGTTGATATTTGTACCCACGAGAGATGAAGGTACGAACCACCCGAGCGTGATTGCTTTGGGAAAAGAGAGACGGTCGATCGGAAGCTTCTTCTTTCGTATACAAGTATGCCTATGTCTACATTGCAATATGCATGCCCCATTATGTTCTTAAGAGTCTATGGTAGTCGATTTAGAAAAATGTTGTGATAACTCCTGAACTATATGAGATATCAAAATTGTAATACGAAGAAAACACAGATAGTTTCAATACCTTCCAAATGGTATAATTGGATGAGCGAAGCGAAGACTCAATTTTACCATACCGATACCTGAAAAAATGTGCTTTTTTTTCACTCTCCACAGGTCAAACGAAAATTCAAAATCAGTTGAAACTGGGCATACAGAAGTTTCCTCATATAATTCGATATTGTATAGATTTGAGCCACAATCGGTTTAACCACTTCTGAGAAAACTCATTCCAAAGTTTTCAAAAATCCCGTGAGAATAACCCATGGGAAAAAATCTGTGAAAAATATTTTCTTAGAAAGAATTCAAATTCTCAGGGAATTTTAATATGATAATTATACACATTATTTCAAACTTTGAGTTGAATCGGATCAGCAGTTTTGATGTGAAAAATATATAATCTGATTTTTTCATATAACTCAAAGCTATCAAGATACCAATTGAATCCAATCAACAGATGTCACCATTTAATTGAAAACGTTTGAAACAAAGCCTTCCTCACTATCATAGGAATCAATTAGGAAATAGAAGGTCAGTTATGTAATTGTTTGGATCTCAAAGTGAATACAATCCAAAGATATGTTGATATATTGTTCCAACTCACCCATCAACGCGGAAACACATAACGCGTTTGCCTAGTTTATAGTCAATTGAACTCATTTTGCATGATTGTTGAGCGTATATAGCTAATAGAACACATTTTTCAGCCGTATACGCTTGACAGTGATGCGACATGACTTGAATACCAACTTAATTGAAGGTATTAGAATATATGTTTCCTCGGTATTAAAACTCCGTTATCTCTTACAGTTCAATTGTTATCCCCAAAAAACTGATATTCAGCTGAATCGACTCCTGAACACTCTTAAAGACCTCCGTTCAGCTTACTAAAGTATAATCTTCAAAACACTCCCCAAGTTTGCCTGTTAGCACCCCAAATGTTAATTTCATGACGCTTCCGCCGAGGTATTTATAGGTATCACATCTGTGCTGTGAGTTACGGTGTTTGCTCGAAGATTTGAGGTTCACTGGTTAGCTCAGACGATAAGGTAGTAAATTAATGCATGAAGGAGGATTCGTTGTTAATCTTAACGGTAGACTTTAGATAAAAGAAGTTTATATTGTACTGTGCTGGAGTTTGAAAGTCTCAATTATGAATATTAGAACAGTGTTTGGTCAAACGTTTTTTCATTTGATTATTCAATCAGAACTTTTCTCATCACTTGAGAGAGTAGCCACTTTCAAGCAAGATTCTGCTTGAAGTGAGAAATCATATCAAGATCATCAAATTAACGATAGAGTCATTTGTAATAAACTTTGAATGGCTGGAAAACATCATCAGCGGATAGAATGTACCACTTTCTCCATATATTAGGACAGAATTAGCTCTGTGACAATATTCAAATATAATAATCTGAAATAATATGCTCAATATATATTACTATTATCAGTTCATTCATGATATCCACTCTTGCACACTCGAGTTCGAATATATAAATATGAGCGGCTCTATTATTACTCTTCATGAAAATTCTGACTGTTAAAAGCAGTATATGAATACTACATTTCTAGACGAAATTGTATATCTATGTTGAAATATCAGGGCCTATGGGATAGAAATGCGAAAGCCATCGATAATAATTCTAGTTTCAACACTATGTTAATGTATTCATATATTTGATTCACCTCAGCTTATGAAGATATCACTTACCATATACCTCAAATAACATTACAGACGCACTGTAATGATAATTGAGATTTTTGGCGTCACAGACTAATAAGAGGGTGGGATGATGTTTGCTAGCCAATGGAAGGATACTGGGAAGGAAAGAGTACTGACTCATGTTGCAGGTTCCATCTCGCCATTTTTGTAAGCTGAATTGAGGAATAACGAAAAAACAGGAAAGAGCGAAAATCGACCAATATTTTCGCTTCTTACTTGTTGGGATGGTAAGATCACCCTTGTGGTGACCCGTTCAAACGGTCCTAACTCTCATCCCTTGCCTTCATTGGGGAAAAAAATGCTTTGTGTCAAGTTTTCTATGTTGATAAGATAATACTCATCCGTTTTCATTTTTCTCTGGAACCAAATTCACGAGTTTCTGTTCACAGATCAGGCATTTCAGACTTCAGAAATGCCATCTCCTTCAGAACTGATAATGTTCGTTGAATAACATTGCTTCAGAAGACCCTATTGAATACCCTCTTCGGATTTAATATCTCACTCATATCCCCTTCTATCATAAATCCTTGAAATTAAATCATCTTTCCCATTATAATACGATAGAATGGCTAGCAACATTACATGCGTGCGCATCCCCATTATTGGCAATAACTCGAGACTTGATAGCTGCATTGGATTATAACAGTTGTGGGAGTGGGACGGGCGGAGAGGGGGTGGTCTTTTTGACTACCCATGACTACCCCTGACTACTCGGAGCCTCTCTCTGGCTCAGGCTGTGTTCGGTTTTACGTGCTCTCACAAGATTCGTACACTAATTAACATTCAGTTTTCGAGAAAACTGATTTAAAAAAATGTTTTTTCGAAGTCTGAATAAACTGAGATGATCATGATATTTAAAGTGGCAGGGCATGAATACGCATTCAGATATCTAATTGACAAGATTAGTTTTGTTGATCTGGGAGTTGAGTGTTGATTGTTCTCTGATGGTCACCATGGATACCAAGCTCATCAGGTCTACTATGGTCACTGCTATCTATAGATATTTAAGCTTTTCAATATTGCAAAGTTCAATTTATATCATTTCTTACATTGAATTCTCTCATCGAACAGCCGGAAAACGGTTTTAACGAATCAATTCGACTTGAAAAAGTTTACATATTTCACGGGTTACTCACGATACTCTGGATCGTTTCAGTGGAAACAGTTTGGAAACCCAGAAACGGCGGTCATACTTGGTTATTTGTAAGGTCTTGCTACTGGCTCAGAGCACGCACCTCTAAACCGTTTTGGCCTGTTCATCACATATCTCAGATCGGATGCCGAATCACATCTCAAACCGTGTTAGAACTCAGTCGTTCGCCCAAAATAGACGTGATGATTATCAGTAAATTCACAATCGTTCCAGGCTGAATCAATTCGACTGAATCAACAATAACAATAAAAATTTGAAATCTCCGGAGAAACTTTGGATCTTATATCACTTCATGTATAGTTTCTCATTTTTTATGATAATTTTTTAATACATGTGTAGTTATTCGATTATTGGTTTTTCACTTGGTTAAATAGAAGAGAGAAATTATAGTTCTCGAGTGAGTGATTAATATAAACTTGAATTCAACCATTTGCTGTATTCTCCACAAAATGGAGACAATTGAATTGAATATTCATTAAAACTGTAGTAATTGACATCTTTATATCATTCGAATGTGTTTTATGAACTCAGGCAATGAGTGAATCCATTTAGACAAAAGTTTCTATCAAAGAATCTCATTCTTTTTCGACAGAGAAAAAAAACATCTTACAAAGCACATCAGAATAGTTTCATATCCCTCACTCATCTCACTTATAATCGAAAAGCATCCGATAATTACCATCTTAGAGTGATAAAGGAGGAAATCTGTTCGAGAGATCTCTCAACAGAGAGCGATGCAACGCAAGACAACTAATTGATCCGGCGCAATTAGAAGTTAGTCGTCAGTATACCAATACTTTGTTAATGGAACGATATTAATTTTCGAAATTCGTAGAGTTTAATTAGTTATCGGCATCAGAAGGGCGAGTCGGGGTGGGTTGCCATGGCGTTTGTTAGGAATGGCAAAGCTGAGGTAGTTTGGATATTCAACGAGCTGTCTACAAAGGAAGACGGTTCCGATTGACCGTCTCAACTATCTAGAATCACTGACGTGCGGGTGGTTCGACCATTCATCTTCCGTGAATACAACTATTTCACTAAAGAAGAGAGTAAACGATCGAATGTCCCCCCTATTGTTGAGCATAAACGCACGGGTGGTTTGCGCCATCATCATTCGTGAATTACAACTATGTACTTGTATTTATGAAAGAGGAAGGTAACGATCGAATGTCCCCCTTACTAAACAGCACAAACGCACGGGTGGTTTACTCCCTCACTTTCCGTGTGCACAAGTATATCTGGTAATTAAGATGACCTAATACCAAATAGCACATAGCTTGGGAACATGGCGGGAGATTTCACAATGTGAATTGATTAGTCAAAGCTCGCTTTTGTGAACCGATGTATACGTACGAATCCGTGTAATGCAATTAGGTGCGATGTTGGTGGGTATAGGTTGAAGTTGTGCATGAAGGTGAAAAAAAAATGTGGACTTTTTTAATAATTAATTGAATTATATCGCAATACATATAGCGTTATGAGACGAGTAGAATATAACGTAAGTCTATATACCTTGATTTGGAAACCGCCCACTCGATACTCATGGAACTTGTCGAACATATTCATCATTGCTGTCCTTTTAACATACCATACTCCCCATTGACGACTCGTAATAGGCGTGGCTTCACCAGTCAGCCAGTTGGATCATATCATGTGTAGTAATATCAAGATACCCCGATTGGATATTTGAATTCGACTACAGTTCCAACAGCCCTTTGATTGAACGGTATGATTTCTGACGTCATAGGGGCGGAGACTACGAGTCGTCAATTTGAGTATGTTCAACTTCACCGTCATGTTTTCATTATAAGTTTCATCTATCCCTAGAAGTTGCAGCAAATTTCATAATAAGGGAAGTTATTCATAGAAATGATCTTAGTACAGAACTCTTTTCTCTCATGAATATACGTATATCGATTGATAACGTACCGGTAATTTGATAGAGTATCAGTTTCATATTCATCATGAATAAGTCCTCATTAATATCTAAGTATTCGAATTATGAATAACATGCGTGAATCGTACTTCAGCTAGAACACGAACATCATCAAGTGTAATACAGAATCTTTGTTGAAGTGAAAAATGAATTATTCAATATTATTCGAATTGGTTTACGGTTTCCGCCATCACCCGACACTTGAGACCAACCGGGCTGAAAAAAAAGCTGAAACTAGGCTGAATTTGTAAAAAAAAAAATCAGTACATTCAAACCTTGGATCGTCCACATTACATATGAAGTTTTACTCAGGGAAATCAGAAAGCTAACAGCATTGTAGAAGTTCTCGCCATTGTGTATATTATGCATGCTTTGGGAATAATTTGTGCGCGAGAAAAATAATAAAAGTTCTGAAACTTGATTTTTTTTTTTTTTTTTTAACAAACAAATGGGATGGATGCATTATCTTCAGTCAGAATACAGAATAGTGGAAATACAGTCAGAGTTTTGGTAGAGAGAAAATATTTCGGTAGATAGGCATTTTTTAACAACAGGATGGGGAGGGTGTGAAATAGATTAGATGAAAAAGTTTGTTTTCATGAAATTTGAGTTCAAAATTCTAAATTCAAAGAGAGACTGGCTATGGACTCAATCGAATATTTTTTCCTCGAACTATATCATAATTTACTATGTCAATACTTATCAGGTTGAAGTATAAATTCACAAATTCAAATGCATCAGGTTTCAGTTCTCGGAGTATATCAATTGTATGTATTCTCAAGACTACAACCTGTACAATAGTAATATTTTCCGATTTTTTTGTTTTGAAAATGAATTTTTTTTAAATATAGTACATCACTGACCAATCATCTAGTTCCAATAGTAGTGGAATAGTGTTCGGATTATAAGGGTGACATTCGATTTTCGGTTGTACTTTGAATATATGTTTAGAAAGTTTCCCTACAATCTTGGTTCACTGAACTTATATCCACGTAAGAGGAAGGTCGTCTACCTACATAAAAACAATTATACACAATCAAAATCACAATCAATTTTGTATAGATGTTGTATTTCTAGAGTTTCAATTTTGAGACAAGATTACTTTGGGTAACGCAAATTTCTCACTCAGAAATCAATAATTTTCCAACAAGGAGTTCCAAAAATCCATTCGGCAAACGATCTTCTCGTCTCGCGATTCAATCATCAACCATGTGGCCTATTTTATCGTCATACCTCCATCAGAATAATTTCATTCCGTAATTAACAAATATAGACTTTGAGCCAACATATACCCCCCCTCCCCCCCTCGGCGGCGGAAGGTTTGAGAATAGTTTCTAATAGGATTTTTTACGCTCTTTCCATTTTTGCTTGATGGATGCTCGAAAGCCGGTGGGTTTGGCTTTCAGGGGCGTCCAAAGTTTGGTGAAAATTTGATTTGGTAAAACAAAACATGTTTTTGAGAGTGAGAAAAGAGTGATATCAGACAAAACCTCATTCGAATTCATAGTAATTTCAATTATGAACCTGATTCAAAGAAAAAAGGGGAGAATTAGCAGCCATTTCGAAAATACGTCACAAGTCGTGAATTTGACGGAAATTTGTTTTTGACTCAATCTTGCCTTTTATCCTATGGGGGCGGGAATTTTAAGAATATATGTTGAAAGAATATGGTATGATCTTCATATTCATGCTTGTTGGTTTCTCAAAAGCCAGTGGGTTTTGCTCCCAGGGCGTCCAAAGTTTTGGTAAAAGATTTGATTTTGTAAAACAAAACATGTTATTGGGAGTGAGAATAAAAGTTATATCAGACAAAAATTCATTTGAGTTCATGGTAATTTCAATTATGAACATATTTCAGAGGAAAAAAAGAGGAGAATTAGCAGCTATTTCAAAAATACGTCACAAGTCATGAATTTGACGGAAATTTGTTCTTGACTCAATCTTGCCTTCTCTTCGATAGGGGCGGAAATTTTAAGAAAATATGTTGAAACAATATGGTACGATCTTTCCATTCATGCTGATTGGATGCTCGAGAGCCGGGAGTTTGACTTTCAGGGGCGTCCAAACTTGTCTGAAAAAATTGATTTTGTCAAACAGAAGAAGGTTTTGGGAGTGAGAAAAAATGTGATTTCAGGCATTTTTTTCATCTGAGTTATCATTCATTTTGATTAAATACATAATTCAGTGAGAAAAAATGAGAAATCAGCAGCCATTCTGAAAATACTCCGCAAGCCATGAATTTGACAAGAATTGGTTTTGACACCTTTCCTCCTCCAGAGGAGAAAATTATGAAAGTAAATTTTTGATGAATATGGTATGATATTTCTATTTCTGCTTGTTATATCGAATCACGTTGATGGATTTGGCTTCCAGGGGTGTCCAAACGCTTGTCAATTTGCATCATCTCAAATTTAGTCGTTTCAACATGAAACATTGTGAGAATATTTGATATTGGGAATCATAGTCTTCATTATTATCGAAGTTTTATCAGATGAATACATTCAGTTTGAATAAATGATATTCGTCATTTTGAAAAAATTAAGTAGTGATGGAATTGGAGTAATTATGGATAAGAAAATCGCATCGCGAAAGTTCTGAAAGTGAATGCTTATGGAGTTTATTATACGATTCCTTCCAATTACTCTTCGATATCGGAAATGGTGGATTCATTTCAGAATGATGTTCATATCTCAAAGAAAATTGCTTCCCTATACGAGTTGTGTTTTCATTAGGATTATCTACATCACTGCATTGAATCAAACTTTGTTTATAATGAAATGTCTCTGTTCAACATTTTTGAAACGTCAATAAAATTATCAATAGCAATGATAATAATTTTGTGTGATTAAATTGCTACAGAGAAGATGAACAATGACAGAATTTACATTTCATGATCATTTATTGATATAAAATACTCCATACACGATAATTGTTGCTAAATTACGGCAGAGGTCGAATCATTGAGCCAGTTTACGAGCGCCACCTCTTGATTATTTTGGTGTGGGGGTTTGCGATAGCTCGAGAGCTGACGCCGGGAGCAATTTATTCGCTCCCAAAATGGTCACCCAAGGCGATAAGGTCTGGGATGAGGGTACAGACCAAGTTCGGAACGTCTCAATGATGATGATCGAAGTATATGAAGGGAGTACTGAGCCTTGCGTTTGAATTATATTTGATTCCATTGTCTTGTCACTTTCCTCTTCATCTATCGTCTTCTCTCCGTCATCTCTCACTTTTCTCTTTCTTCCCCTTCTCCTCCATATGCTTAAAACCATCACAAACGTCGTCAACTTTTTCAAAATACACAGGCATGAACACAGGCGCAAAATGACTTGCTGTCGACCCATCTTTGAACCCCAAAGGCCCATTCACAACCAAAATTAGGAGTAAACTTGGCATCAGCAGCAATATTTGTTTTAGAACCCTCATGCATCCCTTTCGCAATGCGACGCATTAGCACTAACGATTGAAGTGAACAGCAAGGTTTGCAAACTTCAGATCTTGCTCTTGATTCTTACATACGCACTAACCAATCAGATTTGGGTAAACGTTCTGCGTGCCGCAGGCGTCTGTCGTTCGGACGATGTCTGGCAGGCTGTCTTGAAAACATCCCCATTTAATTCGCCACTTTTTGTGCCACACTTTTAATTGTATCCATGATATTACAATTGAGTTTCGAGGGGATGAATTAAATCAGGGCCTACCACATCTACCTTTAGCTTCACCTAAAAACTACACATAATTGCACAGAGGAAGATAAAGCAGATAAACTTCTGATGTGAAAAAGCCATTTCATTGGCTGTTTCTTACTGCCAAATTGTAGTTGTGAATAACTACCAAATAATTGCACCACTGTTAATGCTAAGTTTACTCCTAATTTTTGTTGTAAAATGTGAATGGGCCTTCACACTAACGAACTGAGACTTCACGAACTACCAATCATTGCATCAATCTTATTTAGAGGGAAACACAAAAAGTTATAATTGTTATCAAGTCAGAAGGACAATTCCTCGTCTTCAAATACGTCGTCAATAAGTGAATCGTCTACCTCTGCAAGGTCTCCGCCAACATCTTCCTTATCTGTTATCAACGACCCGTGCAACAAGTCCACCAGTTCAATTCAAATACATCACATTCAGTCCATTTCATTATGAGCTCACCATTTACTGATTTCCATCCATTTCCATGGAACAGCGGTATATTCAACGTCTTCAACATGTTCAACACATTCAACATCGACCACGGGCCACACTGACATATCGTTGAAACATTTTCGCATAAGCAAGAATTATTATTTTCTCTTCAGAGTTTCTCATTTTCCTCAATTTAATAATTCATTAAAAATAGATGATGATTATTGTATGCTTAAAATATGTGCATCTTATTTTTCAAAAATAGCAAGTGTTATCATTTTTTTCAATCGGATATATATTTCATCAATGGAGATATCATAATCGATAACATTTCAATATTTATATATGTAGCATTTTAATGGGCATGACCAGAAAAATACATGATAAAACAAAAAAATGGATGAGAAACAGAGAAATCACCTATCAAATTGAACGCTCCTGGAATCTAGACCCATGAAATTTTGTCAATCCAACAGGCATAAATGAACAGAATGTACAATATTCTTTCAGAATACACTTTCAAAACTTTCGCCCCCAAAACAAGTAGCCAATATTGCTTCTGAAACAAATTTTCACCAGATTCATTACTTTTGACGTATTCTCAAAATGGCGGCAATTTAAAATTTTTTAGAATACAAATTCATTTGAAATCAGATTTTCAGTGAGACTATGTTGTTCTGTGCTCAGAATAACTCGACTTCAAACTATATACTTGACTTCATTTTTTTATCAAATTCAAAAATTTGACCCGAGTTTGGACATCCCTAAAAGGCAAACCCATGGTCGTCGATATTCCAACAAGTATGAATGAACAGAGTGTACAATATTCTCTCGGAAAACACTCCTACAACTTCTGCCTTCAGAAAAGGGTGTCCAATATTGCCCATAATATGTTTTTCACCAAATTCATCACTTGTGACGTATATTCGAAATGCCGGCGAATTTTCTTTTTTTTTCAGTGGGAATCGCTTTTGAATCAAAATTTCAATCAGAATATGTTGTTTTATGCTCGAAATTACTCGACTTTACACTCCTGATGAATGTTAATTTTTCACCAAATTCGAAAATTTGACCCAAGTTTGGACACCCCTGGAAGTCAAACCCACATAATGTCGATAATTCAACAGATATGAAAAAAATGGGTGTACAATATTCTCTCAGAAAATATCTTTTAAACTTTTGCCCCCAAAAAAGGGTGGCCAATATTGCATCTAAAACAAATTTTCACCAAATTCATTACTTATGATATTTTTCCGAAATGGCGATCCATTTTTGATTTTTTTTCAATACACTTTGTTTAAAATTCAAATTTCCATGGAAACTCATCGATTTTCACTCAAAATTGTTCCATTATGCAAGGTTAATTTGATGATTCTTGCACTGAGTCAAACACTTGATCAAGGTTTGGACGCCCCTGGAAGCCAAACCCACCGGCTTTCGAGCATCCAACAAGCAGAAATGGAAAGAGCGTAAAAAAATCTATAAGAAACCATTCTCAAACCTTCCGCCGCCGAGGGGGGGATGATTTCGATTACTAGCTCATAGTCTAATAGTACTTGAGGCGATGTGAGTGATCCAACATTTTTCTGACACAGTGAAATAGAAACTTTCCATCATCTACCATCATTCAGGAATGTCGCTTTACCTCACTTATCAGTAGAGTGCGCCATTAAACCAAATAAAAATGACAAACATTTCTGAAGATCATTTCTTCTAGTTATGTTATTGGTTCAGCGAGTAAAGTGCATCTTAAGATCTGATCACGTGGGCTATAGATCCCTTTGAACGTGTTCTGGCTCGTGTATTCGAAGCACGTCTTATTAATATGGCGGTCGTGCACCTACACAGATGAACCGAATTGAAATCTGTGTTTGAAACGATTCCGGCGTAACTCAAATCGCTGTTTTAAAAATAGATTTGCTTCGCCTGGTGATCCGAAATGCAGTTTCTGATGTAGTTTGTTTGAGGAAGTGATCTTGATGACCTAGATGCATATACGATGAATATAGGCTCTACGGAAAACGATTTTTTCGGAACCTGGCACCTCCACAATTGCCCACGATCCGGAATGCGGTTTGTTATATAGTTTGTTTGAAGAAGTAGTCTCGATAACCCAGATGCGTGTACGATGAATTCGTCGGAAACTTCTTTTTAAAACCTGGCACCTCCACTGTTATATTTCATAGTTCATTTTCCGGCGATATATCTATAGTGTTGGTCGACTATGTATACGGTATGTTATTATTCGAATTAGTATGATAATATAGTTGGTGTCCGCAGTTTTCAGTAGCGTTTTTGGTATGAAACATACGAAATATTGAAAAATGAACTTATAAACTTGGCACCTCGATGGTTATTTTTCGAATATTTTATTTTCTGGTAATTTATTTTCTGTTGTCTGTATCAATAATCATCATCGAAATCAAAATGTGAGTGAATTCAATATTCAGAATTTCCAGTATTATATATACGAGATCATTGAGAAAAAACATATTCAAATCATGGCACCTCCACCAATTTTATTTGTTTCGTTGAGTCTCTACTAATAAATGATGAAATGTGTTGCTCATGTTCATTGATTGATATATTCCGATAGGAATTGATTCCTATTCTGAAATTGAATTGATAGGCTATATCTTGTCGAGTGTAGCTATAGATTCAATTTTATGTTCCGAATAATTATTTTCACTGTACACTTTGACACCAAGTCCCTAATTCAAACTGAAAATAACAATGTAGGATCATCTTGACAGGATCGTATCGTATTATTGAAATCGTATCAGGCTATCAGAATGATGAGCTATAGCTATATCAGTATATCGGAATCGTATTATCAGAATTGTCGCATATTAGTTCAAAATCGATGTAAAATTATTGAAAAAGGAATGAATTGGTTCATTGTTGAATGGTTTTATGAAATAAATCGCTTCATCAATGAATTTTCAGTATTTCATTCAAATTCCGAGTAACTTCGAGAGTCCATGGGAGTCGATCTGGCGAAATATCAGTTTTTGATGATAACTTTTGAACAGTATGAGATATCAAAATTCAAATACGCGAGAAACACAGATTATTATATCGGCTCCGAAATGATATGAGTAATAACTAATCAACTCGTGATTCATGAATGTCGTATGAAGTGATTCATGAAGCTGAAAAAAAAACATTTGAAAAAATGAAACCTCTCCGGAAAAAATAAAATTTTCTCTGAGTGTTCAAACATAAATGATACACATGACCACCATTTTGTAGGCAATTCGAACCAGCAGCCGTTTCTAAGAAAAAAATTCAAATAACTATTTTTATACATCAAATATATGAAAATGAGCCAAGATTCACTGCTTCCTAGATTCAATATTCGCCCAAGCATTAAATATTCTCCGTATTCGTCAAGGTGTGTAGAATACCAGAGAAGATAAAATATCAATTAAATGAAGGACAAAGTGTGTATAATACCAGAGTCGATGAAGTAGCACATGTGGGACTGTTATTATACCTTATTCAGATATATCGCTCATCTTACAAAGCATATTCGCGTTTGCCTAGTATTTTATATCATCCTGAAGTTAATATAAATACCTGTGTATATCAGGTATTAAAATTCCGATATCTCATATCGTTCAAAATGTATCATCAAAAACCTGATATTCCGCTGAATCGACACACGTGGACTCAATAGATATGCAATCGCTGTTCTTCATGCGGTCACATGAGGGGGTCGATCAAACCATAATATTAAAACTATCCGTGGGAAAAATGAACTGATATTATACCAGTGAACAGAAAATGTTGCGAAAATAGTGTGGGAAAATTCGAGATATGAATTTGTTGAGGAATTTTTCAAGAAATCAACAATACTACCACTCCTGGAATAAAAATGAAATAGTGAGTGGGTCAAAATTGAAAATTTCAAGAAAGATGCCGGGAAAAGTTCTTTCGTGGATCTTACGGTAAGAGACTGGATCAATCCAGATGATGGTGTATCTGTGAGATTTAATAGATCAAATTCGAAATTATTCGAAGCCTTGGTACAGCAAGAGCAGAAAACCTGAATTGAGAGAAGAAAAACGATCAAGAGTATATATGATTATTATCATTACAATATATCGGATGATGTTTGTGGAGTATTAATGAGATGTAAGATCTCTCATATGAACCACATTTTGTTGTGAATCAGTCGTAGGATTGTCGTCACCACTGAATGTGTTGACTGCAAAGTAATGGAAAAATAAATGAATGAGAATAAATGAATGAAAACAGAAGGTACGTTTACTACGAGTACAGTCTCTGAACAGAATAACAGTGGATGTGCGTTCATCAGTTATATTGTTTGTTCATTGTTTTCCATAATGTAATTCATTTTGTAGGAAAAAAACATTCTTGATCAAACCATTCTATGTGGCAGCGAGTGTTAATTACAAATATATAATTTTACGAACGAAAAAGACCGCAAAAATGAATGTTCGTATTTTCGAGAGAATAGTAACGAAGATCTGCCATGAGATCATTTCATTGTGAGTTCATATATTCTCCATCGTTTTCTGTACCAACTAGTATTCGATTGATTATATTGGTTCTGTTATGGTTTGTACCATGGTGCCATTTTAATTCTCGGATTATTTGTTTCAGTTTCATCACAATTAACTGATGAATATATGTTGATACCAGAACGTGATACAGAACCCCTTCCCATTCCGTACATCAGATATGAAATCAGCATAAACAATGGTGATCGCACATATTTTATATATGAATTTCGTACTTCCAGTTTTTATATGAAAGATGATGAATTTCATTCTTTTTACCTCCAAGCATGTATTTTTACGAGGAATAAAAAGTAAATGTGATTCTTATTTTTCTCCACGGTTTGCGGTATATAAAACAAGTAAAAGCATCCTATTGGAAAACTGGGACTGTAAAATAAATATAAACATTGGATGAAAATATTTTGTTGCACACAGAATGGATCATAATATTGAATATAAAAGAGCTCGTCACAAAATGAATAAGAAATGTAGTTCAACAACTCGGCAGACTGAAGGGTTTACCGACCTAACGATTTCGAAATTGTTATTGCCTCACGTTGATACAAATTTCCATATTGAAATTGAATTTATCCATGAGAAAATAATGTTCAAAATTTGCCTGTGTTCATTTGATTCAATCATTTTGTGGATTTGATTGAAATTATGAAATTGTATGTAATATGTTCTCAGTAATTGGCGATGTGAATGCGTTGAAACTTTGGTTTCCGTCAACGTGAAACGAATCATATGTTCATGATATTGGAATCAATATTGTGGCTTCTAAAGTACCCCTTCGTTGTCATAGGGGCTCGAAATTGTATCACAGGTACTTGAAAACTGTCAATATTATCGGAACACGTGCATCTGATATACTATGTTCACTGATTATGTCTGCGATTGTCAATCATCTTGAGAAAAAAAGGGAAAATTCACTTGAATAATGGTATAATTGCCACTTGGTTATCTTTTTCATTACAAATCGGATGATATACTTAACTCATACTTGATCTTATACTTATACCTATTTTTGAATTTATATTTCAAATAGGATTCAACTTCATCAATTTGTGTGGCACTCATCTGAAATTGTTGGATACAACGATGTCAAGGTTTTCCAATTACCAATAGCTCATACCTCATGCTGAGCTTAATCCCACACCATACTTGACCAAGTTCTGGCGCGTCGAGTGAGCTAAGTGAACAAGATTGGCGGCAGATTTGAGAACTTCATATCTACAGTTCCATATTCAATATATATATATATATATATATTATATATATATATATATATATATATATATATATATATATATATATATATAATATACATATATATATATAATATATATATATTTTTTTTTTCGATATATATATATATATATATATATATTTTGTTCATTTTTTTTTTCAATATATATATATATATATATATATATATATATATATATATATATATATATATATAATATACATATATATATATATAATATATATATATATATTTTTTTTTTCGATATATATATATATATATATATATATATTGTTCATTTTTTTTTTCAATATATATATATATATATATATATATATATATATATATATATATATATATATTTTGTTCATTTTTTTTTTCAATATATATATATATATATATATATATATATAAATATATATATATATATATATATATATATATATATATATATATATATATATATATATATTTTGTTCATTTTTTTTTTCAATATATATATATATATATATATATATATATATATATATATATATATATATATATACATATATATATATATATATATATATACATATATATATATATATATATATATATATATATATATATATATATATATATATATATATATATATATATATAGACCTATATATTCGAATATATATATATATATATATATATATATATATATATATATATATATATATATACATATATATATATATATATATATATATATATATATATATATATATATATATATATATATATATATATAGGCCTATATATTCGAATATATATATATATATATATATATATATATTCATCAAAATCTAAAACTTGATACAGATCCAATGTTTCCCCATAAGAGCAAAGGATGAGAGTTGAGGATCGTTTGGACGAGGCACCACAAGGGTGATCTCGCCACCTCAAAGAAATAGTTGAATTTAGTATAGCACATCGAACCAGTTTGGAAAATCATTGTGATAAGCTAAGAAATGAGGTCATATTCTGAATTCTGAGAACGAATAAATGAACTGAACTGTTCAATAAATGTCTCGTTGGTGTATATATAGTGTGAAAAATATCGTTTTCTGTATCCTTCTACCGGTACGTAATCTTCAAACAACATAAAAACACTATACAACTACAGTATACAGCCTTACAGGAAATTGTCTACTTCCCATTTCGTGCGAACAGGGTGTGTTTCACAATCCGCACACGACATATTTACAGTTTGTTATTCCTGTGCTCGCTACTCTATTCCGTGAACCGAGTGAGCCGAAGGATACATTTAATTCTCTTGTTCGCCGACTTTCCTGTTTCATGGTGGAGAACCTATTGCTTCACAGGGAGGTCAGGAGTTCTTCACAAATAGATGACTCTGTCTAGCGATGTGTCTTGCACTTTGTCTCCACTTTGATACTACTTATCAAGAGTCGGTTGTACCAACCTTGGATGGTTGAAGTTTGGATTGAAGTTGACGACTCGAAGAGGGCGTGGCTTATTCAGTACGCCAGTTGGATCATATCATTTGTAGTCATTCCAAGATACCCTGATTGGATATTTTCATTTGACCACAGTTCTAACAGCCCTGTTGATTAGACGGCATGATTTCTGACGCCATGGGGGCGGTGACTGCGAGTCGATCGTCAGTTCTTGACTAGCTTCAATAACGTTGTATTTTTTCAAACTAGGAAACGCGGGATTCGCGTTGTGAGATGAGCTCAGAAGTATAGAAATGTACAATGAAAAATAATTTGTCAGCTCAGTCTACATCTACAGATATTTGATCACTTCAAACGCTTAAAATACCCAATCGGAATCAATTATGTCACGGCCTCCTGTTCATTTGAAACTTATTTCAATCGTTTTAATTTAATTGATGACACTTGTTGATATAGATTCAATTGGCTTTCATTGAAGTAAAAGTTCGTCTTGAATGCGTTTTCTTCGTTATTTATCATCTTATTGTTGCAAAAATCTCTGAAAAGTTGTATACTAATATTGTTCATACTCGGTGAAAATTTGAGAGCTTTTGAAGAATTGTTGTTTTTCAAGTATTCTTCCTCCGTGTTATTCTTACGAGGATTTTTCAAACCCTCCGATTATTTTCCGGAAAAACCTTTGAACCGATTTCTCTGAATAACAATCCCCGCCTATTCTGGTATGACAGAAATATGTATAAAAAGTTTCAAGTCGATGAGTATTTTTTCCTGACCTGTATGCCGCATACAAAATTTAAAAAAAAAAAAACGAATCTCATTTTTTCGGTATGTTGAATGGAATCTTCGCCACGCTCATCTAACTAATCTCAATGACTTCAAAGATATTCCTCCAGTCACTACTCAGAACTGAACCTAAGAAGGCCTCAACTCTCATGATTGTTATATGTGAATTAATGACAATGATAATGTTGAATGTATATTTATTATTCCATATTAGTATAAGTATATTGATACATCCAGATCTATATGTACTCTTTACTATTTCGAATGACCAACCTGTATCAAATATCGTGTATGTAAACAATCCGATAAAAATAGCCATTTTATCCAATTAAATGGATTATTCAAGCATTCAATAGATCATAATCTACAACCATTGACACCTTGCAGTCCTGTTTCATATACTAGTATTCGTAAGAATTTAATATATTATTGGCCATGTGTATATGTATCATATTTACTATGTAATATTATATGATATGACGATGACAATATCATGTACTTTGATCAAACTTTATTGATGAAAATTATTATCATCTTTATAATTGTTGGATTGAATAAGTGCTGTTCTCACTAACACTCTTTGAATGTTTGGAAGTGATGAACAATTGTCTGGAAAAATCTGGCCAATTCATCAAAATATATTTCAAGTATCAACAGCAACGAACCCTCAGTTAATTTCCTTCATTATACATAAAATGCTGAGATATT
This sequence comes from Brachyptera risi, assembly GCA_964007535.1. Taxonomy (NCBI): domain Eukaryota; kingdom Metazoa; phylum Arthropoda; class Insecta; order Plecoptera; family Taeniopterygidae; genus Brachyptera; species Brachyptera risi. The sequence goes on along the minus strand of OZ023328.1, from coordinate 14,398,977 downwards.
TGAACAACATAATGAGAATTATTACAAAACTGTGGAATTCAGAATTCCTTGGAGTTTCCATTGTTCAAAATCTCAACACCAGAGCCACTTTGAACAAACAATTTGTTTTGTTTTTCTTGTTTGCTTTCATTTTGCTCTTGTTTTGATTTGCATTTGAATACTAAGGTAGACAGTGGTGGGGAGGTTTAGGTGGCCGTGGGGAAAGTTATATGTCAGACAAGACATTTCCTAGATTCCGTGAGCCGCATTCAGGATAGCTCTACCGGAATCCCTGCTACACCCTATACAATCTCGTCTCATCTATTGCTTCAAGGTGTATGTATACACATTCTTTGTTATTGTATAGCTTCACACCTCAGTGCCTCAATTATCAAAGTGTAACTAATTCTGTAAGCTCATGTCTTCGATTAGAAAATAGAAATAGGTCAGCTGCTCAGTATCTCATCTCCACCTGGTATTTAGTACGTGTTTATCACACGCTATTCTCATAATACTAACTAAACATTGAAAATCAACCATCAACTTGTATTACTGACATCACAGTTCGGAAAAAATGAGGACTATGTTATTCAAAGTTGAAGTTTTCTTCATATTGTAATTTTGATTTTTGGATATGAAAGCTGTTATATGGTGATGTTGTTATCATATAATATTACATGGTCATTTTACTTCATTCTCATATTCTTGATGAGTGGATTTTTAAAGCGATTCATACAGTCACGACAGTCTCTCAGAGTAATACTGGCAATTGTATCGAGGTTTTATCAGTTCAAACCATCAGTACGGTAGTTCTCAATCAGTTCCTCATTTTTTCTGAATACTTCCCAGTTCCTACATTATCATTTCCGATTATTCAAATTCCTAATTTTAAGTGAAAGCATGACCAGCATAGGTGTACTTACAACTTGCAGGCAAGTGTACTCGACCATCAAGGTACTTCAAAGTGTATCCAAGGTACATCAAGTGCACTTGATCAAGTGTACCATGGTTACCCATGCTGTACGTTCTCACTACCTTCCAGAATAAGGCCATCTGGACTTGATAGCACCAAGCCTAGGTATATATAATTTCTACTCAATTCATGAATACTGAATAGCTACAAAATAGTTTCTGATTCTCTATGGAGTTTTTTCTGTGGGTGTCACATTTCAATATATTTTTAAGAAAACGATCGAGTGGAATGCACGAATATACTCTAATGGTGAAACCATCATTATTCACCTATACTTGAGAATAAAAGTAGGCCCATAAAAAATAAATCAACCATTTCAGTAGCGATGTATAGGGTTTTTCCATAGTGACGTCACTCATTGTTCAACGAGGCAGACAAAAATATCCACCAATAGACAATTTTTCATAATTCAATGCGCAGGCGCGTCCCGCTTCCTAGCAGCCGAGATCGCTGGTATTTAATTCTGGGAGTTTTAATACTGATCAAAAAGTCAGCTCGCTTATACACAGAGTTAAAGGCACAACACCAAGATATATAACTTGCATTATCTCTCATCTTACTCACTCTGACAGTGTGTAGATCCATCAGTATATAGTAAACATATACATGTTGAAACTATCATCATATCACAACTTGATACGTTCACTATAACGCACAATAATATGAATCAAACGTGCTCAATAGCATTGGCAGCATAGGACTTACGAACTCGGGTAATAACATCCCGTCTCAGTTCAAACGATCACCACTAGATGGCTCATTCTTTTCAAAAATGGTCTATTGGTATCAACTAATGAACCTACCCAACCTAACCTAACCTAATTCCAGTTCGCCGTAACGCTATGATAACGATTGTTAGTTATTTGTAACTTGAAAGCAACCTTTAGTTTGCTAATAGAGTCAGACTCATCGATTTATCACTCAAGAAAACAACATATAAGGAAGGGGACAACCAAGGAGGATAACAAGATAATAGTTGATTAACTACCAACAAAAAGCAACCCTTTCCTTCAGTCGAACCAAAACACCGTTCACCCATCACTGTCTCAATCAATTCCGAAAATTGGTTCCTCCAAATTCTGATGGAAAAAAATCTCTTCTTGTTCTCATAGCCAAGCAGTTTGCATGTTCAATTCACTTTTCTCATTACGCGCTCGTCGAAGATAGATTGCCTGTGATAACATTGCGTTAACGACATTCTACTGGGGCGCAGAATTCATTGGCCAAACAGCTAGCATGTCGAGCGTGGCTTTGCCAAATGAAAGACGTTGTTTGCCATTTCGTTGTAATCACGTTAAGGCGTCTTAATCCCATTACACTTACACAATGGTGGGGGAAATGGAGGAGGGGGGGGATTAGAAGGACTTAAATTGCCCACTAATTTGTTTACCTGATGGTTGTTTTAGTATATGGTATTGTTTTGGAAATCTTTCAGATTCGTGGCGTATTGTTAATTCAAATCCACGGCCTTCTGGTAACTTGATTCTTGTAGGCTGTACAGCCACTTGTGTATTCTGGTACAACATTCATTATATACAATGAAAGTCATAGATACAGTGTTAGTGGTGAACAAGGGAAGTTTTCGAAAGTTACAGAATAAAGCGTGAACATATATCAACAATTACATTTATTGAAAACCTTACATTGTTGACTGTTTGGTTTTACTTTTGACATCCATGTTGCATTCCGAAGTGCATTCAGTTGTTGAGAGTCAAGTCTGTCAAGTGACGGCCAATCATTTTTGAAAGAGGGGTACAAAAATATCAACAACAAAAATCAATAATAATAATAATAATAATAATGATAATAATCAGCAATAATAATAATTTCAATCAATCGAAGTATATTAACCAATCACAATCATAGATAGTTTCTCAGTTCGCCATATTTGTTGAACTCGTCATATTCGTCAATTCTCAGTTTTGATATGGCATCAATCGTTAGATATTTATCACTCCATGCAAGCACATGGGCCTTTCTTCAGGATCCTACTATTGAGGTGGTAATTCGTTGAAATTAATTGGTACCAACTTTTTGATCAAGATCTGATAATAATATGAAGTCCGGCAAGACCCGGTATTACCGGGTCCGGTCAGCTTTCATCTGAGAGTTGGTGAAAACAATTAGCATGGGTTATCATGGTGATAAGAACTTCAAACTGCCAGTTGAAGCTATTCCCACGTTGGTCATGCAGGCACTAAATGTAGTGATGTGCTATTCGAGGAAAGCTTACAATTATCTCTTTCATCGCCCATCAGATCTTATTAAAATTAATTTTTGATTGAATTGGTATTTAATTGAATTCAGTTTTCACTGAATTGGTATTCAGTGAGATTTTAATACTGGGGACCAAAGCAAAGTCAAACGTGACAGTTGTGGGCAGAGAGCGGCAGAAGGGGCAGTCCTCATATGACCTGATGGATGGTAGGATAGTAAATCACCATTAAAATACTATTATAAGAATCGAATTTCTGAATATATACATTGAATGACAGTCTAAAGAATTTTCATTTCAAAACTATACCGTACGTCTCTTTGTCAACCCTTGCTTCACTCACATTTTCACATACGTAAACGACAAAATCTCATACCCACAAGGACCAACATACTTGTATATGGATCTGAAAATGAACCATTAACTGGAAGAATTCCTACGGTAGAAGCGATTTGTCTAGAAGTTTTAGCCGCGCGTTTCAAAAGATCGCATGCTTCTATGAACGGCACTCTTTTGCAGCATCGCTTGCTTTACAATATCACCTATTGTATCCTTGCGCGCCCTCGACTTTCACGCTTTTCACTCCATCTCTCTCTCTCTCTCTCTCTCTCTCTCTCTCTCTCTCTCTCTCTCTCTTTCCACTCGCTCACTCGATCTCAAGAGCTCGCAAGCCATTCACGCATGAAATACGGCATACACACTCACTAGCAGTCTATCTGTCTCTCTCTCGCTCTCTTACGCAGCGTACGCACTTTACTGAAAAATTAGCAAGTTTTCGGTTCGCTTATAAATAATGACAGTCTTGCAGCCCGACTCGAAATGTGCGAACTTCCAACGATCGGCGAATGGCGACAATGTCTAATAAGATGCGTGAGTGAGTTCAGCGCGTGTATACGCACTTTTAGTGTTGACAAAAGGTAATATACGTTATGTCGGCCTTTTCATTGGAACAAACTAATTAGGGGTTGGATATATCACATTTTTCTGGTGGTCCATCAATTTTTAAGAGCAAAGAACATTTGAAATTTGATGTTCTCAATGTTTCTCATTTTGAATATTAGGGAATTTTATCATTATTAGTTTCATCAAATCAATCGAAGGAACAATTTTTGATCGGTTATTCTCTCATATGTTATATTTTTCTGGTGTATACATGATAATGTACGTTTTGTCGGTCTATTTATTGGAACAAGCTAACTATGAGTGAGATATTTTATGTTTTTCATTCCTTCCAATGATTTCTTCAAAGCGAAAAACATGGAAAACTAGAGGTTTGAACGTTTTCAATGTTGGGAGATGGTGAATTTTGTCATAATGAATGCCATCAAATTCAACTGGAAACAATTTTCCATTCAATCGAATCCTAATTTCTTGTGTTTCTGGAATATTCTCTGAAAATTTAAATGATTGACGATCACACGCGGAAATTATGTGTTTTGGAAGGTTCAAAACCATCAAGTTAGCGTTTCGAACCACCTCTCCATTGGAATACATTCGTTGTTAATTCCATAATATTTCATGTGATTCGCATCGGTAAATTATTGAGTCTGTTCAGTCGCAATGAATGCACAATATGTAATACCCTGTTAACCAAGTTATTATTCAACATGATGCCTCATATCAAAATGGAGTTCAAATGAAAGTACAGAATAATGTCCATGTACAATTTATAAACAAACTCAAACTAAACCCCAGCAAAACTGCCATCATAACACAACAAGCACACCAACATAAGCGAGGGGTGTAAAAATATCCAGCGTAATAATTTTAAAATGCTTCGTATAACTTTACGCACATTTTTCAAGTGTGCGGGTAATAAAAGTCATTTACTTTGTAGCCAAAGTAGCCAACATTAGAATAAATCCAAGCATCGGTACACACACTTTCATTGCTGTTGGGATTTATTTTCTTTTATTACCATAACTCCCTCCGTTATTCCATCTACAACTATATCTACAAGAGATGAAGGTGCAAACCAGCCGTGCGCTAATCGTGTGGGATAGGGGGAACGGTCGTTCGGAACCTTCATCTCTCGTGGATACAAGTAACCCCCCCTCCTCCCCCCTCCCTCTCATCTTACAACAAGGGTTCATGTGTAGATTTCAATGGGGTGGTTTTGTTTCGAGATATTAGTTTCAGTTCTGGATATAAGTATGTATATATTTCATATAGCTTTCACATACATGCCTATATTCTACGCCTGCAGAATGAATGTCCTAGGGGCAATAAATGTCGGGAGAAATCGTCCCAATGCTTCTCTTATATATTGCTCTTGTATGTGTTAACATCATACCCATCGAGAAAAAAGTAAAACATTGTTGAATTCATGTTTGTCATCTGAAGCGATGATTGCATGTATCATACTTTTGTGATTATCATTGTTTATCATGAATTAAGAAAAATGTGAAACATTTTTGGATTCATATTCTTCATTTGGAACTATAATTGCATGAATCATGATTCTGGAATTTTAATTGTATATGAATACTTCATTCTGAATTAATCACTGTACAATCCTGTAGCACAATCAAACGTCATTTGAACAATAACTATTCTCTTATGACAATGAGAAAAAAAATATGTAATTCGGTTTATGTCGCTATTTATTTCAACATAATCAAGTTGACAGCGCGCTTAACCGCCTCCAAGGAGACCAGGATTTTATTTCTGTCATAGTCCTCAGTCGACCATTCCAATCGAGTTTCTGTGGTTGTCTTCTGTTTTTAGTCAGTGAAATAAGTCCCTACTGCGTTGGTTTTTTGAGAGGAACCCTGACCGGTTCTTTTTCATCATCATCCTTTTATATCATCTCCCAGCATCAAATTCAATTTCTACTGTTGCCAATTGATATCAATTGACATCAAAGTGCGCCGCAGAACTCAATATATTCTGATTGATTAACGAAGTACATAATTAATTCATACAATTGCAGAATACATTTGGTGCACTGGTATAATCTATACCAAGTTGAACTAGTTATGAAATCGAATAACTAAGTATCGAAACTTCATTTTGAAATTTGAATTAATGTTCAAACCATACAAAATCCAGTGAAAACATTGCACGATTCTAGTAATCGAAACTTTATAAACCTCAAATGTAGTTGATAAATCTCTCCCACATATTTAACAGTGAACGATTGTGATAACAGGCTGAATATCACACCCCCGTAGATCCACTTCATAAGCATTTCATTCAACAATGCAAAGCTGCCGACTTCGCTTGTCAATTGTTCCACCGCCATCTCGCATGCGGTTTAACGCGTCCATTGTTTCCATCCTCGTGCCAGGTGATTGGATCTACGCAAGCTCATAATCCCGCGTAACGACTGCAAACCCACAATCCTCGGTGGCTTAACCGTGTCTGTGTTATCATTTCATCACCGCATCCTGGATGAAAACACCTAATTTACCGACTACATAACATTTGATGGAAACACCATTCTTTCGGAAGGCTGATTGTTCGGAAAAACGATGTTCGAAATTTGAATTGAACGATCTTTCGAGGAAACGAAATTCCATCAATGGATTTTTAGAACGATTCGACAAAACGGTATTCCGAACAAACGATCTCTTGAACTAAAAGATCTCTTGATAGAACGATCTTTGAAACGATTGGTATTTAGATGACTTGATGTGCACCCACTCCACCGTCATCTATCAACATAGGTGGAGGTGCCGGGTTTATTCTAAGAATTCAGTATAGCGCAGACTTGGTGACAAAGTTCATTGTTTTTTATTCGAAATTACGAAAATAGGGTGATTAGATCGTCCTTGTGGTGCCCCGTTCAAACATTTCACTTTCATGCTTAGCTATAGTTGGGGATTAACGATTTTGTATCAAGTTTCAGTGTTGATGGGAAAAAATATAAGAAATTCATATTTGAAATCTAATCAGATTCTCGTATGAGAAACTCATATTTCATTCATAGGCCAGTCAAATGAAATATCTCCATTATCTTATATGGCAATTAGCGACTAAATATTGATTGACCCATTTCCATTCCATTTTTAAATGAAAACATCGAGATTATTGAAGATTCAGATTATTTCAATTTGGACATCGCTCGATTTTGCATGAAAATATAAACCACGCCCTGATACGTCATAACCCTGCCTAATCTTATGGGCCGTGGCAGTCGTTATCAATAGAAATAGAGCCTCTTGGAAGCACGCATTCTGATCGAATCAACAGGTTGAACTGATCTGTCAATGCTATTATTAGTCAATTGACGACTCGAAATAGGCGTGGCTTCACCAGTCGGCTGGTTGGATCATATCATTTGTAGTCATTTCAAGATACCACGATTGAATATTTGAATTTGACTATAGTTTTAACAGCCCTAGCTGTTGATTTGACGGTATGATTTCTGACGTCAAGGGGGCGGACTCGCAGTCTCCGCCCCCTTGAAGTCACAAATTATTCCGTCCAATCAACATGGCTTTTAGAACTGTGGTGAAATTCAAATATCCGATTGGGTTATCTTTAAATAACTACAAATGATATAGATTCAACCGGCCGACTGGTGAAGCCACGCCTATTTCGAGTCGTCCATTGTTGAATTTTCGAACATTTTTTGCTGACATGTCATTGAATATCATTGAATACCGCGATTATGTTGAGAGTATCATTATCGTCATGCGGATTGGAACTGAATCTGAAATGCATGTTGCTATCAGGACAATGGACCATTTTCATTATTCGATACGCAGGCGCGTCACGCCTCCTAGCAGCCCAGCTGTGTATACCAGCAGCGCTAGTATTGCATTCTGGGAGTTTTAGTACTGTTCAAAAAGTCAGCCCGCTTATCAACAGGGTCAAAAACGAAACACCAAGATATATAACCTGCATTATCTCTCATCTTACTCTCTCTGACAGTGTGTGAATATCTCAGTATGTAGTAAACATATAAATGTTGAAAATGCTATCATATTATAATTAATACGTTCACCGTAGCGCACAATAATATAAATCAAACGTGCTGAATAGCATTGGCAGCATAGGACTTTCGAACCTGAGTAATAACATCATGTTCTAGTTCAAAAAATCGCCGCTAGATGGCTCATTCTTTTTGAAAATGGTTTATTCGTTTTTAATTTCACACAAAATTGTTAGAGTATAATACAACATCTCGACAAGAACACATTTACTTTTCAACAATTCAGAAAGAGAAGAGTTTCATTGGAATTCTAGAGTTATTTGATAATTAGCTCCATAATTATTTACCTCAACTTCTTCAACAACTTGACTGTGCCATCTTGCGTTCACTCCAGCAGAGCAGTGCGCACTTGACGGTAAAATCAACACACTTATTCGAACACCATAATCATAATTAATTGTGTGCTTATTAAATTATAATAACTTGAATCAACAAAGTTTCAAATAGCAAACTAATATTGATAGTAACAACACAAATTGTCACAACTTTGCACTTATAATGATTAATAGTTCCGGTAAATATGCTCAAGTATATCATTCAAATGGGAAGATACATGAGAACGAAGCCAGGTGCATATAATACGGAAGTTATTGCAGAATATCATCTATCGTATGGTAGTGAGATATTTAATGAACCAAAAGAAGTCATCACAAGTTTGAAGTTTTCAAAGTTTAAATTCGCCAAGTCAAACCTTGAATAAAATGACATCAAAATGTATACTTCATTGAAGAAAGAATGCGTGGCAGAAATGTCCTCGTCCACTCTACAAACCTTGGTTCGAGTTAACACTAAACATGGAAATGACTCTCACAGTGAACCAAGTGGGTGAATGAATTGACCACTAGTGATAGGCGTGGCTAATCGCCAGAGCCACCTTGATCATGAGGGAATTTAGAGATACTCTGATAGGTAAATGTGAAATTTCCCACATAACAAAGCCCATTTGATTGGATGTTCTGTTTTGTGACGTGAATGGGTGGGTCAACCACTAGTCCTCAATTCAATCGCACTTTCAGTTTTAAAAATCTCATTAAACAATTTTTCTGAGAAATGTATATTCTTCAACTGAAATCACAAATTGTTGTGATGAGTGAACGACTATGTCCCCGAAATTGTGTTTTCTAATCACAATTTCAATATCGGTTTTGTGTGCATCAAATTTCTTAGTTGATGAGTTTACTTGTCGAGCATTCCACCTTCTTTATTATTCGAATGAAGTTCATCATTTTTAAGCAATAATGTCAAGGTCACTCGAACGATTCATTAGACGAGCTTCAGCGAGGATTCAATTTGACATACTGAAAAAAATTAGTGTTCGTTTTTATGTTGTTTTTTTGTTTGTTTTTTCATGTTTTTTTTTGTCGGTTCTCCACAGGTCAAACGGCTACAGCTATCAACTTCGAACTTTTTTCATTATGGTTCCTCATCTAGCTTAGATCTGTATAGTTTTGTGGCATTATCGGGTGGTAACTCTTATTTTTATGAATTTTAGAAATTTCAAAAATACCCATTAGAATAACACGGCGGAAAAAAAATTGCAACAAAATTATTTTCAAAAGAAATGGAAATTTTGTGTGAAGTTGAATAACATCTTGATACACATTTCTGGAAATTCTCAGCTTGATCGGGTCAGCCATTTTGAAGAAAAAACACGAAATGTGCTAAATTAGTACCACTTGAAGCCGGTTTTACCCATTTATAACTAAAATGTTACCCAATTGGCGAATTTAGGCAAACGTTTGGCAATGAAGTCGACATACTATTACAATCCGCTCGTCTTACAACGCGTATATAGCGTTTTCCTAGTTTATATAGATTGGGACTTATTCGGTGATCTTCGGGTGCAATTTTCCTTCTATCTACCGTGATGTAATAATATTTCAACCTTGAAAAACAATTTCGATATCTATAAGCACTCGTTGACAACTCGTGAAACTTACTGCGAGGCTATTTGTAATCGATTAAAAATAGACGTCATATTTTAGCATGTCTTTTTTCATACACCCTCCCATTCGAAAAATTGTGGAGATATTTGTGGTAATTTCATTTATTTTTGAATGAATTCCCAATGTCAGTTGTGAATTTCTATCCTCTTTGAACCATTAAATATCTGAGAACTGATGTGTTGTATTATTTGTATCACCTATCAGTAAGTAGAGAACCATATTCTGAATATAACCCTAGAAATAAACAGTCATACAGTTTGAATAACGCTCGATGGACTCTAATGAAATACACAATACATCGAAGAATATAAAACGCGTGGTCATTGTGAAAAGTTCGTAATTTCCATCATTGTCACATCTGTCATTCACATTTAAGAGTCTATGAGAGTCGATTTAGCGGATTATCAGTTTTTTAATGATAACTTTTGATGAGTATGAGATTTCGAAATTCTAGAGAGAAGAAAACACAGATATTTTTAATACCTCTAAGATGATATAAAATATAACCATTCAACTCATATCACCTAATTGTCAAGCGTTTACGGCTGAAAAAAGTGATATTTTAGCTGTATACGCTGGACAATTACGCGATATGAGTTGAATTATCATATTGCATACTTTCTTGGAGGTTCAAAAGTATCTGTGTTTCCTTTTCTTTAGAATTTGGAAGTCTCATACTCATCAAAATTTACCACAAAAAAAAAATGATAGTTCGCTGAATCGACTCTCATGGACTCTTAATGTGTATACGTACGTCAGCGCTGTCTAAATATCAGCGAAACATGTAACTTTCATGAATCCATCGAACCAGGGCAAACAGCATCTGGCAGTACTGCCAACAAGATAGCAATAATTAAACATCGGCCGTCAAAAGCATCAACGTGTATTGATATCAGTCGTATTCTATTACAATTTGTCACAAAAACAAAAACGAAATGGTTGAAATAATAACGATTTGAAATAATATCATATTCATTCTAGCTTGCGTTGACATTTTTGGTGTTGACAGAACTGTCGATGGCAAACTTCGAATGTATATTGATATAAATCCGTATTTTGAAATGTATTCATTGCTTTCTATTTCTGAAATGAGAAAAAGCTTGTTTACTTTTAATAACATATTCTGATGACTGGCGTTTGTCATCAGTGGTTCGGGAAAAAAACTGTGTATTCGAATTATTAATTTTAATTATAGACAATCGAAATGGCTCATAGCCATAGGTGGTGGATTGCTGTTGGATGGAATGGGCTTGATCACCCCATCAGAAGTAAGTTATATGGGGAACCAATCAAATATTGGGCATTATTATATCCGGATAGGATATAAGGAGACCAATTAAATTTTGGGCATCATAATTTTCACTATATCAATCTTGATCAACTGAGAACATGAATTGAGAGAATACGTCTGTATTAACTCTATCACGAGCATATTTAATATTTCATTGCATTTAGTCCCACTTTTTCATATTAACTTCAGGTTGAAGAAAAGTCGTGAATAAATTCCTGATAATATTTTCCTTCATAAATTACTTCACGCACCAACACGAAAAAAGTTCAAGTTCATGTTCTTCAACTCTTCATTCATTTACAAATTGCTAACGGTGACGTCAGCTATCAGTACAAGCCTTCAAAAACATTCCTTCATTATTTTGAATATTATCACCATTTCAGTTGACACCAGTCGATATAGAAGCCCGAATAACCTGGCTGTCATCACAGTTTTCACGTTGAAAATTGCGATTTTCGAATTTGTGTGCCACAGTTTAGGTTCTTAACTGCGTACAAAACCTACTTCACCTTTCAACTTTTCAGATGTCGCTCTTGACGAAAAGAACGTCTCACGGTTTCAAGCACCCTCTAACCTACCCTCTACCCCCCCCCCCCCCCCCCCCACCGCCCACCAATCTGAAAATAAATCGAGCGTCACCCGTGATAGCGCAGAACTGTTACCATTACATTCAGATAAATAATGATGGGACTGAGATAAGTGGTCGAGTGGTTACAACACTGAATTGTCATTCAGGAGACCAGGGTTCGATTTCCGCCATGATTGACTATCCTGACAGGGTTTCTGGTCATTTCCCTCGTGTCATTCAGGTTAATACTGGGATAATTCTTCATCAATAGGCCACGACCGACTTCTGCCCACTATACAAAAAGACACCTGATGAAATAACCATTCATATCATCATGTCATATATCATTCATCGACGCCAATAGATCTCAGTCATCATTACAGTGCGTCGTTAAACCAAATATAGATGAATACATTCATGTTGATTGAGAGTGAGCGTGTTCATTTAGAAACTATCATGGAATTATTGTCAGCAACTTTCCGAAACTTTTCTCGATAGTTTTAGTTGGTGGACCAAATCAATTCATGGGATGGCGGATGAAATCTTCTCAAATTACTAATTTTCTTCTCATTCTCGAACATTCTGAAAGTGAACTTCGAAAATTCAAATTATTAATCAATCAAAATATGCACCCATTTCGTAGAAATCCGAGATATCGAAGAAAATTAAGTAGGCCTAATAATATTAATGACGCGCCTACGATTGGAGTTTGATGTTGATTAGTTAATGGAAGAAATGAACCACCCGTTTTATAATTCTTTGAAATAGGGGAAACAGTCGCTCGTAACGTTTTGAGTGCATACAAAGATATGTTGATAGTTTGAAAGTTTGATAATGTGATAGTTTCATATTTGTTGTAATTGGTGAACTGTTGATGATATTCAATACTCCCGATTTCCCTGAAGATAATCTAACATCCCCTGGAGATCGATGTATTGAGGTTGCTCCTTTGCTTTAAGGGACTTCAACGGATCACGTTTCCCACCATGGCTACATGGATCATCTCGGTTCATGAACCAACTCGCAATCTCTCCAGGAAAAATTTTTAAAAAGTAAAAAATAACTTCTCGAAAGTATTTCTATTCTTTTTTTTTGAAAAGTTTTCACAGAACCATGAAAACAATTAGTAACGGTATGGAATTGGTTTTGAAAAGAAAAAAAGAGGTTCAAAGAAAGTTCTGTTCTACCATGTACTTGTTAAATACGGTCTGAATGACTAAATCCGAACAGTTGAGGAAAAACGTTTTAAACAATTAGGAAAGTTTTGGAATGCGTTTCTTTTCCTCATTCCCCTCCCCGCTATATTCTCACTGAAAAATACGTAAAATACAGAAAAGTTCCCCAAAGTTCGAAGTTTGTGTTATAGGGGCTGACCACTTCTAATTCGATTTGGAAATTTGGAACAATCCAAACAATACACAAAGTTGAGAACAGAGGGAATGTGATTGCTCTTCGAAGTCCACGGTGAATATTATTATAAAACATTTCGGAATATTCCCTGTATTTTATCTCTGTTCAATATAAATCTCAATAATCTGAGAGAGAAGAGATATATAGATCTATAGACGTTAGACAGATTATCAGATGATTGGATTACTTAGGGTGGATATCCATTAGTATTTCAATATATTCGAGAACTGTAGGAGTTCAGAAAGTATATATCTATTCATATATATATATATATATATATATATATATATATATATATATATATATATATATATATATATATATATATATATATATATATATATATATATATATATATATATATATATATATATATATATATATATATATATATATATATGAATATATATATATATATATATATATATATATATATATATATATATATATATATATATATATATATGTATATATATATATATATATATATATATATATATATATATATGTATATATATATATATATATATATACATATATATATATATATATATATATATATATATATATATATATATATATATATATATCGTGTAAGTGTGTGTGTGTATATATACATATTTTCAGTATTTTCATCATCCCTCATCCTTAAGTCTTCATTCTTCGAGCCCGCCTAAGAAAAGTTCATCATTTTGATTCTTGACTGCACAGTAATGAACTAGAACAACATACTGAAACAATGTTACTCATTAATAGAGACATCTCATTCCATTTTCGTTAATTTGTATTTTCATTTATATTCCAGAGGTAACAAATAACAACGGATATATGTACAGTATCCTGCAATCACTATAATACATGATACAACACTATAGGTCTGTATTATGAGTGAGTCGTTGACGATGAAGAGTGATTCTTTAACTCATAGATGATCAATTTTATAAAACAAGTCGCAGCTGATGAAATGCTATTAGAATCAGGCAATAAATCCATTTAGTGTTTTCCATTACTTGAAATGGAACACATTGTATATTGAGGAAAATCGATGAAAATTGCATCACAGTCATGTAGGCCTATGTTCACATGCCTTTGTATATTCGTCAATATAAAAAATGCTTTCTCAACTATGAAATGTTTCACTTGTGTTTTAGAAGCTACTTCATCGAATATATTTTCTATACATTCGGGTAATTTATCAAACAACGTCTTCATATTTCACACGTTGTTCATATATGGCAGTACTTGCTCTCGTCAAATTTATATGTATATATATATATATATATATATATATATATATATATATATATATATATATATATATATATATATATATATATATATATATATATATCCAACTTAAGATCCAAACAATACTTCACTGCCCTACTATTTCCTGATTAATTTCTAAAATTATGAAGATGGCCTTGTTTCAATCGTTCCCAATCAATTGGTGACACTTGTTGCTTGGATTTAACTGGTTTCTCAATATCCTCGAGGGATTTGAAATATTGCATTATATATTTTTTTACATCGACACGGCTGATCCGATTTGAGTGAAAGTTCGGAATAATGTGTATCATTATTATATTGAAATTGCCTGAGAATTTCAATCATCTCAAAGGAAAAAGTCTCCACGAATTTTTCCGTTTGGGTTATTCTCATGAGAATTTCGAAAACTTAGAATCTGAAAAAACTTTGAAAACTTTGACCAAAAAAGAGGTCCAATCGATTACGCTTCAAAACTATAGAGTATTGAATTGGATGATAACACTCGTGTATGCCAAGTTTTGGCTGAATTCCATCTACGTTTGACCTGTAGAGCGATAGGTATAATTCCAGGAAGAGCGAGAACAGAGCAAAAATTGAAAATTAGAAATAAAAAATAACAAAAAAAAAGATATTTTTTTCGAGTATGGTGGAATTGAGTCTTCGCTTCGCTCATCCGATAATAGTTTCATATATGAAAAGACCAGAAACTGTCATTATTTTATTTCACCTCTGTATAATCCATAAGCAACACCTTCCGACGTAACATTCTAAGCAACATAACACATTATGTTATGTTTAGCCCGACTGGCAATTAGGGGATGCAACCTTTCGACCCGAATCGGTCACACAAAACGTACATAATTACAGGCCAGTAATTCAAGATCATTATTCTGTTCACATTTCCCTCTAATTCATTGAACCTTACACCAATCCCCTGTGATTAGCTAAGCCTTTATTGCAATTCATTAATAACATTACAGTGCGATGTAACAGAACGCCATGGCAACTAGAATCCATTGTTCATACAGCCTGGATATGCCATGGTTAATGCAATGGATCCGTTGTAGAGTATTACTTGTATCCATGGAAGGAGGTTTCGATCTATAGTCTCCCCTATCCCACAACACTAGCGCGTGGGTGGTTCGCTATCTCATATTTTGTGGGTGCAAGTATATACTTGTATTTATGAGATGAAGGTTTCGATCGACCGTTTCGCCTATCCCACATCACTAGCGTGTGGGTGATTCGATCCTCTTCACTCGTGGATACAAGAATATAATAGTATCCACGAAAGAAGAGGTTTCCGATCGATGGCTTTCCCTATTTCATACCGATAACGCGCGGGTTGTTCGCTACTTCATATCTCGTGGATATTTGAATCCACGAGAGATGAAGGTTCCGATCGACAGTTCCCCCTATCACACATCACTAGCGCGCGGGTGGTTCTCTTCATCATCTCTTGGAGATACAAGTATCCAAGAAGTGAGACGACACCGATTGACCGTCTGCCTTATCCGACACCATTTACGAACGGGTAGTTCGCTCCTTCATCTCTCATGGGTACTAGTATTTGCTATACATTCGAGCCACGTTGAATCTGTAGTGTTGGGTTTCATAATTGTTATGTTGAGGTTTATAGAGCTATTAATTAGGATCAACTTGATAAATTACGGGATGATTCAGGATATTTGTATATATAATTATTGTTTTGTGATGTGTCCATGGTTTAGAACTAAGTTTGTGAGAATAATTTGAAAGTTCGTTTAATTCAGTAGCTTATATGATAGTATGGTCAGTATATGATATAGTATAGAAATATTATATATAAATAAAGTATAGTATGGTGATACAGTTGGAAAGAATTTGTTAAATTGATGATATTGTTCAACTGTTTTAAAATGAACTCGTTGAAATAAAATGAATCATATAAAATCCACCTCATACTTGTATCAAATAAAGAAGAAGGTAGTCAACCTGCTTCACAAAAATGCATATTGAATACAACCTATTGACACACACAACTACACACACAACACACACATACACAACTATTGACACAACATACACAACTATACTAATGTAGCTGTGTATGTTGATTTTTGAGCTCGATTTTCACTATGAGAGAGGAATAAACATCTTCAAAAGCGTTCAATTCTGGAATTTAGAGAATATGATTTTTCAAATTACTATTCTCACAAATCTCAGTTTGTAGACGACTTTCTTTATGTTCCATCTATATTGAGTTCAACTAAGCACTTCTATGATAACCAAGATCTATTGGTGTTGTATAGATGAATGATTAGATGATGGTATGAAGGTTTCGTGGGTAACCGGAAGAATATTGGGAAGGAAGCGGTCGTGGCCTATATTGTAGGAATCATGATTTCATCATCCTAGACTGAAGACGTCAACAACGAAAAATCCTTGTAAAGATGGACGGTGGCGGGATCGAACCCGGGCTCGATGTACGCGCATCACCTCGTCCCAGATCGCACGAAGCGAGTGCGCCAGCAACTGAGCTAAATGTGCCGGTATTTTATGGAAATAAGTACAGTATAGTAATTTATATTGATACAAGATGGAGTCACTACAATTATTCTCAAGTTAACGATTGTGAAAAATGATTATTATAAAATTTGACACGATTTGATTATCCATTTCATCAAACTTATGTGTTCTCATGAATCAAAAATCTTATCAAAATCCCATTACACTCACCTCACACATGAATTTCGAATCCCCATCAAGACTTTCAAATCATTTTTTTCATTGTTTTTTCACCATTTTCATGTGATAATACATCATTAATCATCCGTGACCCCAAAGATTCACCCCCCTCCCTTCTCTTTGTGAGATCATCTTGGAAGTTGATGAAGATGATCACAACAATGTGACCCGAAATCTACCCCCTACCCCCCCCCCCTCCCCCCGGCGCCTCTAATCCTTGTGTCATGTCACACGGATGACGGGAGAGTCTTTGTTACGCTCACTATCAGCGCGGAAGATGATGGATGATTTCGAAGGTGAAAGGTTCGCTGATAATGTTCTAATCTCCCAGTTCACCACCCCTTGCTTGTATTCACGCGTGATGAAGGTTCGAAACGCCAGCGCGCTAGTGATGTAGCAATGGAGGGAACGGTCGCTCGGACCATTCTTCTTCCGTGGACACAAGAATATGCGTGAAGAAAAGTGAGACTTTTCTCCCCCATATAGATAGTACATATATGGATTATTTATTAGTATGTACGGATGAGACAAGTGAGGAGTGAAGAAGAGGGGTTGTGACTTTTCATGTGATACATCCTAGAATGTCTCTACTTTTATTAAAGCTGTGCCCCTCTAGCACAGTTAGTTATGGCTCTCCTCTGAAAACCTGAGTCAAATTGGAACATTTTGCTAGTCAAACATGAGGCACAGGCTTTTTTGAAGATAATTCATCCAACATTCGTTCATTCGTACCCCCAAATACATAGCTGGTAGTGGGCTGGTAGTGGGTAGTGGTAATAATGCATCCATGAGGGAGACTTATCTCATATTTGACTCATGCAACAAAAAAGTGTTGCTATTGTTGTTGTTGTTGTTTTTGTTGTTGTTGTTGTTTCCATTGACATATCAACTACCGGCTATAGTGCTATCAAGAAACATGTTTTTTTTACACAAGAGCCCACAAAGCCTATTTGACTTGTCTGTGGCATAAACATGATAAATCATAGCATAAACATGATAAATCATAGCATAAACATGATAAATCATAGCATAAACGTGATCACAAAATGAAATGTCAATCTTTAGTTAGGATAACGTCACTGGACACTGAAACAGGCCTGAAAATGAACAACGAAAAATCAAGAATGAGTACATTCAAGCTTTTATTGTCGTTTTTTGGGGGGTGGAAACTAGAAAATATGATGTGTATACGCATGTTTTCAATTTTAAAAATGTAACATCAACCCTAATAATCACACTCAGCAGAACATCAATGACCATGTTATATTGTGGACCACCTGTATTATATGCAACGAACGTCACCCCCTCCCTCCCCCTCCCCCCCCTTCCATTGCAAGTGTAAATAACTGCATCATGCATTTATACATATATGCGGAGATTTGTGTTTGTGTCGAATGCATTTTCGAGCTGCAAACACCGAATTCTACTCAGTGTTTGTGTGCTTCAACACGACACGACTTTACACGTGTCTCATGAATCTATTCATGTGGTTGTCGACACTGTTCCGAACATGATCCGGCACTCGCCCTTGTTGTCGCCGTTTTTCCCTTCATCATGAACCATCACCCTTTGCCTTGGTGGAGAAACAAGGGCTTTGTGACAAGTTATCAATGTTGATGGAAGAAGATATATGAGCATATATGCATATATATGAACATATATTCATAAATATATATATATATATATATATATATATATATATATATATATATATGTATATATATATATATATATATATATATATATATATATATATATATTTTTTTTTTTTTTTATTTTTTTTTTTTTCCATATTATTTTTCTTATTATTATCATTTTACTGTACGTACTTGTGACCTCAATTTATTGGCGTCAGTGAATAGTAGGTCAGATGATGGGATGATGAGGTATAGCAAATAATTCTATTAGATATTTTTGAATGGTGAGCAGGATGTGTGTGGTTTGTTATGAAGAGACCATCCCAGTCTGCACCAGCAGCTGACTCTTTCGGAAGATGTACAAATTGTGACTTGACAGGGTATAATGAAACCACGAAGTAAGGTTTTCAAAAAAGCATGCCTCATGTGGAAATGCACGCCCAACGGTGACTTCAATTCCAAATTTTCAAAGCGATGCCCCAATTGACTGAATCACAGAGAGTGGCATACACACACACATATATATATATATATATATATATATATATATATATATATATATATATATATATATATATATATATATATATATATATATATATATGTGTATATATATTTATATATATATATATATATATATATATATATATATATATATATATATATATATATATATATATATATATGTATATATATATATATATATATATATATATATATATATATATATATATATATATACATATATATATATATATATATATATATATATATATATATATATATATATATATATATATATATATATTCATATATATATATATATATATATATATATTTATATATATATATATATATGAATATATATATATATATATATATATATATATATATATATATATATATATATATATATATATATATATAAATGTATCTATATATGTATATATGTATATACATATATATATATATATATATATATATATATATATATATATATATATATATATATATATATATATATATATATACATATATATTTATATGTGTATATTTAATAGTATGCTTTCATCCACGAGAAATGGAGGCTCGGTTCGACAGTCTCTCCTATCCCACACCACTAGCGCGCGGGTAGTTCGAGCCATCATCATTGGCGGATACAGTTGAATTGTATCAACTACATTGAAGCATTCGATCGACCGTCTGCCCCATTCCACACCACTAGCGCTCGGGTAGTTCGCGCCATCATCGATCGAAATACGATCATATCCCATAAGAGCGCCAGCTTCCTGTAACACACAGTATAATGGTTTTAATTTCCGTGGAAAAACTTCCTAATACAGAAATCATTGATCTACAATACGGACTCTTACCGCGAACTACCACTCAGAATAACGCCATAGGCCTAGCTAGCTCCATGAGAGTTAGGATTTTGATTGATTGTTGTTCTCTAGGAGACCTAAATACCATGACAATATATACGAGATGATAAGATAAGAGTCACGGTCTCTTGGAACGCAAAATGTGACCAAATCTCAAGAGTGGTGTCACGATTTTGTGCCAACAACAATGGAAATACTAGAATACAGGACCCTTACCTACTAAATGTCGTGCTAGTGCTAGCTAGCTCCACGAGACCAAGACTTTGATTGGTCAATATCTCCCAGGAGATCTACATGTCATGGCAACATGTCTGGTCTCTGTGTATTTCCATTGTTGTTAGCACAAAATCTTAGAGCTGCTCATGAGGTGAGCTACGAAATGTGATGAATTATTCAGTCTAAGAGACCGTGAATTTGTTTTCATGATATATTGTCATTGTTGGTAGCTTTTCTAGTGAACATTAAACAATGGACGTCTTAGTCTCTTGGAGCTAGCTAGCACTAGCACGAAATTTATTGGGTAAGTGTCCTTTGCGCTTACCGCGACTGCCCGCCTAAGAAGCCCGCCGATCATTTTAGCATGGGCGGGCTTCTTAGACGGGGGCTTAAGTGGCAGTCGCGGTAAGCGCCCTGGACATGTTGCTATGGTACACGACACTACTAGTGGATAGGAATCAATCAAAGTCATAATAGTCTCTTGGAGCTAGGCCTAGGACGATATTTCACGTGACAGTCACGGTAAGGGTCCTGGCCTCCAACTAGAGTAGGCCCACAGATTAGATAGGTAAGTATCTCGCTACAAGGTGTGTAGATTGGCCATTTCGGTCGTGGACGAATTCAAAAATCAAGGGGAAACCTACCCTCAGCGTCATATTTTCAGTGTCAAAGTAACATATAGACAATCGCAGTGGATTCCGGTCTGAGCATATTGTAGTGCAACGTGCTAAGAAGTATCTTCTCAAATAATATCGATCGATACCCAATACGTTACGTGTTGTTTGTATGTAACATATACAAACGCTACAAACTACAAACAGAAAACTAAAAAAATAGTATACAAACTTATACATTTAAGTACGCTGTTAGGTGAAAATTGCTGACAAAAATATTGAGTGTAACTGTTAAATACAAGTGATTTTTCTGCCTTCGTTAATATAGAATTTGAGTCATTAGCACTCTCGAAAAATGCACCGATATAAATAATATCGAAACATCAACTGGGCAGTAAATGAAACTAACGAATATACGTATAAATATAAACAGTATTTTTCGACGTTGATGATGAGTCATAATGTTATATTAACGAATTTGGAAAGATCACCAAAGTGCCCAGAACAGGCGCAACTGATATTTTTGACAACCATGCTCAATTCACCACAGACCATTTTATACACATAAAATTACTTCATCGTTTTCCCAGTAACCTATACAGTCACGTGATTGTACCCTGATTGGATTGTTTATAATGAATTGACAGTATTTAGAAGACACTTTTCAGAATGTTCAGTAGCAACCACACTGCAATGTTAAACGAAAAGTCGTTCAATCGTTCATATGTTACGTTGAGACTGAAAATGTGGATACAAGTGCAGCCGAATACAAATCAAAATTTGCAATGTACAAACAAAAAATAATCGGAAACAATTAATAATCAAGTATATTAGCAAACTATTCAAGAGTTTTACTTGGTATCATTTCCACGTTTTACCTCGGGGATCTCCGCACTTAATTCATCGGTCCATAATATCATGTATGAAAGCTTTTGTGCTCCAGTTCGCTTTGTTATAGTTTCCGATTCACCACCGAAACCATAAAGCTTAGCTATGATTATAGCTTTGCAATTAGCTAAACCATATGCATTGTACGTGTATGTGTGTGTGTTTAGATCATTACCCACCAGGCACCGCCATGTGCCATTACTCTAATGGGTCCAGCACAAAGCGTGGGCTCGCTCTATACCTCCTCTTGATCGGGCCCCAAGGAATTAAACTATATACATTACCTATTATTATGTTCAATTGTTTGACGGAATTCCTTTGTTGATATTAGGTATTTCGTGAATGATGTTACTGGTTTTTGAAAGAGATATTTTGGGAGAGAGTTTTTGTTTGAGAGGGGAAGGGGGCATTGAGACATGGCGTAGAATTTGCAATGTATGTACGACTCATAAACCATCGTAGCCAGTTTCCGTTTGAAGATGTTCAAGTGAAATTGCGTCATATAATATGAGAAGTGGATTATGAAATAATATAAATACATAACAAACATTCACATTGGGGTATTTGAATTAGAATCCGTGGCGAGGTGAAAAATAGTTGACACAGGTTTCTGGATATCTTGTGATCAACGTTTATTCTTTCCGCACATGTTCACATAAGATTGAACTGATTATTATTCTAGGGAATTATCATCTCATTGTTAGTTAATACCTTTAAAATCCTATATGACAAGTGATGCTATGGGATGTTCAATACGGAAAAATATCATCGACAATTTCCTGATATATCCCAATAGGCCTACAATAGGCACTTAATTTGTGAAAAAATTAGAAATAAATGTTGAGCTTGATTTCTGTGTGTGGAATGAAAACACGTTGATCAATGAAATAGAGAATTAAATACCCTCACCAATTTACCGAAGTAAATTAATTCAATTCAACTATGATTCATAATTTATCTATTCTCGATGAGAAGATTCAACCCTTCAAGATTATTGTGAGTCGAAATAATGAAATTATCTCCTGTCTTAACGATTATATGTATACAAGTACTGAATAAATATTTTCCACCACCTTTATGATATCAAACCTGATTCATTTTCACCATCCGAGCGTTCAACTATTCCATCAGAATTCCTTTGTACAGATATTCAATTGAAATAGGTATAATTAGTATAATAAAACCTCCCCTTGACTCGTTTTTCAAAAGATCTCTCCCTTTTCATCTTCAATTTGAACCCTTGACTGAGTTCGTAAGGAAACCTCTCCCAAGTAGACATCTTCAGAAATCTTCCATTCAAACTCATTTTAATATCTTCCAGTTGAATGGTTAACAAACATTGAGCTTGGAAAAATTATCATTCTCGTTGTTGATCGTTGAAGAGAAGCGTTTTTGTGAGACTCGAGGCTCAATGGTATGATTGCGTTAATTTCATTTAATTGATACAACTCCTCGAGTACTCCGAGTGAATGAAAAGAAACTAATGATTGCTTGTGCTCCCTGATTAAACCGATAATGAGTGAGTTCTCGATATAAACCGGTTATTGTGTACAACAGATGAAAAACAAATTAATTTAATTAATTCGAATTCGATGTGAATTAAAAATACCTACAGGTGTTCATGTTGGCATGAATGTCAGTTGGTAGACATTATAATTAATTTATGTTGTGCTGGTACACTTGTGGCCACATGAGTGGTCGATGAAGTCAGAATAATTGATGCAAAAGTGCATAAAATGTATCATGAAGAGAATGTGCAGACATTGTACGTACGTAAACTGGCTGACAATGTACATGAGCACTTCACATGTACAGTCTATGGAAAAATTAGTAGCAGAGTTTTCACATAAATTGTCTTTCAATTCGGATTGAAATTCAGAAATGAACGATTTTATGTGATCGCTAGTGTACTTGAAGCCAATGCCATAGTTTTACACATGCTTATAGACCTGCCATATCTTATATTGAGATGTTGTAAAGAGTGACAATACAGAGAACATGAATGCAAGATGATATTTCATTATAAATTGTGGTTAATATACTTCATCATAATTAATTGGAAGTCAGTTGAGATGAGATCTTAATTGAATTGATTTTTATTGAGAAATTTATCAACATCAACTTTTCCAATTATAAAAAAATTATATGGCTTTCGAACAGCAAGTACATTTGTATCACCCATCAAATCCATCGGAGTAATTATTTCATTTTTCCAACATCATGGAGAAATTCCCACACATCTTTGACCCCAATAATGTAGGCCTAGTGATTGGATGAATAGTGACTAGTGATGACTGGTTAGTCCAACAGAACAATATCCAATCAAGTGGGCTGTTTATTATATGAGATATTGTTGATAAAAATCAGGGATCTGAAAAAAATTGCACGTTTTCTATATCTAGGTGACCTGCTGATAAGCCCCGCCCATTACATGTAATTCAACATGACGAAAAATGGGAGGTAGAATTTTTCGTCATACGTATATTCGGCAATGTTACCACCCCAAAGTGAGAATAGTCACCGAACACAAATATAGTCAACTTCAATTCAAAAAGAATATCAACTACAGACCTCCCAATTAAAATATACCCACTATTAAAATAATAGAATCATCATAATGAGGTATGTAATCATTGTTGAAGTAATTGTTATGATTCATTTGTGATCAATTATATGGTGATTAAATTTCTGTACCTGATGAAAAATTTAATGAAAATTCGTTGTAGAATATTAATTTTGTACGTGCTGTAGCCGAGCGTCAGATAGTTCTGATAATAGCACGTTTGTATGATCTTATATTCTGTCGTAAGCAGCATAATGTGATTTGAGGGGTGCGCTTCAGGAATACGAACAACATTTTAATTGCATTCATTACCATAAAGACGGCATAATACGTTGCCAATAACAATCTCAAGATCCGGGACAACTTATTCCCAGTAATTAAAACATTCTCTGACGGCGATATGTTGATGGGCATGTTTTAATTGTGGCTTGTTCACCTCTGGTGATTACTATATAGGAGAACGCTTCCAAATGGGTTGTGGGATGAGTCAGATTTTCTGATGAAATTTAATCGAGATCTATATTCCGATTATTTGTGAAACTGATATGTCCAGTCGCTCATTTCCTTTGATGTGTAGATCTGATAATTTATACTTTTTGTATATGTTGAATACTTCAATTGATCTAGAAAAGGCTATTCCTCAAGTTTTCTTTCGAATCAGCTTCGCTCGATTGTTGTGAAGGTTTGATATTATTCTTGCAGTCAGATGCAAATGGATATCGACAATTATTTTTTTCTTGGTTATTTTTATTGAGGATCTCAAAATTCCTTCAATTACTGTTAAAACTGTACCAACCGGGTATTTTTCGAATGTGTACAGCATGATGAGTTGAATGATTTCACAACATGTCTGCCAGAAAGGTTCTCTCGCAATTTGTTCCATCATTTTTTTCGTATATTTGTATGTGTTTTTATTATACAAAGATAAAGAGATAAAATTTGATTTTCCAAGTAAGGTTCAATATTGAATCTATCTGTATTCTCTCATCTAATGAAATAGTAATAATTATGAAATACTTTCTTTCCATATGTAACATTTTCTTGATTATTCCAGTATATTCACACACTTCTGTGATGATTTCACAATCTAATGATATAATTTGCTGAATCCAATATGTTTTTACTATATGAATATTTCAAATAACTCGAGTTATTGACAAGCGTACTCAATTACATCATTATTTGTCAGTCAGGAAGTAATAAGAGTATCTTTTATTTCTAGATTCTAGTTCATTCATCCAATTATTGACCTAGTTACTGTGTAATATTCCCATGAATCAGAAAATGAATGTTGCGCTTTTGAAATAGAATCTATATAATATGCCGATATTATTCAGTAGATATAAATATTGAAGTGAAAATAAGAGAAGTAGAAAAAGTCGACGATTGATGTTTGTGAAAGGTAGAAAGAAAGGAGAGGAGCTAGTTGGATCAAAATTTCAGCTAGAAATTAGTTCTGAATACCAAAAACAGAAACAATAAACTCGGAACTGGCCGAAACTGTGTTCAAAAAAGAGGATTTGCGAATTTAGATCCGTAAAACTGTCTCTAATCATAGTAATATTAATTTGAAGTGAAATAATTGATATCCGTATGGATAATTACATATCATTACACAGTAAATAAATCATACACCACAGAGAGATTACCAAGAACACAATAAAGATGATATATTAAACAAATCACATAGCGCAATAGTTCAACTGGGAAACTCTCGAACATAAAATCGTTTGTTTTATCTAGATTGAGACATATTAAGACCTTATTTTTTGACCATATAGGTGATCTCTGAATATGGTGTTTGAAGCTCGCAAGCCTTTGTCCGTATGTGATC
Source organism: Brachyptera risi (assembly GCA_964007535.1). Lineage (NCBI taxonomy): Eukaryota > Metazoa > Arthropoda > Insecta > Plecoptera > Taeniopterygidae > Brachyptera > Brachyptera risi. The sequence continues at coordinate 14,372,526 of OZ023328.1, read as the reverse complement.
TATTCACTTATGTTCTCCATTCATACACGTTCCTTCGTTAATTCTTCATTTATTATATTATAACTGAAACTCAGTCACTCTCACTTCTTTACATCGAGAGTGAATGAAATATGCCTGCTATGTTACCTGTATAGTGTATATAGGTACACTTGCGAGTGCGTGAGCTGTATCAAAATGCATCACGAGGAAAATTCACTGTCATCATACGCACTAAAACTAGCGGATGGTGAGAATGTATGCAAATCACCTATAGGTTATGGAAAAGGTTAAGGTTATGTGAAATATTTGTAGATTTTATTTCAATTTCAATTTTAATTTGGGAAAGAAAATTGTTTCGTGATGGCAATTGTACATGGTACCATGGACTATAAATATTACAATACGCGTATAAATATACATCCGTCTCTCGTCATAATGGAGTGCACCATTTTCATTCCACAGAGTTTACAATCGAAACGAGTAAAACTCGGAAAAGTCTCCGATTTTTCTCTCAGAATGGTTTTCATTATGAATCGTTATTTCATTTGAAAAAGGAACTCGCTGAATCCGTCTTTACATTTCGAATACTATTATCGCTCGAATGATTCATGTAATCATCTTTCCAAGAAAATATATTTCAAAGTTATCGAAACTTTTTAATATTGGTACATAAAGAAAATGTAGAAATATACCAACAATGATTCCGTTGGAATTGACGAAAAAGTGCGACAGGATATTGAACAGAATATTGGATGAATATAATGAGTGGATTCAAGATGAAAATGCTTTCTTTGAAATTGTATTGAAATTTCTATATTCTAATTGCATGCGTCCATCAAACCACAACCTTATTAAAACACTTCTCAGCCTTCCATACTAAAAATCTCTCATATTTCACATAATTTAATTCCATCTTCCTCCATCTTTTACATTCTTACCTGTCAAGCTTCACCCTTCTCTGCATAATATATATATCTCTCTCTCTGTCTCTCTCTCTCTCTCTCCCTCTCTCCCTCTCCCTCGCCCTCTCTTTCTCTCTCTCTCCCTATCTCTCTCACCCGATGATGTTGACTGATCTATGCCAACAACAGTTAGATAATTATAGGTAACAACTGGGTAATAAGCGAATGATGGATGAATGATCTTAACAAAAGCACATGCCCTAAGCAGGACTCGAACCCACTACCGACTTGACTTGTGTTCATAAAGCAGTGCCTTAGCTCACTTAGTCACACGACATCACTATTCAACCTCTTCACCATTTCTCCCAACCCCCCCTCACTCATTAGGAAGAGACAGAATCATATAATATATATATATATATATATATATATATATATATATATATATATATATATATATATATATATATATATATATATATATATATATATATATATATATAAAGAGAGATATATAGATATAGTTATGAAGAGAAAGAGAGAGAGAGAAAGAGAGAGAGGGAGAGAGAGAGAAAGAGTATGAGGAAGAGAAAGAGAAAGAGAGAGAGAGAGAGAGAAAGAGTATGAGGAAGAGAAAGAGAGAGAGAGAGAGAGATGTAGAGAGAGACAGAGAGAGAGAGAGTGTGTGTAAAGTAAACCACCTTCTAATGTGTCGGTGGGGACACTTAATTACGGGATGGTCAAATCTAATGTGACCCAAGAGGAAATGGTGAAGACGGGTTGTGGCGTTTTGCCTCCTTGTTCCATGTTCAGGAACAGTGATACGTACTTCGTGGTTGCTGAACACAAAAACAAGCAAACAGACGTTGTTCGGGTTGAAACGGAATCGTCGACAACCTATTTCATCGCTCTTGGTGAGAAATTCGTGAGTAGCTAGCAATATGTTTGGGTTGTCAACATATTCATATTTCAATATTATCAATAATGTAGCAAACTTGACTCCAACGCCAGGTTTTCCAATCATTTGTCAAAAATTATTCAATTGCATTCGTGTTATCTTTCTTGATTACCTGTCGTAGTTGATTGATTAAGCAATCGATTGGACTAACCGACTATTTGACGGTATTTTGAATCCAACACTAGGCGTACCTCGTTCCACAATCAATGCGAAAAAAATCTGATGAAATTGTCAAATATATTAATTACAACACGATGCCAAGAAATGAATTCATATGGGCCTATATTCATCAAGAACTTCTTATATGATGAAATATTGATACATAAAAAATACGAGATATCTTCACAAATGCGGATGAAAATTGAATCCTGTCTTTTTCTGTATTTTTCTTTCACTTTGAATTCACTTTTAGGACCTCATTTCTCCTCTTTCATCACCGGAATTAATTTTCCGTGAACATTCTACATAAAGAATTAGGAATTCATCTCATATCATCAAGGCAAAGTATGCCTCGCTCCATGATCATATTTTAAATCGTGATTGGAAATATGACAGTGATGAGTCGAGGGGTGGGGTGGGGGTGAAGCAAAGAGGGTAGAAGCTGATAAACCACTGCGTACACAAAGCTACATATTCTCCAATAAGAATTCCCCGCTTTTAATAAAGATCTAATTAATCATCCGCTCCCTGAATTGAAATCTGGAAAATGATCCAGGCTATTATAAGCATGATACGTATATTAGAGGGGTGAGGGTCTACCAACCTGACTCTGGTTTTGTAAATACAGGGGCTGGTACTGGGGATTAAGGGTGGGCTTGTTAGTTACATCTGGTACCAAGCGAAGCAATTCTTTTAATTTCTCTGCTAACCACAATAATGCATTCATTATGACCCCATAGGGAAGTTATGTGAGGGCTTTATGAAATGGCCGTACTAGTATGTGTGCTTTTCTCATTGATAAACGGAAAGTTTAATCGGGAGGTATTAAAGCGAGTAAACGCGAGTCGTAGTGGTTTGTTCAATATCCTAATTACATTTGGAGAGCGTTTAACTCGATCCACCAGATGGCAGGAGAGTCGTGTCGACTCGAGTCCGTATCACACTTGGTTGAAACGGCGTGGTGCGCAAATATCAGAGAACATGTGTATTGTGGAAGAGAATGGGCCTTCCTCCGTAGCTCAGTCAGCCAAGTCGCCGTAGGGCGGGGGTTCATGTTCCGCATGAGGTATGAGTTTTTGTGAACGTCTTTTCATTTATCATTTTTTTTTTTTTTTTCATTGAAAGATTATTTATTATTAATTAAACATACACAATTCCACACTATGGCCCACAAAGCCGGATTGGGCTTGTCTGTGGTATAATCAGCGAATTTTGAACAGACGTGATACAAAACAATATACATGTGAATAATAATTATATGAACACAGTGTAACAGTGATGGGTCAAGATAAATATAATAAAGGGAAAATAATAGATGGCGATAATGCTGTGAATGTAGGCCTATAATGAATACGTGATTAGAAGTAATCTAGAAATAATAAGAATAATAATAATAACATTTTTTATTAATTTTACAATCATGTGAGTAGACTACGTTCAAGTAACCATTTTTTAATGCCATTTTTAAGAGTAGAATATTGTTGCAGATCTCGTAAGTTTTGGGGTATTTTATTGAAATTGAAAGGAACAGCATAACACAGACTTCTTTTTCCGTACTTGTTATTAAATAGTGGTAATTTATAATCATTATCTAGTCTGAGTCTAGTATGAAATGGGTGGTCGTTGATGATTTTGAAATTATTATTGAAGTAGAATTTTAGTATGAATCGGTACATAAATAAAATATTTAAAGGAAGGAGGTTGCAACGATGAAATAGTTCGTTTCCTCCTAAATTTATGCCATTATTAGTGGGGGAGTTCGAAATGATTCTAAGCATTTGTCTTTGAAGTTCGTAGTTTAATTATCATCTGGCCATTCGTACCCCAAAATAACCCAGTTGTTAGTGGGGTCTTCAAACAAACAATAATCAAAACAGTAAGGAAACATAATGAACTTTTCAAACAAATAAGAATATTATCAACACGAGTGTATCATTTCCCTGATATTTTGTTATTTAGTCATAGTTGATGATATAACAGAAGGGTGCCTCGGGCAGCTGCCCAGTTCACCCCATCCTAGAAACGACCCTGACAAGTGTTTCCAGTGCTTCGTTGGTTCACAGCTTGGCAAATATGACCGAAACAATTAAATGCTTCTGGCTGTATTAACTGGATGAATTCTGGAATAAATGGTATTTGAAGAAATGTGTATAGACTTGATTGTTCATGTATGAGGTTGCGATCACAAGTTTGTACGAAATGTCAAGATTTACTACAGAACCTCGAATCCAGGCTTGAGCTGCCACATTTCCGCACTTGATTCACGATATGGTGATACCAAGATACTTCATCATAATTCGAAGAAGGTTCCATACTGATATCAATGGACGGTATTTGTGTTCTCTTGCGGTCAATGCCGTGATTTAGCGGATTTCCCTGCGAACTAGATGTAGATAAGAGTGGCTACGATACCGGTGGCATTGTTCAACTCACAAAATCCATGTTCATGCAAAGAAAATACAACTGCTAACCTGATAATTCTACTGAGCCGTGTATATTATTCTTCAGCATTGTTGCATTATATAGTTCAATATGAAAGCGATAGTTGCGCTACAGGCAATTGGGACCCTGAACTCAGATTCTGAGCCCGGAAATGTTTTAATTTGAAGTCACGAGTTGGTACACCTTCTTCATGTTGGTATCACTACATCATGACATAGATAAGAAAAAACGCCTTCTTGAAAAACAACAATTTGTCTTTGTCACATTGTTGGTTGAAGGCAATTGGCTCTCCACATTATTTACAAAAATGCATAATAAAGATAGCACCTTGTTCAAAGACAGTGCGAGATTTTGACAGAGAATTTGCGAGTCTATAAGCACAATATAAACATTGACAGTATATCGAACAGTAAGGTGGCAGTGCATGACGTCACTAACAACCCTTTCAATGCTATCAATGTGAACACCTCACCTCAGTCAGAACAGTATAACCCATGATGCTTTGCGACCAGGTAATCTCTGTCAGCTTAACAGCAGTTATAGGTATCTCGGCACGATGTAGTGATACCAACCTATTTTATCATGATATAAAGGAGGTGCTCCAACGTGGGTCTTGAAAGTGAAATAATTTCTGGGATCAGTTCTCGGGTCCAGAGTCCCGATCGCCTGCCTGTAGCGCAACTAACACTACTATATCGAACTATATGAAACAATAATACTCAACAATGCTATACACACGGCTCAGTAGAATATAATGTGAGTAGTTGCATTCGTTTCTTACAAAAATTATGGATTTTGTAAGTTGAACAATGCCACCGGTACCGTGGCGACTCTTATCTACATCTAGTTCACAAGGCAATCCACTAACTCGTGACAGGCAACTTGACATTTGGCTCTGAACTGATCGCAAGAAACCACAAGTGCCTTCCATGTCATCAGTATGGGAGTTGGGTCAACTTCTTTATATTATGATAAAATAAGTTGGTGGTATCACCACATCGTGGCCTTAGTGTGAACGGGATATGAACATAAGAATCTGATCACCTTGGTGATTGTTGGTCTCTGCGCATGTGCCTCACGACGGTTTTGGAATCTAGCAGCTTCAAAAGCTGTTTGCAACCAAGTGTGCTACGTCCTTTCCATAGGGTGTTTTGAGAGTTTCCAGGGGGTCGATTTGGGGAGCGAAGAGGGATGTAGAAATAGCTTCTGACCTTTGTGAAGTAGGCTACGTGATGTTGACCCCTCTCTAGTTGTCAGCGTTGTGGACAGAGACGTGACTCTGATGGTAGGAAGGTCGCGGGCCCAACTCTCATCTATACGGTGCCTTTGAGACGATTCACAAGATATTTATAGATTTCTGAAGGTGTATACTAGAAATGGAAGATAAATGGAAGAGCTTTTGACCAAATTATATATGTATATATGTATATATATATATATATATATATATATATATATATATATATATATATATATATATATATATATATATATATATATATATATATATATATGTGTATATATGAATATATATGAATATATATATATATATATATATATATATATATATATATATATATATATATATATATATATATATATATATATATATATATACACACATATATATATATATATATATATATATATATATATATATATATATATATATATATATGTATGAATGTGTGTATATTCATTTATATATATAAATATATATATATATATATATATATATATATATATATATATATATATATATGTGTGTATATATATTTCTATATATATATATATATATATATATATATATATATATATATATATATATATATTTATATATGTATATATATATGGGTATATATATATATATATATATATATATATATATATATATATATATATATATATATATATAAATACACATATATATATATATATATATATATATATATATATATATATATATATATATATATATATATATAAATCTATATATCACCATGATATAAATCAAAATTATGTGTAATTATGTGCTGCCCCGTTTAAACGATCTTATTTGTTATCCTTCCCCTTATTTGGGAAACAATGATTTTGTATCAAGTTTCGATGTTATTAAGATAAAAATTACATCATGATAATATAATTATTGGAATTATATCATCATCGAATATATATATTCAGAGATGTCACCATGAAGGCGAAGGATAAAAGTCTAGGATCATTCGAACTGGACACCACACTCTCAACTTCTCACCACCGCAAACAAATAGTGCGATATAATAGAGCTCATTCAACACATTGTGAAAATTATGATCATTGGTTGAAAAATGAGAATCGATTCGAAAGTTGTGTTCAGAAAAAATTGTTCAGTCCTCTCTATGAATATATTTTCTCTTGTTTCTCTTTCTCTTTCCTCATTTCATTCTCCTTGTTTATTTCGAATCTTCCTCACTTTTTCCACAATTGAACATTCACTCGAGTACTACATATTGGAGATGTATACGTATTTTAAGATAACTATTTGAAAACTTTGATCAGCACAGTTGAATCAGTGCAATAACACTCTTGCTCCATGTGGCCCAATAGATGAGAGAAGATCGGACCTCGGTTCTATCCCCGCCAACGTCCATCTTCATGAGGCTGTTCCGTGGCTTCTCTCTGTAGTCTAGCTTAATGACGGTGTAATATACCTACAATATAGGTAACGACCGCTTCTCACTCACTGTCCTCTCCATCACCTGAGAAACTTTCAATGTCTCATCTCATTCATCATTCATTTGACATGATTATATATTTGGTATCATTGCAATGCGTCATTGAAACTGATGGAAATGAAACATAAAACTTCGATAATAATTTGCAACTGATTCTCCCATATCAGACGGATATTGAACGGAATGATGAGTATCAATTGTTCAACGACCCCGCCCACAGATAGGATATTTGGGATTACGAATGTACTGAGAATATATCAATAATGTTAACAGAGACCCATACCGAATGTGCTACTGAAAACTACGCCTGACTCTGGACTTTAACCGCAACTGCCACTTTAATAACGTCATAGACCTGGCTAGCTCCAAGATACTGAGGATTCCGATTGGATGATGTTCTCCAGGAGAGCTAAATACTCCGATAATGCAAGATAATAACAGCGTCACGGTCTCTTAGAACGCAAAAATGTGACCTATTTTGAGCCCACCTCAGAACTGGGCAGAGGTATTGTGCTGACAACAATGGAAATACACGAATACTGGACATGTTACCATGGTACCTATCTCTACCAGTGACTATAAACCAATCAAACTCCTAGCCCTCCAGATCTAGCTAGGCTTGAGACGTTATTTCAAGTGGCAGTCGCAGTGAGGGACCCGGACCTTGACTATATGATGTGTACACAACAGCTATATTTCCAGTACTCAAAAACCCTTTTCCGCGCCATTACGATCACATCGGAGACACATACACTCGGCGTCTGAAGTTGCTTGCACTCTGACCTCTTGAGATACAAACGACCATTACGCGACGTCAATGTCACGAGTCCTATCCTAAGCGTCGCGACGCCGTCACTCACGTGATTGTTTCACGGGTGAATGCGTCGAAATACAAACCACTCGTAACAAGCGCGTTAATCGTGAAACTTTAATCACTCCCTCTCTCCCTCTTCTCCTCCCCTCCCCCTCCTCCACCCGCTTCCTCTCCATCTCCCTTGTAGACGTTTTGCATAATGATGATGTGTGTATATGTGAAGTGGAATCACACACAGAGATGTGTGGTAGAATGTGTTGTTTGGAAAAGTGAGGAAAGTGAGAACAATAATTTTTCAGAAAACTACGAATCGATATGATATGTACACTTACGGTAACTTGAGATGGTTTGATCTGGAATTCTTATTTGGATTTGAATGGAATGAAAATACATCTGACTCAATCGATTGTATCGTGGACTATGCTTGAATTTTCTACTAACATTATATTCTAGTTTCAGTGATTGAAATATCAGCATATTTTCTCGAGGATACACTTCGAAATAGTTCGATCGACCACTTTAGGTGACCGCAACAGTACTTCTTGTACACTCGAATGCAAAAAAGGAAGTCGTCCACCATCAGAATAACAAATGAACCATATTTCAATATAGGCCTTTATATATATATATATATATATATATATATATATATATATATATATATATATATATATAAATATATATATATAAATATATATATATATATATATATATATATATATATATATATATATATATATATATATATATATATATATATATATATATATATGAATATATATATATATATATATTTATATATATATATATATATATATATATATATATATATATATATATATATATATATATATATATATATATATTTATTCATATATATATATATATATATATATATATATATATATATATATATATATATATATATATATATATATATATATATATATATATATATATATATATTTATATATATATATATATGTATATATATATAGATATATATATATATATATATATATATATATATATATATATATATAAATATATATATATATATATATATATATATATATATATATATATATATGCATATATATATATATATATATATATATATATATATATATATATATATAAATATATATATATATATATATATATATATATATATATATATACGTATCTCCTCTGGTAGACCCTGTAACATGATGCTTTTCACACCGCCGGAGTCGATAAAACAGTTCTACAGCAAAACAGTACCTTATCGACTTGTTTACAGATCGTATACAGTGTTGCCATCCTTCCCCTAGTGTTATCTAAATACCTTGGCATGGTCCTGACAATGTGCTACCAAAGCCCTCTTGGTGTAGATAAGTGCGTGCTACATGCGGACCAGGGGGCTTAGGAGCGACCCTAACGCCATCTATTATTAGTTAACGTCGTGCATTGTTCATACGGTGTGGCAGAGGTGGATCGTTGTTGTTATTGTTGACCATTTATAATGCTGAGTGTGTCTAGTGTTCGGAGTGTAATGCCTACATGTGGAACAAGGGATGGCTGAGTGGTTAACGCACTTGCTCCGTGTGACCCGGGAGGTAGTGGGCATGTCGGACCTGGTTCGACCCCCGCTACCGACCATCTTTACAGAGTTTTTTCGTGGTTTCCTTCTGTAGTCCAGGCTGATGCCGGGATAGTTCCCACAATATAGGCCACAACTGCTTCCTTTCCATTATCCTTCCCATAACCCTTTGAAAAAAAAACTTCATCTCATCATCCCATCATCTCATTAATCATCCATCCGACGCCAATAGATCTCAGTCATCATTACAGTGCGTCGTTAAAACCAATATGAATAAATAAAAAACAAGGGATGTAAGCGTAATGAATTGAAGTTGAGTGATTATTATGCTTATTTCATTGGATGCATACCGCGCTTAAAATGTTATGTGATGAATCAGAAGTAGAATTGTTTCTCTCCACTTGAATTATTTCGAATAATTCAATGTGTAACATTCAAATGTACATTGGAACCATGTTCTAAAAAACTTGGCACCTCCACCAATTACTTATTGATGGAGGTACCGAGTTTCTGAAAATACTTGAATATTTAAACAAAATTATATCCACTCTTGTTGACTTGATTTTCCATGGATACAATACAAAATCTTCGATTTAGTGTTCACGCTTTTCCATATTAATATAATAATATAATAATTTAGTTTATGCCATGCATAGAATATACATTTTTTTTTATTGATACAGAAAAGAATTCTGAATACACACGTTCTCGGAAGGTCTACGAGGCATAGAAAGCTTATTCGTAGCATATTACACTGTGGTGCCCCGTCCAAACGATCCTACTCTTCATCAATAGCCAATTAATTGGGGAACATTGATTTTGTCTCAAGTTCCGATGTTATTGAAAAAAAAATATATATATATATATATATATATATATATATATATATATATATATATATATATATATTAGATTATTAGCCACATCAAACAAATACCAACTACTTGTGGTGAACAATGAAAAAAAAATCGAAGTACCCTAAAACATATTGATAAGTCACAATTAAGCTACAAAAACATATTGAACAATTATGTTGCATCATATCTGAAAGATGATCATATCACTGCGTGATCTCATCGTTCAAGAATGCTGTTCAGCTACAATGGTTTCTTTTTTGTAAACTTAAATGTCACAATTTTCTTCTAGAATGAGAGTGATCACCTAGTAAAAAACCCTAAAATGAGTTGTTTTTTCCGAATGTTGGCTCTACTCCACCACTGTCCGATTCTTCAGTGCGGAAACCTTGCCGCACCTCCGTAAGTTCCGCATTTGACTAGCGCGACACACCGGCTTGCTGCTGTTTTATGCACGACGCTCTCCTGACCGTCGCGGCGCTCACATACACGTCGCGACGCCGATACGCGACGTGCGGTTTGAGACGTCAGTGTCAGTCGCATGCCATGTGGAGGCGGTGAATTATTCGCGGAATATTAGACGCGAGGGCGATGTTCGATTTCATACTCGAAATTGAATACAATCATGTGACCAGCACATTTAGTTAAATTGTAAACAAGCTTGATTCTCATGATCCGGGAGGTGAAGGGTGATATTGAGTTTGGTTCGAACCCCGCCACCATTCATATTCCCAGGGGGTTTTCTTGGTTTTTCTCTGTATAGGTTAGGCTGATGCGGGAAGGGTTTTCACAATATAGAAAACGATCGCTTTTTTCCCACCATCCTTCTTATTACTCAAGAAACCTCCATCGCAGCATTCGTTCATCATCATTGCATCATCCGTTCATCATCATCGCATCTCATTCATTGATCAGACTCCGAAAGATCTTAGTTATCATCACAGTGCGGCGTTACATATGATGTCAAGAATATTATCAATTAATAATTATATGTGTTTTCCGATATTTTGAATTTTTGTTCAAGAAAACGAAAAGCAAATAATTCATGAAACTTTGCATGCATATTATGATGACATCAAGCCTGGACAACTTGGCATATACTTGTATCCACAAGAGAAGAAAGTCGTCTACCAAAAATATAGCCGTGATAGTACTGGGTGTTATTTCTCAGAACAAGGTTAATGATAATGAAAACAAGAAAACTTTTGAAAGCTTCAAAGTTGCAGCTACTTTAGCAAGCCGTTCGAATTTTCATCTCGTGATCTGAATCAACCCAATCTAACCAACCTGAACAAGCTAACCACTGGTATGAGTGGTCGAGTGGTCGAGTGGTTTATACACTGAACCGTCGTTAAGAAGACCGGGGCTCGATCACATCCATAGTCGACAATCCTGACAGGAGTTTTTCGTGTTTTCCCTCTGTCGTTTATGTCAATACTGGGATGGTATCTTAACTACAGGCCACAACCAACTCCTTCCCACTATCCAGAAACACCTGATGAAATAATATTTCATCTCTTCATCCCATCATCTCATCTATCATTCACCGACGCCAATAGACCATATTCATCAGTACAGTGCGTCGTTGAACCCAATATGAATGTATGAAATAACCAAGCTGACCTAATTCGACCAACTTGACCAAACTAACCAAGAACTGCAATGTGAATGATGAACAGCAGTCGAAAGTGTATACAGTCACTCAACCTGAACTTGGCCACTTTTCCCTCTCTCCTTTTCTTCTCCCCCGCCCCCCCCCCCCTTCCTCCTCCTGCTACCCCTCCCACCACCCACAGCATTCTCGCCAAACCCGTGCTAGACACAAAAAAAACACGGCCCAGTAGAAGCTACACTTTGATTGTCAGGTGAATGCGAAAGTGTGGGAAAGCGTGGCGACGCCAGGCGTCGTTCTTTCCGCATTATCTCCAATGATTGATGACGACGCCGTGCCGGATGTATAGACGCCTTGTCCTTATATTATCACGCCTATATATCTCTTACAGGCGACATCCTTTCACCAAGCGAATATATTTCTACTTTTTATTAAAAACCACGAGTTTTCTCATGGGTAAAATCTCATTTTTACTGGGAATCATGAAAGCTTTGTGGTGACAAGATGGTTACGAAAGTAACGACTAAAGTAAAGGACACGGATTATTTTTTTCTAAAGCGTCCCCAGTTTCTAAAACTTGAACTGTGCAAGATCCAAAATTGACAAATACATCATCTGATATAGAGAATATTAATTTGTTGAAAATGCTGATGACCACAATTCTATGATAGAAAGAGAGGAGATTTCTCTTGTATGTAGCAGTAACACTAGACATTTTTGTCCTGATTCCCACCTCGTCGGTTACGTCACATACAGATAAATGACACGTAACATATTGTGAATATTTATTATAGATCGACCGTATTAGTCACTGCGATCGTTTATATGTTATGTAGACACTAGACACTGGAAAATGGTACGCTGTGAGTTAGTTGCCATCAAGAGCACATGGCAGTTGACTTGTGAATCAGTTCTCTGGTGATAACTTGAGAAGGGTACAAAATATTGGAATTCTGATATTGACGTATAGGTTATAAACATTATCCAATCAAAATCATAGTTTTTTAGAGTCATTTTATTTATTCATCTATTCATTTTCATTTTCATCCAAGTGGATCACAATTCAAAATGAAACATTGACGAGTTAATCATACGGACAGCCAAGGATGAAATAAAAGATTATGTATTACACACAACAAACAAACAAGAAAATATACATAAATTGAAATAAATGGTAGATGCTATTTTTTATAAATACCTCCTAGCAACTACCAAGTCAAGTAACGGAATAAGAACAAGAATAAAAATCAAGTTACTATAAAAAGTACATTAAAATTTGAATCGGAAGGTTATAGGCCTAATTGAAAGCAAAAATTAAAAGTAAGAAGCTGAAAGTCAATAATTGATCAATGGTTATAGTTTGAAGTGTCAATTTGTGATACTAGTCAAACGCGAAATATGCGTTGTAAGATGAGCGAGATATCTGAATAAGGTATACTAGGAAAACGCGGGATGCGCGTTGTGAGATGAGCTTAGAAGTATGGCAATCTAGAATGAAAAATAACTTGTCAGCTCAATTTACATCTACCAGCCTTGACTTACTTCAAACGTTCAAAAAACTCACCTGCAACTTGTTGATATTTATAGTAACCTGCAACCTGTCGCATAAACACTTTGCAAAACCAATTGATCCAAATATTCAATAAAATGTACACGTTTATTGCGTTTTCTTCAATATTTCTCATTCAATTGTTGTAAAAATCTCTGAAAAGGTGTATAATAGTATTTTTCATATTCTGTGAGAATTTGAGAGCTTTTGAAAATTTCTTGTTTCTCAAGTATTTTTCCTCCGGGTTATTCTTATGAGGATTTTCCAAACTTTCCGATCATTTTCCGGAAAAATCTTCCGACCGATTCCTCTGAATAACAATCCCAACCTATTCTGGTATGACACCAACATTCAGAAAAAGTTTCAAGATGATTGATTCATTTCTCTGACCTGTATGCCGCGTACATAATTACAAAAAAAAAAAAAACATGAAAACGAAGCCCATTTTTTTTCAGGGTGTGAAATGGAAAGCTTCGCTACGCTCATCTAACTGGGAAAACGCGGGATGCGCGTTGTGAGATGAGCTTAGAAGTATGGCAATCTAGAATGAAAAATAAGTTGTCAGCTCAATTTACATCTACAAACCTTGACTTACTCCAAACGTTCAAAAACCTCACCTGCAACTTGTTGATATTTATAGTAACCTGCAACCTGTCGCATAAACACTTTGCAAAACCAATTGATCCAAATATTCAATAAAATGTACACGTTTATTGCGTTTTCTTCATTATTTCTCATTCGATTGTTGCAAAAATCTCTGGAAAGGTGTATAATAGTATTGTTCATATTTGGTGAAAATTTGAGAGCTTTTGAAAAATTCTTATTTTTCAAGTATTTTTCCTCCGGGTTATTCTTACGGGGATTTTTCAAATTTTCCGATTATTTTCCGGAAAAACCTTCCGACCGATTCCTCTGAATAACAATCACAACCTATTCTGGTATGACACCAACGTTCAGAAAAAGTTTCAAGTTGATTGATTCATTTCTCTGACCTGTATGCCGCGTACATAATTACAAAAAAAAAAAAAAAACATAAAAACGAAGCCCATTTTTTTTCAGGGTGTGAAATGGAAAGCTTCGCTACGCTCATCTAAAAAGTCCTTGAAGTAGTTCTACCCTTGCTACTTTATCGACTCTGGTATTCTACACACCTTGATATCTGAATAAGCTATAAAAGTCGTTAAAGTGGTTCTAATCTCCTTTTCTTTATTGATTCTGGTATTCTACACACCTTGACGCAAATAAAAAATACTTCATTGTTGGTCAACTCTTGAATCTAGAAAGCAGTGAATCTCGACAACTTGATTCTGTCACAATTTTTATGTTTTATTTCATGAATATTATCAGTTATTTTTTTTCTTCAAAACGGCTGATTGGAATTGCATACAAGATCGTGAAAATGTGTCAAATCTATGTATACACATCTAGAAAAAATTTCATCCCATTTGGAGAGATTTTATTTTCCAACATTTTCCGCCTAGCCAAATCTTATGGGGTTTTTAGAAACTTTGAGATGATTTTTCTCAAAATTGGTACAACCGATTCATTCCAAAAACTATACAGTTCTAAGTTGGATGAGTTTGCGTGTATAAAAAAAGTGTCATGTTGATCAGTCAACCCTTGCGACCTGTGGAGTGCTTACAAAAAAAAAAAAAAACACAGACAAAGCCCTATAAGAGTGGGATGGAGACTTCGCTATGCTCATCAATAAAATGAAGTTCATATACTTTGAATACTTCAAAATGGTATTATTTAGTATGCTTGCAGCATTTATAAAACTCCTCAATACTATAATACATTTACTGTGATGACATTTTTCATGGAGCTCTTAAACTGCTCAAGGCTTGTGATATTTCTAATACATGCTGAAAGTTGGTTGTACAGTGATGTACCCCTAACATGAGTGTCTTACTCAAGCAGTGTAGTCTTCCGCTTCTGCGTTACCAATTGACCTTTTTGCCTCGTGTCATGATTATGTATATCAGAATTTAAGTTAATCTCAGCCTTATTCTCATTTGGATCAACAATCTCGTTTATTGAGGTATTTTTTCTTCTTTTCACTATTTGAGAAAGTATAGTAAGTAACCGAATTGCACATATGTTATTTCAAGTGGCAGTCGCGGTGAATCTTCTGGACTCTTACCGCGACTGCCACTTGAAATAACGTCCCAGGCCCAGCTAGCTTCAAGCGATTGTTGTTTTTGATTGGATAATGTTCGCTAGGGGAGCTTAATACCATGACAATACATGATATTAACATAGTCACGTGGTCTCTTAGAACGCAAATATGTGACCTAACTCCAGCCCTCCTCAAGAGTGCTGGGATTTTATTCTATCAGCAATGGAAATACACAAATACTGGGCATGTTGCTTTGGTACTTAGAACTATTAGTGAATAGAAACGAATGAAAATCCTCAGTCTGTTGAAGCTAGCTAGGCCTAGAGGGCGTTATTTCAAGTGGCAGTCTCGGTAAGTACGTATTTAAGCGCTTGGGCTCCCAATAATACTCTACTGTACGTACTCACTATACATTTCACTGGCCGAAACATTGCATACATATCCAAGTAGGAGCTGTCAATTTTACAACCAATTGGTGAAGATTGATTGATGTGATGGTTTAATGGATCACAACGGAATGTTGTACCTCTTCTCCTCTCCCTCACTCTCCCTCTATTTCTATCTCTCTTGCACACAGTTTTTTGACTGATTGAATATTCCATGGCAATTAATATATCACCAATCATGATATGTCGAATCATTAAATGGCAATTATCATTACAGTTGGCTTGGAGTATTTCACTGACATCTAGCCCGGAGGGTTCGACCAGTCGATAAATACAGTTTGATATTGCATTTATCGACTTTTTTGACCCGCATGAGAACGGACATTTTACTTTCAGGGCTGGAATGTTCATACGATTTCACATTTTAATTACCAAACGATGAATTGGTTTCAGTTCCATAAAAAAATGCAAACCTCACTTTGCATGAAACTGCACATATGATTTTTTGGCCATTGCATATTGATGCTTGTGTATGTGAGTGCATTTTTGGAAGAAATCCAAGTTTTTCAGCAGCATAATCGCATATTTCCATGATGTTAAAGGTACATTCGTATGGTGAAATATAATAATTTCACAGAAAATGTGCATTTTAGTTGATTATATTCTCACCACCTAATATGATCCATGAACAATTTCCGATGAACACTATATAGGCATTCAATCGAGTTCTAAGTGCATGCAATGGGGTTTGAAGCGCATAAATTACCATTTCCAGTGCACATTTTCTAGTTGTTTAATGAAAAAACATCCTCGTCGCATGAAGCTTCGATTATTAGTAGTTATTTTGCATATAAATGAAAACCTGTGTCGGTCGTACATGTCACTTCTGCATTGAGCGCGAGGTTCAATACGAATCCAGACACTTCACAACCTAATCATCAAATTTTCCGACGTAATTAGCTTTCCAGCACGATGAGGCCGGCAATTATATTGCAATTCCAGAATCAAACTAATTCAAGTTGCCTCACACAAGATTGGAAGTTAAATTATTAAAGGACATCACAACTCGGAAACTAGATTCTTACGAATTATGACATTCATTTACCCGATTCGAGAGAAAACTAGAAATCATCATCTCAATTTCGAAAATAATGATATATTATTTGTCTAGGACCTGGTCATTTTTCGGAGTCGTGACGTATACATCCCATTCTGGTTTCTATACAGCACCGGCAATGCCCACGTCATAAGTCATGGTCTCTGAGGGACAAAAAAATCAATTGGAATTACTGAAATTGAAATAATAATTTCTAGTTTCCTCTAAAATTGGTAAAATCAATATTGTCATTCATAAAAATCTAGTTTCGGGGCTGTGGTGTATATCAATGACTGACTCTAACTGTTTGATTAAAACTCGCTACTGAAACGGGTTGCCAAGTAGTCAACACACTGAACCGTCATTCAGGAGATCGGAGCTCGATTTACTTCAATTAACTATTGACGATATGCAATTAGTATAAATCAAACAGCTGAAGTAAATGATGACAGAACGAACGACGACTCGGGAAATGCCCAAGTATAACAATGAATTGTTATTATTGTTTCCGAGTAACAAGTATTAGAGGAATGCAAACAACGGCTGTTGCAGATGCAATATGAGCAGACGTGAAAGAACGTACCCAAGATGATTTTTCTCATTCGGTAGATGATGTGAGATTATTGAGTGAGCGCAGCGAACACTCAATTTTCCCATACTAGAACAAAAATAAGCTTCAAAGAGGGTTTCACAATCTCTTCAACCTAGTTTCAGAGTCAAACGTATTTGGCCGCAAAACTTCACAGCTCTATTTCCTAGTCTCAGATTGTTTGAAATCGTTATGAATAGAATCGTTTTTTTCTCTTCGACAGGAATTTCCGTTATTTTATCTGCAGCAAATACAATCAACTTTACAGTTCTTCAAACACGTCCGATCGAAAAATAAATCACAATTAATATTTCATCACATTCAATGTAGATTCGTTTCGGTAAATTATCTCCGAATAATAGAGACAGATTCGAGAAGTTTGTTGTAGCCATTTCCTCTTCGCGTGGTGCGATGAATTGGCCAAGTTCAAAGATCTTAGTATTCGATCATTACGTCATAATAAAACGAGTTGACTAAGATCATGATGAATCTTCAACAAGCACAAAACTTCTACAGATAAATTATATCGCAAAGACCTACACTCCTATTCACGACAGTAGAAGACCTAACCAGAACCGGAACGAACAGACCTTACCAGAAGACCTGCAGGTAGTCTTTTATTCTCATCGACAAACGTGTATTGAAAGTATGTAACGAGTACAGCAAATTCAATTATTTTGACCAAGTTGACCTCATATTTATCCGTCGATCAGTTTTATTCAACATCATATCTGCATCATATATCACATTATAATCACATATATCATTCATTCATATCTAACAAGGGGTGAACCATAACGTATAACGCTCAAATATTAAATGTAACTTTCACGTAATTTATAGGTAGAATTATCTGCGTATGATTGTACATGTGATTACTAATCCATATTCGACGGTAATAAAGAATGTATGTTTATATGTGTGAAATATATAACAATGAGAATAAAAACATCATTTTATTATTGTTATTAAAATTATTATTATCATTAACGACATCAGAACGATACTGATGGGACGGGTAGATCGGTCACTGAACCGTCATTGAGGAGACCAGGGTTCGATTTCTGCGATAATCCACCAGCCTAAAGCGATATTCGCTCAGCGAATTCACTGAGCGGTTTTTCAAGCCACCATGATGATGAAACGACCAATCAGTGACGAAAGTTACGCGATTTCTTATTGTTGAGCTCGCCTCAATTTCACCGCATTGCTGAAGCGAAACGCAAATCGCGTTCATGGTAGGCCAGCTTAACAGAGGTTTTTTGTGATTTCACTCAGTCTTTGGAGTGAATGTTGGCATATTGCTCGAAAGGAAGTCAAAACCACTTCTTTCACCACTGTCCAAAACACATGTAAAAATAACCTCGCATCTTATCTTCCTAAACTTCAACATTCACATACGTCAAAAAATCCCAATTTTCGTCAGAGTGTATCATTGAATCAAATATAAATGAATGAATGAATGGATCAATAAACGAATGACTGGGTGAATCAATGACCCGATGAATCAATACATGAATAAGAAATAGATGAAATAATTGATTAATCAATTAATCATTTGATAGGTATAGATAATATGAATAAACGGCAAACAAATGAATGTGGATAAATGAATGACTATGGATGGATGAATTGATCAATTAAATAATTGATTGATACATGAACCAATAAATGCATGATTGGAAAATAAAATCATGAATGAATGATTGATTGATTGAATGAAAAAATGAATGAGAATGAGGTTGTCTATCAGCATATCGAACACAAATATTGCCGTTATATTTGAGAAGTTTGAGGTATTTGAGTGTATTTTCATATTTCATGTAGAAGCTTACGCTTATCAGCACACTCATACATATGCAAAATGAGTTGAATGTTCGAAACTGCAGTTAGTTTCTCTACAATATCTAGAATTTTGAAAATAATTCAGTTGGTAGAAGTCTACCTTTTCTAGTGATTTCATGTATACCAACATGAAGTAAACAATGGATTGTAATTGATTGATGTTATCAACTTGACTGATTGTATCATTACTGAAAAGCGATAGTATTTAAGTTGTATCCAGTTGAAATATAAATCACTTTCATCAGGTTTCGGAGCAAAAGTGTGTAGACAGCTACAACTGATGTACTCATTTGCCGCCATCCATCTTGATGCAGGGATGAACAAATCGTCGATCTTTTTGATATTTCGTTCCATTTTTCTCTCTTACAGCCCCACTAACAGCTGAGCTATTTGGTGATATCTCTTCATTAAAATTTCCAAACTTTGAAGCACATTAATCCACGAAAAGAGATAACTCAGTTCATCGTATTGTGATTTTTCAGGAAAATATTTACGATAAGAAATACAGCTACGTCTTTCGGAACAGCTGGATTATTCAAGTTGCGACGGAATCATGGAATCGTCGAAGATTTTCGCACTGGGACGAATGGTCTAGCACACTGAACCGTCATTCACAAAGCCAGAATTCGATTCTTGCCAAAGTCATCCATTCCAAGTGGTGTTTTTCTTGGTTTCCCTCTGTCGTTCAAGTCTATACCGGGATGGCCCTTTAACAATAGGCCACGACTGACTCATTCCTTCTGTCCCAAAATACGTGATGAACAAACCCTTCATCTCTTACATCATTCACCGACGCTAATCTGAATCTAAATATCGAATATGATTATGAACATAATATATGGATCTAAATATCGCTCAGTATGAATTTGAATATATATATATATATATATATATATATATATATATATATATATATATATATATATATATATATATGAATATATATATATATATATATATATATATAAATATATATATATATATATATATGAATATATATATATATCTATATATATTTATATATATATATATATATATATATATATATATATATATATATATATATATATATATATATATATATGAATATATATATATATATATATATATATATATATATATATATATATATATGTACATCCATACATATATATATATATGTATATATATATATATATATATATATATATATATATATATATATATATATATATGTATATATATATATATATATATATATATATATATATATATATATATATATATATATATATATATATATATGTGTGTGATTATATATATATATATATATATATATATATATATATATATATATATATATATATATATATATATATATATATGTATATATATATATTCATAAATATATATATATATATATATATATATATATATATATATATATATATATATATATATATATATTATATATGTATATATATATATATATATATATATATATATATATATATATATATATATTTATATATATATATATATATATATATATATATTCATATATATATATATATATATATATATATTCATATATATATATATATATATATATATATATATATATTATATATATATATATATATATATATATATATATATACATATATATATATATATATATATATATATATATATATATATATATTTATATATATATATATATATATATATATATATATATATATATATATATATATATATATATATATATATATATATATATATATATGGTTGTGATATTTTCATTGTATTGAGATTTCACGATGAAGAACACAAATCCATCTTTCGAAATTGTTCAATACTTGAAGTTTTATCAAGATTATGGAATTGTTCAAGTTTTCACAGTCAATAATTCAGTAAACGACCTTCTATTTCCGTGCATACAAGTATACACAATCATTGTTTACAATGCAGGAAATGAAGGTAGAAGTTTCACAGCTGTTTCTATCACGAACAATGTATTATAACTATTTTGACCGCCGTGTTTCGTGCCTTCACACTGAGAGTCGGGTAGACAGGCCACTAGCGTGGTGAACAGTCATCCAGGACACTGGAGTTCGATTCCCGCCGTGGTCGATCGTTGTGTTACTTCCCGGTTCTCCTCTGTCGTGAAAGAGAAAAAAATCCAATGATGATGGATGTTCATTTTGACGTTGAATGGTGATTTATTTCTATATCGGGTTTTAACGACGCACTCTACTGATGACTACGATCCATTGGCGTCGGTGAATTATATATGAGATGATGGGATGATGAGATGGAGGGTCCTTCCATTATGTGTTTTTTTTATAGTGGGGAGGAGTTGGTTGTGACCTGTTGTTAAGGAACCATCCCAGTATTGACCTGAACGACAGAGGGAAACCACGAGAAAGCCCTGTCAGGATATTCGACCATGAAGGGAATCGAACCCCGGTCTCCTGAATGACTCGGTAAATAATAATGAGAGTTCAGCATACTGGACATTTGAAATTTGAAATCATTATTAGCAAAAGTGAAACTGAGTTATGGAGTTATGATAATGAAATCAAAAACTTCATTACTAATAATAAAATGTGGTGATTTGGTGATGATGTATGAGAAAAATGAATTCGCAAACTGGACTTGAAGTTGATGCAAGAAGCTGAGATGATATATACTGAGATTGTTGTTCGAGATCAGGCCACGACCGCTTCCTTCCTACCAGTTGAAACATGTTCTGAAATGTTCATTCTTGACTTGTTATCGACTCACTATCCTATCACCGACGCCAGTAGGTCCCGGCTGTCAATGCTTTGCGGCGTCCAAATCTGTTATGAAAAAATAGTATCTTGATGTAGGGCCTATATACATACCAATTGTTGTCAGGAACTGAAATGAAACCTGAATAAAATCAATGGTTGATTTGAAGTTCATGAATTGATATATAACTTACCATTCGATGATGCGATAGTGACACCAATGCGAATCAATGCAATATGATTGTATTTGGATTCTGGTTGGGGCGCGAATGTTCTGTATACACATACATCACCATTACGGTATAACATCAAATAAATGTAATACAAAATAATTGTATTCGACTCTTCTCACTAACCGTAGTTATATTCACATAATAGTCGCTTGAGTCCACAATATAACGATGCTTTCCTCTTGTGACTATAGTCACTAAGCCAACACAAACACTTTTTGATACAGAGGTGATCTCATTAAATAACACAGTTGGAAGTGAACACACTTGTGAACTGTTACTGCATTGATCTCTACAATCAAACAAACAAACAAACAAACCATCAAACCAACGAACAACCATCAAACGTTGAAAAGCGGATATTAAAGCAATTAAAATTCTTTATATTTCAAGCACAAATCTAAAACAAAGTCAAACTAGAGTTTCATTATTCTTTTGATAAAACTATTTTGAAACGTTGAGAGTTTCTTTCTATTCCATAAAATTCCTTTGAGATCTTTGATTTCACGACTCTTCGTCTTTGCAACGTCGACTTCTGTCTAATTTAGTCGGTTTCTTCGTTTTCAGTGTTAATTAAGTTGGAGTTTGTTAATTATTAACGAGGTCTCTTCGGCTACTAATTTGCTTGGATGCTCTTATTTCTACATAACTTGTTCGTCTTTGACTTCGTGCAGCAACGATAGTAATTATTATTATCAACAGAGTATTCGGATGAACTGGATTTTCTGCTCTGAGTAATGGCAATCAAATATTGAATTCAATCATTACTTGAGTGAATAGACGTTGAGTGGAACATTTTTGATATAGCTATGTGTTTGCGATCAGATGAGAGTTTTTGTTTGAT
This sequence comes from Brachyptera risi, assembly GCA_964007535.1. NCBI lineage: Eukaryota > Metazoa > Arthropoda > Insecta > Plecoptera > Taeniopterygidae > Brachyptera > Brachyptera risi. The sequence continues at coordinate 14,349,096 of OZ023328.1, read as the reverse complement.
GAAATTCAGGTCGTTTGTTTCGCAAATAATTTGAAGAATCAGTCTAAAAATGAATTGAATGGATGAACCAAATAAACAGGCAATTTTGAATTATACATAATCATTCTTATAGATTCTTATGGTTTCACTCGGATTTTGAATTTATATTCTACATTATTACCGATCATTGTCGACAACTTCAGGAAACAAATAGTGATCTTTTGAGAAACAGTTTGGTCATAGTATCATGAAAAGATCAAATTCAATATATTCTGTATTATTATATGTTTGTGAACTCTTTTCTCACACGCAAGCCTTTGCTGACGTGAGTTTTATCATTTCCATTATCGTTTTCTTCTCAACTACATCAATTAATTCATAATCACACTCAACTTCTATGAACAGTACACGTGAAATAATTACTATTTGTGTGTGTGTACCAACTTATTGTGTATCAATAATATTCATGTGCATGATTCAAATTAGGTTGTCTCAATCTTCATTCATATAATATATTGTATTGAAAATAGTGATAAATAATGAATGAATAAATGAAAAATGAATATCAAAAATGAGACGACGGAATGAATTCGAATATTTCATGATGAAATCGAATTTATCATCTGTAATGATAATGATCAAAAGATGTTGACATTTCAGTTTATCTACCAATTAGATCTTAAGATAAAAGAGCAAAAAACTCTACTACTTAGTCTCTCAGTTCAAGTAATGATCACCTAATTGGATGAGCGAAGCGAAGACTCAATTTCACCATACCCGAAAAAAAAGTACTTTTTTTTCACTCTCCACAGATCAGACAAAGATTCAAAATTAGTTGAAACTTGGCACACACAAGTATCCTTATCCAATTCGATACTGTATAAATTTGAGGCGTTATCGTTTGAACGACTTTTGAGAAAACTCATTTCAAAGTTTTCAAAAATCCCATAAGAATAACCCGGAGAAAAAGATTCATGAAAGATATTTCATCCGAGAGAATTCAAATTCTCAAGACATTTCAATTTAATAATGATACACATTGTACCAAACTTTCATTTAAATCGGATCGGCCGTTTTGATGTTAAAAAATTTATAATGTAATTTTTGTGAATCATTCAAAGCTATTAAGATACCTATTGAATTCAAGCTACAGGTCTCACCACTTGATTGTAAACGATTAAAACAAAGCCTTCTTTATTATCACAGAAATTAATAATTAAAAATAAGATGTCAGTGGTGTAATGGTTTGGATCTCAAGGTGTGTATATATATAATAACCAATCCAAAGATAAGTTGATATGTTCTAGCTCATCCATCAACGCGGCAACACATAACGCGTTTGCCTAGTATCAGATAAATCCTAATTGATATTGAATCACAAATTGGATCCAATGATATTCAAGATATCATCTCAAAAGTTTGTGAACTCTTCTATGAGATTTTCTTTGCAATACCTTTATTTAATCATCAAACTCTGAATGAGACTTCATAATTATTATTCAAAGAACTCAGCGAGTCCATCCAACTGAATGTCATATTAGATAAGAACAATGATTATAAATTAAGCCGTTCATCTTCCTCCAGATGAGATTCCTCGTAATACGGGAATAAATAACGACTTATCATCACCAATAATCTTCTTTCACTGAATTATGATACCTTCTTTCTTTACTAGTTTGTTTTTCAAGTCTGTCGTCGAATTCTTCCATCGCCAATGAATTCATATGAGATATGAAATTCCAATATGCAGTAAACTCTCGGCTACTAGACTATATTAAAAAGAGACCTATATATTTATAAAATACTACATCGATGGTATGAATCCTATCAGTATTGGATATACGAACGACTCTGCATATAATCCAAGGAAAGTGGCTTCTATAAATAGACTCAAACGAAGGAATCCGCAATATATTCCAAACATTGAGTCTGGATTCCAAATAGAAGCTTGTATTGTCATCATCAAGTCGAGTTTCTCTAAGGAGCGTCGTCAACAATGGCGAAGAACGACGCCGTGCTTAGCGTCGGTATGTAGCCGCTCCATTATTGGACTTCACTTCTGACCCGAAGTATATTTCCAATTATTTGAGAGCTCTTATATAGTGAAACGAACTTGTATAGAATTGTATGGCTTCAATTTTCATCTCTATAAAAGATAATCCGTCCAGTTTCAATGGACTTGCTATATAAAGTTCCTAGCTGTCTCTAGTTACAGCTAGTTAATTCTCTCTAATAGTTGCGTACTCGACGGAGACTCAATCTGGGTGAGGCCTTTCAAGGTATGATTGAGATGGCACTAATGAGTAATAATCTAGTATTCAAACAGGCATTAATATTTGAACGATAATAAATTATACATGTCTAAAGGATATTCCTTCAAACGCGACTGATGCAATCATAGTTTCATTCGGGTGTTTCATTCTATACTTGCATTCATACAAAAAGAGGAGGACGATTATCAAATAGATGAATGTAGAAATTCCAATGATTGAATGATCTCGCGGCATTTTTGAAAATGCAACGTTTTTCAAAGATTCAGTGTCATTTCTGACGTCAATTGCGTTCTGAGAAATCGTAATACCCTGAAAATGACACAGCAAATTGAAGTTAACTGATTTTTTTTTGTAGATAAACAACTCACTTCTGTCGTGGATACGAGTATACATACGTCCATACTCAATACATCAAATCCGACTCGTTTCAATTCTTTCGGAGAGGCATACGTCTTAGTATGTATTCATTTGTTTTCAGAAGATGTATCACGATTACATAATATGAAAAACATGAATATATAACCATCTCATTCGATTGAATATTTATATATATATATATTAATATGCATATATATATATATATATATATATATATATATATATATATATATATATATATATATATATATATATATATATATGAAAATAATGAATATTTCAGGGTGAAACCGTATATATTTTGAATAAATGTATTTATTTGAGGAAACCTGACGTTTCAACTGGATTGCACCAGTCTTTATCAAGGGACAGACACAGACACAACTTTTGAAGGATTTCCGATCCAAAACATCAGGTTTCCTTAAATTAATAAATGTATTCGAAATATGTACGGTTTCAGCCTGAAATATTTATTATTTTCATACATTATGACCGTCGAATCAACATTTCGTTCACATATATATATATATATATATATATATATATATATATATATATATATATATATATATATATATATATATTTATATATATCTATATATATATTTATATATATATATATATATATATATATATATATATATATATATATATATATATATATATATATATATTTAATTCATATATATATATATATATATATATATATATATATATATATATATATATATATATATATATATTCATATATATATACATATATATATATATATATATATATATATATATTTAATATATATGAATATATATATATATATATATATATATATATATATATATATATATATATATATATATATACATATTATATACAATCAACTTGTATACACAGACACAGTATATACACATGCTCGACAATCAGGTTCGACTTTACCAAATAACTTTGTTGTAATCATTAACATCGCGGCTCATTATCCGCTGGCGTGTCTCGATCAGAACGGCCGAGACGACCTCTACCGCGTCTCACACGGAACCATTCCAAGAACGATCCGTAAACGTACGAATCTAAAAGAAAAAAAAACTCAACAAAAACAATTCTGCATTTTCGCAAAGAATTCGTAAATTCTCGATACTTTTTTTCTTCGTCTATTCATTATTCCGTACTCATACACCATTGTTGTTAAATAAGAATGTTCGATAACACTTTGGCGTGACTAGCGATACACGGTCGGTCGTAATATTTCTCACGCTTCTGTAAATCTTGTTTCGAATACCTCGATTGTGATGTGAGAGGCTCCGATCGACCGTCTTTTGTATCTAGTAGTATCACCGATCAGGAGCTTCGACGTGTCAGTACCGTCGAAATTGAGCTGTATTTTAAACTTGAAGTCGCATTCACAACAGAATATGAGGAGTGAGCCTGGAATCATCATCTCAATTTCATTTCATTTTTAAATCATGGCATTCTTGTTTTCGAACATAATTCACATATATTTCTCACATTACATTACATTTTAGATCATTTCACCCTAGTTTTGAGATGATAGCGGTAAAAAATACTATTTGAAGTAGAAGTTTTAAATTAATCAAGTTGAATATATAATAGTGAAATTGAGCGGTTACTGATCTCATATCACTTGGTTAGTGGGGTTGAGAAAATCAAATAGTCTCATATAGTATATAATAGCCTTAATTAGCCTCAATATAGTATATGGTAGCCTCAATTGGGGAACTATGATTGTGTATCAAGTTTCGATGTTATTAAAAAAAAAGTATTTTCTCTAAATGGAGAGTGCTATGGTAGGTGGAAGAATAATTTAATCCGAAAGGAAGAGAAATTCACTTGGCTACAATTAGCAATTTTCACAAGAGCACCATTTATTGTGTTTGAGAATTTGAACTGATTCAAGCACACTTTACGTCTATTAGTCTATTCAATTCCAAAATTGTATGAATAAACCAGTATCAGTTTTTGATTTAATGATACAACAAGAAACCGAGAGTAGAAAGAAATCGAAAGTAGAGTTTGTCTAATGATATATTATGTTCCCGTTCAGAACACCACGCAGTGACAGTAAAGAATTAGCAATGTAATCAACTCCAAACCTTACTTCTATAATATCATGTTGTCACCCGTGGTAGCTCAGTCAGCTGGGGAATCGCTTCAGAAATTCAAGTCACCGCTGAGCATAGGTTCGAATCCTGCATAAGGCATGGATTTTAGTGAACGACATTTCACTTACCACTTCATAGTTTCATAATCACCTGCTCATTCGTACCCCCGTATAACCTAGCTGTTGATGGGGTCGTTAAGCAAACAATAATCAATTGCATGTCAAGCTTCAAGTGACGGCCAATCAGATTGGATAACGCTTTTGGCGCGCTATTTTTGAGTTTGTCTAAAGTCCTGCGCATTCTTCTAAGTGAAATTTGTGTTCAAACTGATACCTTATGAATAAATTCCATGAATAAGAGCTTATTTTGCAAACTCTCAGTTAGGTTTTATGTGGTTAATTATTAGAAAGGGTACAAAAATGACATACGTAATCAAGGGAGATTACAATTTGTTAACTCGCTGAGTATATCGATCAATCCACGAAGGTCCGGCTTCACTAACTGATTGCGATGTTTGGTGGATTAACTTGTCATCACCCTTGGTTACGTAGATTATTTCCGTACTTAAACAAATAGTTATGGAATTCCCATTCAAACAAGGCCCGGTTTCACCAAGTTAACTTGGCTTCCATCTGAGAGTAGGTGAAAACAAACATCATGGGTAACCATGGTGATATCAACTTCAAACTGCCAGTTAGAGCTACTCCCACGTCGACATTTCAGGCATTAAGATTCGTAAAACCGGACCCAAATGGATAAAACACGCCGTTCACGATCAACCGTACCCGTCAACATGTTGACTCAACAAGCTTGACGTCGTGTATAGGCTCCGAAAACATTTGTTGACGTGCCTTCTGCCATCTGTTGGTGACAAGTATCAACTAGCCTCCGACACTAGCGCTGATAATTTATGAAACTGATTCAATTTTCGACGATTTTCGACTTTTATCCATAATATTGGATTTTAATTCTTAATAATGTACATAACCGAGAAGTATTGGCCTAGGTATACGCGTGGTTTTGTTTCCAAAGAGCTTTGCTCAATTTTTTGTAAAAAATTGATACACGTTGAGAAAATGAGCAGTTGATAATCAGCAACTATATATACTGAACGAAAGTTCTCCGTAGAAATTACGTATTCAATGGTAATATACCACGTGACTTGTAACCGTGCCATCATTGGTCAAAAACCGTCAATATTGATGAGATAATAGAGCATGATCAATTATCGGCAACATGTTGACGGCAGCCATCAGCATGTTGCCGTCGTGTATAGATAGGCAAGATCAGAAATACAAGTTATCTACTGGCTGTCAACATGTTGAGTCAACATGTTGACGGATAAATGTTGATCGTGTATGGCGTGTTAGTCGAGTTTACTGCTAATACCACTTGTGAACGGGCCTTACACCGTGTTTGATATGCGTAAGCCAGCTCGTGTTGATCGTGATATCGGTATGTGAATGTAAACAATTACGACGCGGTGTTATTTTTCACCGATCTGCTTGTCGGCATGCTCATCTGATGTCGGTAATGTGTGTAACCTATAGCCAGACGACTGTGCTAATACATTGTGTAAGATCGTTCACGTACAGCCGTACACGCAGACAACAAAGGCATGCGGCGCTGTGACTACAGATAATTTACCTGTTCGCGGTGGTATTTCCATGCTATAGCTGCAGTGCGGGTACGAGTAGCTGAGTGGTTAGTACACTGAACCGTCATTCAGGAGAACATGGTTTGATTTCCGCCATTGTCGATCATCCTGACTGGGGTTTTTCTTGGTTTTCCTCTGTCGTTTCAGGTCGACACTGAGATGGTTCATTGACAACAGGCCACGACTGAATCCCAACCACTATCCAAAAACACCTGATAAAATGAGTAAATAGCCTCTCATATCATCATCCCATCATCGGTGCCATCAGTGCCATCAGTGCGAGCATAGATACATGTTACCCCACAGAGATACCTTACTCCTGCAGCCGATAGCGACATATACTCGCTTTAATCTCAGCGGCCATATTGGAGAATAAAAAATGGAACAGAAGCAGTTCTATATTATCACTGACATATGTCAATGGCGGAAACTTCCTGGTTTGTAAAGCGGTGGGAAGCTACTGTCGAGATGCAAATATGTACGCTTCATTAACGTTGAGTAACTTATCTCGGTAATATAGATCTATGGTGCGGGTAGGAGTTGACGCTACAGCTGTTTAAGGCGTCCCCAAGTATCCATGAGACCTGGACCGTACAAGTTATATAATTGACGAATACATATTCTGATGCAGACAATATTTGTTAAAAATGCTTGTGACAAGTTCAATGGGAAGAACTTGAGTGATTGTGGAGTCCAACTCATTTAGAGGCAATTTCACGAACTCTGAGCAAAGTATTAATAGAATATCTATTACGTGAACTACACAAATAACATTCATGATAAGAGTTGAATCCACGTATTGTTGCTCTATCATCAACTAACAGTTGGATGATCGATGATTATTGTTTTCCTAACGACTTAACGGCCCCACCAACAGCTGAGTCATACGGGGGTATGAATGATCAGGTGATGAAAAACTATGAAGTGATAATAAGTGAAAGGACGCTTTAGAAAAGCCCATGCCTTATGCGCGACTTGAACCCACACGCAACGGTGACTCAAGTTTCTGAAGCGGTGCCTCAGCTGGCCGAGCTACTGAGGGTGGCAACATTCGGATAGGTGTATGGCCTCATCTAACTGAATAATAAACAATAAAAAAATAATGTGTTTCAGAGAATGAATCCCCCGTATTCTCACTGATCTCAACTTCTTTCTCTTCAAATTATCTCTTGTTCTTTCCTTTCAATTTTTCCAGTCTCATCTTATAGTCCTTCTTCTTATATAAGTTCAATTGAGTGTAACCAACAAAGTACCTAATAGAGTCTACATTTAAATTTCTGACAACAATGGTCTTCACATTGAATCATTGTTGTGATAATGAATACCACACGGAACTTCCCTCCATCATCCAAGAAATACAAGGAATAAACTGGTATGAATTGATTCACAAATAACGGTACACAGTTGAGGAAAATGAAGATATGGTGGAAGCGCCGTGATTCTAGGATTTCTTTGTTCATCACAAAGTTGAAGTTTCAGTTGGATTCAAATAATCTGAATTACATTTGAGATATGAGAATTCTCTTATAGTATTGAAATAAAATATTGTTATTTTTCTACAATGATTGTCTATAATTGAAAAGATGAGAGTAGTGATTCTGGCAATCATTCTAGCTTGATCAAATGTAGATCTGAATGAAACAAAATGAAAATAATTCGCTTTTATTTTGCTTAGAGTTGTAGAATGAGGTTACTGACCTTCTGAATCAGGAAAGTGCCACAACGGGCCAATCAAATATCTCGTTACTCTCACTCAATATCACGTTTTTCCGCCCCTCTGACGTCAGAAAACAATATCCAATCAAGCGGCCTGTTCAATTGACCACTAGTCATGGGCGTGGCTTATCGACAGGCCACCTTGATCTATACTTCATGTGGGCATTCAGAGATACTCTGATCGGTGAATGTCAAATTTCCCACATAACAAAGCCCATTTGATTGGATGTTTTGATTTGTGACGTTTGTGGGCGGGTCAATCACTAGTCGTCAATTGTGTTAATTCTGGAAAAATGAATTGGGGTGTCTCAATTTGTATACGTAGATCTAGGTGGCTCACTGATAATTCACGTCCATCAATGAGCGTGAGTTGATTCACATAATAATTATTAGTTGTTATTATTCATTCAAATGAAAAACATGAATGTGTCACATGTTCAACATTTTTATCTGAGAATGAATACCTTATGTGTTGTCCCTCTATCACTTATCAAATTATTTCAATTCTCTCACTTCAATTATATCGTTTTCCATCATCGACACCTCCATAGTTGGTTCATTTCATCCAATAATGTCAGTTAGTTTAGATGAGCGTAGCGAAGCTCTCCATTTCACACCCTGAAAAAAAATGGGCTTCGTTTTTATGTTTTTTTATGTTTTTTTTTTTGTAATTATGTGCGCGGCATTCAGGTCAGAGAAATAAATCAATTAACTTGAAACTTTTTCTGAACGTTGGTGTCATACCAGAATAGGTTGGGATTGTTATTCAGAGGAATCGGTCGGAAGGTTTTTCCGGAAAATAATCGGAAAGTTTGGAAAATCCTCGTAAGAATAACCCGGAGGAAAAATACTTGAAAAACAAGAATTTTTCAAAAGCTCTCAAATTCTCACAGAATATTAAAAATACTATTATACACCTTTTCAGAGATTTTTACAACAATCGAAAGAGAAATAATGAAGAAAACGCAATAAACGTGTACATTCTATTGAATATTTGGATCAATTGGTTTTGCAAAGTGTTTATGCGACAGGTTGCAGGTTACTATAAATAAGCCTATCAACAAGTTGCAGGTGATGTTTTTGAACGTTTGAAGTAAGTCAAGGTTTGTAGATGTAAATTGAGCTGACAAGTTATTTTTCATTCTAGATTGCCATACTTCTAAGCTCATCTCATAACGCGCATCCCGCGTTTTCCTAGTACTAGTAAAACGCGAAATATGCGTTGTAAGATGAGCGAGATATCTGAATAGGGTATAAAAGTCCTTGAAGTAGTTCTACCCTTGCTACTTTATCGACTCAGGTATTCTACACACCTTGATATCTGAATAAGCTATTAAAGTCGTTAAAGTAGTTCTACTCTTGCCACTTCATTGACTCTGGTATTCTACACACCTTGACGCATATAAAAAATACTTCATTGTTGGTCAACTCTTGAATCTAGAAAGCAGTGAATCTCGACAACTTAATTCTGTCACAATTTTTATGATATATTTTATGAATATTAACAGTCATTTTATTTTTTTTCTTCAAAACGACTGATCAGAATTACTTAAAAATCGTAATAATGTGTAAAATCCATGTATACACATTTAGAGAAAATTTCATCCCATTTGGAGAGATTTTATTTTTCAACATTTTCCGCCCAGCCAAATCTTATGGGGTTTTTAGAAACTTTGAGATGATGTATCTCAAAATCGGTCCGACCGATTCATCCCAAAAACTATACAGTTCTAAGTTGGATGAGTTTGCGTTTCCAAAAAAAGTTTCATGTTGATCAGTCAACCCTTGCGACCTGTGGAGTGCTTACAAAAAAAAAAGAAAAACACAGACAAAGCCCTATAAGAGTGGGATGGAGACTTCGCTACGCTCATCAATAATCATAATGTCAGTTGATAATCAGTCATTGATAATTGTTAGTTCAGTGTTTTCATCTAAAATAATAAAAATGAGGTGGTAAGATCGCCTTTGTGGTGCCCCGTCCAAGTGATCCTACTTCATCCAAAGCCCCAATTGAGGAACAATAATTCTGTATCAAGTCTCGATGTTAATAAACAACAATGATGAAATTATTCGAAATCAAAAATAATATAGCGTATTCCAAGAGAGAAATGATTCTCAAATCTCATACTACCATATTTCCCAGAAGTGATGTCAATAACGTAATATCAGTTGATAATACAGTTCATAATGATGATATTAGTTGACAATAACTTAATAACGGTAATATTAGTTCATAATTGGTTGATAATGATTAGTTCATTGTTTTCATTCGAGATAATCAAAATGAGGTGGTAAGATCGCCTTGTGGTGCCCCGTCCAAGCGATCCTACTTTCATCCAAAGCCCCCATTGATAAACAATAATTCTGTATCAAGTTTCGATGTTAATAAACAACAAGAATAAATTGATTCAAAATGAAAGATAATATTGCGTTTTCCAAGAAACGGATAATTCTCAAATCTCGTACCACCGCATTCCCCAGCAGTGATGTCAATAACGTAATGCCCATGCAGTCTTCAGTCGGTCTCGGGTCCGGGGTACGACGATAGGTTCTCACGGTGTTCGTCTCTTAGCACGATATGGGCTCGGTTGGAGGAGGCAGACACGATCTCGAGCTGCGTTCTCAGACCAAACGAAAAGAATCTGTGGAGGACAAAAAATGATCTCTTTCACATTTTTTACTGCAATTTGCATATTTGAATCTTACACACACACACGAACTTACACGTATTGTTGATAAATGGCATAAGAAATTGTTGATTTATTATGAGTAAGTGGATGATTATTTGAATGGCACTTTAGAACCTGATTCTATGCTTGTATTGACGGTATGATGTCGTGTCTAGTGACTGAATAATTGTAAATAAGCCTACTCCGTTTATTCTATAGAAATTTTCTATGAAAAAGCCGTGAATCTCGGCCAGATGGTTCTACAGTTGTTTCTATCTATTTGATGGATAAAAAACATTTATCGAATTTGTTTTCTTCAGAACGGCTCCTCCTATTCAAAAAATTACTATGACAATATGTATCTTCCATGTCTTTACATTCGGTGATTTTTTTTTTCAAGAGAAATTTCATTTTTCATATTTTGTCGCCCAGCCTGATCTCATGAAGTTCTTAGGAACTTTGGGATGGTGTTTCTAGGAAATTTTCACACCGATTCATTTCAAAAACTTTACAGTCTCACGTTGAATGAATATGCGTGTCCAGATGAAATGTATGTTGATCAATCAGTTGGTGACCTGTGCAATGTTTACACACACACACACACACACACACACAAGAAGCAAAAGCTCCATAAGAGTGAAACGGAAGTAATCCATGTTGCTCATCCAATCACCAAATATCTCGAAATACATTATTTGTTTGATTTGTTTCAGGTTGTGCATATGGCGCATGCGCTCCGACGCATCTCGTACGCCACCTGTGATCCCGAGCACGCGCAGTTCAGCTTCCTCGCCCGCGAGCCGAAGGGACATTTCAGCTTACAGTACTGCCACTCGTTTCTCGCTGAATCCTCGCAACAGGTAGGTCGGATCACAGATAATCGAGCTATTTGGTCGGATGGATTCTAACTTGGATTATTGCTGATAGCTGGCAGCAGCATTCCAGAGCTGTGCAACCAATCATATCTTCAAAACCAATAATCAGCCGTTAACATGATATGCAATTAAAAAACACTAATTTCTTCAATATTGAGCTACGCATTATTTATGTATTTATTTATTCCTTTCATTTATTTTCCTCTCCTTATAATTAACATGTCACAATACACAAAATATTACATGGAACACACATTACATAACAGATTACATAAATAAAAATATATACAACAACAACACATGATGAAAAGGAAAATATATTACTGAGTGCAAGAAAGAAGAGATCTCGTGTTTGCACTCAGATTATAGGAACTAAAATTATAATCAAGTGAATATATGTGGTGAATTGGACCGGAGATCATTGAAATAATATAATAAGTATGATAATCACTTCGAAAAATTTGAAGGAAAAGGAAAATTATTTTTATAATTACACCTAATGATGTAACAAATTGGTGATTATGATGGCCCAACTCAAGTATCTATAAAGTATCCAAAACTATGTTGTGTCCAACATTTGGAAATAATTTAACCACGTTCCACCGCAAATTCAACGTATATAGTTGGAATATGATACTTTATAACCTTTTCGTGTATTCGATTCAGTTCAATATTGTCTCCATTTTTTACCATAACACACAAAATAGCGAAATTCAGGTTCACATTGATTAATTACTCAATAACTATAACTTCTACTCTTTAATTCAATAAAGCTTTAAAAAAATATGATATGTAAATAAACAATACTGTGGAGTTGATGATGTGAGTAAAATTATGATAGTGATGATAATAATGATGATGTAAATGATAGCTGTGATAACATATTGTAAAGAATAATAACACAGCTTCAGTAAAGTACAAAGAGAGGCAACAGAAGTAAACAGAGTGGACAGTAACAGAGTAACAGAGAGGCAAATATACGTTTTCATATCTCGGCGAAATAAAAAATAACAGTATACTACTCGATCAAAAAAACGTCGAGGGTTACCATAATCTTCTTCACAATATAATTTGAGCTTCATTCACCAAGCAAACCTGGAAGATCCAACAGTTGCGCTATGTTTCCTAGCTCTGGAAAGAGTCTGAATTGAGAATTAGCACGAGTTGCGTATCCATATAGCTGTAATACAAGGTCAAGTTAATGGTACATTTATATCATAAGCGATAACGCGTAGGCTAGAAGCTTTGATTTGGAAGAGCCCTTCCAGCATTTTGATATTGCATTCATATCCTCTCACCATTTCTCAAAAAGTTCATAATCATTTGCTCAATTATTGGCACATTCAATAAACGATCGCACATAATCAAAACTTGGAGAAGATATTTGAAACATCGAATTATTGGAGGGAATAATTTTGGAACATACTAAAAACGATGCAAAAATTAAAACTTGGAGGAGATAAAGTTGAATTGTTATGAGAAATAATATTGATACTTTTAACTTCAGTTGTGAGCCTATCCACAAAAATGGAGTTTCTCTACCGATAATGATTGTGAAAACTTTCGTAATTCATTAATCTCGAATCCACTTTAGATATTGAACGCTCTCGAAAGAAGCAGTTGCGTTTCTTATTGGCCTGAAAAAAATGTCCTGAAAATCATAACACTCGAATTCCACTCTATCATACAAATATAATCGTGATGTTTATTTGTATTATGTTTGTAGACAACCTTCTGCTTCCGTGGATACAAGTATGATGAAAAATCGTAACAATTAATTATTCTCAATTTATCGGATGCCAAGATGTTGAACGATCACTAAATAGTTCAATTTCGTCTCATTAAACCTGAAAGGAATGTATTCAAATCATTTGAATAGAACTTCAGATTCAATTGGACTATAAATGCTGATCGTGACTCACACATTACATGCTCTGCTTTTCTATTATTTTTTGTTTTCATTTACTTAATTCTGGATACTTTGTTGGAATCTAACAGATGTTTCAAAAAACTAAGCTCATGCAAACTACCAAATAAGCTGTATATAATATGAAAGCTATGGGAATGGCCTTATCAAATAAAAAACAATCGAAAACATACAATAATTATCTATAGAATTATCCGACTCCTCCCACAGATAATACACATGTGTTATTTATAATATGACATGTGTTTGGATATGCACGATGTTTGATTCAATATCTGGGCAATTCCTCTTCTACGTGTAGTACTCTTCTAATAGAATTATTTTTGAAAAACGAATAGAATTGTAGTCACATTTTTCACATGATTCAGTCGACAAAAAAAATGTAAAAACAAAACTCCTACTCTTTCACTTGTTCACATTCCATTATATGCATGTATTGTTGTGAACAATAACTGTGCCCGAGCCCTCATATGAGACAAAGTCTCTATTCGACACGACAAGTAACATAGAATGCGCTTCTAAATACCAATATGGTCGACGAATGGTTTACAAAAGTTTAGTCGAAAGAGCAACATTCCGATCCATATCATTGTTAAAAATATGTGCACGCTTCATTTTGTAAGTTTTCTCACTTGACATAATATTACTCGACACTCAAAGTAATAACATGGTGCGCGTTAAAAGACCAATACAATACGGCCTACAGATCAGAGAGTTACGAATAAGCTGTCAACAATGTTATATTATTTTTTACTAAATGTTATTGTTGAGGTTCACGCGGGCTGTCTTCTTTTCAAAAGGCTCAATGTTCACCACTAACAGCGTATACTTGAGAACTTTTACTGTCGAATTCCCATAAGAAGTTCAACCAATTCAACCTGTTTCTATACACAACTATTCTCAATGCGAGTAATTATCGTCAATCCTAAAATACCAAGTCTTCTGAAGAAAAGTATTCAAGTCACCAAGTGAGAGAATTCGCCGTTTGAAAATGACCTCGCTGTCGGTGTGACCTCAAAATGAGCTTTCAGTCGGTAAGAATCCGACACTCCTCGCAATTCAAACGGCTTGGGTATCATGCAATATTTCACCTCCTCAGAAAACAAAACAAACAGTAAAAACAGAATATATGCTTCCTATGAATATGGCTGCCAAATGTAGTTGGTAACAAAATCATCAACCTTGGGACATTTTTAATCGATCTCATTGTTGCAAGTTGCACTCGCTTCTTTTCCGATACTTCTCATTAGTTATTCATTCCACCACCAACAGCGTATACATATAACTGCACTAGTTTGACCTCATACCTTTTCACCCTACGATAACTTTACTGGTAATCGTACGAATAAAACTATCAACAATAGGTCATTTTCAATCAATCCCATTGTTACAATTTGCACGCGCTTATTGTACAATACTTCTCATTGGTTCTTTATTCAAACACCAACAGCATATTTGCAACTTTCAATAGCGGATAAACTGATTAATTTCTTATGTTTCTTTTAAGGCTCGATGTGTTTCAGACAGTTGTTGGGCGGGCCCTGTTATCCTTGTTTGTGAGAAGAAGGTTTGCCAGTTTATTGTTGTTGTTGTTGTTCATGAAGCCGCGTTGTTCGAGCACGCACAAACAAACCACGATATCACTCATTGCCGATATTACTTATGAACAGAATCCAAGGTTACCAAAAACCTGAAAGACTTCGTTTTTATTCTAATTGTTCTCTAATTAACACTTTCAAGAGTAATGGAGTAGCCCTATAATTTAAATTTGATGCGATGATGAGGTGTACTTGTATTCTTAGGAGAAGGTCGTCTAACATAACAAACACAAATATCACTGCTATATTAATTTTAGTTGTGGTGTTTATTAATCATCATGATTATTATAAGGACGAGGACCACGATTGAGAATTCAATTGCTTTTTCTGAACATTTGATTCTTGAAGTTGCACTTGCATCATTTTGAGGCATAACATCGCTTATATTTCGAGCATATTTATATAGCATATTTGAAAGTGAAACTACCCATGAATACAGCACCCGCAGTAAAAATAATCTTGTAACTTCAAGTCATCACACTGCCCTCTATATGAGTCGGGACTTGACCATAATGCTGTGAACATTTCCAATGCTCTTCCTAAAGAATTACCATGCATAGAATCTTTTAATCTTTTTAAAATTAAGCTGTTGGACAAGGAGTTCTATAACATTGATTATCTATTAAAACATTTGTATTATCCTGACGGAACATAACTTGTAAATGAGTATTCTGTGAATAAACTAGTCAAACGCGAAATATGCGTTTTAAGATGAGCGAGATATCTGAATAAGGTATGAAAGTCCTTGAAATAGTTTTACCCTTGCTACTTTATCGACTTTGGTATTCTACACACCTTGATATCTGAATAAGCTTTAAAAGTCGTTAAAGAAGTTCTACTCTTGCCACTTCATTGACTCTGGTATTCTACACACCTTGACGCATATAAAAAAATACTTCATTGTTGGTCAACTCTTGAATCTAGAAAGCAGTGAATCTCGACAACTTAATTCTGTCATAATTTTTATGATATATTTTATGAATATTATCAGTCATTTTATTTTTTTTCTCCAAAACGACTGATCAGAATTGCTTAAAAAATCGTAATAATGTGTAAAATCCATGTATACACATTTAGAGAAAATTTCATCCCATTTGGAGAGATTTTATTTTTCAACATTTTCCGCCCAGCCAAATCTTATGGGGTTTTTAGAAACTTTGAGATGATGATTCTCAAAATCGGTTGGACCGATTCATCCCAAAAACTATACAGTTCTAAGTTGGATGAGTTTGCGTGTACAAAAAAGTTTCATGTTGATCAGTCAACCCTTGCGACCTGTGGAGTGCTTACAAAAAAAAAAAAAAAAAAAACACAGACAAAGCCCTATAAGAGTGGGATGGAGACTTCGCTACGCTCATCAACTAGTATTATTATTATTATTATTATCATTATTATATCATAATTGAATTCTGAATTAAATGTTTGAAATTATCCAAGTTTTACGATCAAATAGTTGGTATAGACGACTGCTTCTTTCAGTTCTTTGGTCGATACACCTTCATCCCCTCCGCATTGTCTCCTTTTCCTGTGTGAGAATACAGAATGTAATTATGAGAATATAACGAAATGGAAGAAATATGAAGAATGATCCCAACATATTTGAAAATTTAAGAGAAAAATTGATTGATGGGGACCTACCCACAGCGTAACATTCTCAGTGTCAACGTCACCTATGAACGATCGTATTACTTTCCATTTGAACATTTTGTACGAAAAGTACTCCATACCATGCAAAGAAGTATCTTTCTCAATATATTGTCGATCCATAATAAACACTCGATCACAATAGCTTACATGTCATTTGTAAGTGACGGTACACTGTGATGTGAATATCGATGATTTCGATGATATCGATGAATTGTGATCTTTCCACCTCTCTTATTGTAAAATATGGAGTTATTATCATTTTCATCAAATATAGTCTGCATCTTGTGATGTATTTCTCAATTATGTATCCTATGCTATTCAAATTGTATGATTATAAAAGAGAAATACTCCTAGTAGAACCTTTTTTCCCTGTGGAGACTGGGGCCTCCTCAAATACGTTATGATATGAACACGAGTTCATTTGAACTGTTATATTCGAGGGTCTATTGTGGTTTGTTGAGGTGGTACTCAGCTATCATATGACATGACGCATAAACAAGAAATCCAATCGGAAGTGACAGCATTGTCGCTTCTCTTGTTTACTTTGTGAAGGAAGCTAACCGGATGTCCACGGTTCCAGGGAGGACTGGATGACGCGTTTCCGTTTGGTGTGTGATGGTAACTCGATTTCTAGTCACCTTGTTTAGCACTCCGAGAGAGACGTTAGGTGTCGTGAACAGCGGAGAGCGACATGATATTTTCCTAAACTAGACAAACGCAGCATATGCGTTGTGAGATGAGAAAATGGATATTATAAAATATAAACTCTACACCCCTTGGCTCGTATAAAGGCTTCTGTCAAGTGACGTCACTCATTGTTGAAAGAGACAGACAACAATGTCCATCAGTTGGAATTGACAAATCAGAATGTTTGGTAGTTCACCAGTTCACTGTGTTACTAGAGTAACGATTGTTTGACATTTGTTACGTGACAGAAGCCTATACTCCATTCGGCAACTATCGAATCTATAGAAAGCCGTGAACTTCGTCATTCGGAAGACTATTTTTTCTTCAAAATGGCTAGTCCGTTTGGATGGAATTTTGTGGAAATGTGTATACAAATCTGTAATAATGTGTAATCATTTTTGAGAATGTATTTCTCATTTTGACTGTAATAAATCAAATGGACGGCAGCCAACATCAGAAATTAATAATAAAGAGTTGAGAACGTTTATTCGACCCTGTTTGCGTCTGCATTGAATATTTTCCTACTCACTCTAATACGAAACTATGAACTTGGAAAAGTTATGTGTCAAATACCATTCACGCTGGTCGAATCATATAGTTGTTTATACACACACACACACACACACAAAAACGAACAGAATGTTTTTTGTTGACTTTAGTTTTTAGATGTCTACGATCGTCTATATTCCTGGTGTATATCCCATCTCTGTATTTGCGCCAAGGGAGAAAGCTCAAGGAAAAACTATGGAGACGGGAACCGGAAATGCTCTCGGGAAAATATACAGTGGTTTGTTTTTGTGTCTTCGATTCGGCACTCAATGCGGCGTTAGAGGGGTCTGAGATGCGGTGGGGAGTGGGGGAAGTGGGGTGGACAGATCCCTCCCCTCTCCCTCCCACCGACCCGACCAACCAACACTCCCTTGGCTCGGGATAAACGATGAAAGCATATGTCAGGATTTAAGAAATGAATCTCCAAAGGCGGAATAATTCACGATGTGGTTTTTGATTCCCAGTTTGGGAAGCGCAACAAATATCTGGAAGTCGTTGAATAATAGAGTTTGGGTGATATTTTCTCTCAGCAAACTTTCAGTATGCACCGAACTAAGTTCTGAAGTATAGATACCAGAATGTGTATCTAAACACTGATGTTTCCATTGGACTCGGTGACCATGGTTACCATAAAAAACAACCAATAGCCAAGTTTCGTTGTCAGCAAAATACTAAGTATTTTCAGTCGATCTATTATAATACGCTGCCACAATATTTAAAAGAAGTAAAATCAGACGCAGTCTTCAAGACGCAGCTCAAAAAGTTCCTGATAGAGTTGCTTCTACTGGACAACTGAGTACATCTATGTATAAAATCTAATCTTATCATGTACTCTTGGTTTCTTTTTCATTTGACGTATTCTACAACTCAGTACGGATGTTATATTGGATGAAACTCCATTATTATCATCATTATTATCATTCAGCGGACCGGAAGTGGGTTTTTGATTGGTTTAAGTTGATATCAAACTAGTTCAGGATGTTTGTTTGGTTAGGTTAGTTAGTTCGGGTTATCTTGATAATTAGTTGAACTGGGTTATTTAGGTTGGTTTAGGCTGCGTGCAAGAACAACAATAACATTTGCATGTGATGATATAGACCGATAGTGCGATGAATTATGACCGCCTGTTTCAATAGCTATGAGAATGGATTTGCCTCTCAATTCAATAACCTAGATGTGTCACCACGATAGGTTAGGTTCTGGTTTGACTGATGGGACGAATATAGGCTTCTGTCACGTAACAAATGACAAACAATCGTTACCATAGCAATACAGCGAACTGATGGACTATCAAACATTCTGATTGGTCAATTCCAACCGGTGGTTATTGTTGTCTTTCAATTTCAACAATGAGTGACGTCATTTGACAGAAGCCTATAGCCTACATCTCCACGGTTTCGTCATGCATAATCATCGATCATGATTGATTACCTAGCTAATACATGTTTAAAGAGAAACGATGCATTATTTATCGTGAAGTCATTGGAGTCATGAACGTATGTGTTTCTGGTGTTGGGTCATAATGATGATCAATTATCCACAACAATGAGTCAAATGAAATAGGTTGAGATGGGAAATAAAATGAAAAATGATTCTACGATGAAGATCGATGTTGATTGTTTTTCTCAGCCTCCCCACCAATAGCCAGGCATTGGGAGGTATGGGGGTGGGAATGAGGGGTTGGTCAATGAAACATGTTCGTTACGCGGGATTCGAACTCACACCCGAATTGAATTCACTTTCCAAAGTACGCTCACTATAGTGCTAGTATTGACTTCTTCAAACGACTCGTTCTGTTTCGGAAAAAAATACTTTGAAAATAAATATTTCAAAGTACCCAAATAATCTTCGGGAGATTTTTTCCAGACAATTACAAAAATTATCCACTAGAGCCAAATACACTGTCCAATTACCCATCAAATTTCTCTGATTCAAGACTTGAATCACAGTTATTTGATAGTCTAATTGTGAAATTGTATCAAAACTAGCGCTTCCAATTTTCGTTCAAAAGGTTGGATAGCATTATTTTCGTTTACTTTATAGAGTATGTCCTATTTCCATCAAAGGTTTTATGAGAATTGAGAAAACAGCTATGATCCACGGCCTTTTATAGATACCAAACAAACGTCATTATTTGGTACAAGGTATTGGATAGTCTAAATAACCTTCCAATATCTTGTACATATATAATTTATTGGATACAAGTCTTGAATCAAAGGAAATTGGACAGTCTCAATAGCACTTTAGTCTTCTTAGAATATCATCACACGTCGTTTTTGTCGGAGTGAAATCAAAGTAGGCCTATAAACTGTTTACAATTCTCTTTTGATCAAGAATATACCTGAAGTGTCGATAGCGTATCAACGATGTCTCAAGGATGTCAATTACTTCACACTGATATCATGATAACTCATTTGGAGTTGAATCTCATTGTATTTGCAACTGAGAGTTCATAAAAAGTCGTTGAGGGACTGGCAAGTTGTTACTATGATTTATTGTTGAAAGGATCGTATGAATGCAAATTTCTTCAATATGTGATAATAAATCAACTGTAGATAAATCAAACATCAGATCAGACTATATATACTTGTACTAAGTTTGTAGTGAGTCGTCTACCAACATGAGAAATGGGAAAACTCCCGCATTCATGTACTGCAACTTTGTTCATTAAACAAGATACACAAAGATGCAGTTGCGTTTTTCATAGTGAATTTCACCCTGAAAAATATTGATACCCTCTAAAAAATACCTTTTTATCAAATATATAACTGTGATTTTTGTATTTGTTGCGTTGATAGTCGACCTCTTTCTTTCGTAGATAATTGGATAAGCGAAGCGAAGACTCAATTTCACCATAATCGAAAAATAAGTACTTTTTTTCTCGCTATACAGGTCGAACAGAAAGGAAAATTCAGTTGAAACTTTGCATGCACAAGTTTCCTCATCTACTTTGATACTTAATAGTTTTTGGGCGCAATCGGTTGGATCACTTTTGAGAAAACTCATTTCAAAGTTTTCAAAAATCCCATAAGAATAAACCAGACGAAAAGATGCGTGAAATATATTTTTTTTTAGAGAATTCAAATCCTCAGGTAATTCCAACATAATAATGATACACATTATTCCGAACTTTCAATCAAATCGGATCAGCCGTTTTGATGTGGAGAAATGTGTTTTTTTTTAATCACTGAAAGCTATCAAGATACCAATTATATCCAAGAAACAGATGTCACCAATTAATTGGGAACGATTGAAACAATGCCTTCCTTATTATTATAGAAATTAATTAGGAAATAGGAGGGCAGTGAGGTAATTGTTTGGATCTCAAGGTAGATATATATATATAGCCGATCCAAAGATATGTTGATATGTTCTAGCTCATCCATCAACGCGGCAACACATAACGCGTGTTCCTATAGTAGTATACATACATTAATGTTGTGCACATTGCCCAACTGCGCTGACTCCTAGCTTGCTATGCAACCTGCCTATCGCCCACTCCTGGCATGTTATGCAACCTGCCTATCGCCGACTCCTGGCATGTTATGCAACCTGCCTATTGCAACTTTCAGAAAGTTATTTGCCTGTTGCAGACACCCAGGGGGGCACTCCTGTACAAGATAAACCTGGTCCAAACTTAAACCCAAGCTAAAAACTGTATTGAACGTTCACTGAAAAACCGGAAGTACCCCTTTAAAGTTGGATTAAATCGTGATAGAATGCACCCCCTGGCATGTGCAACCTGCCTATCACCGGCTTCTAGCATGTTATGCAAGTTGCCTATATAGCAGATTTCACGCAGCGATCTGTCTGGTCCTAGTGTTCTCGAACGTCTTATTGTGATTAAAGATGGCGAGATTGATGATTTAGGTGTAAGGTTAGTTGTGGTCTCATCAATTAGGGGGGGGGGGAAGGAATGGAAAGATGGAAGGTTTTCCCCTAACGCACGATGGTCGAGTAGGAAGACAGTTTCCCCCTAACGCATGGTCGAGAAAATGAACTTTCCACTCACACACACTATTATTATTTGTGAGCCTTTGAAACAGAACACTCTGGCGGTGGAATACACGACAACCCAATACTACTGTCTGATGAGTAATTGCATTCAGCGGCCAGTAATAGTGGCTGGTTGATCAACGAATTCTGGACCCTATAATAAGAACTATTGTTTCTACTTTCTCTCTCTCTCTTTTTCTCTATATTCATATATGTTCATATATATATATATATATATATATATATATATATATATATATATATATATATATATATATATATATATATATATATAAATATATATATATATATATATATATATATATATAAATATATATATATATATATATATATATATATATATATATATATATATATATATATATATATTAATGATTTTTAAAACTGTTTAAAAATTGCGACCTCCCCCGGGACTTGAACCCGGATCTCCAGATTGCCGGTCTGACGCGCTACCCATTACGCCAGAGAGGAAGATCTTCTTGAACAGTTTTATTTGTTGATATCTTTCGTACAGTCTAAAACTGAAACTGTTCAAGAAGATCTTCCTCTCTGGCGTAATGGGTAGCGCGTCAGACCGGCAATCTGGAGATCCGGGTTCAAGTCCCGGGGGAGGTCGCAATTTTTAAACAGTTTTAAAAATCATTAATTATAATAACCTACTGGTGGTCAACCAGGAAGCTATTGAAATCATATATATATATATATATATATATATATATATATATATATAAATATATATATATACATATATATATATATATATATATATATATATATATATATATATATATATATATATATATAGGTAGGTATATATTGGGTTTTAATGACGCACTGTAATGATGACTAAGATCAATTGGCGTCGGATGAATAATTATGAGATAGTGTGAGATGGTGCGAGATGAAGGTTTTATGGGTAATGGGAAGGATAGCGGGAAGGAAGCGGTCGTGGCCTATATCGTGGGAACCATCCCGGCAGTAGCCCAGACTAATGCCTGTAAACTGTAAATATGGAGGGTATAGTGGGGATCGTACCATGTCCGATATGCCCACTGCCTCCCGGGTCACATGAAGCAAATGCGATAACCACTACGCTGCAAGTGCCGGTAATTATTGTTTCATTTTGATAATTCATACATCACATTCATCAAAAGCTTTTTGTATGAATAATAAGAATTTTCGTGTTAGGCAATCTTGATTTTCTCATAAAATGCTATTGTTACGATGAAAAAACATATCGTTTATCATCGCAACATTTATCAATTGATGATAGGTTGTAGTCAGTTCTCTTAAGACTATATTAATTGGTATGCAGAAGGAAAATGAATAAGAACAAGATATATTTCTATGTGAATGAGACTCATGGGAAAAATACAAAACTCCGTTATTGTATATAGGCTGGTAGTCTTCGCCATCGCGCATCCAATCAGTCCAATCTCCACTATTTTTTGTGAATCAGAAAAAGTTTGCATGTTCAAATGTATTCGGAGGTCGAACAAATTGGTCATATCTTACAAATTCAATGATGATACATCGAATATATTTTATAATCAGAACAAAATAGCCTAACATTTCGGTAATGACAACAAAAAACTTAATCTTATTTACTTGACGATCCCACCAACCGCTGAATCATGTGGGGGTGGAAACGAGCAAGTGATTGATGAATGATGTTCACAATAATCCACGCCTTATACGGGACTCGAACTCACGCCCAACTGGACTTGATTAATAACCATTATGATATAATTGATTGGCCTTGGGACATCCATTTTTAACAAAACTTCAAATAACATTGATATGAAAGAAGTGAGCGTGTAGCCATAATGTAGTCATATAAATCCATAACTCTGACACAAGCACTGTACATAAATTCTTCCATACAAGAAAAATTCAGAGGTTATAATTCTTTCTCAAATACACTTTCAGTCACATAAGCTGGCTTATTACGAAATAGAAATGAAAATGAAATTCACGAATATTTAACCACTTATTATTAATACACTATACGAGTAGAGTACGTATATGCACACTGTCTTTTAGTTCTAGTGTGTGAATTAGTATATTTCCTCAGACATATCCAGCATATCTTACACAAATCTTTCGAGGCATATATATATATATATATATATATATATATATATATATATATATATATATATATATATATATATATATATATATATATATATATATATATATATACATATATATATATATATATATATATATATATATATATATATATATATATATATATTTATATATCACCGAGATACGTAACTCAACGTTAAGAAGGCGTACATATTTGTGTCTCAGCAGTAGCTTCACACCGCTTCACAAACCGGGAAGTTTCCGCCATATTGGACATTTCTGAAGCGATTCCTCTAATATTCTATTGGTAATGATCGAATATGGCCAACGAGATCAGAACGAGCATATGTTGCTATCGTCCGCAGGAGTAACGTATCTTGGTGAGGTATCCATGGTACTGAGACGAGTGGCCGAGTGATTAATACACTGAACCATCATTCAAGAGACCAGGGTTCGATTACCGCCGTGGTCGACTATCCTGACTGGGGTTTTTCGTCGTTTCCTTCTGTCGTTCAGGTCAATACTGATATGGTTCCTCAACAATAGGCCCCGACCGACTCCTCCCAACTATCCAAAAACACCTGATAAAATAGCCTTTCATCTCATCATTCCATCATCTCACATATCATTCACCGACGCCAATAGATTGTATCAGTAGAGTGCTTCAACACAAAATGAATAAATATATCAATGATCAAAGTAGTGAATGTCAAAGTGAATCAGTAGTGAATCACAATGATCCAATTCACGATGTTTTTTGATCTTTATTCACCATCAAAACTAAAAGCTCCAACAGCTGTTCACCCTCATGTTTCTCAGCTCCGAAGAGAGCCTGCGCTGAGACTTGACATGAGTTGCATATCCATATAGCTATAATTCAAAGTTTGAGCCAGTAAATTTTCTCCAGGATGCATTTTAATGCAGCTCGATCGACCACTTTATGCGACCGCAACCGTCCTTTTTCATGGCTTATTACACATTAAAACAGCATGCAATAATGAACGTATATACGATGTGAAATGATGTGAACATGCTGCAATATTTGTAGTCAATCCTGTTTCTCAGCGTGACAACTACCACGACTGTAATTCATACCACGAGAGATGACGATCTCGATCGACCGTTCTCCGTATCCGTTACCATCGACAATTGGTAGTGTCGATTGGCCAATATTGTAATGTAAACCGTTCTGCACATCTTGTCTGGTCTGACATGATTACTCGTTAACAATTACACAGTTTTGATCAGTAAATTACATCTTGCGTTTCTAGTTTTTTTTTCATTGAACACCTTGATGCATAGTATACTTGTGGTCAGATGGAGTGAACTATCAAGTCTCATTAAAATGTATCCTGAGAAATAATTATTAGCTCAAACCTTGGATAGTAGCTATATGAATACGCGTCTCATGCTAATTCCTGATGCAGACTCTCTCTGGAGATAATGAAGAAGAGGGTGAACTATTGGATCTCTCAGTTTTGCGGGCTGACAGAAAATAAAATTATATTTTGAGTAGGATTTTTATGATATTCAAAGCTCAATTTTCTGCCCGATGTGCTATTTCTTCCGATTTCAGTAACAAATATTCTAGAGAGAAGAATTTGTTTCGGAGAAAAGAAATACTCTACGAAAAAACTATGTGTTGACATATTTTTATGTTTTAATTGCCCGAACGATTAGGAAAGTTGAAACTGAAGGCCAGATGTGTGGTGCGATAGAAAAAATCAGTATAATTATTTGTACCGCGATAAACAGCACATTTTTGGATCCAATATTTCAATAAATAGTTGGTTTCACAGCTCTAGAATGATGTTCCCATTCATCGGCACCTTATTGCCAATCCAAGATGACATGCTTCTACACTGACATACCATATGCAATTGACTCCACGTACAGCCTATATGATGAAATTATTGATCAAATATGCGCACATTTTATTGATAATTTTTGGCTCAACGTTCCTGCTAACGGCTGGGTTATTCGATCAACGGGCGAGCGAATAATACAGGAATAATATTTCCAAATTCCATGCATTATGCGGGACTTCCCAAGCCCTACTTGAACTCACTTTCTGAAGCAGTACCATAGCTGAACAAGCCACAGGAGGCGACAATATTCAATTTTAATTTCAATTTGTAAAAACCATTGTATTTGACCTCAAGTGTACATGTGACCTCTGACGTCAAGGTCATGTCTTATGAATTACTGGCATCAAGAGACATTGACTTCAAAGCGAATATGTAAAAACGCCCTGTTTTTAATTCCATCATGTTGGTACAATTAATTGAAAACATGTGTATGACTGCATGTATACGGGCACTCAGACAGAAAGAGAAAGAGTATTATAAGTACGAGATTCGAATATGAAGGTCGGGGTAATGTTGTCTCTCAGAAGTTGATTTGGAGATGAAAATCACTGATTTATAAATTTCAAGTTTCCATATTTTCTATTCTCTTTCGCATAAAAAGTTGCGGGTACCGCTGTTGCTGGACAACAATGAAACTTATGAGAAGTGACAATTAAAATGTGCACATTACAACAATGACTTTTATTTGATATTTACATTGTTGAAGGTATTTTGTCACAATTATCTGATCATTTTGAATTCAAAAGCGCATTATGTTATTACTTTTCTTGTCAATTTTGCTTGAAATTTGTCTCCATTTTCCCATGAAGGTGTATTGTTGATAAGGATTATAATGAACTGTTAAACGTCTACGTCTATGTCTGTCTATATCTCTCTTTATTTCTCTCTTTCTCTCTCTCTCTCTCTCTCTATTCTTTAATTGATGTTATATCCAATACCCCTGGGCGATTATCACTTGAAGGCTTATTTCGAAAAATGTCTTTCATCGATAATAAATATAGTTTCCAAGTGATGTCGACTAATAACCATACAATCTCAATCTTCATTGGTTCTTCAGTTCACTGTATTGTCATTGTATCGATTCTTCATCTACTTTCTGATGAGATGAAACGTCTTGTCAATCAAACATGCGAAATTATTATACTTTCGATACATTTCTACACTTTCTACTAGTAAATGAATCGAAAGTTCATTGTCAGCTGTTTCCAATCATTGGATCTTCAAAGAAGCCAGCTTATTTATTAATATAGGAAACAATTCCAGAAAAAGAAGTACTTCCAGATAATGGCATACTTATGAAAAATGTAAAATAGGAGTGGAGATAAAGGGGAAGAGATCCGACACAGAAGTTGTGTTAAAATACATTTTTTTCGCTCTTTGAACTGCTTTATTGTGACGACGATGATGAAGAATAATAGATTAATTTCTAAGAGACTGAAACCATGACTATTGAAATAGCTCTTGGAAACTGTAAATTGCAATTTTATCAGGAAATTGGTTTCAAAATGGTGGATAACAACTCGGGCTTCCAGCAATAAACATTACATTACAGTACTGACCTCGGGAAATGTCCAATACAAATATCCTCACAATAGCTTTTATTTGCGCGAGACTAACCACCATTGTATATCACACAACTATCACACTTGAATATAAATGAATGAATATTGTGGTCTAACGGCGCGTCAACGACGTAGTTATATTGCGCCGGTGAAAATTAACGTCGAGTCAGAGTTGGAATTCACACTTGAAGACATGAAGGTAGGAAAACATTGAATGAGATAAATGTTATGACTACAATTTAAACCAAGATGAAGAAAATGCCCTCACTTTTATTGTGAACTCACAGTAATACTTGGAGTTGAATTCAAATGAGCCACAAAAATGTGGACGATTATATTCAACGTTCACAATAAAATGAAATTGAATTATCGAAATCATTAGAAATGGTTCGTACTCATTCAAATGTAACTGCATACATATAAGTCACAAAAAACCTGTAGTTGACGCGCCTTCAGATCCTAATATTCATTCATTCTGCCGACTTGAACCAATCTGCATGTGCATTGTTTTCATTATCACTAGTCAAACGCGAAATATGCGTTGTAAGATGAGCGAGATATCTCAATAAGGTATAAAAGTCCTTAAAGTAGTTCTACCCTTGCTACTTTATCGACTCTGGTATTCTACACACCTTGATATCTGAATAAGCTATTAAAGTCGTTAAAGTAGTTCTAATCTTGCCACTTCATTGACTCTGGTATTCTACACACCTTGACGCATATAAAAAATACTTCATTGTTGGTCAACTCTTGAATCTAGAAAGCAGTGAATCTTGACAACTTAATTCTGTCACAATTTTTATGATATATTTTATGAATATTATCAGTCATTTTATTTTTTTTTTCTTCAAAACGACTGATCAGAATTGCTTAAAAAATCGTGATAATGTGTAAAATCCATGTATACACATTTAGAGAGAATTTCATTCCATTTGGAGAGATTTTATTTTTCAACATTTTCTGCCCAGCCAAATCTTATGGGGTTTTTAGAAACTTTGAGATGATGATTCTCAAAATCGGTCCGACCGATTTATCCCAAAAATTATACGGTTCTAAGTTGGATGAGTTTGCGTGTACAAAAAAAAGTTTCATGTTGATCAGTCAACCCTTGCGACCTGTGGAGTGCTTACAAACAAAAAACAAAAACAAAAAACACACAGACAAAGCCCTATAAGAGTGGGATGGAGACTTCGCTACGCTCATCAATCAGAACATTGTGCAGATAACTGACAACAAGCTACAGAAAGCTCAGTCGACAAAGTCACTGATGCTTTTCTGTAGTCACGATGGGCGTGGGTTCGAGTCCCACGTAATTGTTTTAGGTTTCTGTGAAAATTATTCTTCATCCAATAATTTGCATCCCGAAATTACCTATAGCTGTTGGTGAGATTGTTATGTCAGTGATATGATAATACTAAAATGTTCTCAGTTTTCAATTCAAATATTCAATTTCCATAATTATTGCTGGATATTATAATATATTTTGTTCAGCATTTTGCAAAAATTACAATATTATGAAAAAAACTTCAGTGATTTCTCTGAAAGGTATTCTATGTACCCTATCCACTTGTATAACATCGGCAACATCCATAAATTAGATATTGCATTTTAATTGGACATTTTGTCTTTATACTAAAAGTACGCTCTTTGAACAACATCAGCATATTGTAATAATAACGAGACGGTAGCTCCTGCCCAACTGGAAGAACAACAAGGGGGTGGGCAAACACCGGGGGCGGAGAGTGGGGGGTGGGAGAGGTAGGGCGGGGGGCGGGGGTGATTAAACTTTAAGTAATGGAAAGGGACTTACAGTAATGGCTCTAATGACTAGCACGGACGAGACGACGCGTTTCCCTCCCACTCAAGACTCGTGTGACAACCTGTCAGCCATCACATCGCGAGGTTCAATCGCACGTCCCTTGGTACACTGGAGTGATGGCGATCAGGTGTTTCGAACCGTCGTGTTTGGGTGTCTGTGAAGTCGGCAATTCAAAGATGGAGTTTGTGATGTTTTGTTTTATGATCAACCTTCTGACAAACAATCGAAAAATAGTTCAATATAATATTGTTTATAGTATCGGTTTTTTAAGTGAAATCGTGAAAATTCTAGAGAGATGAGCTGGAATGTATTGAGATAAAATGAACACTAGAAAATGAAATGTTATCTTATATTAGAAAAATATTGTCTCTAATATATTTTTATGAAGCTTTTCGGAAAATCATTGGTGAAGAAAAGTAACGAACGTCAGCTTTTTAATAGAACTCGAGTGAAATGAAAAGATAACAAATAAAACAGTGGAATAATCTTTTTCGTATCTAGATAAAGATGCACTGATGTTGAAGGGATGAGATGAAAATGATAATCTTCGAATAATCTAATGAAGTGGTGGCTTGACGGAAGCCAAGTCTCGTGCACGGATAGCTGAACCCACTGTTAAATGGAGTACTCAACCTACTGAAAGTTGGTTTAATCTTGAAACCATTGTGTCTCAAAATTTGAAATCTTATTATTATCGTGTCTCTTTAGTTCATGCTTACCACAAGCTTACCACAAGACCTAACTCACCACATTGCATCCGTCATATGAGCATCATGGTATTTATCATCCAATAGCTTTTAATATGGCCAAAGGGCGTATACGCTGCCAAATTATCCTGTAGAAAATAGTTGTCAATCAAAATTCCATTTTTTTTTCATTTCTCATGAAATAATTCAACAAATTCTGTGTGAATGCATATGATATTTTCGTTCATGAAACCAAGAAGTGAATACACTACTTGAAATAATTATTTTATAATTGAAAATTGAAATGTGTTCTTTTCAATACACGTGGATTTTCAACATGATGAAATTGAAAAAAGAAACTGATGGATAGTATTAAACTATTTTATTCTATAGTATATATTTTCACTAAATTTCGCTACTTTTCACAGTGAGTGTAACTGAAGAACCGAATGTTACGGCAGTGATGATAGTGGTCCATGTCATCATGATGGAATATTCAAATATTAATCATATCTGTTGAAAAGCTAAGTTATGATTTGAATGTTAAAACAAACAGTACCTTCGATGAGACTGGTTATAAAAATGTATAATGAAGTCATGCTCCGAAAATAGATCGCCATGAATGGTTTTAACCACCAATCAAGGTATGACTAGTGCGCAAGTGCCCTGCGCATTCCACAGCCTGCTTGATGAGATAGTACTAAAACAGGCAGGCGGTGATGAGACATGCATACCGATAGGGCGAGGTGACAAAATAATATATTAATATCTTTCGTTTCTTCATCGCCTATTAAATCAAACCACAGCCGAGAATATTATAATATTCTATCCAAGTTTACACATCCTGTTGTATGAGAAAGACACTCCTCGATTCACTATGGGAAAACGTTGCATTCGTGTTGAAGTAGGAGTGAGTAAACGAAAGATCACGTTATTTGTTGTTATTTTTTTTTCTGGGCTTTTAAAGAAAAAGATGTTCACTTCACATAATATATCTTGTATCTGGACAGCCTTTATTCATCGGAACATAGGTGTACGTCACCACATGCGGACTTTGTTGTTGTTGTTGTTGCTGTTGCTGCGCTCACCCAAAATTGATTATAATCAACCCAATATAATTGACTTGATGAACCTATCCGAACAGAACCTGAACTGGCCTACGCTCATCACGAGCGGGTCGCCGGCCACCCTCCGATAAGTTCGGGAGTGTTCGGCTTCGTTCGAGAGGATAGTTGAGTTCTAATTTTCACTGCAAGAGTGCACCAGTTCTCGATATATAAGCTCCATTCCGCCTGTTGGCGGTATGCGCGAGGTGACGACACCAACCTGACCCACATAACCTAAACCACTGTCCACAACCTGACTTTATCCACATAATTGACCATGTTCCTTCATATATGAACTCTGGAGGAACTAATTTGAAAAAAAAAAAGAAAATAAGTCACAAGCGGGATGCGACAGATCTTCCTGGCATGGGAGTCAGACGTGCTAACCATTAAGCTGCAGTGATAACATTGCTTGGAAGCGTTATTCTAGCCAATTAATTCATTTTAGCCACTTGGACTCGGACAAAGCAGCCGAACTCTCCCGAACGAATTCATAGGGTGGCTGGCGACCCGCTCGTCGCTCATCAACACAACCAACAAACATCCTGAGTATTGAAACCAATCAGAGACTTACATCCGGTTTGATGGATTTCCACTCCGATGTATGAATATTCTGATAATTACGGCTATAGATATATGTGGCTTATTAATCGGTCTCCTGGATTCATGCAACTTTCGATACCCTGATTGCAGATTTCTAAAATCACCCTGATAGAAACAGCCCTCTTGATTGGATGTTATATTTTATGACGTCAGGGGAACAAAAAACCCGGAGATGTTCAATTCGACTCGAAATAGGCGTGACTTCACCAGTCAGCCAGTTGGATCTACATAATTTGAGTCATTTCAAGATATCCCGATTGTATATTTGGATTTGACTACAGTTCCAACAGCTCGGTTGATTGGACGGTATGATTTGTGACGTCATGGGGGCGGAGACTGCGAGTCGCCAATTGGTATATTGTCCCTGACTATCTCAACCAGCCTGTCATCGTTCATTCTGTTGATATGTCTAATCCTTTTCATTTTTCTCTGAATCGTCATTATATCATCATCTCCTATTTTGCATCATTTTTAAAATAAGTTACTTTACATTCTTCAAACATATGTTTTTGAACACTTCTTTTCAATCAATTAGGCCTATATGAAGACACTTGTTGATAGAATTTTTTCCATCCGTTTCAACGGTTGAAATATCTTTCTTTCCAGTATGCACTCATTTTTCAAAACATTTCCCCATTTGTCATTTGATATTATGGGTCAACATTCGCTGTTCAGATGGTTTTAATTGTAAATTTCTGTATAGCCCATTGTCGTTTTTTGAATGACATCGAAACTTGATACAAAACCATTGTTCCCCAATTAAGGGTATGGAATTGAAACATATATGCTCGAATTTGATTCCTGGATCTTGGCGTTATAGTAATCGGACGCACTAGCGATGAGCTATGCAGACACTTCTACTCAGAGGCAGTCATGTTCAGAACGATCTCGTTCGGGGGCGTTGTTTCATTCCTGCCGTGATCTATTGTATAGCCATGAACCAACATGAATATTATCCGAATATTACAATTGGAATTTGGTCAGGTCCCGTTTTACGAATAATACATTTGTTGATTGAGCGATAATTAGTGGATTAACTTGTTATAATCCTTGGTTACGAAAGGTATTTTTGTACTCCAATAATGTGTCAGCTTAATTAACACATTTGCATTATTGGTAAGATGGGGTCTAAAACGATTTGGTGGTAGTGCCAGGTTTTGATCATATTGGCACCTCCACCAGAAAACCCGATCTGCTCACACCTCCGGGTCACTTGGAGCAAGCGCGTTATCACTGAACCACCTCCGTCGGTTTTCAAATGTATTCATATATATATATATATATATATATATATATATATATATATATATATATATATATATATATATATATATATATATATATATTCATATATATTTTTATATTTATATATATATATATATATATATATATATATATATATATATATATATATATATATAAATATATATATATATATATATATATATATATATACATATATATATATATATATATATATATATATATATATATATGCATATATATATATATATATATATATATATATATATATATATATATATATATATATATATATATATATGAGTATATATATATATATATATATTCATACTTCTATACTCATGCATATAATTTATTACCTAGAAATAACTAGAAAAAATCTAATATAATAAAATCTTTAACTTATGACGGCTATTAAAATTGCTGACGTCTACATTAACGTGTAGACCTACATGTATGAATAATATTAAACAAGATGAGCAGTTTTGATTTCCAACACTACAAATCAGCAGTGCTCGAAATGGATTATAAATTGGATCCTTTTTGACAGAAATCAACTGTCAGAATGATTCTATTCTGAAATACTCCATCCCAACTAATACGTAACTCAGTTTAGCACTCTTCATATTAAATACCATGCCTTAATTGATTCATTCCATGATTCAGTCACGCACGAGTATTGTGAAGAATGTTGGAAGTGGAATGATGAAAATTGGAAATAATGTTGAGAGAATTTTGAATGATTATCCGTGACGAATTCTGTCACACCAACATTAGAGATGTCCCACGATGGGGAAAACGCAGTTTATGCGCTGTAAAGTGAGCGAGATATTCATATGGTGACCCCTGGTAACCGCGTACAAATTTTAATTGAACTTTTCCAACCTATCCATCATAGTGGTCCTTCCCACATCCATTTATTTTCTGGAAAAAATATGTTTCGCTTTTTTTATATGTTATCATTGTGAGTATATCCAAAATGTTCATCATACATCTCTCGGAATCTATATTTGATCGATTTTCACCCAACACTATACAGTTCCGGTTGTCCCTGGTAATTGGTGCATGAAATAAGCAAAATCATCGAATTAAGGCTTCCTCAGTCTTTATAGTGCAAAACTTTTCCACCAGGGTGATCTCACATGTATAAATGATCATGAAACTTCGATATTGCGATACACGAAATTAGCAAATACGTCATATGATGACGCAAACATTATTTGTCGAAAATGCTAATTGATCAAATTTTATTATGATAGAGGTGGAAAATTCAGATGAATGTAACAGTCACACTCAATATATTTGCCATCGATGCTCATTCATGTGCATGTGCATGTGCATGTGCATGTGCATGTGCATGTGCATGTGTTTCGATGTGAATCGATGATCGATTCACATCTTGTTCCGTTACGTATACAAACCAGGTGTATAACCTATTGTGAATGTTTGTTATGAATCGACATTATTTTAGATAATACTTCTCTATACGCTGTGAAGCAGTTTCACTATAATATGTTCAAACGGAAAGCCATTGCGATCGTTCATATGTCACGTTGACACTAAGAATGTTACGCTGTGGCTGGGTTAACTCAACTTGTTATCTTGAAGATTCGAAAATTATTTTCGTACCTTAACTAACAATTAACTAATCAATACTCAACCATCATTGGTACATCCGGCTCTTAGAATATGAGTGATGCCGTTACTTCTATTTAATGTTAACTGTGGAGCCTACACACACAAAAATGAACAATCACACTGAAAACTTTCCAATTTGTTCCGAATAGTTTTCTCGAACTGAGACGTGTGACCGAGTGGTAAACACATTGAACGTCATTCAGGAGATTGGGGTTCGATTCCAGCCATAGTTGACCATCTGACAGAGGTTTTCAGTGGTTTACCTCTCTCGATCAGGTCAATACTGGGTTGGTTCCTCAATGCTGTTTCCTGGCTAAATGAGACACATTTCAGGATCTCGAGGAGACATTTTTACTGGTCGTTATGAAGATAAGAAAAAAGCCCAAAGCCTTAGTGGGTGAATGAGACACATTGCAGGGTATCGAGAGAACACTAACTGTCCGTTTTAAAGATTGAAAAAAATCGAAAAATTCTGGTAACCTGGAAAATTGAACAATCTCTCCAATGGAAATATTTTTCAATTTCTCAAATCATTCCTCAAGTGTGATGAATGAGACACAAATATATGAGACAATAGTATTCGAGAATCCGATGAAGAAAACTTGTGTTTTCTGGTGTAGACCAATAGGCACATTCACTACGTCATCATCTCATGAGATGTGCCCGACTCCTCACTATCCAAAAACACCTGACAAAATGACCTTTCATCTCACCATCTCATATACCATTCATCGAATTCAATAGATATCAGTCATCAGTACAGTGCGTCGATAATCCGATATATATATATATATATATATATATATATATATATTTTTTTTTTTTTTTTGGGGGGGGGGGGAGGAAAAATCTTGCATATATATATATATATATATATATATATATATATATATATATATATATATATGTATATATATATATATATATATATATATATATATATATATATATATATATATATATATATATAAATTGTCTTCGACTTCGCTCATCCAATCACCAAGCTATATTTGAATTTATCCAACTTCGTAGCCAAAATAAACACGTACTTAAACTTCATAATCGTTTAACCTGAGGCTGAGATACTTCATTTCTAATCCTGTATACCATGCATTTAGCTATTTAATACTTGCCTAATTGCACCTATTAAAAACATGCTTACCGTGTGGGTTTTAAACATACATACAGATTGTGATTTAATATGAATTGCCATGTCATTAGTTTGAACTTGTCTGGAATATTAAATTAAATAATGATATAATTACTGACAGAAGCATAAAATGTGCAAGCTTTGGATTTACATAGTGATATTCCGCGGATAATTGGACCTGGAGTTGAAATAATTTCAAAACCTGATTCTGAATGGAAATATTCGCAGTTGTACATGACGGAATGTGGATTGAAGCGATGATCGGTGAACGCCTAATAGGCAAGGTGCATGAACCATATTCATTATTCTTTATGGTATGATCGTTTCTTTTTCAATTTTCAATAAGAATTAATTGCTCAAAAAAATATTGAAGATATACCACATTTCAACATGAACACGGCTCGTTTTTTTTTTTTTTATAAAATCGCCTACCACGCCATGGTATGTCATGTGGTAGGAACTTATCTTCAATCACTTTCATGAGCCGTGACCGTTGTTACTGATAAAACTAGAGCTTATCAAAAGCACGTGTCTTAATCGAATCAGCAGGTTTTAAATATTCGCGTATTTACAATTCCATTTTTTCCCCATTTGTGTTTTTTCCAATTTCTCAGCTGCCATATTATTAAATGTTTTGAAAATATAATTAATTTCATGTAGATGAAGTCCCAATTTGAAACTCATGAATGTGGGATTAACTGGAAGTGAACCAATTTCATCACCATGGTTACCCATCTTACCTGTTCCATCTAAATCTTGAAACAGTGCTAACGAATCTTTGTAGTATTTGACGTATTGCTGTCATATCATTTGCTTTTATTTCAGTCAATAATTTCATCAGAGCAACATTCACGCCTAAAACTTGCTGGTTATATATGAATATAAAGAGAAATCACTTTGGCTGAAGTTCAATGACAACTTATTTGATCATTTTTTGTATTCATTTTGCATTATCACAAATATTATTTCGAATGAAACATACAATTACGATGTGTAAAAAGTTATTAAAAAATATATGAATTAATTTCACTAACTATAGAGACTTAAAGACATTGAAAATATGATAATGACTTCTATACAACAACAATGATTCGAAATCATAACGATACCAACAACGTACAATGATTTCTATATCAATAATGTTCATTCTGAAAAATATCCTCAGAAAAATTCCAACCTGAATTGAACAAATTAAAGATTCATTTCGTAGGCCTATCCATTGGCACATTTATAAATAACTATATTATGACTAAGTTTCCGATATTTCATCATCAACAGTGCTAACTATTACTATTGCTATAACTATACCTTCATTACTATTTTTGGCATTCATGATTTTTTCACCATAGCTCAGTCAGCTGAGGCACCGCATTAGAAACTGAATTCACCGCTGAGCGTGGATTCGAGTCCCGCATAGGACACGGGTTTTTGTAAACGTCCTTTCACTCATCATCGCTTCATTGCTGCTTCATCACCTGGCCATTCGTACCCCCGTATAACATAGCAGTTGGCGGGGTTGAGAATAAACATCATATAATCCCCAAGTTTCTTTCAGTAGCTTGTATCTTCATGATCTGTGAGAAAACTAGCCATCAAGAAACGAATTGATTCCCTATCTATCTGTGTACGTATCTGTCTCCCTCTCTCATAACAAATGGTCGAAACAAAAAAAAATACACTTCAATAATACACTCAAACTTCTTGGCTTTTTCATCTCTCAATTCGCAACTTCTCCTAATTCTTCGAAAATTCGATCTTCAACTCGAGTACCACTTCTGTTTTCCATTTCATTTTGTTTGTATTTACTGATTGTCTTGAAAAATACAAAAATAAAAACCCCTTCAGGGATTCTAAAAAAAGAAACATCCCAAACTCGGCCATTGTGTACACGATACGGAGACTATACTCTTCCAATTGAGCCCCCCTTCCACCCCCCTCTTATCCCCCCCTTCACACAAACCACCATACCATGTTTAATATACTATTTTCCACCAGGTTTTGTTTGCTTTGTTCTGATGTTCGGGCGAAAGACGTGCTGCTGGAAGAGTGGTGGGGATCTTGTCACCCACCAGTTGCTTCCATCAGATTCACTTTGAAGTGTACAATGTACATAGAATGGAATATGTACAACGTACAATAGATACGCATGATATGGTTGGTAAGCGTGATGTTGCCATGGTAGAGAGGCTTTGCGTTGAATCACAGACATTGGAGATTCATTCGGAATCAATTGACGTATATGGATATTTTATATTATATACTTATATCCACGAAAGTGGAAGGTTGTAACAAACATGAAAAATGTTATTATATTTGTATCATTGCGCCGTTTTGAAGGACACCACAATCCTGGAACTTGATTTTTATGAATAATGACGGGATCATTTTTAGAATTTTGAAGAAAAACTAGAAATTATCATCTCAATTTCAGAAATTATGATCAATTCATTTGTCCTCGAGGACCCGCGGCTTTTTTTTCTGAGTCGTGACGTAGACATTCTCGATTCTGTTCGTGTTTTTCTACAGAATCAGTCATGCCTCTGAGGGACAAAAAAATTAATTAAAATTCCTGAAATTGAGATGATGATTTCTAGTTTTCTCTAAAATCAGGAAAATAAATTTTGTCATCATTCATTAAAATCTAGTTTCAGCGTCATGACGTCCTTTAAGAATGAATACTCTTTCGAAGACGAGGTTTACGATCAGGAACACGACTACGCCTTTTGAAATCGTTGAATATTCAAAGTGCAGTGACTTTCTTCAAAACTAGAGATGTTTTTATTTTATTTTGTTGATAGACATTATTTTTCTATTGTAGATACAAGTATATAAAATACAGCGGAAACTTTAAGTGTTGAATATACTTTTATGTTATTTATTCAGAGACATTTGAGAAGGCACTTCAATCTGGGATCATGCGAAGTGTGACGAGCATCTACAGTTATTACATTTTTAATTATCTCAAAAGGTTCTGATCCTCGTCACTTTTCAGTTACGTGTTTGTTGAATTAAATCGAAAGATAGTTATTTTCAAAGGTTTAGAATTATGTCAGCTTAAGGTGCATGGGAGTCCATTAAGCGAAATAGCAATTTCTATTACAGCTTTCGAAAGATATAAAATATCAAAATTCCAAGACTAAAAAAAAACAGATCACTGTAGTACTTTCAAACTGACATGAATTGAATAATTCATCATAAATCCCAATTGATGACACACATTGTTGTGAAAAGTGGGCAACAATGTACTCCAAGTTGTGTTCTTCAATCACACATCCAGTGCTATTTTGTTTGCCACAGAAGTTTCTAGTTGCTGATTGCAATGGTAACCTGTGAAATGTATGGATTACATTGAATCTTGGCACCGGTACTTACAACGTATAGTGGTTATTACGCGCTCGCTCCGTGTGATCCGGTAGGTGAGGGGAATATAGGACTTGGTTCGTTCCCGGCCACCGTCCATCTACACAGTATTTTTTGTGTGGTTTACCTCCGTAGTCTGGGTTAATTCTGGGATGGTTTCTACAATATAGGTCATGACCGCTTCCTTCCCATCACCTAAGAAACCTTCATCTCATCATCCCATAATCTCATTGATAAATCATCGGACGCCAATAGATCTTAGTTATCATTACAGCGCACCGTTGAACCCAATATGAAATAAATTGGATCTTGACCTTGATTCATAATTTGTGACAATGGTTATCATCATAAAATACCAATATGTATAACTATCAACTAAACCAAAGTTTCAAATTAGTTACCGAAATTCGTATTCTATAGCGCTGCGACTTCGAATATCAAATGTATGGTATCAAAAGTACCCGTGTTTCATAATTTTGAACTAATGCCACACTCTGAAATGTACATCACTCACATGCACTCTTAAGAGACTTCCCACGTGATTCTTGCGTCTTTGAATATTCAGAGCATGTTGTTTATAATTGACTGGGTACGTTGGAAATATGTTGATATCTTATGCAAATAAACTTTATAAATAAGAAATTGAATCGAACCGTTTTCCTCCGCTACAAAAACTTCTCTTTACGATTCCGAGATTACTCGACTTAAACTTTGTCTCGATGTTGTTTCGTGAACGTATATTTTCTACAGTTTCTTGGGAAAATCTCGAATCTCAAGAGACATTAGTTCAAAGCTCTTATTGAAATAATGCATCAACATAATATTGCAATATCTCTCTTCTAGCGAGTTATTTTTAAAACTTTTCACATTACTTCTATGAAAGTTGAAATGACAGATCGTGAAGCCTAGTGTTCGTCTGTCAGAGATATCGAGCAAAATTCACCTTGCACATACAAAGAGACTGTTTATAACAACGTCAGCTGTACGATATCATGAGCCATGACAATTGTTAACTTTCAGTTGGATTAAATTAGTTTGAGGCAATTCATTATAGTTCAAAAAGCAGTCGCCTGGTGTCAAAATGCATGGTTTTTCATTCGACATAACTAAAATGAAGTGTGTAGATCAGGGCGTTCGAAGTGCGAATCCTGGAATGAAGATGCTACCAAGAGTGAACTTAACTAATTCCTCGAAATAATACTTTGTCTACGGCATTCCTACACACCAAGCCCTCCTTCACTCTTAGTAGTATCACTATTCCAGTATTCGCTCTTCAGCGCCCCCAGAGTTTTTTTTTGTGGCTAGAATCACACCTCCCGTTCAACACGAATACCCTTCATCAATTCATCATAGAAAACCGCGTGTCTCTTCCATCATCACCCATCACACTCACTCAATCATTGTCTGCCCTAACAATCACATTTTCATATTACGTCAGTGCGTTTTGATGACGAGTTGGGTGTGGAAGGAGAGAGGCGGTGAGAGGGGGGGGGGGACTGTTTCATTAAGCATCGTTAACAGTACTAATGTAACATCAGACTAAGCCCGTGTAATATGGAGATGCATTGAGAGGTGTTGAAGCTAGCTTAGCACCGTGGGGACCCGGCGACACTCACACCACCTGCTGGTAGATAACAGCAACTAAACCGTATTGTTTCCATTCACTGTGTGATGATGAACTATGATCAATTACTGTTTTATATATATATATATATATATATATATATATATATATATATATATATATATATATATATATATATATATATATATATTCAATATATATATATATATATATATATATATATATATATATATATATATATATATATTCAATATATATATATATATATATATATATATATATATATATATATATATATATATATATATATATATATATTTATATATATTAAATATATGTGTGTGTGTATATGAAGTGCATTGTTAGGTGTACACACGTAGTAGATATGACCTTTATGAATAGAGGTAGATGTTTTGTCGCGTCTGTAGATGGAATACAATGTAATAACGGATTGTTGGGTTATGTTCGTTGATGATGATGTTGAAATATCAGGCTGAGAGTTTATTACATTCAATATTGGGTTTTCGACGACGCATAGTACTGATAAATACGCGTTATTAGCGTTGGTGAATGATATATGAGATAGTGAGATGAGAGGTCTTTCTACAAGTCTTTTTTGAATGGTGGCAAGAAGTTGGTCGTGGTCTGTTGTTAAATAATCATCTCAGAATATTGTAAATTGACTGAGGGAAACCACGAAAATAATTATCAGGATGGTCGATCAAGGCAGAAATCGAACTACAGTCTCCTGATTGACGGTTCAATGTGCCAGCCACTCGACCACTCTCAGTTAAATTTGAAAGTGAATCGGCAGTAATAGTAACAACAGAATGCATTTTTGGGACCGGGTTCAAAAAGAGTCCTATCTTTAGGACGTCTTACCTCTTGAGTTAGGATCATATTTCACTTAGTCAGAATCAATATTGCTGGTTCTAACTCAGTAAAATGGTCCCAATTTGAGCGCAATATTGGTTCTAACTCGGTTAAATGATCGTAACTTGAGACCAATATAGATCCCAACTCAGTGAAATGGCCCCAACTCAAGACCAATATTGGTCCTAACTCAGTAAAATGGTCCTAACTTGAGACCAATATTGGTCCCAACTCGGTGAAATGATCGCAACTCAGACCAATATTGGTCCTAACTCAGTAAAATGGTTCTAACTTGAGATCAATATTGGTCCTAACTTGGTGGAATAGTCCCAACTCAAGACCAATATTGGTCCCAACTTGGTGGAATAGTCCCAACTCAAGACCAATATTGGTCCTAACTCAGTAAAATGGTTCTAACTTGAGACCAATATTGGTCCTAACTTGGTGGAATAGTCCCAACTCAAGACCAATATTGGTCCCAACTTGGTGGAATAGTCCCAACTCAAGACCAATATTGGTCCTAACTCAGTAAAATGGTTCTAACTTAAGACCAATATTGGTACCAACTTGGTGGAATAGTCCCAACTCAAGACCAATATTGGTCCTGACTCAGTAAAATGGTTCTAACTTGAGACCAATATTGGTCCTAACTTGGTGGAATAGTCCCAACTCAAGACCAATATTGGTCCTAACTCAGTAAAATGGTTCCAACTTGAGACCAATATTGGTCCTAATTTGTTGGAATAGTCCCAACTCAAGACCAATATTGGTCCTAACTCAGTAAAATGGTTCTAACTTGAGACCAATATTGGTCCTAACTCAGTAAAATGGTTCTAACTTAAGACCAATATTGGTCCTAACTCAGTAAAA
This sequence comes from Brachyptera risi, assembly GCA_964007535.1. Lineage (NCBI taxonomy): Eukaryota > Metazoa > Arthropoda > Insecta > Plecoptera > Taeniopterygidae > Brachyptera > Brachyptera risi. Next base: position 14,306,532 of record OZ023328.1, on the reverse strand, counting down.
TGGTTCCAACTCAAGACCAATATTGGTCCTAACTTGGTGGAATAGTCCCAACTCAAGACCAATATTGGTCCTAACTCAGTAAAATGGTTCTAACTTGAGACCAATATTGGTCCTAACTTGGTGGAATAGTCCCAACTCAAGACCAATATTGGTCCTAACTCAGTAAAATGGTTCTAACTTGAGACGTCCTGAAGATATGACTCTTTGTCAATCAATGTCCTGAATTCATTATAGCTAGCAGGATTTAGTAACAAAATACTATCAACAATGGAACATTGTGAATAAATTACATTGTTGCTATCTGAGCGCGCTTCTCACCTTTTCAGAAGTTCTTCAGATTCCCGCTAGTAGCGTGCATTCAACTTCCACTGCCGATAAAACATTGAGCATTTCTTGTTCATTTCAGGTTCAACTAGCGTTGCTCGAAAAAACTATCTAAAAAAAATTGGTTTACTTTCGACCAGTGTCTGAAATGAGTTTTCTCAATTACTAATAAATCAATAAAATAGAACTACTTGGCACTTGATGGCCAGTTATCGAACATTTCATCAATGAAAATGAAGTGTCAAATTGAACCACTCGATTATCTGTAATTGAACGAGTTAGTCATGGAAAATATGCATCTTACTAAAATTTCAGTTTGACCACTGCGAATATTTAAAATATTTCTCATGTTTCTATTTCTCTCCCAGCTGTCACCACACAGTTCCATAATACTCTATTTGAAGTCTAGTTCATCTATTCCGTGTATTTATTGATATTTCTATCGAAAAGGCTATTTGTTTATGACACTGCTCCTTTAAGTGTTAACAGCATCAAACTGTTGTATACTCTGGATGGTATGATGGCCTCTTTAGAATTTTAATACTTCTCCAATGAGCTTATAAGGCAAGATAAACCGAAGGTGTGAAATAAATGCACATATTATTACCGTATAAGTCGACTATTATAGGGACGGGGACGTTATGTTTTTATATTCCATTTAAAAATGAACGTACACTATTTTTAAAGTGGATAAACTTGGTTGGAATGTAACTAGTTTGTGGAGAATAACTTCTGTCGCAGACAACATTCCGTATACGAACAATTAACTCTGTACTTTGAACTTTTTGTGAGGAAGTTCTGACTGTATTTACATTTAATAATAATATGTTGCTATTAAATGTGTACATTAACTTAATGGCTAGATAAATTGTTTCAAGTAATGTACGTTTTTATAATCTTATGTTTTAGTATTTCATGGGACATTAATTACAGTTTAGAAATGGTGAACATAAAATAGCTACGGAATGGGAGTGAGACTGGAGTTAAATGCAAATAGTAAAGAAAAGTTCAGTTATATGAAATGTATGAATTAAAATCGAAAAAGGGAAGATGTATTCGGAAAGAAAATCGGACACTTTTTTTCCAAAACGACCTTTAAATTGATCTTCATCTCTTGACTTATCACTATATTTTTAACAATATTTTGAAAACTGAACACAAAATATCCAACTGTTTATTTGAGGTGGAAAGATCTTCCTTGTGGTACCCCGTTCAGACAATCCTATGAACTATTATTCTCAGTCTTTATTGAGATACAATGACTTTGTGACTGGCTTTCGATGATGATGAAAAAAATTTCGTTGTTCTTCTATTTTGAAATGTCGGTGTTTGGTGGTTTTGTGGCTATATTATGTCTTGAGACCATGCACAGAATCATTTCCAAACATTTTACAGATACTGAAGAATTCCCAAAATAGAAAATCATCTGTATTTAAATATCAAAGATTGCATGATGAAAATATCAAATAATTCAATCAAGAAATCTTGACCTTCATTGAGCAGAAATATAAAATTTTCATCTTAAAATCATATTTCATCAATATATTGATATATTTCAAATATATTCAATATTCTAGGCCTATATATCAAAATATTGATTATTATATCATGTTATTTCAGATCATAATTTGCAGTACACAGCGGTTCTAGCATGATCTTGGTGTCATGTAACAAATTGGGTAATCATTTTGCTTATTTCCGCGAACTGAAAATGGTGGGAAACCTTTGAAAAAAGATAAAAAAATACTTCTGTTCTTGATTTCATCACTAAAAAATCCCCTCCCGATTTGCGACTTGTATTAGATAAAATAGCACATTCCAGATATGTTTCAAAGCACACTGATAAATACATAAATAGGTACTAATATTATAAAATGGACAGATTCCAGTCGAAAGAAATACATATGCACTTCACCTCGAAAATTAAACTGTATGAAAATGTTGAGATTTCTATATTGTCACTGACTCATTTCCAAATCAAATTCATGAAACAGTATTTCCTTTTGTCATTGTGGTGTGTCCATCTCCCCTTAAAACTCACCCGAACTTTCCTGAAAATCCACGAAACTTCCTTCCAAAATCCATCGACTTTTCTTTATATCCAAAACTCTTTATATACGCATATTCACAAACTTCATTTCTCATGCACGAGATCGTCTTTAACCCTTTATCATCTGTTCCACTTCATCACCTTCTTCTTATTTACAACCCTCTACCTCTCTCTTTCTGACTTTCTCTTTACTTACCCGTCTCGCTCACTTGCTATCTGCCATTTTCTCTTTTTCTACTTCATTATGCACTCGGTTCTCTCGATTCTGTCAGCAGTTCAGCATTCCCCCCCTCCTCTTTGTTCCCCATCCTACCCCCTGCCACCCTCTCTACCCTGCACACTCCATTAAATATGAAACGGAACACCCCTAACATTATACGAACAGCGTGGAAGGGATTTAGGATTTAGTTGCAGAATATTGAACGCAGAATTCACACTCGATGCCTTCTCAAGAATAAGAGAAGTTGTCTGTGGAACAGCAAAGACATGTTATTTCAGCAGTTAAGAGACAAACATTAACCAAGTCTAATCAAACAGCGACGTTGCATGAACTTAAGTACCAGGTTATGAATCTTGTATGTTGCTATTTCTGACACGCGTAATCTCAGCTTGTACGATGCTGCTATGTTATTTGCAGATTCTTGAAGAAACAATGTTTCCCGAATAATTTGACTGTTGGTAGAGTCGTTAAACGAACAGTAATAACTTGACGATTTTGCTCGGAAAATCTGAAATCTTTTTTCAGAGGAAATTTTGCGTTACGTAAAATTAAAGCTTGGTGGTTGATGCCGCCTTTTTACCTGACACAAAAAAGAAATATGAACATTCAATGAGAAATTTAAAGAAATACACAGAAGAAATTATCAATTTGATTGAATAGCAGTCTATAGCCTTTATTCGGGCGCGGTATCGAGAAGTGGAGGTAGCCTCACTCTGGGAGAACAAAAATCATGAGTAATCATGGTGATGATATAGATGGTGATAACAACACCCAGCAACTGCCCTTTAGAGCTATTTTTGTCTTGGTAATTCCGGCACTCCATGAAATACCCGGCACCTCCACACTCATTTTAGCCGAAGAACATCAAGTGGCTATTCAACAACGCTGCGGCTTGGGGGTGGTTTTAGATTAGTTCGAATCAGTTTATGAATGCTTCATTGGATTAAATCAAGTTAAATTGATTAGCTTAGTTAGATTCGGTGGATTTAGTTGTGGATTTGGGGTACGCTTAGAAACAACGTCAACCACATTCTCTAATCTGATGGTCTGACGTGTAAGGCCTCATATAAATAATTGTCACATTTCCAAATACTCGCTTCATACGTAATCATGTGTGAATTGATAATATCACATGATTTCGTATATAATTTAATCTTTATAGTTGACATTCTCAACGATTTTCTCAATAATAAATGTCGTCCGAATTGGAATGTCATTTTGAAAGTTATTTAAAAGTTGAAGTTTTTAGAACTTATTCTTATTCATCCCAATCTAATATTGATAACCATTTCAAACTATCGAATAATTGGAATTCATCATTATAATTACTTCATTTACCAGCCTTATATTTGATTGTTTTCAATTTTTTAATTTTCAATTATCTATACATCCTGATCAGCAACATCTATAATCTACCCTATACTATTGTATAGCGATGATTTTGTGTGACAATAAATATTTTATCCATCTATCTATCATAATATACTTCGATAATCTAGAAATAAGATCATCCCGTTATCAATGCAATATGGTTTTGTTTTGATTTCGTCAGCCACAGCATATGGTCACGTGCACTAATCAGATTGGTTTTAATCCAATCCCGTGAGCTGGAAATCTCGATGCGATTCGATAAAACGTTGTGGAAATGAATGGATGTGTGTAATGGGCAATTTAAACAAGAGCTCTATGAACATGTGAAACCACGTAATATCCGGTTGGATTTTGATTTCGCGAACTGATTTGGGTGGTGCTTAACAAAACAGTAACTGATGCATATAACAGAGTTTCATTACATGTCTGCTATTCACACTGTGATGGACGGTGTTATTATATGTGGAAAGAAGAGTATACGGGACAGTGTTCATTTGAGAAACGTATTTTTAAAATGGGTGATGTCTTCTGAGAACTTTTAAATATACGAAATGTCCTTGATGATTAATAACGTGAATAAATAAATATTGAAGGCAATGTATTATGCTATTATTTTGATAATATTATTATTATTAGACGAGATTTATTATATAGACGAATATTATTATTATTCAACAAGGATTCAATTTGACATATACTGAAAAAAATTGGTGTTCGTTTTTATGATTTTTTTTATGTTTTTTTGTCAGTTCTCCTCAGGTCAAACGGCTACAGCTATCAGCTTCAAACTTCTTTTCATCATGGTTCCCCATCTAACTTAGATCTGTATAGAATTTGTGGCATTATCGGGTGGTAACTTTCATTTTTATGAATTCAGAAATTTCAAAAATACTCATTAGAATAACACGGCGGAAAAAAAAATATTTTTAAAGAAAATGAAATTTTGTGCGAAGTTGAATTACATCTTGTTACACATTTATGGGAATTCTCAGCTTGATCGGGTCAGCCATTTTGAAGAAAAAACATGAAATGTGCTAAATTGGTACCATTCGAAGCCGTTTTTACCCATTTATAACTTGAATGTCACCCAATTGGCGAATTTAGGCAGAAGTTTGGCAAAGAAGTCGACATAGGATTACTTTCCGCTCGTCTCACAACGCGTATATAGCGTTTTCCTAGTTATCAATAACGTGAATTTTCACAACATCTCAATCAAATATGTTGGTTATGAATACGTGAAATATTATAGCTGAATTGTATTGAAAATGAATCAAGGTTGAATTGTATTGAAATAATGTTAATTATATAATTTGAATTAGTAAATACACATAAAAATCGATAATTGTGTTCGATTTGATCATCCAGAAGCTAAAATTTGTTATATATATGAATATTATTTGCGAATAATATACGAGAGTCAAATTTTATATATAAAGACGTTCATCGTTCTCATTTGCGAGAGAATGAAGTGACTTTACAAGAGAAAAAAGATGACTATATCTATGAAATTCTACATAATCTAGTTATTGATTGTGAATTAATCACTTCAAGCGTTTGACTTTTGATTGAACTCCTTGTTGCATAATTATTATATTTAACTGTCATAAATCACTCAGAAAGAATATACTGAACATTTAAAATCTATATAAAACCGAAATGAAACTCGGAGAATATTACATTGTGATTCTGATCTCATTTTTAACATAATAATATACAGCTTTTATAATTCCGAATTTTCATGAATAAAAAAAACAAGGAATATCTGAACTTGAAACCTACTTCGTTAAAAATGTTTTTTTCCATGTGAGAACCAACCCATCTCCCTAATGACTCTACCTGGAAGTTGTATAAACCGCCACATGTAATTAAAAGTATATAAAATACGTTCACAATAAAAGAATAGATTTTAATAACGGAGTGAGTTTTTTTTTGTTACCCATTTCTTTCTCCATTTCTTGTATGAATAACTTATGACAATCTTTGTCTATATAACTGCATAATCTGTATGAGTTCACCAGGTATAAACGATGAAGCAGAAACTGTTAACCAATTATCCGGCTTTGAACTCAACCAAAGACAACAGATGTTTGTGAAGCAAAAACTGATACCCCATCATTTAAATGAAACAGAATCGGGTGGAGATAATTACGCGATCGCGTTCCTCCAATCCTAGAAGACAAAGTAAGAGTTTATAAATGTTTTAACTCGACGGCGAAATAATTAAATCACGTTCGCATTTAAGAACCAACCAATTGTTCTCGTTTTATTGCCAAAAGAAGTCTTTTCGAACTGAAACTTGATGGACTCTTCCCAGTTCTCACAATTAACTCGGTGCATGGGTTAGGGCGTATCTTCTTCAGAGAATGCTTCTAAAAAAAAGAGTCTTTGCATACTTGTATTCACGAAAGAAAAATATCGCGTTTCCGCATTAAAATATAAGAATATAGAAGGAGAAGGAGAAGAATTTCGTATAAAAATGAAGGAAAAAAACATCACACACACAAATATCATCATTATGTTCGTTCTGTTCCAATAATTTCAGGGCTTTATGATTTTCAGTACGAGGCTGAAATTTCATTTGTGATTTATAATTTGTTAATCACTCAGAATTTTTCAGTACCATTAGGCCTACATATATCCGTCCGTACATATTATGAATCGGTTTACATTCGGATATGGAATTTGTCGTTAAAATATAATAGAAATAAAATAGATACATTTCGAATAAATTGAATGAAATTAATAAATTGAGTTAAAATAAGACTGCACCTTCGAAAAACTTCGAATTTTCACAGTTATCACTTTTTTACATACAAAATAAATGCATTGATCAGTCAAATAAAATTCACTAAGTCTCCAAGGGAGACTTGACTGAGAAATATAATCTGCAAGTTATTTAGTTCCAGATTGTATATATCGGTTTATGTATGGCGATTAGGAAAATATAAACAGCGAATATGTTTTATTAGTAACTTTCCGAGTTTTTTCCCAGTTACTAATCAGTTGATAGACGACCTACATCTTTCGAGGATTGTTTTTTTCATAACATCTAAACTTGATTCAATAAAATCATTGTTCCCCGATCCGTTTACGTATCACTTCATAGTTCAATAATCACCTGCTTATTCGTGCCCCCAAGAACTTATAAACAGCTGTTGGTGGGGTCGTTAAGCGAATCTTCATCATATTCACTATTGATAGACAGTATTTTATAAGGTGCTTCTATGTATGTTATGAAGCAATTTCACTGCAATATTCTCGAACGAAAAGTCACCAAAATGATTTATATGTGTTACGTTGGCGCTGAAAATGTTACGCAGTGAGTATGTCCCCTTATGGAGAGGTGGGAACTCACGTGGAGCGTAGCTGAGGGAAAGGGGGTTGAATTACGCTCCCATTCTTCGTGCTCGGATCTCTTACGTATTGTCTGTAAGTTTGCCATCAACCTACGCGCGCTTTGTCGAGTTTTCGACGACCCTGGAAAAGCATCTCGATCCTCGCAAACAATAGGTTATTAAGAAAGCATTGAACATTTGTAATTAGAGAGTTGGAAATAGTTGAACTTTTCGTCGGTTTGAAGGGGACACCGTTATTGGTTTTGAAATGTTGGCGCTTCGTCTCTGTCCCTTTCAGTCAGGTCTTCGTTGGTCAATTCGTCAATAGAGGAAAATACTTTGTCACAGTCAACTTTAAACTTTGAACAACTATTGACGATGTTTCAATTGTTATACATTGTAGAGAGAGAAAATCAATTTGTTGATGGCTGACTAGGCAGGTATTGAATCCAACTTTCCTTATTTTGTTCATTCATTTCTGAAAAAAAAAATGTTCATAGAAGATCGTTTGCTATTGAAACCTATCAGCAGTTAGGAGTATACATTGGAGCCGATTTAACGAAATGTTTTTTTTTTGTTATTGCTTTTGAACGGTATGAGATATTAAGATTCCAATACAATAGGAACACAGATATTTTTTTCATTTAAATACATTTTTTTTTCATTCATATTGAGTTTGATGAGGCAATGAAATGATAACTAAGATATATTGGCACCGTTGATAATTGAGACAGTGGGATGGTGATATGGAGATTTCTTGTTCAATAGTGGGGATACTAAAAAGGAAGTAGTCATGACCCATATGGGAAGAAAAATCACGGCATTGGCTTATAGACTACAGAGAGAATCCACGCAAAAAAAAACTTTGAAGATGGACGGTGGTGGGGATCGAACCAGGTTCGATATGGTCCTCACCTCACGGATCACACAAAGCTTGCCGGTACCTCCAAAATATGTTGAATGAAATTATTAACTTCAAATTCTAACATTTTCAGAGGTATACAGCTGAAAAATATGGTTCTCGTTGTATAACCTAGAAAATTATAGGATACAAATTGGATGATGGGCCTATTTTTATTACACCTTGAAAGTATCAGAACTGAGACTCCTTTTCTTTGAATTTTTGTATCCTATATTTTTCAAAACTTATCACACAAAAAATGATATTCCGCTAAAACGCCCCCGTGCACTCGTGATTTAGTAACATAATTGGAACAATTAATATAGCCATAAGATATATACTACACAACATATAGTAATTACATTTAAATTTTGAATATTCATATGATATGATGTAATAAATGTGATATGATACGTATAATTTTAATACATTCAGTTTTATTGAGTTATAAAGCACTGCTTCACCATCAACATGTCTATCTGTTACCTCATGTCAGACACATGTTTGCCAGAGCAAAGATAAGAACTATAAGATGACTTACTATAGCAGCAAGAAGCAATGTATTTCTCTGACATGGAAATAAATACGAGGGTGTGGTATGTTCAACAAGCTCTTGTAAATGAACAGCGCACATCAATTTCATTCATTTGTAAGATGTTGAGTTCAACGACTCACTGTACTCATGACTATAAGATCTATTGATGTTGGTAAATAAGAATTAATTGTGATAGGAAGATGAAAGATTATTTCATCAGGAGTTTCGGACAGTATAAGGATGAAAATGGTCAGTACACAAGAAAACGCCATATATGCGTTGTTAGACGAGCGGATAGTAATAGTATGTCGACTTTTTCTGCTAAACTTTAGCCTACATTAGCCAATTGGGTGACAGTTAAGTTATAAATGGGTAAAAACTGCTTCGAGTGGTACTAATTTAGCACATTTTATGTTTTTTCTTCGAAATGGCTGATTTGATCAAGTTGAGAATTCTCAGAAATGTGTATCAGAATGTAATTCAACTTCACAAAAAAAATCATTTTTTTGGAAAAAAAAAAATTTTCTGCCGTGTTATTCTAATGTGTATTTTTGAAATTTCTAGAATTCATGAAAATGAAAGTTACCACACGATGATACCACAAAACTATACAGATCTGAGTTAGATGAGGAATCATACTGAAAAAAATTGAAGTTGATGGCTGTAGCCGTTTGACATGTGGAGAACCGAAAAGAAACATAATAAAAAAAATAAAAATATATACGCACACCAATTTTTTTCAGTATGTCGAATTGAATCCTCGCTAAAGCTCGTCTAATAAAGAAACCACGATAAACAGTCATCAGGACGTTAGACTATGGCGGGAATCGAACCCCGGTCCACTGAATGACGATTGAGTGCGCTAACTAATGATCTATCTCATTTGAAGGTCCTTGCTTTCATATAGAACGAATGTTTAATAAACCTAAACACAAATTAGAACAGAATATACGCATAATTTTTGTTTTTAAATATAAGGGCTGAAACTTGATACATAATCATTGTTCCCCAATTAAGTTATGTGGATAAAAGTAAGATCGTTTGGACGGGGTACCATAAGGGCAATCTTATCAACCCGTTTTGATTATTTTTAATGAAAAAATAATCACCCTCGACACCAGGACTGTGCTGTCTGTGACATACTCTTTCTCCGCAGATAAAAGTATTTCAGTTTAAAAAATTTCCGGAACACATTATAAGTTCAATTCAATTCATAAATCTTTTTACTCTTCATAATATTCCAATCAGGATAACAAGAAAACAATTAATATAAACAGTACAATAAAGTGAACCAAATATATAAATGTGGATTAACATTGCAAAATCAAAAAAGGAGAAAAAAAGAATAGGCGCGTAAGAACTAAATCTTGTGTGCGGGCATTACTAGCAAATGTTAATATTCATGTTGACGAAACTATAAAAAATGATGATTCGGACCTATTTCACTGTCCTTGATTCTCCAAGTAGGCCTATATATAATGAAGAAATGCAAACTTACAATTATAAATACATAGAAAGCAACTCGAGAAGAATATAACAAAACAAACCTAATATTAGTTGAATTAGATAAAATAGTTCATGGATCAAGACACTGTAGTCATACTCAATGAATGAGTAGTATAGACAACATGCATGCGAAAACATATTACAATTGAGTAGTTCTGATGAATTCATGAATGTCTTTCTTGAAAGTAGATCAATTAGTATTCGAACGAAATTGGGTGGAATTTCATTATATACTTTAGAGCCCAAGTAGTCAATGTGTTTCTGCCCAATTTGTTTATTTCTTTTTGGAATGAAAAGAAAATTTGGATCATACGCACGTGTGTTATGCCTTTGTACTAAATCTTGAGATATTTTAAAGTCATTAATATTATTATAGATGTAGATTAAAAAACTTTTGATGTATAGTTGTTTTAAGTTCAGAACAACCCTCAGTTTGAACTTAGTTTAAACCCTGCTTGTGATAAATTCGGACATTACCAACATTGGAATTGAATGTAAACCAAATACAAATGGTAATATCCTCCACTTCAAACTGAGTCTCTAATATTCACCATATTCACCGCTAATGTTCTCACAAAATGTTTCCGAATTGCGTCCGAAACGAGTCTGCTCGTTTCGTGCTCATATTATCAGTACATTTCATTTAAGATGAATTTAAAGTACCGTCATCCGACAACTTCACGTGACCGCAAGTGTGCAAATTCAGTTCCACCATAGACTAAAGAATATGCTCTAGTCCATGGTTTCGCTAACATTTTGGAGCTTCAGTACCGAGTGCGATTCCCAGTTAGCTAATTGGAGTTTTTTAGCATCGTATTGGGTTTCATTCTATTCTGGAACTTGTAGACAAGACGGATAGAATGGAAACTTGTTACTTTAAAAGCCCCGCAAGGCAACTATATCGACTTATCTGCAGTCAAACCTGGCTAACACCTTCGAGGTATCGATATATTCTCTCATATCGATTTATTGATGTATCGTCCTTACGTAACAGCGCATCTTATATTCTATCTATAAGAATACTATAGAATCCAGTTATAGTATATCGGAAGAAATGTCTTGAGCAAGCGTCTAGTGACGGATAATCTTATTATTTGTTTTTGTTGTAAGATTTACAAGAACATTTAGCAATTGACCCACTCCTTTGACCTTGTTACTGTATAGATCTAGGTGGCAGGGAGTAATTGACTATTGTTGAAGCTTGACTATTGTTGAATTTGTCAATTGTTATGAATATAATTAGTTTTCATTATATTATAAAGAAATGAGCGGAAGTGAGAGTGGTTATATTTTGTGGATGAAAGTAGATTTCAATGATGAGTGTGTGATTTTCCTCGCGATGCTATTATAGGCCTATATCTTACATCTTACAACTATATCTCACAGTACACTAGGATGCTGAGAATCACTTCAAAACATCATCAGATTCCCAAATACATCGTAGAAATTATGATATCATGTGAATATGTAATGAAGTCGACTATTTTATCAACCATTATATATTGGCTAAGTTTTGTTGGTTTTATTTCTATCTCTCTCAATTAGTTTCGTGCGATGGTTACTAAGAAGCAAATGAATCAATTCCTTTTTCAACTACCGTATCTTTAGAATACATATCATAAATTTATGAATCTCCGCAAAAGAATCATTTCTTCCATCTCTGTATACTTTATTTTATTGTTGTGTATTATACAATACAATACAATATATTGAAATGTAGTGACTTCGAACTTATATTTTACACAAAGAATTTGTGCATACGGTCAAAGTTCCGGGTGAGATAAGGTTCTCTATCGAATAGGTATATAGGGACTGGTACCTTTGTGACTAAACAATATTGGCTCTTTCTTTTCAAGGGTCACATGTAAGAAGTCAACATATTTCATTTGATTTCTTCTTCTTTGTCCCCAAAATCCCATTATTTTCTCATTTTAACACTTGAATAAACCTAGCCCACTATCCAGCCCACATTTGAAACATTTCACAATTGACTCGACCAATACCGAGTCTATTAAATTCTGTCTTCCCTTCAATGTTGAAATCCATAAAATCACGAAATGGAACTGATTGTTGTATTTACTCACACCGTTTCCGTAGCTAATCGTTGCCAACGTCAAGTTTGAAATTACTCCTCAATTGTTTGCATCGGTATTCTGTAGTATTCTGTATTATTCTATTTTCGTCTCGACAGCGCGGACGATTAGAGCGTGGACCCATGAACTGGCCGGGGGGTGCCAACATCTCATGCGATCGAATAGCATCATTACGAAGCCATTGTGACCATCTTTGTATTTCAGTCGGGTATACCCTAGATTCACTTCATTATAATCATTCCAAGTTCATGCAACGCGAATGATAATAGCTCTCCGGTGGTTCAATCGGTTTTATTTTGACTATTTCTACATGTCACTGTTGTGCACGTGGTTTTTAACATTCCACTCGGAGTCTGGTTTGTCAAAAACAAATGAGCAATGAGAAAGATTCGATTTAGGCTGAATAAGTCTTGGCTGTCGTTGATACCACTCCGTGTGAGCTCTACTTAAGGTGTCCCAGTCTCCATACCACTCCGTGTGAGCTCTACTTAAGGTGTCCCAGTCTCCATAAGAACTTAAGGTGTCCCAGTCTCCAGAAGACAGGAAATTCTCGCCAGAGTGATTTCACAGATATAAATAATCATGAAACTTGGACCGTGCAAGATACGTCACAATTAACAAATACATTATCTTATGAAAACGATATTTTTTAGAATTGCTAATAAGTCAAATTTATAATAAAAGAGATGGCAAGATTGCTTGTACCGAGACGAGTGGCCGAGTGGTAACACACTGAACCGTCATTCGGGAGACCAGGGTTCGATTACCACCATGGTCGACCATCCTGAACGGGGTTTTTCGTGGTTTTCCTCTGTCGTTCAGGTTGATACTGGGATGGTTCCTTAACAGCAGGCCACGACCGACTCATACACACCATCCAAAAATACCTAATAAAATAACCTTTCATCTCATCATCCCATTAATCATCCACCGACGCCAATAGATCGTAGCCATCAGTATAGTGCGTCGTTAGAACCCAATATAAAAAAAGATCACTTGTATGTAACAAGTAAGACTCAATATTGTTGCCAACGATTTTTACCTCACAGCGTACCGCTACATGCAAATAACACGTCCAACGTATTGTGAATGTTTATTATGGATCGACATTATATGTATTTGATTACGTATTCTTGTTCAAGTAGCCCTACTTATTCGCTAACTATTAGTTAAGGTACGAAAATAACACGTGTAACCAACGTTAATGACAAGTTAATTCGCCAACTATCGCCTAATCCGTTAAGAGCCCGTATCCTAGCTGAGAATATTTCTCTTCGACATGCGCTACCCAAGTTTGGTGTGCGATTTTGGAACTCGGTAGTGGACAGCTATCTCTCTCAGTTTCCTATGGCTATCTCTCTCTCTTGTAACTTGAACTGTTCATCAAAAAAGACGTGCACTTTGGAAACAACATTTGACCGTTCCGATTTACCGCCTTCTCTATAAGTTAACAAATACACTCGGGGGTCCTAGACCGTCATTCTGCGTGTTGTCACCAGGTTGTCACAAAAGCCATCTGAATAGCAGGTAGTATTTTGACGAGATATTTGGTAAACGTTTTAGCTATGGCTCTCACAATAAACTCATTCAGATTCCATCACAGATAATCGAGCTGTGATTCCATACAATATGCTGTTATTTCTGAAATCGAGGAAAGTAATATTCACAATTTTTTTTCTCATAACATTGATACTTGATACAAAATCATTGTTCCCCAATGAGAAAATATATACCACAAGCTATGTATTTCATTGATACTCATATTGGTTAGTCACAATTGCTATTTGTATTCGAAAGTAGGGGTATACGGAGATTATGTTGACCACAGGGAAGTAGATGCAAATTTACAAATAATCATGCTGATAATAACTAAGTTTAATTCGTAGGAAAATATCATAACAAATGATGAGTGATCAATTATTAGACGAGCTTCAGCGAGGATTCAATTTCACATACTGAAAAAAATTGGTGTTCGTTTTTATATATATTTTTTTTTTATGTTCATTTGTCGGTTCTCCACAGGTCAAAAGGCTACAGCTATCAATTTCAAACTTTCTTTCATAATGGTTCCATATCTAACTCAGATCTGTATAGTTTTGTGGCATTATCGGATATCAACTTTTTTTTTATGAATTTCAGAAATTTCAAAAATACCCTTAAAAATTTTAAATTTTAAAAATTTTATTTTCCAAAAAATTGAAATTTTGTGTGGAGTTGAATAACATCTTGATACACATTTCTGGGAATTCTCAGCTTGATCGAGTCAGCCATTTTGAAGAAAAAACACGAAATGTGCTAAATTGGTACCACTCGAAGCCGTTTTTACCCATTTATAACTAAAATGTTACCCAATTGGCGAATTTAGGCAAAAGTTTGGCAATGAAGTCGACATACTATTACTTTCCACTCGTCTAACAACGCGTATATAGCGTTTTCCTAGTCATAAACAAATGATAAGATGAGTGCAAAATGAGTAGTGAGACTAATGGATCGGTGGCTGAACCGGCATTCAGGAGACCGGGGTTCGATTCTGGACAGAGACCTCCAAGAAGAGTTTTTTCGTGGTGTCCCTCTGTCGTTTAGGTTCATACTGGGATGATTCCTTTGCAACAGACCACGACCGACTCCTTTTTACTATACAAAAACACATAATAAAGTAACCTTCCATCTAATCTTCTCATCAGTCATCACCTCATTCATCATTCACCGACGCCAATAAGTCTTAGTCATCATTCATTACTGTGCTTAGTTGAACCCAACATAAAAACATAAATGAATGCGTCAAAAGTACAATGTTATGTCGATTTTAGATTTTGTGTAAGCTTATTTTCAGTTATTATGCCCATACTAGGATCGCTTTCAGAATTATTTCATGCATATATTTAATATTTCATTGATTAAATTATCACAATATGTAGTATTTACATAATAGTGGGATGGTCAATCGGAGACTAATTCTGAAATAATAAACAAATTCACACAATTTTAGCCATCAATCACAGTGATTTATTATTGGTTTAGTTTTTTTAAATGGAATGGCAAAGTGATGAAGACAACTGCCAATACAGCATGTATTTGTGTATGATCTTTGTACATATTTCAAGAATAATTGTTTTCGCTTCGTATAGGCACATGTGTTCTTTTTTCACAAAATCTGACAACAATGAACTGTGAGCGGAAAATTGTACAACCCAATATTCTGAGAGAATAGAGAGGAAATATATTTATTTTCAAAACAAGTGAACGCAAGTGTCAGGCCAATCAAGCAACTCATTAGTGGAAGTTTTCTCAGGACACATTTTTCGAAGAGAATAAGATAAGATGATCGTGAAAAAATTCACACAGATCAGTCGTAGCTGCCTACACTGAAAATATGTGTGCATGTATAGGTCAACTTCACCTATATGAACCTTGACTGATCCAGGCCCAGCTAAGGCACTGCTTCATACATTCCAGTCAAGCGGGGCTTAGGTTCGAGCCTCGCATATGACATGGGTTTTTGTGAACATCATCCGTCTCTCTTCTGCGAGCTCACTCGTACCCCCTAATAACCTAGCTGTTGGTGAGGTCGAAATCTAAGGTAGCCGGCAAAAAGACCGCGAACAATTTTATCTCGCGGCAATAATATCGAGTAGGGTGAAATGACCGCACGTACATAAGGTCGCGGAGAAGAAAATATCGCGAGCCAAGTGAGCGGGTAAAAATACCGTGGAGGTAATAAGATCGTGAACAAATGATCGCGGGCAAAAAGATCGCGGGATCAAACAAAACTGGGCATTTTTCAAACTATTCGAATATGCGTGTGATCAAATTTGAAAGATGATCCATATATATATTTATATATATATATATATATATATATATATATATATATATATATATATATATATATATATATATATATATATATATATATATATATATATATATATATGTATATATATATATATATACATATATATATATATATATATATATATATATATATATATATATATATATATATATATATATATATGTGTATATATATATATATATATATATATATATATATATATATATATATATATATATATGTATATATATATATATATATATATATATATATATATATATATATATATATATATATATATACATATATATATATATATATATATATATATATATATATATATAAATATATATATATATATATATATATATATATATATATATATATATAATATATATACACATATATATATATATATATATATATATATATATAAATATATATATATATATACACATATATATATATATATATATATATATATATATATATATATATATATATATATATATATATATATATTCACATCATCAGAACCCTAACAATGTGGAAAGTAATCAATTTTGTTTCAAATATGATGATTTTAAAATTCGTTTCAATATTAAATCTTACCGTAGTTTTTTCCTATATTCGTTTCTGTCTACAATAAATGATCATAGCATATTTGAAACTGATTAGGAATTATATTAATTATATTGTGACCATTTCTTGGAATGATTCAGCGATCAAATTTCAAATTTCAATTGTGAAATCACTCAATCAATGTGGAAACATGAAATGTGATAAATTGTGTTTGTTATATTTTGTGTCGTTTTTCACGTTATGTTTCTCATGTTATGTTTCACTGTAGAATATAATGATGGGCTACTAACAATGTGTTAAAAACAACTCGAGAAGTCGAATTCATCACTCCATAATTCATCAAACGATAATAAATGTAATTGTAATAGTTTTAATTCTGATTTTGAGCATTGACCCAAAAAATGAGTTTCTACTTGGGTATTAAGTCAACTGGAATTATTTTCACTGAATCGGTGAGAAATGCACCTAGGACTAAAATAAAAAATGTATTCTTGTTGTAATGAGAATGTGAAGACACTTACAACTAAATACAATTGATTGGTGTGATATATCGGTATATTGGTTTTCAGCTAATCACTTTTATTCCGTTCCAAGAAAGGTTCATTTGGAGTGACAGCACTCATGGCTCGGGTCCACTTCCTACCTAGGTTGACAAGTGGAAAGGGGATGATTTTCAAAGAGTTCCAGTGTCACCGCTAGATGGAGGAGTTTTCCAACTTATAATTTGGACAAAATCTAGTCACTGTAAGTTACATGACACATTTTGATCAAGGAAAACGGGAAGACTGTTGAATTATAGGCGAATCAAGATTTTGAATATTGATGAGAAAGGTTGAACTTAAAGATGTGCGTTTGTAATTTTTTTCTAGTTATATTCGGTAACCGGGAATTAGGCAATGAAAACCATCAAATTGGCACTTTTTGATTCAAAAATTGCTCCATATTAAAATTATTCTTCAATATTCAACTAGGCATATCCAATTGTGAGAGTATCGTTTATCAATTGCTTTTTATCGCAAATCCGTAGTGTTTGTAGTTCCTGAGATATATGTGATGGAAGTGCACCCTGTACTCAACATGAAATCTGTCTAAGATGCGGGCTCTTAACAATCAGTTTTAAAAACCGGACCATACTATGATATTCACTTCATGAATTGAATATGAAATATTTAATCTTTAATTGTTGTATTTTGACTCAATTCATACAATGTATTCAAGTCCTATGAGAATTGTGAACCAACAGTAAAACAATGAACAATAAACAATTAACAATAAACAATCAACAATAAACAATTAACAATAAACAATTAACAATAAACAATTAACAATAAACAATAAACAATTAACAATAAACAATAAACAATTAACCTGAGATTGGTGTATTTATGTTTAGTAGACCTATTCAGGCTATTCTGAAACATTTATTGAATTTGAATCATCTTGAGAACATCTATACAGATTATTTGACCAACTTGGTTCACTTTATAAGGAACCTTCTTAACTACTTTTCAAACTTGATTAACTAAGCCATGAATTGTGATCCTAGTTTCAGACTACAACTGTGTATGCGTGTGAACTATGGTCCACGATGCTGGGCTGAAATCATTGAGCAACATCCAGGAAATTAACTTCATCTTAGATTTAGATGTTATCTTTCTAATTATAAAATATGAACTATAAATTCTAATACTATAATCGAAGTGATAAATCATCGTGAAACAAGTATTTGATCATTCACATGATGTATACTTATGTTCACGAAATATGGAGGTCGACTACCAACTCGACAAGAATTGATATCACTAAAATATGCATTCAAAGATGTGGTATTCTTGGGATTTATTATCTTTCAGAACCATCTTTATGATTATAAACGCAACTGCATCTTTCAAAAGTGGTGAATCCTTCGAACCACCATCTTCAATTATTATCTCAATTGATCCATAATTACAGACGTTTTTACAGTTAGCCGCCCCCGTGGCTCAGTCAACTATATCATAGACAGTGATAGGAACTGAAGTCAAATTGGGCGTGGGTTCGAGTCCCGTATAAGACATAGATTTTTATAAACGTCCTTTCACTTAATATCACTTCATCGTTTCATCATCACCTGCTGATTCGTACCCCCGTATAATCCAGCTATTGGTGAGGTTGTTAAGCAGCAATATGTTTTCCAATATTTTATATTTTTTCAACATTTTTCAAATTATTTTCTCTCCTCCTTCTCAATGAGTAATCAATTACAATTTACAATATTCAATTTTCTTGACTATAGCTCAATATACTATCATTAATTTTTCAATCGAACACCATTGTATTGTCTTTTTGCTCTATTTAGTAATCTGTTATTTTCATTTTCATATAATATTATTCGTGTCTAATGGGCAACTTTCTGTAGAGTAGAGTCTTAATTTTTTTACTGATAAAGAATTTAAAAGAAAGTTTCTCCAGTTATTCGGTTGCTACATTTTCTTCTTGGATGCAAGTATACCTACCTTAAGTCAAAATGAAGAAGAAATCTTGTTCTAAAAATAAGACGAGATTTCAATACACTCCATGTATGAAGTTGATGTGAATTCATGTATATAAAATCTTGAACCTTCACCTCTGGAAAGAGAACAACCTCAATTTGGATTTGTTGCTTGTCGAACATGATTTCACTAATCATCCATAATTGGCTTTGTCTATCGGTGGATGTATTATGTTCCGGAGAGCTAGGATCGTATAGTCGACATTGAAATGAGAGAACAACGTATCAACAAACTTTACGACCTTTTGTTGCCGTCATGTATTTGGTTTCATCTATAGGGCCTGAATTACGATAGGATAATAGTTTTATAGAGATATAGCATGTTTGTCGGGTTACTATATGGATACTATAGAAACATTGGCGGCAAATATATCAAATATATTCCATATGATATTTTTATGATATTTTTATTTACACAATTACACCTCTAAATGGCTCATGGTTAGAACAAACTTCTCATCTTACTTCCTTATAAAGCTTCAGGGATTTGTCTGTTCCTTTATAATCGATCATTTTCTTGAAATTATCAGTTTTTCAATCATTTCATTAACTATTATTCAATTATTCTGCGTCGATTATGGCAGTCATTGTTTGTGATCAGAGTCAGTGTCAGAGTCAGTGTCAGAGTCAGAGTCAGAGTCAGAGTCAGAGTCAGAGTCAGAGCCAGTGTCAGTGTCAGAGTCAGAGTCAGAGTCAGAGTCAGAGTCAGAGTCAGAGCCAGTGTCAGTGTCAGAGTCAGAGTCAGAGTCAGAGTCAGTGTCAGAGTCAGAGTCAGAGTCAGAGTCAGAGTCAGAGTCAGAGTCAGAGTCAGAGTCAGTGTCAGAGTCAGAGTCAGAGTCAGAGTCAGAGTCAGAGTCAGAGTCAGAGTCAGAGTCAGAGTCAGAGTCAGTGTCAGTGTCAGTGTCAGTGTCAGAGTCAGAGTCAGAGTCAGAGTCAGAGTCAGAGTCAGTGTCAGAGTCAGAGTCAGAGTCAGAGTCAGAGTCAGAGTCAGAGTCAGTGTCAGTGTCAGAGTCAGAGTCAGAGTCAGAGTCAGTGTCAGAGTCAGAGTCAGAGTCAGAGTCAGAGTCAGTGTCAGAGTCAGAGTCAGAGTCAGTCAGAGATAGAGTCTGAGATAAAAATGCATAGAGTAGACTCTTATGAAAACGTTGCTGGTAAATATATAGGCCTATACGATGAATATTCATATTTCATATATAATATTTGTATTGATATGTGTATATCTTTATTTGCATCTCTACCTGTCTTAATTTATATAGTTCATAACTAATTCCTCATTATATTTCCTCATGGGTTTGTGTTTGTTTTTTTAAATCTATTATTTTCTTAATATATCATCGTTCTTTCAATCATTCCATCGATCAATAATGAAACTGAAAGAACCATTTTTGTGAATGACAGAGTCTTGGGAAACAATACGTTAATAGAAACATGACAACAAACGAACCATAACCACAATTGACGACTCGCAGTCTCCGCCCTCTTGACGTCACAAATCATACCGTCCAATCAACAAGGCTGTGTTAGAACTGTAGTGAAATTCAAATCTCCAATCGGGGTATCTTCAAATGACCACAAATCATATAGATCCAACTGGCCTACTGGTGAAGCCACGCCTATTTCGAGTCGTCAATTCCATTTTTAAACACATTCGGACAAGAAATGTCCGAAAACGGTGTTCTTGATTATAATTAGTCATTAAAATTCACAATATGGATGGAAAAATTCGACATGGATATGATACGTGACGTCACCAAATATAGCTATAATCGTGGCAAATGCTATTGGTCCGTTTGCCGCCACGTTTCTAAGAATGTATCGTTATGCGGTTTGTGATGTACCGATTTGGAGCACATTGTTGTGAAATTATTACAACAATGTGTAACATCGCTTGGAAGGAACCTGTACGGATAGCGTGTTTGTTAGGTAACCATAGCAACTGGAAGAATAATTAAATCAAACTAATACTGTGGTTGTGATTGGAGCAGACAATTTGATTTGAGAGGCTTATCACAGCATTTCATGAGCAATTATTTTAACTTTATTGAGCTTATGAAGCCTTTTATCCATTGAATACATTTTCCTCGAGAGTCCATGGAAGTCGATTTGGCGAAATATCAGTTTTTTGGTGATAACTTTTGAATGGTATGAGATATCAAAATTCTGATACGAGAGAAACACAGATCGTAATTATAATAGCTTCAAGGTGATATAAGTTATGACTATTCAAGTCATGTTGCATAACAGCTAAAAAATGTGTTGTTTTTAGCTGTATCCTCTTGACGGTTATCCGACGTGATAGTTATAACTTATATTATCTTGAAGGTATTGCAATCATCTGTGTTTCTCGCAATTAGAATTATGATATTTCATACTGTGTAGAAGTTATTCATCGAAAAACTGATATTTTGCTGAATCGACTCGTGGATCTGGAATATATTTTAATTATTCTCATTCAATCCTATGTTTCAAATGTACTGACTAAGCTCGATCAAGGAGCAACTTGTCGTGATTATCTATTGTGTTGAATGAAATGTCTCGACATCCTTCAATAACATAATGCACATTTTTCCGTACAGTTATTGTACATGGATTCAATGGAAACAATGAATACGAATAAATTAAAAAATAATAATGACTTGACACTTGGCAAAACCTCATAATTAACTTTTCATGAATCATTCGTATAATTCTGTATTAAATCTGTGAAAAATGTGTAACACTTTCGACAACCCATCGTTTTTTTTTCAAATTACTTTTCTAGATCATTACAATTATTTAACGTTAATGGCTTGATTCTTTGTATAGGTTCGAATGACGTTGACAAAATCTCTTGCCTTATGCGGGACTCGAACCCACGCCCGACAGACTGATATACAAATGATTGATACCGGCCTCTATTAGGTGGGATGCCATAGTTTCAGATTACTATCGATATTAATTCCGGACCTCAATGGAACACCTATCTCAGCTGGTTAGACCGATATTAAACTTGTCTGAAATCAAATTGGTTTGAAATTGACTGGTCATTTTAATTAAACTTGAAACGTGCTTGCCCACAGAGAAGAATGAACATTAAAAATATTCTTCGTTATATAATGCATTCATTGGAAAATTAAATTTTGGAAATTCCATAGTTTTTGTTGACTAGAACATGCTGATAATTATGCTGAAGCGACTAACGCATTCACTAAAATAAATGAGGCTATTATAGTGATGACTATAGTAATTGATAAATAACACAAAAAATCGATTATTGATTCAATTTCAACTTGGCTTGATACGAAGTGGTGGAGAAATATAGTTGGAACCATATTTATATTATAGCTCATTTATTCATATTGGGTTTTAACGACACACTATACTGATGCTACGATCTATTGGCGTCGGTGGATGATGAATGAGATGATGGGATGATGAGATGAAAGGTTATTTTATTAGGTGTTTTGGATGGTGGGAAGGAGTCGGTCGTGGCCTGTTGTTAAGGAACCATCCCAATATCAACCTGAACGACAGAGGGAAACCACGAAAACCCCTGTCAGGATGGTCGACCTTGGCGGGAATCGAGCCCCGGTCTTCCGAATGACCGTTCAGTGTGTTACCACTCAGCCACGCGTCTCGGTTAGCTCATTTATGGCCGAGTGGTCAATATGCCTACACTGAACCGTCATCCTGGAGACCGGGGCTCGATTCCCGCCATGGTCGACCATCCTGACAGGAGTTTTTCGTGGTTTTCCTCTGTCGTTCAGGTCAATAGGCTCACTGGGATGGTTCCTTAACAACAGGCTATGACCGACTCCTTCCCACTATCCAAAAACACCTGATAATCTCACCATTCCATCATCTCAAATATCATCCACTAACGCCAATAGATCGTAGTTATCAGTAGAGTGCGTCTTTAAAACCCAATATAAATCAAAAAATTAGCTCATTCATATACCATATTTTTAAAGATTTTATAAATATTTGAAATTCTACCACATTTTTCACTATAACACCACCTTTTATCTCTATGCACATACTCAATTCATAATCTTAGAAACTTGCTCTGTCATTTGTTGTATTCATTATCAACGTAACCAATCAGAATGCAGCATCCCACCCGCCGTTTAGGCGACCATCCGCCTGATCACCGTGTCACAGATATCTGTGCTCAAGAGAATTTCAAGGCTAACCTCATTCCGTCATTACCTTACCTTGCACTGATATCCACGACATGTGAAGGTTCCGAACGACCGTCTCCCCTATTCCACATCATTAGCGTACAGGTGGTTCGAGCGTCATCTCTCGTGTGCAAGTTGTATGTACGAGAGACGAAGGTTCCGATCGACCGTCTCTCTTATCCCATATCATTAGCGCACAGGTAGTTCGAGCTTCATCTCTAGTGTGTAAGTTGCTTATGTGAGCGATGAAGGTTCCGAGCGA
Organism: Brachyptera risi; assembly: GCA_964007535.1. NCBI lineage: Eukaryota > Metazoa > Arthropoda > Insecta > Plecoptera > Taeniopterygidae > Brachyptera > Brachyptera risi. Next base: position 14,282,828 of record OZ023328.1, on the reverse strand, counting down.
CCGTCTCCCCTATCCCACACCACTAGCACCCAGGTGGTTCAGGCTTCATTTTTGGTGGCTACTAGTTGCTCTGTAGCATGCTACGAGATGAAGTACTAGTTGATTGAGAAAACTTGGAAATATCTCGTACTTAGGAATCTTCCCACGGAAAGGCCCCCACGGTAGTCGCGAGGCAATCTAGAAAACATAAAGAATCGTTTATTTTGGCCTTCAGCTATATTCTATTCACGGAGGAAAAAATTCGATCGTTAGCTGAATAATTGTAAGATATTTGGTAATTAATAACATAATTTCGAAACAAATTTGTATCTATTCATGTCGGGCTTAACGACGTACTGTACTGATGACTACGATCTATTGGCGTCGGTGAATGGTATATGATGATGATGGAATGATGAGATGAAACGTTATGTTATCAAGTGTTTTCGGATAGTGGGAAAAAGTCGGTCGTGGACTGTTGTTAAGGAATCAACTCAGTATTGACTTGGACGACATATCACGAAAAAACCTTTCAGGATGGTCGACCATGGCGGGAATCGTACTCCGGTCTCCTGAACGACGGTTCATTGTGCTATAGTCACACGATCATTCGTTTCAGTCACTGCGAATTGATATAATACATTTTTAAAGATGGTGTTGCGTTGCTTATCGTGGAGCTCGTATTGAAAAAATTATAATATCCCAGGATTGCACTGTATTAGACAAACACAGACACCCAGCGAGGTGCTTTATACCAAGCATCAAGTAAGAATATTATCGTTATATTCATATATAGACGCTGTATTATCAGATCAGTGATAACAAAGACCTCCACCTCACTCTTATAGATCTTTGAATGTGTTTTTTTTTTTCGTTTGTTTGTTTGTTTGTACCCACTGCACAGGTCACACGGTTCGACTGATCAACATGAAACTTTTAAATGAACTTTTGCTGTATACATATACTCACCCGTCACCCAACTTAGAACTGTATGGTTTTGGGGTCATATCGGTTAGACCATTTCTGAGAAATATCATCTCACAGTTCCTACGAAATCCATAAAATTCGGCTGAGCGGAGTAATTTTGAAAATAAAATCTTTCCAAAAAAACAAAATTTGAATAAGAACACATTATTGATACACATTATTACAATTCTGTATGCAATTCTAACCAGCCGTTTAGAAGAGAATAATTTGATGATTTAATTTCATCAAACAAAAACATATAAATAGAAATAATAGCAGAATCATAGCTGAAATTCACGGCTTTCTAGATTCGCTGTTTACCGAATGGAGTACATTTTATAGAGTCAAGGTGTGTAGAGTTTTCGATTATCCTTCATATAGCATTAACCACAATTCTATTTCTAGACACATTCGGACAAGAAGTGTCCGAAAACGGTCTTCTTGATTATAATATGTCATCAAAATTTACATTAAAGAATCCTAAAACTCGATGTGGCTCTGATATTTGACGTCACCAAGTGGGTAATTGTGGTTAATGCTATTGACGTGTCACTCATCTCACAACGCATATGCTGCATAGTGCGTTTGTCTACTAGGCAAACGCGTTATGTGTTTCCGCGTTGATGGATGAGCTACTTATATCAACTTATATCGGTTATTCTCTTACTTATTTATATATATATATAAATATATATATATATATATATATATATATATATATATATATATATATATATATATAATTATATATATACACCTTGAGATCCAAACAACTAAGTCACTGCCATCTTATTTTTCCTAATCAATTCCTATGATAATAAAGAAGGCTTTGTTTTAATCGTTTACAGTCAAGTGGTGACACCTGTTGCTTGAATTTAATAGGTATCTTAATAGCTTTCAGTGATTTACAAAAATTACATTATATACTTTTTTACATCAAAACGGCTGATCCGATTTAAGTGAAAGCTCGAAATAAGAGTAGCATTATTATATTGAAATTTCCTGAGAATTTGAATTCTCTCGAATGAAATATTTTTCACGATTTTTTTCCTCTGGGTTATTCTTATGGGATTTTTAAAAATTTTGAAATGAGTTTTCTCAGGAGTGGTTGAACCGATTGCGCCTTAAAACTATACAGTATCGAGTTATAAGGACACTTGTGTACGCCAAGTTTCAACTGATTTTAAATTTTCGTTTGGCATGTGGAGCGCGAACAAAAAAAATAAATGCACTTTTTTTTCAAGTATGCATGGTGAAATTGAGTCTTCGCTTCGCTCATCCAATCATTCAGAACGAGGTTTACGACAGGAAATGCAGCTGCACGCATTTTTTCGAAGTGTCGCAACGAGATTGAAATAAGTAGCAAAGTTCTTACAATCATTCATTCTAGGCAGACGGCCTTCTTCCTTCGTCACTAACTACACAATAAATTCAACCCAGTGCATTTTGTAGTGAAAAACTATGGAATTATATAATTCACCTGCTGGAATAATAATTGGTCACTTTTAAACGATGTAACCACAAATAAAATGTTGAAGTACCGACAACAATTAACATCATTCCAGGAGAGTTATTTTGTCGGAACTTCTGACTGTTACCGTTCATTAGAGACGAGATTGTTGAAAGGCTATACGAAGTACATTGATGTACATAAATACTATAAATCATAAACGTCATTTTATGTCGCTTGTTGGATATACAGATGTATAATTAGGATTGAATTTTACGTTGTAATTTCTCATCATTACAAGATAAACACTGTGAAATTATGATCATGTTGAAGTAATGATCTGCCATAAAGAGCTCAGATTCTTGCAAGCTAATTGGATGAAAATTACCATTGTGATAACTGTAATAACTCTTAAAACTTCAGAGGAATACGAAGTCATTGTTCCCCAGTGACAAGGTATCATCATTCATAGCGACTAAGATGAGTGGCTAGAACACTGAACCGTCACTCAGAAGATAGGGTCTCGATTCCCGCCATGGTCGACCATCCCGACAGGTTTTTTCGTGGTAATTCCTTCTGGAACGACTTCTTACCACCATCCAAAAACACTTCGATCGAATCAATCTTACATATAGTCCAATATCTTAGTTACAAGATACCGTGACACCCGTGACGGTTGTACCAGTGGCTAGCACGCTGAACCGTCATCCCATTTTTATTCCCGCCATGGTCGACCATCCTGACAGAGATTTTTCCTAATTTTCCTCTGTCGTTCATTGTGACTAGGCCCACTTGTTCAACGGGCTGCGACCGTCTTCTTCTCACTATCCAAAAACATATTATAAAATCACCTTTCATCACATAGTACATCTTCTCACATCTTTACAGACCCATAGATCTTGATAATCACTACTGTGCGTCGTTGAACCCAAAACAAATGAATGAATAAAACTCAGAATAAAAGAGTATATTGAGTTTTAAAAATAAATTGTTGCATTCCTGGAAGTTTCTGCCTTTTATATCAGTGTCTGCTACTAAAATCTCGCGTCCATTTCTTCACGAATTCTTCGTTGGAAAGACATTCTGAATAGATTTTATTATACACACAAATTCGTTGTTTATTTTTTTATTCTCTGAAAGAAAACACATGTTTTGTGGCCGATATCGTGATCAAGTGTCAGTTCGTGACGTATGAGTCGGCCTGCCACTGGTTTTAGTAGCGACCAGTCGGGCCTGGTGGTGGAATGCGAGAGAGAGAGAGAGAGAGAGAGAGAGAGAGAGAGAGAGAGAGAGAGAAATGTGCATGGCAGTCATTATCATAATATAGAGGTATGTTTAATGTATAATAATAGAATGTAGATTGTGGTAAACCGGTAAGGAGATGAAGGCCCATTTAAAAAGTATAGATCTGCATTCAGTTTTTTCTTATCATGTCTAGCTCACATGACATGTACTGTCTATATTGAAAACGATATAATATCTAGATAGCGGTGATTTCACAGTTTGAGTGATCGTCAGCTAGGTGACCATGGTGACCATGGTGACCATCAAATAGCAATAGCTCAAACCACGATGTAGTGATATCAACCTATTTTATCATAATATAAAGAAGGTGACCCAGCTCGGGTATGGAAAGTGAAATATTTCCGGGGTCAGAATCTAAGTCCATCGTCCCGATTGCCTGTAGCGCTACTATCGCTTTTATATCGAACTATGTAGAACAACAATGCTCAACAATGCTATACACGGCCCAGTATATTATGAGAATTATAGAATTATAGATTTGGTTAGTTCAACAATGCCACCGGTACCGTAGCCACTCTTCTCTACATCTAGTTCACAAGGGAATCTGCTAAATCACGACAGGCAATCGGGAGGGACGATTGGCTTTGAAATGACCGCAAGAAACCACAAATGCCTTCCATGTTATCAGTATGTGAGTTGGAGCACCTTCTTTATATTATGATGAAATAGGTTGGTATCAGTCACTACATCGTGCTCAAACTAAACCTCATAAATCAGGTATCAGATTATGTCATTGAGCGATGCGCCTTCCATATAATTCACAAATATGAATAAATATTAATTTACTTTCAATCAGACACTATTTCACTTTCAAATGATTGTACTGTACCAATGAGGACCGAAATACCCCCTCAACCAATTTCTTCATTATCTGTAATGCGGTTTATAATTGTTAGTTCAATATGATAAAATAATTACTTTAATTACTTTCTGCTCTATGTGTAGGCCTACTTCTATCAACGAGAGACAAAGGTTCCAATTGATCGTCCCCTCTATCTCAAACCACCACTGCACGGATGATTCTCGAGATCAAGTGAAAATAAAAATGTTTACATTATCAAATTTGATAATATATATATATATATATATATATATATATATATATATATATATATATATATATATATATATATATATATATATATATATATATATATCAAATTATTAGCATGAAATTTGAGTCTTAGATGGAAAATTGAACAAAATATCTTCTTAGAATAGAAGTGACCGCCTTTGAATCTCGCACACAAGACATGGGTTTTAGTATGGTCGAAGAAAGAAAGAGCAGTCAAAGTTAATCGTTTTTTAGTTGGAATAATTGAAATGAGGTAGTGAGATCGCCCTTGTTAGGCCTCGTCCAAACTATCCCATTTCACCCAAAGCCTCAATTGGGGAACAATGATTCTGTATTGAGTTCCGTTGTTGATGAAAAAAAAAATTGGCATCATACTTGAATCACCCGCGCATTTGAATCACCATATATATTCTAGATGTTGGTGGGGTCATAAAACCAACAATGATCAATACAGAGCTCCAAATTCTGAGACGAGGAACCTAACCAATGAAATCATTGAACTGGCAAAGATGATTGTTAATCCTCATATACCTTTCCAAAACTTATAACATCTAACGGACTGTTTTCATAGCTTTTCATACACTTCCAATTCCTCTCCAGTAAATTGTAAACAATAGAAACCTTTTCAAGCCAGTATCAATAGCTAAAACCGCGCACATCATCTTCAAGGGTCTTTGCCTTCAGCCCCCCCCCTCCCCCAAAAGAGTGGTATTGTCTCGTCACCCATGATTCTGGGACAAGACCAGACAAGGCGTGCTCAGACCTGAACAAGACCTGTGCATAATCCCCGACCATGTGTCATATAAGTGGTACGTACCATGTATGGTAACTTGCATCGGTGACTTCTTATAATAGCCGTATATACACAACCAGACATTGTATTTCGAGTTGGCCGGTTTTACGTACGAAAGAATCACAATTGATGGAGAATAACATTCCAAAGATCTCTCTGTGTTTCTCTCTCTCTCTCCTTCTCTCTCTCTCTTTCTCTCTCCAACTCCTAGAACGCAAGAAAAGAAACGGCAACATTCACAAAAATAATAATTCCGATGTGCATTCTTCGTGGAGGATCCCTCGGTTTGAAACGTGAAAGTCGTGAAGTGAGGTTTTGATCCACCTCCTTCTCAGTCATCCTCCTCCTCCTCCTCCTCCTCCTCCTCCTCGGTCACTAGCAGCTGGTGCCGTGTGCAATGATCACCACAGGGAAAGAAAGTGGGGGGGGGAAGAAGAGAGGAGATAAAAGTAGGTGTAGTTTAATACATAGCGGCAATAACGTTTAGTACATAGGTAGAGAGTTTAATTAAAAAAACGTAAAAAAGTGAAGTTATAAATAAAATAATAAGGAAGCATTGTCGTAGAGGAGATGGAAATTAAATGTGGAATTGTCTGAATTTTATTAATGTGTTAATTTATTGTAATATAGGCAAGTCTACTCGTGAAGATGTAGGCCTACATAAAGATTGCTGAAAATGTGTTAGAAGAGTTCGAGCGGATCTCGGTAAAATTGTTTATTCTTTTGGCATAAATCCAACACTTTTCAATCAAAATGTGTACAAATCTTCATGTTCTTAACAATTCTTTGTTGTTAACTCTCTTTTGTGAGCTTGTTCTTTTTTCCATCTTCACGTCCATGGTAGAAAATTCAAATTATACTTGTAGAATTTCAACCAAGTATGGGTGAAAATAGATATTCCAAATAAAAGACGTATGAAAGTTATGAATCAAGATCAGTGAGTATTTTTCATGTTTTTCACCATGACGGGGTCGAATGGATTTTTTCGCCAACTCGATTACTAGATCTCTCAAATCTTACAATATTGATTGAAATAATTATACTTATTCGAATTAATTTGACCTGTTTCAATATATAATTATTCAAACGTTTCAATGTTCATTTTATAGTCGTAGAAAAACAAATTTCAGTCAATTAAAAGCTAAATAGCAAACTGGTAGCTTATGAGCTCTTTACATCTTGCCTATACCGGCTTTTGCAGATGTTCGGGGCCCAAGTTGGCAACGGAAAACCAATCATAGTATTGACTTACAGTTTTCGGTTAAATAATCACCAGTATTCGCTCTTCGTATACGAATACGAAGAGCTTCAGTTCGTGGTATGTTTTCAACCCTTTCAAATTAATTGTCAAAAATCAACATGTTTCTACCTGTTGGCTGTTTTTCACTGTTTTTACGATTTTTTCAGAGTAATTTAATGGAAAAATATGATTTTTAGAAAACGTAGAGGTACAGATATACTCATTGTTGTTTTATTGCGAGAAGAATTAGACTGATTGGATGCTATACCGTTTACCCACCATGTGTTGGGAGCTAAAGGCCTGTATTGACGCTTTTTGTCCTGTTTTCTTCGTTCCCTGCAGGTTTTACTCATGAGTTGTGAGATGTAAAGTAGCCTCTTATGGTTTGAGCTTATTCCCAATTTCACTCGATTGCCTGAAATTTAGGCCGTTTATTAAAATAAATTAATATCAATTGTTGAAAAAAATATGTCCAATGAATGGGTATAACATTCCCCCCATATAACCTAGCTGTTGGTGGGGTCGTTAAGCCAACAACAATCATCATTATTGATTTAATATTGTTGGTATAGTTATATTACGAGAGATAAAAACGTGAACCACTCGTGCGCTAGTGCATGGTTATCACAGACAATCGCTTGATGTCGTCATCCCTCGTGGAGATTTCATTTTCATTTTATTGTGTTTTAGAGACCGGTGAAGTGCTAATTTCCTCAGTGGATATAGGCCTTATTAGCGTGCTAGGACGATGGTAAAAATACGGTCGAGGACTCGAGGCTAGTTTTAGTTGTTACCATCCCAGTACTTTCTTTAACGACTGACGGAAACCACGTCGACCATTACTATGGTAATCGAACCCCGGTCTCCTGAAACGACTGGCAAATGTTTCCCACTTCTCACATTCTGAGGATACGTACAAGACTGTACATTAGGCGAACGTGAGATCTACTCAGAACAGTTTCATGAGAGTGTTTTAGTATTAGTCTGAGTCTTAGTTCTAACGCTCGTAGAACCATCTCGTCTCACAATCGAGTCGTATAACTGATTAAACTTCCGATAGATTGCGTTCATTTCACCGTCTTCCCACAGCCATACTGTCGGAGCTTTTCTCGCGAGTTTATTTTCGTGAGTGAAAAACAGAGGTTGTTATATGGTTACCCTCTGTCGTTCAAGTTGATAGTGCAGAAAAGAGGCCAAGACCGACTCCTTCCCACTATCCAACAATAACTGATGACGACTTGGGGTCCAGCTGTTCATCTCATCATTCACTGACGACAGTGGATATCTCAGGTGTCATAATAGTGCGTCGTTGAGCCCGATACATATTGAATAGATGAATAAATAAATGGTTGAAGAATTATTGAAAACATAAATGAATGAATGAATAATCAAATCAATCAATCAATAATCCAATCGATGAATTCATTAATTCATTTATGAATTAGTGGATAGATGAATTGGTTAATTAATTGATTAACAAATGAATGAAATAGATGAATGAATGAATCGATAAATCAATGAATGAATCAATGAATGAATAAATGAGTAAATGAATAATACATAAATAAATGAGTAAATAAATTAATGAATAAATAATTAGGACAGCAGATTTGTACTCCACGTTCGGGCCGCGTGCTGTTGGCGTAGACCACCTCTTGAACAGGTATTACCGGTGTCCGTGTACTGCCATGCTGGCGCGACCCGTACGTACCATGGAGGTTCGAGTGCTCGCCGATCCTCTCGCTCAGCAGTCAGTGGTAATCCCTTGAGCATCCGGAGCAGGCGGGCGCTACTTCGCTCCGACATCAGACGCGAGCTCGAATACCAACCATTCTGTAGTCGACCGTGTGCACAATTGACAGATAAATACAGACAGATAGTGTCTACAGAATCCCGGTTTTAAAATTGGAAACATATTTTTCAATTTTTTTATTAATAATCTAGTCGGAATTTAAATTGCATCCGTATACTGTTATTGAAAGTGCTGTCAAATTCCCATCACAATTTTTGAAATTACGTTGTAACTATCGTAATTACTTGAGTGGTTCGAAGAAGATACGTATCTATATAACAAGATTAATTACAGTTTTGAAAGTTCGACCAGTTATTTAAATTGAGAGAAGGTGGATTTTTTTTGCGTTTATGTAAGGTAGTTTGCCGAGTGATCAAGTTTTGGTAATTTAGATTGTCGGGAGTAGAATCAGTGAAGCGTAATGTGCTGATATTGCGCCATGTCCTTTGACGTCTACAGCCTGTTTGGTGTATCTACTCAATCACGTGATGTGTTGTTTGTGTTGTTGTTTACAGTCTGTTTGTGGTGATACTAGTTGTGTTGGTGAAAAGGGGGCGGGGGGATAGAGTGTTGTAAAGTGTATTCGTGTATGTGTGTGTGTGTGTTTGTGATAAAGGGTTGATCGTGCGATGGGGCGTTTAACGAGTGCTCACAAGTCGGTCGTTAAACCGATCTTCAAAGTTCACTATCGTAAACTTGTCGACGATTACGGCGGTAGTAAGGATTCGCTCAGTTTTAATCCACCATTACCGGATTATTTGTCGTATTGTTGCGGACAATGCGGCCACTCGCAGAAACTCAAGGTAATTTGATGGAATTATAATAAGGTATTATCAGAATGACTGAGAATATATTGAAAGAATAATATAACATTTAACAAAAACGGTGCTGTCCTGGTGTCAAAGTTGATCATTATCAATTTGAAATGGTTTGCATTCATAATTAGGCCTATTCTTATCTGGTCGACAATTGACAATTGGTTGATATAGGATCACCCTTGTGGTGCGCCGTCCAAACGGTCCTACTTTCATCCATACCGGTAAGTCTTGATTGGGAAACAATGATGTTGAATCAAGTTTCGATGTAGTTGAAAAGAAAAAAAAATGACCGTTTCGAAGTCTTGAAACAACAGATGGGTACCCTATGTTTCAAATGTTGTCTCAACTGAGTCATCATTGAATCATTTTGTCCTTCTCGACAGAAATGTGAAGAAAAAAAGAACAATCGTTTATGTAATCATATGAGAATATGTTTCTTTCAAGTGATGTAGTCACACATTGTCAAGACGTGTGAACAACTTTGTCACTCAAATCGTATTCTACAATCACAACTACAGTATTAGTTTCTCATTGCTATAGTAACCTGACGAACGTGTTCGTTACACTATTTATAAAAATAAGAATTGTAAAATTGTGAAACGTTAATTTATTCAATTATTTGTAACGAGGATCATAAAATAAATGACTCTTTTTATAATAGCAATTATAACAAAAGACTGACAATCGTTACCATAGCAACACAGCAAACTGGTGGACCAACACAGGTTGTAATTTGTTGATACCAGTTGGTGGACATTGTTGTCAATCTCTTTCAACAATGAGTAACGTCATTTGACAGAAGCCTATTGAGTTGGGCATGAAATATCTAGATGGCGGTGAACCTTAAAGTTTGGGGGTGATCATATATTCCCTCGGAGACATAGTGGCTATCAGAAAACAATCGACAACTTTTAGTATCAACTAAACCAAGAATTTGATAAACTACCCAGAATCCATATCATTTGAGCCTTGAGGACCTCAATGAAGAATATGTAAGGTATTTTCAGACAGTGAAACAAATATGTTTATCTATAATGTACATTCATTTAAACTATCAATGTGAGTATGTAATTAAACTAATTACCGGGAATGCAAATTTAATTGTCAATTAACGTCACTCAATCTGCATACATTCTACATCTGAACAAGTTTCTGGTACTCGATTAGAGTCCTATTTCAAACACATTTATAGCAACATGAATGAGTGTAAATTCACGCCAAGCCGCTTCTTTGCATTGAATAATAAAATGAAGTTTTTATAACGGTACAGTTATATGATACGAAATGTTAAATTCTGTGAAATAGCTCACGATGCAAGATGGTTGAAATAATAAAGAAGTCATTGCCATCAACGACGAGAAACTCAGATGAAGACCGACTGTTAAATGTAGGCTATATATAAGAAAAACGAGTGAAGATCAAAGAAGTTGATTGTGAAGCGTAGCAAAGATTCACATTCGTTTATATATCAAATAAATATGGAGTTGGTTTTCAGATGTCGCTAATCTTTCTGCTCACTGCTGCAAAGTGAAGTGCATTTGAAGTCTTCATTTTTGCGGCGAGTCAAAAGGTTCTCATTACACACTATCACAGAAACTAGAAACTGATGTTCATGCATTTGTCACAAGAAATATTCTTCCAGAATGGGAATTTGGATGGAAACCACGTATATTTCATAGCGGATGTTTTCATAATCTACTTGTAGTTTGCAGCACATCTGCTGACATTTCCTTATATATTAATTTTAATATCACTTCTTGATCGGCTAGTTTATGTGACCGCAAGCGTACGTATTAAATTTCTCTGAATTATTTAAGTGCATTTTTTGTCAAGTTAATTCATGCATATTCATATCAAAATAATGAAAGAAATCGAATCGAAAGATAAATATCATGGTTATAGTTCAGGTATTTGAATTTAATCATAATTTACATTGATTGAACGTGTTCAAATGTACCGAAAGTATATTTGAGTAAATCAAGCATATTCCCCTAGGTCCTTACCAGAAAATGTCTCGCAAATAGTTTATGATTGATGATTATTATTATTGATTGCTTAAAGACCCCACCAACAGCTTGGTTTTACGGGGGTACGAACGAGAAGATGATAATGAAACTATGGAGTGATAATAGTGAATGACCTTTACAAAACCCATGTCTTATGCGGGTCTCTAACCCATGCCCGAAGCTGAATTCAGTTTCTGAAGCGGTGTCCTAGCTGACTAAGCTACGGAGAAAGACCCAAATCGTTTATCGTTCAGAACAAAATGATCAATAACGCTGAAATAAATTAAAATTAATTTGACTTCCGGCCTGAGACTTGTTTGAGTTCCATCAGTCGCTCATGCCAAGGATTGAAACGTAACGCACCCATCATTTCATTCTATAAGTATATATTTCAATGAAGATGAAATGACTTTCACTCGCAATTACCCTGTCTATAAAACCACTTGGTTTAGATGTCACTTCCGTCACGCGAAGCGCACCACCGGAAACACGGTGTCTCGTCTTCAGTCTTCAACTGTTGATGGTCTTCAACTGTTGAAGGTCTTCAACACTTGACGAGGCGCTAGTTTGGGATGGTATCGATTACATTGAGAACAGGAAATCACGCAGAAGGTACGGGTATAACACATGTCGTTTCTTGTTCTGTAAATATTTAGATGAGCGAAAGAAAAACTTCAATTTTATCTTACTTCAAAAAAAAAAACAATTTTTTTTTCATTATATTTCTATTTTTGTTCGCGCAACACGGTTCAAACAACAAAATAGAGAGTACCAGTAATGAATATTGGTAGTTATTTATCCTACTAACTACCTTGGTCCGATATAGTTTTTGACAAAATCGGTTATTGAACCAATTTTGAGGAATATCATTGCGAAATTTTTAAAAAATCTCAGAAGCGTAACTTGAAGGAAAAATATGTGAAAGTAATAAACATGAGACATACTATCACAATTTTTTACATCGATCAGACCAGCTGATTCGTCTAAGAATAATATGAATGAATATAATTTTTACATATCAATTAGATCATGAGAATAATCAACAAGTGGAATTATTGAATCTCCATAATGGAGGCAGTGATTGACTACACTAAGACAACAAAAAGTGAGAAATATGTCATCGCTCTATAGTTTCAAAACCACGACACGTGTATCGAGTACTTATTTTCATATATGAATATCTCGCTCATCCCACAACGCATTTGCTCGGTTTTCCCATATGTTCATGTTACAGGAACATCCGTGTAGATGTGGTGTGGGTGTAGGATTTGAAGACACGTGTCGGAATGAAGATAGTTCTGTTCGAAAAACAGTGAATGTTCAACCAAATGATTACTTTACCTCATATCAACTAATGCGCTAGCCGAATTAACCAAACAACTTTTATCGGTCACATTTTTGCATTTCTTTTATTTCTGCTATCGCGTTGCTTTTCTGCAAAGAAAGATCCAGTGACATTATCATATTTCAATTACTGGTCCATTGGAGTCGATTTAGCGAAATATCATTTTTTACGTACGAGATATCGAATTCTAATCATAAGGAAACACAGAAATGTTCAATACCTTCAAAATGTATGAGTACTGACTATTTATCTCATGTTTCATAATTGTCACTCGTAATTTATAAAGCTGGAGATAGACATTTTTCAACCGTATATGTGTGACAAATATGCAATATGAGATGAATAGTTATTTCTTTTTTTTTCAATAACATCGAAACTTGATACAAAACCATTGTTTCCCAAGCTATTGATGGAAGATGGGATTGTTTGGACGGGGCACCACAAAAGCGATCTTAATATATATCTCATAAATTTCATAAATCTCATATTTCTCATAAATATCATTTTGAAGGTAATTGAAAATATATGTGTTTCCTCTTCATGAGAATTTCGATATCTCATACTTTCAAAAGTTATCAGAAAAATGTATATATTCAACCAAATCGATTCCCATTGACTCCCTGTATGGTTATAGTAACAATTCCGTTGAAAATTGTTGTGTATACTCTCAGTGTAATTGCAGTTTGAGGTACGATAATTGAAACCATTCCAAAACTTGGTGCTGGAATTACAAGAAAGTTGTAACTATACTTCTAAATGGCAGCTGCTATCACCATGGTTACCCATGCAGTTTGTTGTGACTCTCAGGCGATAACTGGACTTTTCATAACAAGACTTATCAATAATGCAACTATAGGCCCTACATCGTTCGAAAGCGTTAAATAGTTTATTAATTGCAGATAATATCTATAATTACACATTTTCACGTACGTGTTGTAATGGTAGTTCCAACGCCTTCTCGTGTGAATTCAAGTTCGTTTGTTTAGTAGAGATTTAGTTACAATTGACGACTCGAAATAGGCGTGGCTTAACAAGTAGGCCAGTTGGATCTATATTATTTGTGGTTTTTTGAAGATAACCCGATTGGATATTTGAATTTCACCACAGTTCTAACAGCCCTGTTGATTGGACGGTACCCGTCAAGGGGGCGCAGACTGCGAGTCGTCAATTCAAGGTTTCTCTACCAACTATACGTTTCTGCCTTGTATAAATCGAGGATCTAATTCCAAACAGGTAGCAAACGTATAGAATTAAACTGATTGTTAACAATTAAAACAAAATGTAAAGAAAACAACTGGAATTTCAGTCGACTATTGTTCAAACAGCATCATATCACAAACAATAATTTATGAGTCTTATAAAAAAAAGTTGAATGATGTCGAGCCTCAAATTGTTAGCCAGCTGTTTTCATTTAAATATTTGAAATGTGCATTTTACCAGTTTTCAAACGAGAATATAATTATAAAGAAGCTGTAAAAACATACAAGCAGTAATATGGTATATTATGCTATAGTATCCACGAAAGAAGAAAGTCTTCTACCAACATAAACACAAATATGATCGCTACATTCGTGTAGCTGTTGCATTCTGAATAACATCGACTTTTCAATAAGAGATTATTGATTAGAGAAGAGATCAAATCTTTCAAAAACGTTAAATTCTTGAAACCACGTTGAGTTTCTCTGTAGGCCTACATTCACCGATGTTTTTACTATTATTCATTTGGTAGACCTTCTTCTTTCGTAGATACATGTAGGCATATAACAAGATACAAGAAGAAATTAGTCAGTTATGCCAGTCTCAACATTGCAATGTTTAACAGAGAGAAAAGATCAGAGAAACGCCGCAGTTTTTCATATTTGTATCTCTTTGTCTCGAGAAATATCTCGAGCCGTATCTTGTATTCAATCTTGTGAAATAATAATGGCCCTATTATATAGCTTCGTCGAGGAGCTCTTTTTCTTTTCGATTCCTAATTGGAAGAAGAAGTTCGTAATCGACTCGCGTAACCAATTAACCATCTTCCTTTTTAACTCCCAGTTAGGGCACAAAGAATATCGACCCACGTGACTTCCTACACTACCAACTTGACGATCAAGAATCACAAATAAATCTGATTGGCCTGGAATGTCAAGTCAATGACTTTTCGTTGTGCTACTAAAAACATTGTTGTGCATGTGTTCTTTGCTTGATCGGATCTGTCGCATCCAGGTTTGTTGAAGGTTACGATCAACCTTCTCTTCTATCAATTAGCATTAGCGACCGGTAGTGTCGGACTGTCGATGTACGGACAGTCTCGCGAGGAATGTGTGTAGATCTAAGAGGTGCAGCATAATTATTACAACGGTGAAAATAGTATATATGATCGTCACAATATGTTATTGCTAGGGAGTTGGAATTTTTCAAAGGCATTGTTAATGCGTCCCCAGTTCTCGTGGGGTAAAAAGTTTCCGCCAGGGTGATTTCAGTTATATAATGGTCATTAAAACTTGAACCGTGCAAGACACAAAATTAACAAATAGGCCTACATCATCTGATGGAAACAATATTTGTTGTAAATGTCGATGAGACAAATCTCCTAATAACAGATCATTTCCTTTCATTTCTTCATTTGAGAAGTTGAATTTTTACAATAAATAACACAAAAACAATAAATACAAATTTTACAATAAATATTTTCTAATAAATGGAATATAATTTATATAATTTATAAATTAATAATGAATATAATTTGTATGATACAATATATGGCACTCATGTCCACAATCGATATTTTTGCCACCGATTTTTACCTGACCGCGTACCGACATACAAATATCGCGTAACCGGTCATGAAAGTTCATTGTGGATCGACACTATTCTAGAAGATTCTTCCCTGGATGCTGTGAAGTAGTTTCACAACAATACACTCGAACGGAAAGTCACTGTGATCGTTTATATGTCATGTTACGCTGTGGGCAGATTCCCCTTACAGTGAAATTATGCTTGTGACTTTTAAAAACAAGTATTACATATCATACATAAATTTGAATTTAGTGTCTCCTGTAATAATTCTCGACGCGAGATTTTTATCGATGTCTTCATATTACAGCAATATCTGCATATATCGATAATTCATGTTGACTATTATTGGATAATCAAAATACCTCTACTTTGATAGACTCTTAAACAAACCATTGAAGATTGAGATTTGATTCATGGGGACTTTTATTTATCACAGCGTCATCTCTAATTTAGTAATGTATTCAATTTGGCTATTAGCTTCTCGCAAGTAAAGTGGACACAGTTAATAATGTCCCCCAATTCATATCAACCAATCAAAATCTCCCTTAGTCCCCTAACAGTCAGCTGTGTAACTGAGACGTGTGGCCGAGTGGTTAATACACTGTGCCGTCATTCAGGAGATCGGAGTTCGATTTCCGCCATGGTCGACCATCCTGAAAAGGATTTTTTTGTGGTTTCCCTCTGATGTTCAGGCCAATACTGAGATGGTTCCTGAACAACAGCCCACAACCGACTCCTTCCCAATATACAAAAACATAATAAAATAACCTTTCATCTCACCATCCCATCGTCCATATATCATTCACCGACGCCAATAGATCGCGGTCATCAGTACAGTACAGTGCGTCGTTAAACCCAATATAAATAAATGAAAGTCAGCTGTTGCTATAATATGTTGTAATGATTTCATCATATTTCCTTCAAAAGAGTTCAAGCTTCCGCAAAATTCCTATATAATAATAGTGCACTCTATTCAGAATTGTCACATAAATCGGATGAGCCGTTTTGATGAAAAGTAATCATAATGTAATTTGTTTTCATCAATCAAAGCTATTGAGAAACCTATGAGGAATCTAAGCAAGAAGTGTCACCAATTAAATTGCAAGGATCAACATGAATGGTGAGTAAAACAGGAAGGCAGTGAGATATTCGTTTTGAACTCGAGGTTCATATAGTTTTCGATCACTTTGCATGTAATATGCCACTCATCCACCAACGCGTATATTGCGTTTCCCTCGTTATTCCATATCTCGAGTCATTTATTGCTTGAAAGAACTGCCTATTTTCACGTATGGATGAAAGCTGTCTCATGTTTTTCAAATTTTAATATAATTATGTAGTATAAATCAAGAGCTGGTTATCAAGATTGTTCTAGTCTAGAGTTCAAGTCATGTCATAATGTATTTTCTGGAAACATCATTCATTTTAATATCATAACCAATTAAGTGAAAGTTCAATCGAAACGGTTCAAAATGATGAACGATTACATTTTAATTAAAATACCTGAATTTATTACACATTTCCCACTTATTATATTTTATCATTTCCAGTGATTTCATATATGATTATCTGATAATGTCTGTGACAAATGCCTAAACTGTAGCTGGTTTGTACTGGTTTGTAACTGTGATTGTCGTGACAACAATTTAATTCAATTCGATTATCTTTATTTTCATAGAATCAAAAATGGAGAAATGTTGGTGTGTAATTTACGAAATATAATCACCTAATTGCCGTGGTTACTGTTAATGCACTTGAGATCGATATTTTTTTTTTAGACCCACTGATAATTACGCAATAATTAATTGATTTTATTTTAAAATGATCCATAAGAAAAAATGCGCGTATTTTTTTTCATTCACGTATGAAACGAGTGATATCTTCAACAGTTTCAATAATATTACAGCCAAAAAACTCACAAAAATCACCAATGGCTTCTGAAATAATTGAAAATAGTTGAATCATTGAAAACCAATGTTGATTAAATAGAAAAACATGTGCTGTTAAAAGGCTCTATATACTCTATTGATAGCGAGTATACGCACATGCCTTAATCAAGTCATCATCATGATTAAATATACGCTATTTCTATCTCTTCAACCATTTGTATTGATGAATTAGTTGTCATCAAATATTAAAATACCACAGTATTTTCATCTATTCATTTATTGGTCTGAAGATTTGCAAATAATACAAAATAGGAAATATCACAACTTCAAACTAGAAATAAAAATGAGTGAACAAAATGAGATAGGCCTAATTGAAAAAGGCAGATAATATATTTATTTCAATAGGTTTTGTATGAAACCTTTTTATCACGTTGATACAAGTCTATGTACCTACTAGTTGTGTCTTCACCTAACTCGAGTCTACCGTATATATAGTAGGCCTACTCTATAAGATATTCACAGTTAGATGAACCGTTTGATCATGTCGGGCATTTTCATAACCTAGCTTGTGAGTGTAAGAGAGGATGGGAACTATTATTTGCGACATCATCAATTATATAAAGTATACATGCCATAAATTTACATATTGTAAACCGGAGTCATACGGCACATGGTCTTTTGCACCTGTCACTGAAACAACTTTCAGTTTAAGTGCTCTGAAATTCAAGGATAGTCATGTTTTTTTTTAATTACACGGTAACATGGTGGTATAATTTATATTTCATAAATTGACATGCACATTGTTTCTGGTAGACAGGAATTCAGTGCATTCGATGACCTTGATTGGCTGTGCGATAAAAATGTATATTTTACTGAAAGTGATTTTGAGATTCACATAATTATGTTTGCTTGTTAGGCTACTCGTTGACATGGGAATATACCGCATTTGTGCTAATGATTCTCAAAGTTATAATCCAAAATATTTCGAAATCTCATATTCAGAAACTGTGTCAGTTCGATGTGACTTCTTCAATTTGATTCCATAAATTTACAATCAAAATGTTTTGTATATGAATAAATTCAAGATTGTGTAGTTATATAGAATTGTGTTTGATATAATTGGCATAACCGTAAAATTTTATTTCTTTCAAAAACTGTTCGTTAAAATGTTGGTATCTATTTCTGATGAAATTCTTTGAAGAAAATGTGTTTTTTCTCTCCCGGAGTAATTATACGATGCACATTCAACATGCTACTGCATGCAGTAGGAAGCAGCTGAACTTGTCGGCTATAAAATGGATGTGCACCATAAATTTGATAATTTTCTTATTGTGAAATAAATGCATCCATATACGTGCAAGACCGTCATGATAACTAAAAACTAGAAACTAAACAAGTTGGTTCATGACTAACTTATAATATCGTGCAGTAATTACAACTCACACTTACAACTGGTTGATGCCGATAGGACTCGACCAATAAACGGCTTTCAATTATTCCTTGTACCGGTGGTTCAACGAGACTAATACGTTCCAAGCTGCACTTCAATATATACATATTTTTCATAATTTTAGACTCTACTTCTCTGTCCGATGTAGAGCCGTTTCACTGCAATATGTTCAAACGGAAAGTCACTGCGATCGTCTATATCTTATGTTGACACTGAAAATTCTACACTGTATGTGAATGTGTTTCCCAGAGTCCATGGGAGTCGATTTAGTGAAATATCGGTTATTTGGTGATAATTTTTAAATGGTATGAGATATCAAAATAGTAATCAAAATAATATTAAAAATGATTAAAAATGAATATTTTAAATGAGGATATTTAAAATGATATTCTAATGAGAACGATACACAGATACTTTTGAAACCTTCAATATGGTTCAAGTTATAACTATCGAGCTCATAATTATATCGCACTGTCAAGCGTATACGGCTAAAAAACACATTTTTCAACCGTATGCGCTTGACAATTATGCGACATGAGTTATATAGTTTTTTTTATACCACCCTGAAGATCTTGAAAGTATTTTTTTTTATTATTATTAGAATTGTGATATCACATACCATTCAAAACTCATCACAAAAAACTGAAATCGATTCCCATGTCCTCTTAACCTATCCGACTTCACATGTACATCTACTAATATTCTTCTTTCCTTTTTTCCCTACAAAGTTCTCTGACAACGATTCTTCTAGCCTCGGATCTAATCCGCTATCTAATTAAATTCATAAACCCACATTGAATCAACATATTGAGGACAATTAGTGTTATTAATCATTATTAATCTATAAAACAGTACTTGGATTGCATCAAGACATGTGCATATTTTGTGGAGCGGAAACGGGAAACCCAGATGGGTAATTTGTCCTAGACCCTCCCGCTGCTCCTCCGGTACATCCGCCATTACAGCAGTGACACTCTATAATTAAATTACTTTGAATTCAAATTGAATTAAAAGAATAAATGGCAACAATTTCACGGAGCTCTGCGGATGATAATTATTACAATGTTGAGAGCATTGTTTGTGGAAGAATGATTATATGTAACATTTGTCTTGATGAGAAGACGGAAGTAGAACCTGTTATTAATTTATTAGTGTTTCAAGTGAATGTCATATATATGTAATCATATATTCATATGTGTGTGTGTGTATATATATTTATATATATATATATATATATATATATATATATATATATATATATATATATATATATATATAAGTATATATATATATATATATATATATATATATATATATATATATATATATATATATATATATATATATTTATATATATATATATATATATATATATATATATATATATATAATATATATATATATATATATATATATATATATATATATATATTTATATATATATATATATATATATATATATATATTTATATATATATATATATTTATATGTATATATATATATATATATATATATATATATATATATATATATTTATATGTATATATATATATATATATATATATATATATATATATATATATATATATATACATACATATATATATCATATATATATATATATATATATATATATATATATATATATATATATATATATATATTTATATATTTTATACCTTTTACATATATATATATATATATATATATATATATATATATATATATATATATATATATATATTTATATATATATATATATATATATATATATATATATATATATTTATATATATATATATATATATATATATATATATATATATATATATAATGTATGTGTATATGTGTACAACAATGAATAAAAGTTATCAAATTATAACTGTGCCTTCTATATACATCTTGATAAGAAAACAATGATTCCAAACGATTGTTGAAAACGTTTTTTCTGCTTAATTATTGCTACTTGATTCGGATCCACCTTTATTTCCAATTCACAAATAAACATTGTGAATCGTTTCAAACGTTTACCAGATAGGTAAACGGAGTTAATTTTGATTCAAGATGAGTTCATAAGATTTGTCGCAAGTAGAGAGGAAAAACTAATGAAACTATAGGTTCATACCAATAATTCCATATAATCACAACCGCATCTCGAAGTAAATTGAAAATCTTGTCAATTATATTCTAGAACTGGTTCAATACACACATGAATTAATTTTCGAGCATGAATTATATTTACATTTCAAATCGGTATTTGCACATTTCTAAAATAATGTTTGGCCCACAATAATAATAAGTGGAATCAAGTATAATTTTTCTCTCAATTTACGTCATTAAAAATCCGGGTTCATTTTCATTCACTAATTCATACCTGTAGGATCTCATGTTGTATATCATATCCTGTTTTGCTGTTATATTCATCCCGTTGGGTACGATCAGCTGATTCAACAAATGGAAGGAAATACAGAATACTTGAGTCAATTATATATTCAAAATCACTCTGTGCATGTTTGATAAGGCCACTATGCGAAATCAGAGCAGCCATCCTAACAAAAATGAAACGTAATCGCATGTTTCACAGTATTATATATAGTTTGGACCAATCAGCAAGTTTCTTCTGACTTCTTCTTTTTTTACAACGTTGTCCATCTACTAATGGGTTGCTTCCATTCTTAAGTGAATACCCCACTTAGTGAAGTTTGTAGAATTCACTGATGAGTAGAGAGAGGTTGGTAGCATTGAATAAAGAAGCTGAATACGTAACTTCTTTCGCGGTTTGCCCGAAGCTTAATTCATCCTTTTCATTGATCGTTTATCTGTGGAAAAACGAAAAGACCTTTTGCTGATAGTCTTTTTCTTGAGTTGGTGAAGTGATTCTTAAGAAGGTCAGTGTACGTCCTTTACATTCTTCGACTCTCTTTATATATTTTTTTTTACGTTCTCCTCTCGGCATTTCAATGGTAATATCACTCTTTTGGTGACAAAGAAGTAATGAAGTGAGTGAAGTAAGAGCTGGACTCTGGCGGTTGAATTGGAAGCTGAAGTAATTGGAAATTTCTGTGAGTGAATTGTAAAGTTGGAGTCACTGAAGGAGAAAGAAAATTGGTCCTGCATTGGACCGAAGGAGTATACGTCAGGGATATCCAATATTTACATTCTTTATCTGATTATCTGCCATTTGAATTATGTTCCATAGTGGTTTTACAACTATTGATTATTTGAGTCTGATTTATAATAGCACTGTCGCACGTTTCTTTCCTTCAAGGTAAGTCATGTGAACCAATCAAAAACTCTTCCTCACATTTCTGACTAGTTCACATGATTAACCAGGCCGTGAAAAACCGTGCAGCCATTTTGATATGATTTGACTGAAGATCTAGTAGTTATGAATGATAAATGGGACGATGTGAATTTGAAATGAATGATTATTCTAGAGGTATTTGTACAGTGGGAAGGTAACGGTCGTGGCCTGTTCTTAATAAAACCACCACAATATTATCCAATTTAGCCATTAAGAAACCACGCAAAACCTCTGTCAAGATGGTCGATCATGTTCCAGTCTCCTGAATGACGGTTCAATGTACTACTAACTGATCCACTCGTGTCATTTCTTGATCATCTACCAAATTGGTTCAACAACGTACTATAATGATAACCAAGATCTAGTGAATAATAAATTCACATGACTGTATTAATAGCTCATAAACTAAACATGATACTGTTGAGTATAATCGCGTGTGAACTGCATATTATAGAGCCAACAAAACAACTAAAACATTTTATGCAAGACATTATTCAATGTCTTCTCGGTTTGCCTTTAGGCTATGGGTCTATTGATGTATACAAAAATCCATGTAATTTTTTAATCTTGGTTGTGTGCATATATTTATTCAACAATGATTTGAGATGGTGAAATCACCCTTGTGGTGCCCCGTCCGAACGATCCTAAACTTTCGTTCTCTGCATCTGTAGGGAAACAATGATTTGTGGCAAGTTTTTTATATTGATGGAAAAAAGCATGAACTTTCAGTCTTCAAATTCCAAGATCTGAGCGACTCTACTATTCCAATCTCCTGAGCTAAAAAAACACCAACCAATTCTCAGTATTCTAACTAATGGCAAATTAAAGTCTATATAATTATATACCTATCACTGTCGTTATCTGCATCTCAATCAAGTTTTTGACTTATATTCCGAAGAACTCCGACCACATATGGCATACCCGGTACGCCTCATCCCTGTTTAGATCCCCCCCCCCCCCACCTACCCACATGCCAGGGGGTACTCAATAGCATCTACGTGTCATTCAGAAATAGTCACTCGGAATTCAGTAGTCGTTATAATCCTATAAAAGACTCACTTGAAACTCGAGAGAGTACACATGCGGGCATATAAAACATTTCTATACGAAATTTCAAATTGAGTTTAATCTACACATAGTTGAGGATTGAAATTTGAATACGTCGTATATCTAGTGGGGATATACATTGTCTGCTAGTCTAATTCCTGAAGTGTCGATCAATTTTTCACAATATGCATTTTATAAACAAATGATCGCTTACTTTAGAAGTACGCGAGTGTACACAGTGCAGCAAAAGAAAACAGAATTATTGTTACATTGACACAATAGCGATCTTATCGGACAGCTGCAGAGAAAATATTTTCATCCAATGAAAATAAATTGGATTTGCGATATGCAATGGAGTACAACAACAACAACAACGTAACGACGGTTCGTGACGGCTGAATCGTCTTGGCACGTCACAGTGCAAGAAAGACTTTTAGTAGTGAAGTTTTTGCATCAAATGTGTTTGGATTTGCAGCCTGTTGGGTGAATTGTTATAAGTCATGATCAGCACTTTATTATTTGTATATATTTTTCTAATTGTGCCCAACAATCCCACCATCAGCTGAGTCATTTGGCAGCCGATCTTCATCGGACCATTGGTCTATATGTCACCATGCGGACGTTGTTGTTGTTGTTTTTGTTGTTTTTGTTGTTGTTGTTGTTGTTGTTGTCTTGCGCGCAGCCTCGACTAACCTGAATAAACCATATATAACCAACTTATTAAACCTAACCTAACCTAAACTGAACTGAACCGACTAAAGAAACATTCTGAACTGTACTGAAATCAATCTAGAACCCACTTCCACTTGTTCCGACAGATGGCCACTTCAAAGTTATTTCCAAATGAGCGGGTGATGAAATGATGAATGGTGAAATGATGAATGATTAAATGATGAATGATGAAAGTCGGAAGGACGCTAACGAAAACCCATACTTTAGTCAGAACTCAAACCCATGCTCGACTGATTTCATAATCTAAAGCAGCGTCTCAGCTGAATGAAAGACGGGGAAAGGCATCATAGAGAAAGTCAAAGGGAACGAGTTATTCATGTATTCATTCATATTGGGTTTAACGACGCACTGTACTGATGTCTACCGGTACTATCTATTGGCGTCGGTGAATGCGTGATATATGAGATGATGGGATGATGAGATGGAAGGCTATATTTTATCAGGTTTTGGAATAATTGGAAGGAGTCGGTTGTGGCCTGTTGTTGAGGAACCATCCCAGTATTGACCTGAACGACAGAGGGAAACCACGAGAAACCCTGTCGGGATGGTCGACCCTGTCGGGATGGTCGACCATGTCGGGATGGTCGACCATGTCGGGATGGTCGACCATGTCGGGATGGTCGACCATGGCATCACAAACCTGAAACTGGATTTTAATTAATGATGACCATAATCATTATCCTCGTAAAAAAATGTAAAATAGACCATTTTCATAATTCCACATGCAGGCGCGTCCCGCCTCCTAGCAGGCGAGATTGCTTTTGGATGGTAGAGATTGCATTCTGGGAGTTTTAGTACTGTTCAAAAAGTCAGCCCGCTTATCCACAGGGTTAAAGGCAAAGCACCAAGATATAAAACTTGCATTATCTCTCATCTTACTCACTCTGACAGTGTGTGAATCTCTCAGTATATAGTAAACATATAAACGTTGAAACTACTATCATATTATAACTTAAGAGGCCGTAAGCGCTCTACACGGGCTCGTTGTTCGCTCGCTTCAGACTCGAGTTTAACATGCATCGTGTGCTAGGCGCCACCCGTAGACTAGCCCGCCGAACTCAGATTCACATAAACGCCGTTAATTCCCTTACTCACACTTCTGATATATTTCACATTCTATATTTTTTTTCGGTATTAAAAAATATGTATCTAGGTTTTCGCAAATTAGAAATTTTTTCATTTTCCATTTGAAGAATTTGAAAAATCACAAATTTTTGGTTCAAAATTCTGTATTTGCGGTAACCTTCGTTTCTCAATTACTGACAGAATGCAAAAACAATCATATTGATATCTCAAAAATTACTGCCGTGAGAGTTTGCGGCGTGAAATACGAGCGCCTGCGGCCTCTTAATACGTTCACTGTATAACGCACAATAATTAATTTAGATCAAACGTGCTAAATAGCATTGGCAGCATAGGACATTCAAACTCGGGTAATAACATCCCGATCTAGTTCAAACGATCACCGCTATATGGCTCATTCTTTTCGAAAATGGTCTATTACCATCTCAGAAATTTCAGAAATTATAATCGATTTTTTTGTCCTCCAGAGACTACGAGTCATAACGTAAGCATTGCCGATTCTGTATAGAAACATGAACAGAATCGAGTGATCTGTATACGTCACGACTCAGAATAGGGTCGTATCCTGGGGGACAAGTGAATTAATTATAATTTCTGATATTGAGATGATGTTTTCCAGTCTCCTCTAAATTTACGGAAATGAATATCGTCATTATTTCTTTGTATCTATTCTTATGTATTATTCTTTGGTATCTAGTTTCAGTGTTGTGATTTTCTTTGAGTTTTAGTGACGATTTAAGCTCGATAACAACTAATAGTCAACTCTCAGTATCACTTTAAGCTTATTCAGCTATCAACCAAAATGTGTCTTCGAGAACTTCTAAAAGCTTCTGTCAAGCGACGTCACTCATTGCTGTAAGAGACAGACAAGAATGTTCGCCAAAAAAGAAAAAAACGGCACATGTAGCTGAGTGGTTAACGCACTCGCTTCGTGTGATCGGGAAGGTGAAGGGGCATATCGGACCCGGTTCGAATCCTCCCCTACCTTCCATCTTTACAGGGGGTTTTCGAGGTTTTCCTCTGTAGTCTAGGCTATTGCCGAGATGGTTCCTACAATATAGTCCACGAACGCTTCCTTCCCACTATCCTTCCTAATACCTAAAAAACCTTCATCTCATCATCCCATCATCTCATCAATCATTCATTCGACGCCAATATATCTCAGCTATTATTATAGTGCGTCGTTGAAACCCACTATAAAAAAAAATCCCGAACAGTTTTATACACATTCTATGACTTAATTTAATCATTCGCAGATGATGAAAAGCCAAAAGTATACATTTTCAATAACCTACACAGACAGCTACTCCTCGGGTTAATTAAATGAACAAATCGGCAGTCATTGACAGTCCACCAGGTTGCTATGGTAACGATTGTTGGACTACTTGACCGACGCCCAAACAATGCCATCCTTCTTTACACTGTGCTCTCGACTCAGTTATAAATAACCACCCAATGATTGACTGCTCACGTGACTCGGCACTTTATTTGGCAGTTGATGGCTCGTTGCCCTCGTTACTCCGTCTCTGCTATACGTGCAGGTATCGCCCTGAAGTGAATTGCACTTCGTTTCGGAGCTGCTTGCTCAGTAGCACGATGTGGTGATACCAACATCATCATCATATAAAGAAGGTGTACCCACTTCGAATAGAAATATTACCGGGGTCAGAATCTGAGTCCATGGTCCCGATTGCCTGTAGCGCAACTATCGCTTTTATATCGAAGTATATAAAACAACAATGCTATACAATGCTATACCCGGCTGAATAGAATTGTTATGATAGCAGTTGCATTTGTTTTCACTGTTCTACACTGTTTTTAAAATGGACATGGCTCGGTGTTGCATAAAATCACGTGATACGACATGATACGTCATAAGGAGTCTAGCTTCCTGCTGGTAATCTTCTAGAATGTGTCGGTCTTTCTCAATGAAAATGGAGTCTCAGAAAAGCACAAATGTTTTGATCGATTCACCAGGTTTTGAATGATTTACGTATAGTCGTCACGAGAAGAAAGCCTTTTGTTTTGATTTTAAAACGTTTTTGATTGCTATGCATATCGATCATTTCCTTGAAAAATGTAATTCGTTCCATGTGAATTTGAATTGAATCTTCAATTCATGCATGTTGCCCACCAAGTCAGACATTAGTTACTTGTATTACTTAAATGTATATGAATTCGAAAAAATATATGATACCGATTCTATTTTTTAGTCTGAATGTTGTTTGGAGCTCCTCCTCTTGCCCACTTTCACCTATACGTACCCCGTTATCGTGAGATTCAACGTCTTTCTACATCATTTTCAGGCCGTTTAAAATCACAATTTTTAACCATTGTATCATAGATGCATCCTGCCTGAAGCGTCCGCATCTCTGTGGGCAAGTTTGATGCACTTTCGGCCTGATTTAACCAACAGGTTGGCTGGAAATAGCTGGGAGGTTATGTATTATTTATTACTTATATAAAATGAATGTGAGCAACTGCCAATTATTCAGCTATTATGTAAATGTGTAATCATCTTTCTGACGTCGTGCGATAAACTGTGTGCTTATAGTGATGCACATAATGTGCAACTGGTTGTGGTTATATCAGTGATTAATTCAATAGCCTAATTAACCCGAGGAGTAGCTGTCTGTGTAGGTTATTGCAAGTGTACTTCTGGCCTTCCATCATCCACAAACGATCAAATCAAGTCATCGCGAATGTAAATAAAACTGTTCAAGAAAACTTCTGAATATAAATGTCTATATGTATATATGTATATATATATAATATATATATATATATATATATATATATATATATATATATATATATATATATATATATATATATATATATATTTATATATATATATATATATATATATATATATATATATATATATATATATGTATGTATATATATATATATACATATATATATATATATATATATATATATATATATATATATATATATATATATATATATATATATATATGAATATATATTCATATATATATATATATATATATATAAATATATATATATATATATATATTTATATATATATATATATATATATATATATATATATATATATATATATATTTATATATATATATATATACATATATATATGTATGTATATATATATATATATATATATATATATATATATATATATATATATATATATATTTATATATATATGTATATATATGATATGTATATATACATATATATGTATATATATATATATATATATATATTTATATATATATATATATATATATATATATATATATAATATATATATATATATATATATATATATATATATATATATATATATATATATATAAATATATATATATATATATGAACATATAGATATGAAATCCAGAAACCAATTTCAACCGAAAGTGCTGAAATGTATCTCATAATTATGTGCCTATTATCGTAATTTTGTATCGGTATGTATCAGCTCTTCACAATTCAAATTGTTTTGGAATTGTTGATAAAAATGATTATGTAACAAAATCATGTCATAAGGCTATGAAGTATTCAAAGAGTCTGTGAATGCCAAACAAGATCTGAGTACATTGATGTGTATGTTACATAGTGTATCACATATTGAATACACATATTACACCTAAATTGGTATTCGCTACAATGCCACCAGGCTAATCTATCCAGCTGTATTGCCAATGAACCTATCACATTGACATTACTTTCAATCTGATTTTCAGACCTATAACCTGAGGGGGGAGTTCCATATTACACAGAAAACAAACTAGTGATATCAAGTCCAAGCCAGAACCTTTACCACTTCATTGCACGTTGTCTAGTGAGCAGCATGAGCGGATTATTAACAAAAGATAAAGGCTTTGCTTTCCAGCGAGGCGAAGAGGAATTCGCAAATAGAAGTGCCTATTAAAATGTTATACTATATCGAGTTCAATTATTTCTAGTCCAGTAACTGGTTCTCTTATATGTGAGATAATGATAAGATCCACGATGATGATCACAGGTGGACGCTCAGCCGTCTCATATGGACTCTTTTTTTTTTTTTTTGATCGTGTGTAAGAATTATTATCATCGAAGTTAACGTGAACTTTTATGTACACTTACGGCCGCTTGATTTTTTTCTTTCGAATTCATATTCAAATAAAAACCAATCAATATTTTGCATGTCATTTTTCACATATGAACTGAAAGGAGGATGGTTACAGACAGCGCAGACATATGATGTCAAACTTGCATTGCTTTTTATTTGAAATAATTAAAATGTGATGATTTTGACCCGTCCAAACGATCCTACTTTCATCCAAAGCTTTAATTGCGGGACAATGATTTTGTGTCAAGTTTCAATGGTGATTTAAAAAAAAACATGAATACTTCAAGTGTTAATCTAGTAGTTTTAGCCAGAACTGGAATTATTCGCTAAAAAGGGAAACAGTAGACGAATTCAACATCCTATATCTAAGTATACTCGGGGACAAATTCGAATAAGCGTGCAGTGGCGCTATTCCATCATCAGCTGGAATGAAAGCTGAGAATGGAATTGACTACACATCTTGCATCGATTGAGACAATGAGGCCGTAAAGAATAGTTGCTCGATTTCCCTACAGCACGCGGACATAACAACTAATGCCCACCAATCAATTCTTGAGTTTTCCGTCCCCGCAAAACGAATTAATTGCGTGTACACTTACGCCAGTAAGTTTTCTCGAGCAGCCAGGATCGATCAGTTTATGTGTCCGCCAGTGTAGTCTGTTGTCAGCAAGTTCGGAATATGGCTGCAGGCAGGATCTAGCTGTTGTTGTTGTTGTTGTTGTTGTTGTTGTCTTGCCGAATCACGGGATATGTGAGTCATGAGAAGAACTAGATCTTGGTTCTCGCTTATTGCGTGTTACCTACTTATGTCACTAGCAACTATGATAGGTAATTAATTTAGATTATTTTAAATTTTGAGAGAGGAAAAGATCCCGCTGTATTATACACTGTAATGTACAGCTATACTGAACACAGATGAATTTCTTTTATGAATACATTTTTTATCATGTTAACTGTGTGTTATTTATCTATTGTTCACATTTTTTTTTCACAAGTAGTGTATGTAATATACCTGAGGCAGAAAAATCATCAAAACAAATTATAAAAAATGAATTACAACTATGAAAAGTATGCTGATCGATTAGGTTCATCACTGCTCGTGTCTCAGTGAGTTAATTCAATTTTGTCAACGTTTTCTGATTGAAATTTTAAATTTCAATAGATCTTTCAAACTATTGAGAACGTACTGCATATTGCATAACTTTGTACTGTTAATTATCTCTCTCTCTCTCTCTCTCTCTCTATATATATATATATATATATATATATATATATATATATATATATATATATATATCCATATATATATATATCTATATATATATATATATATATATATATATATATATATATATATATTCATATATATATCAATATATATATATATATATATATATATATATATATATATATGTATACGTATATATATATATATATATATATATATATATATATATATTCATATATATATCAATATATATATATATATATATATATATATATATATATATATATATATATATATATATATATATATATATATGATTTCAATAGCTTCCTGGTTGACCACCAGTAGGTTATTATAATTAATGATTTTTTTAAAACTGTTTAAAACTTGCGACCTCCCCCGGGACTTGAACCCGGATCTCCAGATTGCCGGTCTGACGCGCTACCCATTACGCCAGAGAGGAAGATCTTCTTGAACAGTTTTATTTGTTGATATCTTTCGTACAGTCACACATTTCTAGACTTGTGGATCACACCCCAAATTGACAGGAAATTGTACTGCCTGATCGACATCTCCCAGCTATCCCAGCTGTTGGGTCATGTGATTTCAATAGCTTCCTGGTTGACCACCAGTAGGTTATTATAATTAATGATTTTTTTAAAACTGTTTAAAACTTGCGACCTCCCCCGGGACTTGAACCCGGATCTCCAGATTGCCGGTCTGACGCGCTACCCATTACGCCAGAGAGGAAGATCTTCTTGAACAGTTTTATTTGTTGATATCTTTCGTACAGTCACACATTTCTAGACTTGTGGATCACACCCCAAATTGACAGGAAATTGTACTGCCTGATCGACATCTCCCAGCTATCCCAGCTGTTGGGTCATGTGATTTCAATAGCTTCCTGGTTGACCACCAGTAGGTTATTATAATTAATGATTTTTTTAAAACTGTTTAAAACTTGCGACCTCCCCCGGGACTTGAACCCGGATCTCCAGATTGCCGGTCTGACGCGCTACCCATTACGCCAGAGAGGAAGATCTTCTTGAACAGTTTTATTTGTTGATATCTTTCGTACAGTCACACATTTCTAGACTTGTGGATCACACCCCAAATTGACAGGAAATTGTACTGCCTGATCGACATCTCCCAGCTATCCCAGCTGTTGGGTCATGTGATTTCAATAGCTTCCTGGTTGACCACCAGTAGGTTATTATAATTAATGATTTTTTTAAAACTGTTTAAAAATTGCGACCTCCCCCGGGACTTGAACCCGGATCTCCAGATTGCCGGTCTGACGCGCTACCCATAACGCCAGAGAGGAAGATCTTCTTGAACAGTTTTATTTGTTGATATCTTTCGTACAGTCACACATTTCTAGACTTGTGGATCACACCCCAAATTGACAGGAAATTGTACTGCCTGATCGACATCTCCCAGCTATCCCAGCTGTTGGGTCATGTGATTTCAATAGCTTCCTGGTTGACCACCAGTAGGTTATTATAATTAATGATTTTTTTAAAACTGTTTAAAAATTGCGACCTCCCCCGGGACTTGAACCCGGATCTCCAGATTGCCGGTCTGACGCGCTACCCATTACGCCAGAGAGGAAGATCTTCTTGAACAGTTTTATTTGTTGATATCTTTCGTACAGTCACACATTTCTAGACTTGTGGATCACACCCCAAATTGACAGGAAATTGTACTGCCTGATCGACATCTCCCAGCTATCCCAGCTGTTGGGTCATGTGATTTCAATAGCTTCCTGGTTGACCACCAGTAGGTTATTATAATTAATGATTTTTTTAAAACTGTTTAAAAATTGCGACCTCCCCCGGGACTTGAACCCGGATCTCCAGATTGCCGGTCTGACGCGCTACCCATTACGCCAGAGAGGAAGATCTTCTTGAACAGTTTTATTTGTTGATATCTTTCGTACAGTCACACATTTCTAGACTTGTGGATCACACCCCAAATTGACAGGAAATTGTACTGCCTGATCGACATCTCCCAGCTATCCCAGCTGTTGGGTCATGTGATTTCAATAGCTTCCTGGTTGACCACCAGTAGGTTATTATAATTAATGATTTTTTTAAAACTGTTTAAAAATTGCGACCTCCCCCGGGACTTGAACCCGGATCTCCAGATTGCCGGTCTGACGCGCTACCCATTACGTCAGAGAGGAAGATCTTCTTGAACAGTTTTATTTGTTGATATCTTTCGTACAGTCACACATTTCTAGACTTGTGGATAAAAAAATCATTAAATATATATATATATATATATATATATATATATATATATATATATATATATATATATATATATATATATATATATATATATATATATATATATATATATATATATATATATATATATATATATATATATGAATTCACGCAGAACGTGTTTCAGTGTTGTAGCATGTAGCACATGAAGATTGAATCAAATTATTATCTAATTAATAATCAACTTTTTTGGCTGGCGATTTTTTTATTTTCAAAATAAAAAAAGGTCGAAAACTAAACTGTTCAGCTTGCGCAAGCTGTATCATTACCAATAAATTTACTGGATTTGATTAATAATAGCGATCAAAGTTAATGTACCGGTTAGACCTCAGATTGATCGTTTAAAGCTAAATCGTTTGGCCTGCGCCGAACAAAATCACGTGAGTACGTCTTACCAGCTGGGAGCAAGTGAATACTCCACTTCTTGCCTAACTCAAGTGGCTATAGTGGTCTGTGTCCAGACATCAAGGCTTTGACATTTCACTATCTTGTGGTTACCTTGCATACATAGTGTAAATATATTATTGGTATATATTTGGACTATGTCTTGCATATACTGTTGGGATGTTCCAGTTTAAAAGCAAAGACCTTGGTTGAAAACTTATTAAAAACCTTGATATAATAAGAAAATACCTCATCAAGGTCTTGGATAATAGGCGAGATTACTGAAAAATAATGGTGGATTGTCATAGATTAATACCAGAAAGTATATTAGGCCTATATAAGCCACAGAGACTTCTTCATATAAAGTAACATGCTATGTTTGTTTGAAATATAATTTCATTCAATCTTTTTGAAATTTCAAAAAGTAGCAAGAAGTGCAGAATAACCATGTATTTCAGTTATCACAATTCTAGACAGTTTAGATGAGGGATTGGTCACAGCTTCATGCATAATTATATTTTCATATATGGACGAGTAAGTTTTTATGAGAAAAAAATTCGGTTCCAATCAGTACAGTACTTCATCTAAATTAAACTGGGAAAATGTATCATTTTTTTGAGTTAGTTCCAGAGACACTTTGAGCGAATTGGTATATGTAGCTTGTGTCGTATATCATTGACAGCATCAATTCATCGGACCATCGGTCTTGTCACCACATACGTACGTTGTTGTTGTTCTTCTTACGTGCAGCCTAAACTTAGATTCATCCAACTAATTCAATCAAACTGACCCAACCTAAACTAACCAATCCATCCAACAGCTCAAACTAATAGATCTAAACTAAAACCAATCTAAGACTTACTTCCGGTCCAACGGATAGCCACTTTGCACATTACTCGATCTTGGCCTAGATGCATGCCACCGCTTGAACGTGTTAAGTGACCAATAGTGAAGATGAGGACCACGGATGCTGAAGACGAATCTCTCGAACTCGTACGTGTCCTCATCACACATGGCCTGATCTCTTCGTTTCCAGCAGCTTCGTTCGGTGTGTGCCACTTCGTACAAATGATACTTACTTGAGAAAAGTATCACATATTGGCAATTTAGTTTGAATTCATTTCGTCATTGCTATGCGTTGATTATCATTACATACAGTGGTGGCCGGAACCTGATAACATTCTTGTAATGAGAATTTTGAATTGTTTCTCCACAACTCACTCAAGTTTTTGCTCCTCTCCATAGGAATGTTCGAAATGTTTCTTATGTTTGAATTGAAATTGAAAAATAATGTCCAATTCAAATGGATATATATATATATATATATATATATATATATATATATATATATATATATATATATATATATATATGTGTGTGTGTGTGTGTGTGTGTGTGTGTGTGTGTGTGTGTGTGTGTGTGTGTGTGTGTGTGTGTATATATTCATGAAATTAGCAGTGTCATAAAATATGTGAACTAGTATGGCAAAAAAAGTAGATTAAACTTGGAATAAGTTTAAAGAATATTGAAAATTTTGATAGCGTCCATTTTTTTCGATGGCGTGAACTTTTAGTATCACATTAATCTGACGTTATTATCATTGTCGATAGCTTTAATCCGAGCCCGAACTAAGATTAAAATTGAATACCATGCAGAAAACATAGGATACAAGACCACTGTGGCTCTTAATTGTTTTGGGACTCAATCAATTCGCGTCTTTTTGATGAAAGAAAACGATCGCAACAAGATTGATCATTCAATTAATGACCCTTACAAACAGAAACAATACAAAAAAATCTATACCATATAATTCAGAGATCCTAGTTAGTTGTGCATCTCACGCAGAGGTGAATAAATATAATTTCTTTCTTTGTCTCTAATACTGGTGTTTATTTATCCTTTCACTGATCTTCTCTCGACATTCCAATGACTTTTGTTGTATAATCGTGACAAGATGCCTCTCATATAACTCGAGATCTGCTCGACAAAAATGCGATCGACGTAACAAAACACTATTCCACCTACCTGGAAACGTCATTGTTAAATCTATATAAGTATATATATTAGAGTTCCAAGTTGAATTCTTCGTTGGTTTCCTTGTATACATACCTTCATCGATGATTCCACCTGATCACATTCCTGGATTGTTTCATTGTGGGCAGGTGGATTCAAAGAATACCTGCTGCAAAATATGATTGAATTCAATTCACTTCATTCTTGCTTCTTCATAGATAGTGATGCAACACTAACGAATAATCGAAATAATTATGATAATATGTAGTAATGAAGAACCAAGACACCATCAGTGATCACCATCATCATCACACAATCAAAGATGTAACACCATCACTCGCTTGTAGATGAAGAAAGAAATTGTGTAGAACTGAATATGTCAGAGCGAAGATAATATATAGGTTGTTGTCATTGGTTACCAGAGACGTGTTTTCCTGAAGGACGGATTAATTGGCCTGTTCGAATTTCAAATATTGGATTCCTGCCAATATTGCAGGATAATATCGATTCTTGTCATGCGATATTGTATCCATACGTTTCGAGACCATATCGAGATTTGTATCGAGAACCTTTTAAAGGAATGCCATTCTTCTCTTTTAATAAGGACATACGTAGGCTAGCTTGTACGTAGGCCTACTTGGTTGCGCGCAATTATGGTGTGCACAATATTTCACAATCAAGCCAAATGCAGGTCAAAACATGGAACATTCTTCAAAATAATCTCACTATCTCCTTGCGATTGGGTATGTTGTAGTGTATATAAAATATAAGTGAAGAGTGAATCGATAGTAGTTTTTTCACTGGTACTTTCAAAAAAATATAAGCTAAAAATATAATGAGCGTTAAATATTTGTGATATTTTTCATTTTCATTCATTGCTAATAAGTACCAATCAGAAAAAAGTAAATAAAACGCACATTTGTAATGCTTCGTTAAACATTATTTTTCTTTTTCGAACTTTTTAATTGAATGTAGTATATTTTCTATACCGATAGTATACCCTTCACATATCCTATTGGTAAATTAAATTCGCCTCATTAAACAAGAATCTTCATCTTTCGATTCGCCAGTGAAATGATTGAATGTTGTGCCGAGGAGGCGTTGACTTTCTCCTGTTGGTAATTGCGTGGCTCTCACCATACACACGGCAGAGGTCATCCCATTAGCGTCCACCTCGTGGTCCTCCACCTCGCCTACGCCGCTCGCTAACCAACTAGCCGGTTAAGAGACCTCTTTACATCTTGCCTACCGGCTTGATTGCAGACGTTCGGGGTCCAAGTTGGCAACGGAAAACCAATCATCGTATTAACCTACAGTTTCCTGTTAGATGATCTATAGTATTCAATGCGTGCTCGTACGAAGAGCTTCAGCTCGTGGTATGTTTTCAACCCTTCCAAAATAATTGTCAAAAATCAACATGTTTTTACCTGTTTTTCTGTTTTTACGATTTTTTCAGAGTAATATAATGTAGAATTGTGATCTTTAGTGAACGTAGAGGCACAGTTATACTCATTGTTGTTTTATTGCAAAAAGAATTAGACTTATTGGTCCTACCGTTTACCCACCATGTGTTGGGAGCTAAAGGCCTGTATTGGCGCTTTTTGTCCTGTTTTGACCGTTCTCTTGAGGTTATACTCATGGGTTGTGAGATGTAAAGTAGCCTCTTAAGAGTGCTAGGCTATCTCAATTGCGACAAGTTTTCTCCAAGCCGATTTTCTTATTAGTTGATAAGCACAACATGTGTGTTCATATTTGTGTTTAGGTGGTGAAGTGATAGGAACAAAACGAACCTGCACCACAAAGCTGGCCTTCCATGAACGCGGTATTCGCTTAGCGGTTTTTAAGCCGCCATGATGATAAAACGACCAATCAGTGACGAAAGTCACGCGATTTCTGATTGTTGAGCTCGCTTCAATTCCACTGCCTTGTGAAAGCTAAACGCAAATCGCGTTCATTGAAAGGCCAGCTTTACCCTGCTTTTGAGTCAACATTTGATAGCCATTCATTTTATTTTTTTTCAAGTTACTGCCTCGTTGTAACCTGTTATCAACAATCATCCCAGTATTGACCTGAACGAAAGAGAAAAATCACGAAAAACCCCTGTCAGGGAGGTCAACCATGGCGGGAATCTAAATCCTGAATGACGGTTCAGTGTGCTAGCGACTCGACTACTCGTCTTAGCTTTGAATACATGAAAGGCAATGAAGACGAACAAGTATGCCTCTTAATGTGTGCCACATCTCGGTGCATGTGCTTGTTTCAATGCTGGGTGAATGGCAGCGTCTTCGACAAGCTGTTCTATGGGCCTTGATCCAACTTCGTGTCTTCTCATCGCACAGCTGACTGGGTCGTTTATCAGTCCGATCGCCCATAAAATACAATGTGATATATAGACTGAGGAGAGAAGTGACTTCAATGCAAGAATGGAGCACTGTCTCTCTCTCTTTCTCTCTCTCTCCCTCTCTCTCTCTCTCTCTCTCTCTCTCTCTCTCTCTCTCTCTCTCTCTCTCTCTCTCTCTCTCTCTCTCTTACTATCTCGCTCTTTCTCTCTCTCTCTCTCTCTCTCTTACTATCTCGCTCTTTCTCTTTCGTCTACAATGTACTTGATCAAATGGATAATATCCTCCTCTAATCCCTAAGTTGAATAGTGTTCGAAATTTAAAATGGGATGTGTGAAATGGAGCTATAGAGAAATGAGAAAAGAAATTGGATTAAAAGTATTCGCAGAGAAGTAAGATGAAAATCAAAAACAATAGAAGTTCAGTCTTTCTTTTAATCCT
The DNA here is from genome assembly GCA_964007535.1 of Brachyptera risi. Classification (NCBI taxonomy): domain Eukaryota; kingdom Metazoa; phylum Arthropoda; class Insecta; order Plecoptera; family Taeniopterygidae; genus Brachyptera; species Brachyptera risi. The sequence goes on along the minus strand of OZ023328.1, from coordinate 14,244,971 downwards.
CATCGGCTATTATTTTAACTCATGAACTGCTCAGAATTTTCAAATGTTATTAATTTTTGTAGAATTGGAATTTTGAAATGAAAATCCATTTCGGATAAGAATTGGACAGTTCGAAAACTGAACAACGAAACGAATAAGTGACACTATTATTGTAGTCCAGACAAAGCAGTAGCTCACCCATTTGGTGGGCGTTAACAATTCTCTACGTTGTGAAAGAACCAATTGAGACGACAAGAAAATATAACCACGGGTTGTCAAAAGTCTTTTTCACATTACTACCATCTGCATGGTAATCCAATTGTAATTCAAGTACAATAAATCTTGAAATAACATAATTATAGCTTTATGTTGAATTTGAGGTATAGTGTCTCCTTTCACCTACTTCTGCTTCCCCATATGTATTATACCCGAACTCGATCAAAGAATGAATTTAAATAGAGATCGAATCACAAAGATATGTCTCTCCCCAGATGTCTCCCCCCTCATCAGATGTCTCCCCCCCTCCTCAGATGTCCCTCCTCCCCCAGATGTCAAGGTTTTTATTCTGAATTGTAATGTTATACCAGCCTGGTAGAACTGATATTACGGGACGTTTTTTTGTCATAAAGTTTCTTTAGTCTGGTCGAATTTCATTCAAATTCTATAGCCAACCTCAGCGAAGAAATAATCCAGTCCGTATGTGCGGTCACAATGACCGCAATGTTGGTTGACCTGTTCCAACCACCAACCTTGTAATATAATACATAGAATGTAATAGCTACCTGAATGGATCGGACAGTAAGCTAACATATTATAATATTAAAAGTAAAACTTGTTTGCTTTTGGAAGACGAACTTTGAAAACGTTGCGTATACGCGTTGCACAATGAGAGAGATATTCATATGAAATGTAATAGAAATCTACACACCTTGGTAACCGATTACGCGATTTTCACCAAAACTTGTCGAACATCTCCATCATTTTTGTCCTTGATGTCTCAATTTTTCTCAAATTTTTTTTTCACTTTTTTTGTCATGTTATTCTCATGGGTAATTTCAAAATTCCAATCATAAATTTCTCAAAATCAATTCAAACGATTGTTTTTTTCTTATTATTAATCGACATCGCAATATATACAATCATTTTTGCCCAATTGAGGCGAAGAGGATGAGTGTAAAACCAATGAGGTTGAATTGTTACCAAAAACTATCTATAGTTCCAAATTAGAGGATGAGTATAATGCGTATAAAGAGTTTCGTGTGAATCGGTTTGACAATGTGACTCGTGGAGCGCACACAAAAACAAACAGAGAAATACCCGATTTGGTTCGAATGGTATCTTTGCAATCACTCATAAAAAAGAAACATGTTTGCTTTTGGAAGACGAACTATTCAGGTTATCGATGACGTAATAATAATGTTTGCTCGGCAGCTGGAGGTTGTCAACAAGGTACTTTCGTCCCACGATCGCCAACCCAACCAATTAATTCATACCAACCCACACGCATGATTAATTCACTTCTTTATCAAGAAAGACAATCTCGAATTCCTCACAGACAATCAATCAATTTCCAATTTCAAATTATATAAAAAAGGCAAATTTACTTTTTCTAAAATTTTCGATGTAATTTCGTCCCACATGAACAGGTAAAGGTATATTCTTTTTCTTGATTTATTCACACAGTCACAATTGTATCTTGTACGCATAGTCGCTTAGTCGGACGCGTAGTCGTGCGACAGAGCATGACTGCAGGACAATTTCAGGCACGTAGTCAACCAGAAAACACTGGGAACCTTCTGGGCCTGAAAGTGACAGGCTCAAACTCATAGACTGGAAGTTATTATGTAGGCCTACTCTTGCAACGGAGTTGAAAAATGAATGAAATAATGAAACGATTTGACTTGTGTAAATAAATAGCTGTGCCATGCTTCAAAACGAAAAGGGTAAATATGAAATTAAAAAAATATTGTGTACTCAGTGTGCTGTATGATATATGTACTGGTGATGTATGTGTATTATAAACCCTGGAGATATATTTGTTTAATAACATTCGTTCAGAAATATGAAATGATTTAACAATTATACATTCGATGAAAACAGTTTCATTTTACTGGGAAAATATTCAAAAATGATGAAGTAATCTGATAGGCCTACATTGAACGTGACGGACATAACAAATGCATGTGGTTCACATTTTGAATACATGAAAAAATATGCACCATCGTTATTTTCTTTCATCCACAGCCTTAATTGGGGAACAATGATTTTGTATCAAGTTTCGATGTTATTTTAAAAAAATCCTATTGGAAGATGTTTTTGGAGTTCTAGATATTTTTAAAAATTACTCAATTTTTAACAATGTACCAAATCTGCCACACTCTTTTCTTCACTAATATTATACTAACATACATTCATCTTTGGTTTGACGACTCACTGTACTAATAATCGGATCTATTAGCGACTATGAATTATGAATGAGATGAAATATTATTTCATAAGGTTTGTGAAACAATGGAAAAGAAAGGAGGCACTGTTCGTTACCTCTCGTAAAGACCTCAAAAGGATGGTCGACCATGACAGGAGTCGAACCCCGGTATCCTGAATGACCGTTCACTGATCTACTTGTCTCAATACCAACATCATGAACCGAATTATATCATAGTTATACATGCATAAGATGACGAACGCAAATTTCAAATTACAGAAATTTCCAAAGAAATTAATAACAGATGATTAAATACTTCTACAAATATGCACTGGCTAGTAATAGTCTGTTATCTGACACCCCTCATGGAGCTTAACGGCCTCATCACTGCGTAGTTTACATTCGTTATTTCCCGCACTCATGTCCACGTCAGCAAGCAACTCGCCACCGCCTCCTCGACCCCGACACGAGACGAGGGAAATATGCAAATTACGTGTGTTTTAATATCATTTAGCTCGTTCACGCCCCCAGGTCTTTGGGGGGTGGAGGTGGGGGTGGAGGGTGGGGGATGGCCCACACAATAAATATTAAAAATGTGGGACTGGTGATGTTTATTTGGTTGGGGGAGGGGAGGGGGGGGGGGGTGACACACTGTCCGTCGTGAACAAGTTTGCTAGGAAATTGAGTTCACTAAATAAAATGAATATTCAATTGGAATTCATCATTGATATTTGTGATTGCAGTAACGGAGAATAAGTTCAAATCTCGGATGCATTTGTGAAGTGTATAAAAAAGTGAAAATTGTGTTATTGGTGGAGAAGCCAGGTTTGTGATGTGGACGATGAGCGTCGATTCAGTGAGATGCAATGTCGATTCACTGAATAAAATGAATATTCTATTGAAATTCATGAATTATATTGTAAATGCAGGAAAGAAAAATATGTTAAAATTTCGGATGCGTTTGTGAAGTGTATAAAAAAAAGTGAGAATTATGTTATTGGTGGAAGTGCCAGGTTTATGATGTGAACGATTAAAAGTGTACGGAATTCGATTCAGTGAAGTTTTTGGGATAACTTTGGAACGACATAAGATAGGCCTATAAAAATTATAATTCAGGGGAAACATGGATATAGGCCTACTCGAATATCTTCATCAAAACCTTCAACTCGTCATTCCACCATTTCATTTTTCATTTGTCCAGCGCCAATAGATCTTAGTTATAAATACAGTGCAAGCTTGAACCTGAGATGAATTTGAAAAATTAAGATTTCGTTTTACTGACCCCCTACCCCATACCAGCGCGTGGATAGTTCACGCCTCCTACTTTCGTCGATACAAAATACAAATATCATATAGCAAATTAAAAAAAAAAATCGATGAGCAGAATTTCTGACACATTTTTTCTGGCACACATCTCTGACAAAATTGATTGTTAAAACTGAGACAATTGCGCACGTACATACGCCCACAAGGCTTATGTTATAATGACCATAATGCTAGTGCCTAAACGAGCGATTCGCCAAGCATGAGGTACATGTGCGTAGCGAGTGACATACATACCAGCCTAATTCACACCGGGCAATTATATCCAAGTATCTGAAAAACATCTGGACTGACTTCAAAAAATGATACGATTCTTTCTTTATTATCATTCCCATCGAGAACTTGACACAAATAATTCATTCTGTTCATGTGAAGTCATACTTCCATCTATTGTATGAACGATGATTATGATATCGTGATATTATTGAAACGTATTATTAATTGTGGTATAAAACTGGAAATACATAGATTAGATTAGATTAGATTGGATTTCTTTATTAATCCACAGGAATTTCCATTTGAAATAATTAAAAATATACAGTAGAACCATCATCATAAGATATTTGAACCTCAGATTTGTGAAGGTATGAAAAAAAGTTGGAAAATTGTAAAAATTACAGTAATATAATTAATCAATATTGAAAATGACATGCACAATGCCACGTAGGCCTATACCACAATAAATATGCATAGAATATAGTACCAGAATCTGAGACTTCCATATACCGGTACTCATTCATTTAGGTGTGTTTTAACAGGATTATATATATAGGCCTACAGCATAATGAGACGTGATACCGACATGTTATTCCATCTCAATTCAATTGACGACTCGAAATAGGCGTGGCTTCACCAGTCAGCCAGTTGGATCATATCACTTGCAGTCATTGCAAGATACCCCGATTGGATATTTGAATTTGACAACAGTTCTAACAGCCGTGTTGATTGGATGGTATGATTTCTGACGTCATGGGGGCGGAGACTGCGAGTCGTCAATTGACCATTGTAGATCGTCCGCCCTCGTGATCTCACAAAATATAAAAACCAATCAGGTGGACAGTGAAGCAGGGGAGAATAGGGAAATAACCAATCAAGGTATCTAAAATGTCCCCTGCTTCTTATAAGTCACGCCCATCTAGATTGGTCAATTGAATGGATCTTTGCTGAAATTTCAAACGAATGAAGAATGAAAGGTTCTGTCGAATTGTTCGATATTTAATTCCGTTAGTCATTTATTTGAAAGAATTGTCTGAATATGAATTCAATTTTTGATGCAATATCTCTTGCCCATTGAAACTACTAATGCTATAGCAATAACTGGTGACTACGGACAAACTCACTCTTAATTATGAAAATTGTTTTCAATCGTTTTTTTAATGGCGATGAATTAAATTCCCACTCGCTGAAGGACTGCAATGGTATAGATTTTAGTGGAACAGAACCATCCAATTTCAGTGACAAATTAATATATTATCGTTCACATTTGACTAATATTCAGCTAAATTGGAGTGGAATGCATCAATGATCGTTTCGCATTTCATTTACGTGAAAGTTTCGCTCCAATTATTTGAGAGGGTGTAATCAAGGTCTTTAACCAAACCCTGTATACACGTTATAATAATACCTGTTGATAATTGTCGTAGTGTTAGTGTTCAGTATTTAGTGTTTGTTGTTTATCGCTGTATAGCGACCAAGATGAGTCACAATAGCAGCTTATTCTAATGACAAGTTCTCCAATTGTTCTCAGGGATAACCTCCATCTTCTGACAGCTATAGTAGATATTGTCTGATTGATTTTCATGAAGTTTGGTCGTTAATTTACTTAATTCTCATATTGGGTTTCACGACACACTGTACTGGTGACCAAGATCCATTGGCATCGGTGAATTATATGAGATGGTTTAGAAATATGGAAGAAAATTAATTAATTTTTTTTTTACTCGGTTGTAAACTTCCATAGTGAACCTAAATGACAAAGGAGAACTACGAAAAAACCTCAGTATGATGGTCGACCATGTCTAGAATTGAACCCCGCTCTCCTGAATGGTGATTCAGCGTACTAGCCACTGGTCCATCCACCTCAGTAGGTCAGTCGTAATAAAAATGAAATAGAATATTTCATTTATCAAACTATAAACACTCAGTATACTTAACCACATATAACTTCTTATTGTGAACAGTTATACGGAAACAAAAATAATTACACCATAAAACTGAACATCAAACTCTGAAACACTTAACAGTAAGACAATTGTGAATGGCCCTCGACAAAGTGATTCGCAGCAGACATTCCTTGTCCGGTTGTACTTTGTTTCCAGCCATGACGCTTGTTTGTCACGATGTTGTACTCCGGTTGATAGCAGATAACCCACGCCATAACTCTCCTCAAGAGTAATTACTCTGCAAACGACCAACATAAGACGTCTAGCTGAACTGCAAGAATGTTCTTCTCGGACCTGACTCTTGTCGAATTATCAGACTTCAATTCAAGACTGAGACGACTGGCCGAGTGGTTTATACACTGAACCGTCATTCAGGAGATCAGGTCGACCATCCCGACAGGGAGGAAAGGAAAGTCCCTGCGATCGTTTATATGTTATATTGACACTGGACATCACTGTGGATAGGTCCTCCTTAAGCGAGCGTGGAAGAGATGTTTTCGTCATTGTCTCAGTGTTTGACATTATTTCAACGGAGTAAAGAAAAAACTTTCGAAATTTCCCACACATTAACCATGATGATTATTGTTTGCTTAACGACCCCACCAAACACTACTTTATTTGGGAGTACGAATGGACAGGTGATAATGAAACTATGAAGTGATGATGAGTGATGGGACGTTTACTCACTGCAATGCTTTATGCGGGACTCGAACCAACGCCCAACGGTGGGTGACCAGTTACTGAAAGCAATGAAGAGCAAACCCAACATTACTGAATAATACCGAAATAGAACTGAGTTGAAAGGCATTCCAACGCATTCTATAATATATATATATATATATATATATATATATATATATATATATATTTGTTATCAACACTAAAATCTTGGAATGCGATGCTTATAAGCCAATTAAGGCAATGAATGAAGTATTATGACAGTTGAGAAGCGGCACCTCTTAGTTGCTACGAGGCTGAGAGGCGGTCGAATTAAAAGCCATGTAATGAGACTGAAAGTTGTCCATTGGTTGTTTTCTTATGGTCATCATGGTCATTGCGCTTAGTCAACCAAACTTTATGAATCAGTGGCACATAGATATATTTGTGACACGTACCAATATATTGGATTTTATCAGAAAAATAACTCTTTGAAATATATAATAATAATAATGGTTGTTTATTTTTCACACATTCACATAGAACAAATCAAGTTCACACTTTCCACAAAGCCTAAAACAAGACTTATTTGTGGATTACACGTCAATTGACCACTAGTGATAGGCGTGGCTCATCGCCAGGGCCACCTTGATCCATACTTCATGTGGGAATTTAGAGATACTCTGATAGGTAAATTTGAAATTTCTCACATAACAAAGCCCATTTGATTGGATGTTCTATTTGTGACGTTTATGGGCGGGTCAATCACTAGTCGTCAATTAAAAATAAGAATGAAAACACCAACTGTGTCTATGAATAATATAATGCATAAATTAGAAAATTATCATTTTTCAATATTAACAATATTCAGAATATTAACAAAAGTTAATTAACAAAGTTGAGTCTTTTACTCAACCAATATCTAGAAGGAAAAATGAAAAAAATCAGAATGAAAATAGAAATGAAAAGCAATTACTAATTCACTTGATTTACTTGGTTACTGAATTACTTTCCAATTTAGGTAATTTCAAACTAAAACCTAACCACATGGAAATTGTAACTAATTCTGATGAATTTCTGAAAACATATCATAAGAGTGTTTTAAAATGTTCGAACAATTGGCCTGTATTTTTTTTATCATCACAATCAATCACGTCAATTGTAAAGAACAAAAAAATGTTGATATGATATACCGGTATATTTACAAGAATGTAGAATATATATTAGTATTATCACAATATAATATAAAGAAAACTAAGTACTTTACATAATACTGATTCGCCCAGAGTGGTGTTTGGTGTCCCTTGCTCGTTATCTCATTATTTCTGATATTCCGTTTCTAAGAGCTACTTCCAAGTCAGTGGCACCTTGACTTGTTCTATAACACATATTTACCCAAACTTCTACGTTATTTCATTTAACAAATAAGATGAACAAAATCGGGTGAATAATATGGTATTTGAATGATCTATGGAACATTTCCATTGTTTACGTGTAGGGTTTGCAAATAACTGAAATATCAATGCCCACGTGCCGTGCCTATATCACTTTAACGTGGCATTCTATTACTCTACAAACAGAACATTTGTAACTGACTTATTTCTATATTGACTCAGCCAGGGCTTTCTGTATACCTGTAGAGATATAATGTGGATTCATGATACTAATCAATTAAGATATCCTTATTTCAAAATCAATTATTCAGTCATTAAGTTCATTCTCGACAGATTTTTTCATAGCTGCCACAAATTTCAATCATAGTTGTTTTTCTTTAATGAAAATAAATGAGATGAAACTGATGAATGTTACTCACAAACAACAATGCGAATTCTAAATTTTTAAATTCCTTGCAATTTAAAATTCAATTATATCTGGATGTGTATTTAGATTCGAGTACCACTCAGAACACCAATTGGTGTGGGAAAAAAATCATTCATTTCTTTTGGTGATCAATAATCATAATCTCAAAAAAGTACGAACTATTATCTCATAAAATCTCAATGTCTTTCTTATTTAAACTATGGGCACTCTCTTTTTTGTGTCGGTCTCAGGAAATATGAGCAACTGAAAGAGACAATCCACGTATAGCCATCCTCGGTAGCTCGGTCAGCTGAGGCACCGCTTTAGAAATTGGAGTCATCGTTGGGCGTGGGTTCGAGTCCCGTATGAGTAATGGGCTTTTTTCAAATGTCCTTTCTCTTATCATCACTTCATATTTTCATAATCACCTGCTCATTTGTACCCCCGTATAACCTAGCTGTTGGTGGGGTCGTTGAGCAAACAATCATCATCGTCATCATATATCCACGAGAGATGAAGGTTTCCATCGACCGTCTTCCCCATTCAACACCACTATCGCACGGGTGGTTCACGCCTTCATATCTCCCAAACACAATACCAGCATTAAGTACCAGTAGGATATTCAGTTCCTTCACACAATTCCTCACACAGAAACCCAGCAAATTCTTTCCTACTATTTAGTGAATTATCTTTTGTTCTTCTTACATGCTAATAAAGTATTCATATCCACACTTCTGCTCACATAACCCTGATGACTTTGTATAAAATTCAAAACACAAACGACACGGTCTTCAAACTTTATCCCTGGCAACATCTTCATTTTTAAACCATATTACAGTTGCATAATTATTCATTTCAATGCTAACAAAAGAACAATACCTAGAGGTAATTATAATATCACACGATGAATTATCTAAAAACCTTGTTAGTAAAAAAATGCAGATTTGGCAGGGAGATTTAAAGTTGAACAACCGTAAATAATCGTAACCACTGCTAGATGAATTTTAGAATGTCTAATTACTATTATAATAGTTATTGTTAAACAACTTGACATGCTCTCAACACGCATAACCATATTATTCGTTGGATTATGTACATAATTAGAGGTAAATTCCTTCTCGTGATATATATAGACAGAGTTCTGCCAGAATGAATGCAAAAGGGTTTCATGAATACATTTATAAATGGTTAAATATGAAAGAATTGTTTATTGCACGTGCATTTCATTATTTATAAACATAATTTCCATAATCCAATTGCATCCATGACTATTGCGATGAGTTATCTTCACCGCGGTTTTGCTGAGATGAAGGAAGAGGGAAGTGTGAATTATTATTTTTTTTAATTTAATAATGTTATCAAATATTCAAACCTTCTCTCGTTTTGTTATTAAGTGTGTGTTTTGCATATTGCTTGATGGTTGATTGCAACGATGAATAATTACTGTTTGTGGGAAGCTGGGAAAATAATGCATTAAACATTGGATGACAGGGTAAGTGAAGCTGCAATGTGGGGCTAGCATATCTGATACGCGGTTCGATTCTCGGAGTAGTGAACGATTCCGAACAAATGTTATATATATATATATATATATATATATATATATATATATATATATATATATTTATGTATATTATATATATATATATATATATATATATATATATATATATATATATATATATATTAAATATATATATATATATATATATATATATATATATATAATATATATATATATATATATATATATATATATACATATATATATAAATATATATATATATATATATATATATATATATATATATATATATATATATATATACAAAAAATATTATTTTGAATTGTTATTATGTTATTTTCATCAATTTATCATATGATCACGAATCCTGGCTCAATTATAGGCAATATGAAAAAGAGAGAGAGAGATAGAGAAAGAGAGAGAGAGAGAGAGAGAGAGAGAGAGAGAGAGAGAGAGAGAGAGAGAGAGAGAGAGAGCGAGAGAGAGAGAGAAAATGTGTGTCTGAATTGATCACAAAATTCAACAAAAAAAATCTCGTAATGGTGCCCCCTTCACCTATGAAATCGGATCAAGTAGAATTAAATGAAAACTTCTATCATTTACATTATACTAATTCAACAAGGAAGTATTTTATTATCCCGTACCATACATAATCTGGTTACAATCACAATGTTTCTTTTTTCTCTTTTCGACAAAAAAAATTAATTCACTGTTGTCAGCAAACGAGCCTTATGTAAAAAGAGCTCAATTTCATCCTTGTATCCACGAAATAAAAAGGCACGAAACCCCCGCGCTCTATTGGTGTGATATAGGGGGGACGATCAATCGGAACCTTCATCTCTCGTGTTAACAACTCACACACGAGATATAGAGGCTCGAACCACCTGTGCGATGATAGTGTGAGATAGGGGGAACTCCCGCTCGGAACCTTCATCTCTCGTGTCAACAACTTACACACGAGATATAGAGGCTCGAACTACCTGTGCGATGATTTTGTGATATAGGGGGAACTCCCGCTCGGAACCTTCATATCTCGTGTTAACAACTCACACACGAGATATAGAGGCTCGAACCACCTGTGCGATGATAGTGTGAGATAGGGGGAACTCCCGCTCGAAACCTTCATCTCTCGTGTCCAACAACTTGCACACGAGATATGGAGGCTCGAACCACCTGTGCGATAATAGTGTTAGATAGGGGGGACTGTCGCCCGGAACCTTAATCTCTCGTGTCCAACAACTTGCACACGAGATATAGAGGCTCGAACCACCTGTGCAATAATAGTGTTAAATAGGGGGGACTGTCGCCCGGAACCTTCATCTCACGCTGACCCAAGTACAGTCCTTGGTCCGTAACCACGGCATATCACGATGCGTGAGGTTGGTGTCGTGCGGAGATGGTCCGTGGGTTGAACCACATTCCACGCATTCCGATGCCGGGTAGGCAGGTAAGCGTGAAGTGACGAGACTAATGCAGCGTATCCATAGGCACGCTGACAGGACAGGCCAGATGGGATTCATTCGACTTTACATCGGTCTGAACCATGACAAGTGTACACTTGTCATGGAATCTTTATGAAATCCATTGGAATCTTCTTAGAATACCTTGAAATCTAGTGAAATCTCCCTGAAAGCGCTTGAAATGTTCTCGAAATACCTTGAAATCCAGTGAAATCTCCCTGAAATCTCTTGAAATCTTCTTGAAATACCTTCCAATCCAGTGAAATCGCCCTGATATCTCTTGAAATCTGAAATCAGATGTACACCAAATTTACTAGTTGTTCACCCCTCGCTCGGCTTACGTGCGTTTACTTACGTACAGCTTGGTCTCATATCAGATGGTCTGATCCAAAATTAAGGGGAACCCACTCAAATAATAACATTTTCGGTGTCAATGTAATATATAAACGATCACAGTGACTGTTCGTCTGGACAGATTGTAGTGAAATTGTTTCTCAACATTCAGAAAAGTATCTTCCGAGAAATAATGTCGATCCATATCGAACATTCACAATAGGTTATATGTTATTTGTATGTAACGGTGAGGTAAATCGATGACAAAAATATGATGAAAATATCGAGTGTTAGCTATAGTGATCTTTCCACCTTTGTTATTATAAAATGTGAGTCATTAGTACTCTTGACAAATATTGTCTGCATCGTATGATGTATCTGTTAATTGTGTTTCTTGCACTGTTCAAGTTTTATTATCATTTTATATCTGTGAAATCACTCTGGCGGGAACTTTTTGCTCTATGGAAAAACTGAAGACGCATTCAAATTTCAATTTTAATAAAATCTACTCACATTTAACAGCATCTTTTATCACATTCTATGCGTGGAGTGCGTATTCACATTGTCTATACTAGTTGTAGTGCGTATGATGTAAGTCCTTATAGTTTCTTCAGGATGCAGTTTAATGTAGCCTGATCGATCACTTTATGTGGAGGCAAGTGTACATACAGATCAGTTGGAAGATTATTAGAGGAATTTACTTACCTGCTTTCATATGCATGACCACGATGAGCAATCAAGAAGGAGCAATAACAAGAGATAGAGAATTGTCTGGCTCCAGAGCGAATAAAAACAGCAAAAAGTCGTGCGTTGTGTATTCAATTATATGTATGTATTTGTAATGATTGAATAAGATGGTCGTTAATTATTAACTATATTAGTTGAGAATATATGAACATAAGATTCGAGTTAACTACAACGACTAATGATGGGCGTGGTTTATTAATCGACCATCTAGATCCATGCAACGTGAGATATACAGATTGTAGATTCAGAATTCATTATTCGAATTGAATTAATTTCAATATCGTTTCACTGAAGTCCAGTTTATGTGACTGCAAATGTACATATTATCCTGTTCAGAAGTGGTATATTTTTCGAAAATCATATATATATATATATATATATATATATATATATATATATATATATATATATATATATATATATATATATATATATATATATATATATATATATATATATATATATATGTATGTATATATATATGAATATATATATATATATATATATATATATATATATATATATATATATATATATATATATATATAAATATATATATATATAAATATATATATATATATAAATATATATATATATATATATATATATATATATATATATATATATATATATATATAAAGATATATATATATATATATATATATATATATATATATAAAGATATATATATATATATATATATATATATATATATATATACATATATATATATATATATATATATATATATATATATATATATATATATATATATATATATATATATATATATATATACATATATATATATATATATATATATATATATATATATATATATATATATATATATATATATAGAGAGAGAGAGAGAGAGAGAGAGAGATAAATATATATATATATATATATATATATATGAATAAATATATATATATATATATATATATATATATATATATATATATATATATATATATATATATATCGAAGAAGTACATTAAGATATGAATTATTCATATTTCATCTTGAAAATATTCAATAATTCGAACCCAGTTCAATCAACTTCTGCCATAGGCCTATACTTGTATGCACAAACGAACAATATCCTCTATCAACATAATGAAACAGAAATACCAACCTATACTTGTTTATAGCTGTGGTATTTTCAGGACATTATGATTATTCAGGACGAAGTTCACAATAATGAACGCAACTACATTTTTCAAGAGCTGCAGCGAAATCATATTTCAGTACCAAAGTTTCCACCCTATTATATTTAGTTAGTATACGACCCTTCTCATTTTGTGGATACAAGTAAACGAGAAGTAAGGATGGTAAATTTTCCACACTTTCCGTTCACCATGCATGCAAAGTCCAAGATCCAAGTCCAAAATATTACTATCCATCACCACATGAACCGCAGACACGTTAAATAAAACAAACATTCTTCTACATACATTCTTAAAAATAAAATATCCTTTCCTCTATTTGCATGAAGTAGTAGTGACAAGCAACGGACGTTTTTTCTTGTTTTCAACAGCTTATTTTGACAGCGTTTCACACTCTCAAGTGTCGAGTCGATGTGAAAGTGGTTGGGGGGGGGGGGGAAGAAAGGGGGGGGGGTGCAACGGTTGAGCGCCACCTCTAAGCTCTATTATCATCGCTCGTTGAATGGAGATATAGAAATATTCTCACTCTAGAACACAATGTTCACTTGTATCATCGAGAGATGAAGGCACGAACCACCCGCGCAGCAGTGTTAAGCGATAGGAGGGACGGTCAATCGAAACCACCATCTCGAGTTGATACAAATATCTAAAGTTGTATCCACAAGAGATGAAAGCGCGAACTACCCGCGCGCCATTAATGGAGGATACAAATAACGGTCGATCGCAACCTTCAACTCTCGTGGATACAAGCTAGACACGCTGAAGATGAAGGGACGAACCACCCGAGCGCTGATGTTGTGGGATAGGAGGACGGTCGATCGGAACGTGAAGACAAGTCTGGTGAGAATAGGTTCGATGGAGCGTCGCTTGTTTTTATGTTGAACCTCCTAATCATCGGGTTGACAGCTGGGTAACGTAGCGCGTCGCGACGCTATGGACGCCGGCGAAGCGTGACGGAAGATAGAGTGCAGCGCTGAGCTATGAAAGACTAAACCCTGTCAGATTCTAAAACATTTGCCGTTATTATGGTGTATTCAATGTGGTACAAATTATCTCTATATATACTGAATATCTGTATGAATCAATGCGTGCTATCTAGATATGATAATTCAGATATTTTAATATATATATATATATATATATATATATATATATATATATATATATATATATATATATATATATATATATACATATATATATATATGTATATATATATATATATATATAGAGAGAGATAGAGAGAGAGAGAGAGAGAGAGATGAATACGCATATAGATATACATATATATATATATATATATATATATATATATATATATATATATATATATATATATATATATATATTTATTTATATATATATATTCATATATATATATTTTTTTATATATATATATATATATATATATATATATATATATATATATATATATATATATATACATATATATATAGATATATATATATAGATAAATACGTACATAAATACGTATATATATATATATATATATATATATATATATATATATATATATATATATATATATATATATATATATATATATATATATATATATATATATATATATATATATATATATATATATATATATATATATATTCTTACATAGAAAAAAAGACTCATGCTAGGTATCAACAATATTCTACTTAGTCTCTATCTGAGAGTTGGTGAAAATAAACGGCATGGGTAACCATGGTGATAACAACTTTAAACGTACTACCGGTCCCACGTCGGTAATTTCCTTTCCGTAAGGTACAGGTCTGTTGAATTGAATATCGAAATGAAATGAGCCATAGATCTTTTCAGAGCTAGTATGTCTATGAAAATTTTGAAGTCGCCAAGTTATTAAATATTAAATATAATATACCAGTATAATATAATTTAATATGTAATATATATATATATATATATATAATTGTATATTTAAAATGGAATAATATTTAATATGTATAATTTAATATGTAATATATATATATATATATATATATATAATTGTATATTTAAAATGGAATAATATATAATATGTATAATATGATATAATATAATATAGTATAATATACTATACCATTTGGTATATTGTTTACAAAATTATAATGATAAGTTTCGTACTTATGAGGAATGGACCAATCACAGTGATCTCATTGATTCCTCATAATGAGATTCACAATTTCAGTATAGTTGTAAAACAAAAGGACATTATGATTAATTATGTGCATTCTAAATGAGTTCCCCTCGAAGCACTTAAATCCATTAAATGCATTCTCACACGTGCTGTCCGTCCGGTCATTAGGGGCACGTGACTTTGACAGCTTGGATATTAATTACTGTACTGTAACAAGACAAATAAATTGAAATTATTTTTACATTGTGAATTTCTTCGAGTGATCACACAATAACCATGGAAAATCATATTAGAATCATGATCTCATAATCATCAAGATCCTCGCAATAATCATTGTATTCTATAATTTTATTTAAATGTTATTTCATAATTTGCGAAAACGTATTTCGATTTGCGAATGCCGAATTTGCATTCATAGTAGGCCTGATTGTTTTCTATTTAGAATGATCGAAGTGGGGTGGTAAGGTCGCCCCTGTGGTGAAGCCCGTCCAAAAGCGTTCCTACTTTCAACCACAGCCTTGATTGGGGAACAAGGATTCTGGATCAAGTTGCGCTGTTCATAAGAATAAATCATAAATCATAGAATATTTCTTACCATTTCCATATTTTTTCATTCACAATTTAAATATTTGTTTTTTGCCCTCAACTTTTCTGGTTGTCACGATGAACCCGACAAACATGATGTTTTGTTATACTCCCGTCATATGATCCATAACTTTATTTCGTATTTCAATATAATTCATTATATTCAGTGGCGAATACTGTAAATATATTGGGCTCGTTTCAATTAACGACTCTCAGTCTCCGCCCCCATGACGTCAGAAATCATGCCGTTTAATCAACAGGGCTGTTAGATTAGAAATGTAGTGAAATTCAAATATCCAATAGGGGTATCTTCAAATGACTACAAAATTAATGATATGATCCAACTGGCCTATTTCGAGTTGTAAATTGTACACCATTGCAAAAAGCATCATTTTCTCAATGAAACTTGGCTTCTTCTTTTGACATCACAGCTTTTATATACGCAATAATAACTCCATATTTTCATTATCATCAGACATTTGATTCTACAATTTCACAAGTCTTGTTTTTTGGGAGAATTCATATAAATACGCGATTATAATACGTGATATCACGTTTCTATTCATATGTAATGGATTATACAAATCAAGTTTTTTCTTCCTTTAATCTTTGTGACGTTTTGACAATGACACATAAGTTTTATAAGTTTTCACATTAATTTATACCATTTGTTTAAAAATAACCCATCATATATCACACATACACACTACT
>OZ023328.1:14112949-14222949 GCA_964007535.1 Brachyptera risi | reverse complement strand
TCAGCTTGTTAGTTCTCTGAGTTTAGGAAAATAAGTATTGTCATTATTCTAGTTTCATGAACCTTGTGATGTCCTTTGAATTTCAGAAATTGAATACCCTGCATCAGTTATCAGGAATGTGAGGTATTTGGAATTAAACACAAGAACGCTTTCTATATACGTTATAAAAAGCGATCGTTTTACATAGCATCACCATACCACTATTGAAAGAATGTTCAGTTAAATTGAACTGGAATAATTTAAAAGCAAATAAAAATCTTTTATAATATATGCTCATCGCTTTTTACCTCACACCGACTATATTCATTAAACGTATATTATCTATCATTCATGTAGCATGTAATCTATAGTTCAGTATCGGGTATACACATATGCACTTAAATGCAATTGCATTCGCATCGGTTGCAATACATCAACACTTGATGCACCTGGTTCGATCGTTTTTATTGCATTTCCAGAGAATTTCTTCGGATGTGGCGTGAAACATTTTATAGTTATAGACTTGTATCCACGAGAGAAGGTTCCGAACGACCGTCCCGCCTATGGCACAATACTAACGCTAAGGTGGTTCGCGTCGTGGATAGAGTATATTGCCGAACATGAAACTATTTTGTGAGTTATTTCAACCTTTATTGGTTGAAATACTTTTTGTTTGTACCTTCTTGCATTTAGTGTCATGTTTCTCGATTTATGAGAAGTATTCACTTCCCTCCGCGTGCTATTAGGAGACCTACTTGGAAAACCGACCAATGATGAGCTGGATAATTGACGACTCGAAATGGGCGTGGCTTTACCAGTCGGCCTTCTAGATCTATATCACTTGAGGTCATTTGGAGACACCCTGATTGGATATTTGAATTTCACCTCAGTTCTAACAGCCCCGTCGATTGGATGTTTTGATTTGTGACGTCAATGGGACGGAGAATGCAAGTCGTCCACTCTGAGGCAGCACGTGTAGCCAAGAATTCTTTGCAGTGATACTAGTACACATGCGCTATTGTCAGACAATAACCTGAAAAAACTAAATTCACCTGAATTCATCTAAACCAACTGATCTAATCGATCTAACCTAACCAAACTAACATTCACATCCCACAAATATTCTTGTGTTCAGTTTGTCTTCACCTAAAAAACCATAATTTCAAAGATTTTCGTGAAACGAAAAATCATGTCTATATAGCCACTTTGATAATGTTATGGAATGTATTCGACAGTAAAAGTAACAATAGAATGCATTCCTATGAATACAATGTGCATAACGACGGTTAAGGGCTACAAAAAACTGTCAACAATGTAGCATTTCCAATTAATAAATGGCATTGTTAAAATATGCGCGCGCACTAATTGAGTTCCACTGTTTACCACTGACAGCGTATAGGCCTACAACTATCATCCAACTTTTTCTGTTTCATACAAATCTTCATGCATATTTTGATTTTGGAATCGCTCACTCGATTGAACTTGTCAAACATTTCTCCGTCATTTGTGACTTGACCACATTCTGATAATACATTTCCTCAATTTGGAAATATTCTTTCTATTTGTATACGCAAAGTTATTCATATGTTGTTTTTTTATATCAATCATCAATTTCTTATTATCTACCTCACTGATATTTTTTGCTTCTGAGTATGGACCAAAAGAACGACAATTATTTTGACATTATTTTTCATTAAATAGGTCCTAATATAATCACGAATTGTGATCAGTATTCATAATTCAATTGGTACACGTCTGTGAGGTTTCTTCTTTGTATGGGATTGACTTAAATTTCCAAGAAAGAGGAGGAAAGTATTCATGCCAATCTACGCCCCATCTGATGAAAGTAATTGCATCTTCTACTAATCGGATTGTGAAATAAATATGGCACAGAATTGCTCAATTGAACAGCTAGGTCTGAAACGTATATTAAACCAATGAAGAGAGAAAAGGGAGAAAAAACTATTATTGCATTTTCCATAGAGAAGTCTTCTCGTCACAAAATTATCAATTCATTATTCCACAACAATCAGTCTTCAAACGAATGGTAAAACTCAGTGTATGCGTTTTAAGACGAGTAAGATATTCATATGAACTTCATTGAAAAGCTGTGCAGAGAGCTGTATTTAGAAACTACCAAGTCACTGCCGTCCTTCTCTCATTTATTTCACTTTTTGTTGGTCTTCAGCTTCAATTGATCTGAATGATTACATTCTGATGGTTTCTTATACAAATGGCTGATCCAATTTATGTAAAACTTGAGAATAATATGTATCATCCTTGTCATTAAATTCCATAAATATTTGAATGAATTCGAAGAAAATATTTCCACCATCTCTGTCGTCATTTACCAAGGCCGATATATCTTCGTTAACATTACAGTACGTCGTTGAACCTGATATAAATAAATGATAAATACGTTATTGTGTTGATAGAACGGAAGAATTTCAGAAAAGTAGTTGGATACATTAATGAATTAGGTACAGATTTTAAAAAATAATGTATATATGTATACAAAACTCATGATAATAACATGAATTGATGAAATTAGAGAAAGTTTGAGTGGGTCTAACATAACTGATTACTAAGAATACAGCAGCTATACGTGTTCCATAATAATTCACATTTGTTTTGTTTGACGTATTGTTCTGCCTAGCCTATAGCATATATATTGAAGTGTTCGAGCGTTAGGGTGCCATTACATATCGTTGGCGTGGTTCCAGTGTCGATTAATCTCGTCGATACAATTCAACACCTGCCCCCGGTCCACCCCCAACCACCCCCGCCCCCAACAACCGTCAGCCCCAGACGCTACGTGTAGTGTTACACTGTTTTTATCAGATCAATTGGCGTGCATCGATGATCAACGACACGGCACGTCATTTGAGCTCGATGATGAACGGTACGGCACGTCAGTTTGAGCTTCGATTCTAATCAAAATGTGGTGAACCCAAATTACAAGTGTTTTTGTTATACAGTACAGGGAGTTTGAAAAGCTACCCTCTTGAATTAATATCTGTATTATCAGTTAGCTACTGGGTACAACGCTTATTATTAATCTATCGAAGACATATAATGCAGGCGATAGACTTATTTAAAAAAAGAATTTTGAAAAAGTGAAGAAAAAGAACGACAGTGAGAATAGAAATCTGGACGGCTCACAGCATGATTAGTTGGAGAAGTAAAAAGAAGGCTGTGGAAAATAAATGAAGAGTAAAGTATTGTAACAATGAATATGAAGGATAACAATGGGAACAAGAATGCGTAGTATGAAGATTTTAAAGCAGATTTTCTTTCGAATTTTAGCTAGTCTGTAAAGAAGAGAGATAGTTATATTGAAATTGTTGGAAAAATACAGAACAAGTTTACCTTCTGAGACATTGTCTGTTGAAACATGGAAGATGGTTGATTCGTTGTTGATTGTCAATTTCTTCGTTGTTTTTTCAGAAGAGCCAATAAAAGTGATTTTAAATCTGGTGTTTCTACTTCTTAGGACTAGGATGAAAAAAAAGTGACTTTATAATGAAATGTTGTCCAAAATCTATTTCAGTTGACATGATGCGTAGTTAGTAGAGCCCACCCATCTCTTGTATAGCATAATTTTAAGCATGGATAACACAAGAGAAACAACATTTCTCACACTGTCAAAAACTAGAGCAAAACGAAGTTGACGCTATAATGAACAAAGTTATGTTGTATATTCATTATTTATATTTTTGTAAATTGAGTTTTTGAAACTTTTTCCAACACCTTTCACCTCTGATTTTGTATTCAGTCGTCTGAATAAATGATATTGTTAGTCTATGGAATTAGTATATTCAAGGTTACAATTACTTTCATTTTAATAAAACAAACTATAGATGAACAGTTAACACTGGCGCCAGTGTAACTGTTCAAAAACCAGTTTGTTCTGTACTTTTTTCCAGATGAATTTATATTCCTGGCGTCTAATCTTTTCCTTTTTATGATTTATAACGGTTGTAAATTAGCAACCACTTCTACCTCGAATAGAATGTGTATAATTCACATCTATTATTCTCACTTGAAACACTAGACTGTTTTATTTCTCTGAGAACATCGTTTTCAAAGCTGGGCATCAATAATTGCAAGAACCAGATACGTTTCCTTCCTAGAGACATTTTCTTGTCTGTCAGACAGAACCGAGAAAAAGAGAAAGAGAGAGAGATGCCAATTGAGTGAAGTGGTTTGTTTTTCACTCATTCCATTCTTATGTCAGAATGTCTCACTTACACCGTACACGGCAACTTTTAAGTTTGCCATCGCTCCGTTGAGTGGGGTAACAAAGTCTGTATCGAGTTTCTTATTGGATCGATGTTATATCTTCATCGATACCCTATACCTTGGAAGTCATTGGTTGATATATAAGACTTGCAATTCGTGGAACTCGACTGTTACTCTGTCTGTCTTTCTTTCACATATCTTTTCTCTCTCACCAACAAAGAAAAAAGTTTTAAAAAAAAAGAAGACCAATGTACTACATTGCAATGTGGGAAGTGTATTGGCTTCCGTTTGGCTCGGACGGAGAAGGCACTATATACTTTGAAATCTGTTGCTAGACAGACGCGGGTTCAAGTATCGCTGTATGCATGGATTTTTATGAACATCCTTTCACCTTTCATCACTTTGTCTTTTCATTATTGCCTACTCGTATCCCTATACAACTCAGCTGTTGGTGGGGTTGTTTAGCAGCATTAAAAAAGTACATTTTTGAGCGTTCACTTTATCGTACCGTATACCTATTGAGTTATCGGGTGTTGTCATAAGATGACCAATCATTTTGAAATTGAACTCAAAATAACATAAACTAGAACAAATTTCATTTCAAAAGTAGAAAAACTATCCAGATGGACCATGAATGAAAGCGTGTAACCTCATTTGTGGAGGTGCCGGATTCATTATTGAAGGGCCTGGTTTATTGGTGGAGGTGCCAGGTTTGTTGGTGGAGGTGCCGAGTTTGGTCGTTCCTGACGACCGCTTTCTTCCTTTCTTCTTTCTTCGCTATTCTCTTCCCTCATGCAGTTTTACCCACATTTCCAATGGAATATTATTATGACGCTCGTACACTGTTCGAGTGTTTTATTTTTATACTTCACTATCTCCGTCTTCAGCAACCTTCAACCTTTTATTTCTTCCAAGTTTACCTATTCAATCTGCAATTTCGAAGAACAAGAGAATGTTCAATACTAGTGAATGAAATCCCCGTGTATGTTTTACAAATAGACGACCACCAATGATTTTATACTCTTCCACTGCATATGAAGAATTTATTATTCTCAGTGCTCAAATATAGTCAGGGATACGCATTCTTCTATATTAAAAAAAATCGTTTCGGTGGTACCGAAAGTTGGCTATTGGTTTTCATGTTGGTCACCATGGTCACTGAACTCATCAAGTAAACTTTATAATTCACTGCCATCTAGATATTTGTAGCACTGCCCCATAGAGTCCAAAGTGCTCTCGACAATGATGGACGTCTGGTAAAGGGAAATGGAAATAGATTCAAATATCGAACGGAAAGTGAACTCGAGAAGGGGATGACGAATGTACACACAAAGTGTACCAATTTCCGTACAGAGTTTTGTTTGCACAAGCAGTCAGTTATATACGTCCATCCACCCAACGAGAGATGAAAGATTCCGAGCGACCGTTCCCCGTATCACACACCACTGGCGCACGGGTGGTTCGCCCCTTCGTCTTTGGTCGATGTGTGCGAGCTTTCGAGTGGGAAACAAACTTTTATAACTTGCAGAAGATTGAAGGACGCGATGATTTATTTACCGTGGAAATATATTACAGATGAGAGAATAAAACAAATCAAGTCCTAATGACCTCTCATTAAAGTAGAGCAAGCACAGTCAATATTATACACAGAAAAAAACAGTAGCATCTTCACAAAATATAGAGGCAGATTCTTGATAATAAATTATAGTTTTTGTATATAGTTCATCTTGACTGGTAAAATATGATTCCTCGAATCAAGTGGTTATAGCTTATGAGTCACCTTAAGGGTACATGAGAGTCGCGATTTAGCGAAATATCACTTTTTCATGATTACTTTTGAACGGAATAAGATATAAATTATTATAGTACTACAGAAACACAGTTCCTTCGATATAATGTGCTTGACGTCAAAATAAAAACCTCATATTCTAACATTTTCACACTTCAGGCACAGTAGAAGTAGACCTATAGGCCTACAGCTGAACAAATGTGTTTCTTCAGCTGTATACATATGCAAATTACGCAATATAAGTTCAATAGTTTTCATTCATATCAATTCAATTCAATTTCATTTCATTTTATTCTGCGTAATACAATAACTGATACATAATATGAGTAGGATAGTGAAAACAACAGAAGCCCACGTAAGAACACAAGTTCTTGAGTACGAGTTCTTTGAGTTCTTGAGTTCTTGAGTGTTTAGTTTCTTTTTCTTCATAAATTAGTATATATTTAATCACGTGGTAGATTCGATTACATTTGTAATAAATGGTAATGGTGTATGGTATATAGTTTAATAATATATGGGACTGAAACAGGGTGAAAATAGTTATGTATCTAATTAATTTAGTAAAGCATGTTGTGACAAATAATTCTCCCAGACGACCTCAGCCAATGGTCGAAATCATCATGTAGATCATATCATCTTGAAAGTATTAAGAATATTTTTCTTTCTCACGTATTAGAATTTTGATATCTAATACACTTTAAACGACATCATCAAATGACTGATATTTCGCTAAATCAACTCCTATGCGCTCGTGACCCCATACTTCAGTAAGGTCGGTTTTTCAATGCTTCGCTAGAAGTTAATCAACTGCTAATTTGTTATCTTTAATCTTTCTTGGTTCCCTGTGGCCTGCGTTATTTTATTGACCAATCATACGTACACGAACCATGTGTAACGGACCAGTAAAACTCGGCCAAAATCTACCATACCGAGCACTCTTAACACATCATTCATTTGAACAGATCTCTGATATAAATATAGTCATTAATTCTGTTGAGTATGAATTTGTGTACCTCCCTCTTATAGTCTGATTTACATTTTACAGTAAATTGTATACTATTTCTTGGTTGACCTTTCAGTGGTATAATAAAGACTCGTAACCTAGGGTAATAATTTAAATATTCCACCTAATCATGCACGAGAGCGGAACGAAAGTTATTTAAACAAACTGTAATGGAAAAAAAACTTTCTTGTTTAAATTGATTGTAAATTCTGTTAGTGGATGATTACCTTTCGTGGTACTATCATTTATATTATCAGTCGTTAATCAATCAAATTATTATCGGTAGAGCTATTAGACTCATAGATAAATTTACAAGCAAGATTAGAAAGAAAAATAATTAGACGTTGTTAAAGATTGGCACAATGGTGAATAAGAAGTAATTCCATTACATCTACTATACAATTATATACAGCATGTATAATGGTAATACAATTGTTCTGATCATCTTCATTTATTTCTACTTATACTTATATAAGCCTATATTCTATGTACCAATTACCTTCAAAGAAGGTCACCAGTCCTGTTGAATAGGCATTCTTACTTACATGCTGATACATAGAAAAAAAATGATGAATGGCAAAATACACACTATATAGGCCTATTTCTATCGGTTAGGCGTATTTTAATCTTTTCAAAGTTGCCATATTTTGCCATTTGCAAGTATTATATATATATTGGGTTTTAACGACGCACTGTAATGATTACTAAGATCTATTGGCGTCGGATGAATGATTAATGAGATGATGGGATGATGATAGATGAAGGTTTTTTATGGGTAGTGGGAAGGATAGTGGGAAGGAAGCGGTCGTGGCCTATATTATAGGAACCATCCCGGCATTAGCCTAGACTACAGAGGGAAACCACGAAAAACCCCTGTAAAGATGGACGGTGGCGGGGATCGAACCGGGTCCGATACGTCCCTTCACCTCCCGGATCACGAAGCAAGTGAGCTAACCACTCAGCTACTGTGCCGGTTTTGCAAGTATTATTTGTAAACCTCAAATTCAAACGACTGATGAAAACCAAAACATTCATAGGCCTACATATTTGAATATCCGTGATTATTCTGATGCGGATAAGTGGCGCTTAAATGAACTTATGAAAAGACAAAATAAAGCGCGTGCATATCTCAACAATGACATGACATTACAACAATGACATCAACAATGACATTTATTCAAAATGTTACATTGTTAACAGTTTTTTTTTTTCGTCAGCCATATGCATTTAGAAACGCATTCTGTTTTTACATTTCTTGTCGACTGATTCAGCTCGTCTAAACAACTCTGCAGTCTGATCTGGTTATCGTCTAACTGAGTGTATTTCTGTCGTTCTCAGGCGGAAGAGTTGAACTCGATCGTGGGCAATGCGTTTCGAATGGCCTACGCCGCTCAATTGCAACGACAGCCGACCTTCCAGGACGTGATTGCGTCACAACTGAAAGAAAAGCCCGTCTCAGCCGATAACAACAGTCGTATTGATTGGGTGAGTGATGATCGTGGTGGCGGTGATACAGTCGAACTTTTTCACGAATCATTCCGTGGTAATAGAGAGGGTAAAGAATGCAATACACACGATTTTTGTCGAAGAAAATATGAAAAATTAGGTCACTTCAAGTTGGATTAGTCAAATTAGATTGATTTTGGTTAATTTGGGTTTGTATAGGTTAATTAGTATCTGACACTCTTGCTTGCTTGATCACTAAGCAATATTTAGGAAATTTGTGCTTGTAGTGGCTGCCAACATTTTGACTTTAATAAAAAAAATGCTATGAAAAAAAGTGAGCATTTTGTTTTGACAAATTGACTTGGTATCATTTTTTTTTTGGTCCTAAATCTTGGTGTTCAATTTTTTTTTTAAACGTGATATACACAAATATGAAATACACAAAACACAACATAGTAAAATGCTATGAATGTTTTTTTTTTACATATTGTGTGAGGATTTCATTTTCGAAATTTATTCAATGCTGGCTATTTTGACAAGGCATGCATATTATCTTCCTTGCAATACCAATAATTAATTGATTATATTAAATTCCAATAGAAAACACATGTACTATTTAATCTTGTAATACCATATTGTTGATGATATGTATTTTTGAATTAAAAATGCATGAAACAACATGACATTCACTGCCTTCGATATGCAGCTCCAATTGATTCTTAAACTCAATTGACGACTAGTGATTCTGACTAGTGACCCGCCCACAAACGTCACAAAACAAAACATCCAATCAAATGGGCTGTTTGTTATGTGGGAAAATTGACATTGCCTATCTGAGTATCTCTAAATGCCCATATGAAGTATACAGATCAACAAGGTGGCCTGCCGATAAGCCATGCCTGTTACTAATGGTCAATTCCATCCATTCTTTCAATATAGTACATACCAAAAAAAAATTCTCTCAACCTAAAACATCCAATAGAACAATATTGAGATTATATGTAGAATCGGAATAAAATGAAAATTTGAACATTTCACCCAATATCATTCTTATATAGGGTGGTACCATACCATCAACTTTTCTCCCGGTAAAAGTGTCAAACCGGTTTTGTTCAAATTTATTAAGAATCTTTTCCGATATAACACCAATATCAACAAAAAGTTTCAAATAATTCTCAATCAATCATTATTTGAACCAAGTTTTACTTTTTAGAAGAAGAAAAAATTCTCTCTTGAAATTAAATGTGTAGCCTACTGTTTTTCAATAATTCAGAAAAGTCAGCCACCCTCAACCCACCAATGCACTCCTTGGATGAAATTTGGTTGGTAAAATGTAATAGCAGAATTATCACCAGTAGAACTTTTTAATAAATGTCATTGTTACAAGTTGCGCACACTTTTTTTCTGTTATATAGGTCAATAGATTGGGAGTGATATGTTACAATAGGCTGCTTTATTATAAGAATGACAGTTATTTCAATAATTTACTCACCTTCTTGTACTTTTACTTCTGAGTCAAAAGGTGTAACGGCATACTTGAATTTTCTTCCTAATTTCTATGAGATGATATTTTTCTATTCGGGTCTACGTGAATACTTAACACATAGTTTCCCAATCAGGACTAAGGATAAGGAAGGAAGGATAATTCGGCTCTATAAGTAACGACCTCAAGGGGATAATTACCATTCCAGACTTTACAATATCAAGTAATATTGCTGTAATGTCGATGAAATCCATTTAGTTTTTAGTTTTTTAATTTGTAATAATTTATATAGTGATTCATATTTAACTTGACTGTAATATGTTGCAGGCCAAACAGTTGACCCCAAGCAGTCGATCGTCACCCACTTCAACCATGAACGTCGAACTAACCGGCGGCTCGGACTCACCTAACCACCGGCTAACCGGCGTGAAAGCCCCAAGCACGATACCGGGTCTCCGGACGGTTCACAGCCGCTACCACAATGACAACAACGACAACATGTCCAACTCCCAGCAGAGCACACCTAGCAGCGACGAGAGCAACTCTCCAACCGAACTCAACTCTTACAAGCGGCTAACAGACAAGCCGCCGCTGATCAAGAGGCTCACGATGGGCTTGACGGGGAGCGGGGGAGGGGGAGGGGGCGGCGACGACGAGACGCACCTGCTAGTCGTGTCCCCAACGTCGCCCAATAACCGGCCCTTGTCCGGCGGTTACGTCAACGAGGCCATCACCGACACGGAAACAAAGAGGCCGACGGAAGTCGACAATAATCGAGATATCCAAACCAAGCACATAGAAATCGATAACAGTAGGCTGTCGCCTGCGTCCACCGATCACGAGTTCAAGTCGAAGCGAATCTCGCAGATTAGTTCCTGTAGTTCGGGATCGTGTCCTCTCGTACCGCCGACAGACGGAATCACACCTTCTCCGCCGCCTCTTCCGGAAAGAATTGATAGTCTCAATAATAGGGCGGAAGAGGAACTCAGAACTGCACCGTGGTTTCAGGCAGGAATTCCTCGGTAAATAAGTGGGAAGAATATGTGTATAGTATTGCAATCAACGAATCTTGACGATCGTATTGCCAGGTGTAGTTTGGCAGTACAACAGGAGAGTCAGCGCTCGATGGTTGCATCACTATACCTAATTGATATAATAATTATTATAACATAATTTCAGTCTTGAGTTGAAGGCTGGATGAAAGCATAAATCCCTCCTGATGAAACCATTGATAGTAGACCTATTGATTATTCAACATTTTCAAAAGGTAGCCCTAAAGGAATACCTGATGAATAAAACTAAAGAATCAACAATGGTTCATTCATAAAACATGGACAGTTGTGGGTTCTCATCTCTTTTCAAAAAGTAAATGATTGTTCAAATTATTTGTATATTTTACTCCATGTTCTTTTTCATTAAATTGAATTCATCTATTTTTTGGATTGCAATAAATGAATATTTTGATAAGCTATGGAAAAATTCAGGGTTCGTTGAAGTTGAGCGAGTGGATCATAGGAATGAAGAAAATTAGAGCCGGTATTACGTCAATCCCATTTATATTTGCCGTTCAGTTGTTTCAGCATAATTAATTTCAGTAGGCCTGTTGATAATTTCAATTTGCATCGTATCTGATGTGATATTTCTTCTGAATTTCCAGTTCAATTAGAGTCACTAGGAAAACGCGGGATGCGCGTTGTGAGATGAGCTTAGAAGTATGGCAATCTAGAATGAAAAATAACTTGTCAGCTCAATTTACATCTACAAACCTTGACTCACTTCAAACGTTCAAAAACCTCACCTGCAACTTGTGCAACCTGTCGCATAAACACTTTGCAAAACCAATTGATCCAAATATTCAATAAAATGTACACATTTATTGCGTTTTCTTCATTATTTCTCATTCGATTGTTGTAAAAATATCTGAAAAGGTGTATAATAGTATTTTTCATATTTTGTGAGAATTTGAGAGCTTTTGAAAAATTCTTGTTTTTCAAGTATTTTTCCTCCGGGTTATTCTTATGAGGATTTTCCAAACTTTCCGATTATTTTCCGGAAAAACCTTACGACCGATTCCTCTGAATAACAATCCCAACCTATTCTGGAATGACATTAACGTTCATAAAAAGTTTCAAGTTGATTGATCCATTTCTCTGACCTGTATGCCACGTACATAATTACAAAAAAAAAAAAAAAAAAAAAAAAACATAAAAACGAAGCCCATTTTTTTTCAGGGTGTGAAATGAAAAGCTTCGCTACGCTCATCTAATAATTTGCTGTCATGTATGTGTTCATTGTAATGTGCAAGTTTTTTAAACTATGCATATTTTTCAATTTTTCAACAATCTTGTAAGCACTGAGTATTCTCTAGAGGACTGAATATGGTACACACAACCACACTAATATGAATAAGGCGCGATTTATTGGTATAACCGCACGAGATCGTCATATGCCAATAGAAAGCCAACGAGTTTCTCAGGCACATTTGCCGAATATTCTGCCTGTGCTTGAATCTAAAATACATGCATAGGCCTATATATTTCGAATTACTTTCTTTTTTACGTATCTGGTTTATATTGGGTTCAACAACCCACTTTACTGATGACTACAATCTATTGGCATCGATGAATATGTGAGATGATGGTACAATGAGACAAAAGATTATTCTATTAGCTGTTTTTGGATAGTAGGAAAGAGTCGGTCGTGGCGTGTTTCAATAAACCATCCCAGTATTAACTTGAACAACAGAGGAAAACAAAAAAAAAACTGTCAAGATGGTTGACCACAGCGGGAATCAAACCCCGGTCTCCTGAATGAGGTACAGTGTGCTAGCCACTCGACCACAAGTCTCATTGATTCTCTTCATATCTTGTCCCAAGAACGTAGTTGGTATGATAGAGGAGGGGAGAGAAAATATTCGGCACTTGCGTCGGGCGAAACCAACTTATATTAAATCTGTGCGTTGTTTAACATTTTATCGTGTGTTACAGCGAGATCACTCTGGAAGTCCTCGGCCAGGAGCCGGTGGGTGCGTTCATGGTACGCGAGAGCACAAGTAAGCCCGGCTGTTTCGCACTCTCTTTGCGCGTGCCGCGAGACTTCCAACCCACGGGCATCGCACACTATCTCATCATGAGGACCAACAAGGGCTTCAAGATAAAGGTATGACACTTGACCTGCCCTATAACAAGAGTTGCCATTATTATAATATACCCTAGTGGGACATCCAGTTCATTGAAAGTGAAGTATGAAATAACTACGCCTGTGCACTTTCAATTTTAATATCACATTTTCAATGGGAAAATGGCACTGAATAATATAGAAAAATTGCATTATCAATCGCAAATTTTAAACAAACGAAAGACCATTCACAGCCCTGCATCATAATTTAATTTGAGGAAATTTATGTGAACAGGTTACACAATATTATTGTGTGGGACAAAAAGCTTATTGACAGGAAGTGTGGCAATGCAATGCTGAAATAATGGTTCCTAGTGCTGCGTGTGGTTTTCAGAAAACAGCCACAGCTGCTCAGCAGATATGGCAGAATAGTAGTTATCTGCAACTAGATATTTATCAGAATATGATTTTATCTTAATTTTAAGAGTCACAAATTGAAAGTATTCCTAAAAATACAGTTCGAAGAGTATTTCATAACATCATTTAGTTATTTAATAGCAGTCACTTATGATCATACATGTAAGCTTGACGGGAAGACGCACCACCTGGAAGGCAGTGATGTGACGTGACGTAACTATGCTGCCCTCAAGTGGTTGTTGAGTAGAACAATACATAGGGACAAGGTCATTTGCTTGTTACTGCAGCCTGGTGTGGGACAAAACACACATAAATTGTAGATCTAAAATCATTTTATACATCATACGGAATGCTACTCAATACACTTAATACCACAGAATACTAATATACTACAGAATAATACTTTCGAGATCGTGGCCTGTTGGAATTTGTCGATAGCGCGTAATATTTGTCAAGCACGAGTTTTTAAAATGTGAACACTTCATAAATTACAAGACCAAGCGGCACAAAAGTGCTCGGTTTGATGTCTCAGCAGGACGCAGGACTTTGAAGTATGAGGCAGGACTGTCCCGCCAAAATTGGGACGTATGGCAATTCCCTACCCAGGACACCCTATGCACAAGGATGCCCTGCTGACTAGGGTATCCATTTATTTGTTAAAAGGAAATCCTGGGAGAGTTAATCTCATAGTGATAAATGAGAAACAGGGTAACACTGAATGGGGAACTACCCCCACTAGTGCTGCTGGAAATGTTTTGAATTTGAACTCTTGGAGGTTATGTTTTTGCATTTCCTTAGTTTTTAACAAGGTCATAGGTATTTAGGAAGAGATTTGATCTCTGCCTCCAAGCAGATAATAAAGCAGGAAAAGAATGTGGCATCTGATTTTTTCTGTGTTCCAGTTATCCATTTTTCTATACTTGACGTTTGCCACCATAACCGTTCAAGAAGTTTTTTTTATGAAGTACATATTTCTGATATATAAGCTATTAATTTTATTCTCTCATCATCAGTCACGGTCAAGCCATTATTATATCAATATTCTATTGACTCTTAATTTATTAATCAATCATTCATCATTCGTATACGAAGACAAGTAGGGCGAGAATAATATTCTCTAGGACTTTCAACTTGTGTTCTGTTCTATTGTATAGAATATATTTCAGTCTATCCTCAGGCTCATAATTATTATAAATTCTAATTGATCTCCAATTCTGTTTTATTTTATGTTTCTATCAAAATGTGAGTTTAAGGACAAGGTAAGGTGTGGAGCAGTTGCAAGACAGAACCTCGCCCTTTTGATTATAGGCCTACACACACAGTACACACCATACAATAAAAAATAAAGACAATACAATACAGTCTTTGGTTTTTCTAATATTGTAATGAGAAACAAACAAATTTTTCTCAATCTATATAATCCATGTCTCCAGATGAAGTAGGTCAGTTGGGGCTACTATATAGCATTTTTATATTGTATTATAATTCACTTGATTTATAAGTTATAATTTACAAGTTTCGATGTTATTTAAAAAAAAAAAAAAAAAACACACAATTTACTAATTGTATTTCATGGCAACATTTTTGCAGGGATTCACAAAGGAGTTCACAACCTTGACCGCACTCATCACCCACCATTCCGTAATGCCCGAGCTTCTCCCGTGCCCGCTGTCGCTGAGTCGCTACAACCCCAGCTTCGCCAAGTCCGACTCGAACCGCGACTTTGCCGACATCGACTCCGACCCCGACTACAACACGCTGGCCGATTTCCGCAAGATGATGGCCGACCTTGACGTGTAGTCAGCGTGTTCGCGTCTTTATCCGTGTCAAAACCAAACGCAACATTGCGAGTCGACGACATGTCGCCGTCGAACGTACTTACAACAAAACCAATCTATTGTGAGATGTTATCCCTGCCAAGAAATCTGTTCAGAGTGCAAGATTGTCTGAAACGTTAGATTTTATTTGCGTTGCTTCTAGTTGATTACTTCGGCCCGGTTTTTCGATAGTCTGTTGAAGAGTTCGTTAGGCTGATCGTCCGATTGGTCAATGAAATATCACAGATAGCCAAGTGAAATAAGAAGTTGACTGTTGATTATCTTTAAATAAACCACTGAAAAACTAGACCCAAGTAAATCTGACTTGGACCATAGATGGTAGATGAAAGATACACTTCCAAGACACTTCATTCTTAAGGCATTTTAACGAAACTGAATTCCCGATACATTCTTCCAATCCCCTCACCCAGTGATAGTTCTGTTATTTGACAAGAGAGAGCGCTACTTGTGGAAAATTCCTTAAAGAATTGTCAACCCAAAACCAATGCTAGGCTCAAAGTGACCTTGCTATGGTCTTTAAAACCTGAAATTCATTCTTACAAAATCATAGGCCTACTTTCTGGATATGTGAACAGTTAGTTTGTTGAGCTGACGAACGATGGCAGAGCAGTTTCACACAATTAGCGCTTTTGTCAGACTACATTACAGGGTCTGGGAGTAGAAGAGTGCAAAGGCAATGTAGTGGAGGTAAGAGTGGAGATTTTATTTTAACATTGTATGACATGTCTTGAAATATTATCTGTCGTCTTTGTTTAGACCAAGATAGAACTGTGACGCGATTGTTTACATTTCTTTCGACTTGTGTCTTCACCATAGCAACGTTTAAGTGTAAGACGCATCGAACTTGAAGGAGTTACGATGAAAATATTTTTAAAAATTCAATTTAGAATCTGAAATTCACCAAAATGATAAAATGTTGAAATATATCCACTACATAATAAGTGTTACATTGTGATATGTTGAAAATATGAAAAAAAGAGTTACTAGAGACCAGAATCATATTAATGTATAATATTACTGTATATCTTACTATAACTACAAGTCAGAAGTAAAATGATCAAAACTAGTTAGCATGTAGTAATGAATTGAATACCGATAATATACTGAAATGTCGTCAGTGAGGAAAAATCAGTGAAGAAAATGATATGGCATTGCTTAACGAATAGAATGCATTCTGACTGAAGACTATATTTTTAAACTTTGTACTTATAGACTGTTACATACAAGAAGTGATGACCACACGTTTTAATGTTTCTTACAACAAAATCATTCACAATGATAATATGAATGTTCTGTAAAGGCTCGTTTGTTATTGTCGTGGTGTTTAGTGTTTACCGTCGTAACGACGAAGATGGGCCACAATAGCTGCTTTCCATTGGCAGGTTTGCCGATATTTCTGTGTGATTTGTTTTCACTGTCACCTTGAGTCAATATTTTGACTTTTCAAGTTCCATTTTGTTGCTGAGTAAAGGTTCTGATTTGAGTCACAGTAGAATAAAATAATCGTGAAGCATAACTGGTAGTCACTTGGCAACAGCAGTACGAATCTTTGGATAGGTCCAAGCTTGGCTTGCCAAGAGGATTGGAAGGTTTATTAGTTGGAAATGATTTTTTTCTAATCCATATACTCTATAAACATCACACCACATTTTTTTATTGTGAACAGTCACATGGAAGTGCCATCATCCATTTCACTCAAAACCATAAATAGCCGCCCTCTGTAGCTCAGTCAACTAAGTCACCACTTTAGAAACTGAAGTCACTATTGGGCGTTGATTCGAGTCCTGCATAAGGCATGGGTTTTTAACGTCATTTTACGTATCATTCCTTGTTTCATTATCACACGCTCATTCTTACTCCCAAATAGCTTGGCTGTTGGTGGGATCGTTGAGCAAAAAATTATCATCATAATCATCTAGACCACGAACAATAAACAATAGACTTTACGTCAATTATAAACGGGCCTTATGGTAATTGTGTGATGTCTGCTTACCAGTAGTTTATTAGTACAGAAATAACGTGTTGATAATATTATTAACATTCTTATAAAAGTGTTCTATGCAGTTGCAGTCCAGAGTCGCACAAGGTTTCTAATTATGAAGTTAAGAATTGCTTTACTAATTTTGTTCAGAAATGTTCAAGCCTAATAAGTTTTTTCTTTTAACCTAGTCTTGTACAGAGCATTATTAAAATGGTTGTAGCCTGAAAGTATCTGAATACTACTGCTTTGAGTAGATCTTACTTTTATTTTAAAGGATTTCTCTTCCCTTTCTCACATCCAGCTTGGATTTATGATAAATTATAAATGCCACATTGTTGTTTGTAATAATTGTACTATTTTTCTTTGTATAATTGGAAATGATTGATAAGTACCGTGCTAGTCAGAAACTGTGTTAAACATACATTTTGATAACTTATTATTTTTCTTTGTAAATCTTTTATTTATAGTAAATTAAATTTGTGAAAGGTTTTACGTGAACAATACTATCTAAAAATATTAAGCTAAACCCCAAAGCTTGTATGTAAATTCAACTTTCAAGCAGTATTTATTATTTTCTCTGCATGTAGAAATGAAATACGATGTAATGGTGGGTCTACAAAAAGACCCGTCATGAAATTTAATAGTGAAACAAAAAATGAAATGTGTATGGTAAGTCCTAATGAGAACTAAAACAAATCACATTAATTAAGAACAAGTAGCCTAGTGCTTCGAGTCTGTATTAAGGAAACCATATTGTGTTATTTTCTATAGTTGATGCAAAAATCTGTATGTTCTCTTTTTTTATATAAAGAAATATTATAAACGAGTGAAATAACCTATTGTGTTAGGTGTTTAACAGAAATTTGACCGGTAAACAATGATTTGAATAAATATTAATAATACATTAGTAGTTTTATATTATTGTCCTATTCACAATCATCAAGTTCATGCCACAATTTCTGCCTTTTTACACATTACATATAGACCATGGATCATAACTATTGATATAATATTCTAAGCACTTTCTGACGTTGATCAATACCAACAGCATTCCTACAAATATTGCACCATCACTATGACAATCACTTATCATAATATAAACATCTCACCTTAGGTAGCACAAAGAAAATGCAATATGCTTTGTGAGATGAGTGAGATATTCACATAAAGTGTAGTAGAAATCTAGATATCTTGCACTTGAAACCATTCATGCGATTTTCATAAAACATATTCGTCATTGTAGATGTCCTCACATCATTATACATTAGGGTATCGTCATTGAATTTGTAGTGGTTGGTATCGTTTAACAGGCAGGCGGATTACCGTCTGTTCGCTAGGCGGAGATAAAGCAGACCTTGGAAATCAATTGGTAAATTTTGGCAGTGACGTAATTGTTTGGATCTCAAGGTGGATATAATATATAAAAATCAATCCAAAGATAAGTTATATGTTCTAGCTGCAACACATAACGCATTTTCCTAGTAATTAACACAATACAATACACCAAAGATTACGTGAGCAAATGAGAAATAATCAGAAGACAGATATGATATGAATTGTATATGACAAAATAATATGAGAGTATCATAATAATATCAATTATATAATTATTATGATGAATCAATATCAAAAGGAATTAAAGATGGGCCTATATTAATGATAAATAAATTAACAACATATGATAAAAAGGAAAATATATTACTGTGAATGATGAAAGTATGAATGTGTATAATTGTGAATGATGGTACAGTGAAACCTCTATGCATCGTTCCCAGATCCATCGTTTTCCTGCTTGTATCATTCATTTTTTCTCACCCCACTCCCATATATAATCAATGTTAAATTTTCCCGTATGGATCGTTTTCCTGCAGGGATGGTTTTATTTTCCTGGTCCCTTGAAAAACGATGGATAGAGGTTTCACTGCACTATAATGATGATGATGAAAATAGAATCGATAGAATAGAAATCAAAAGTAGAATCAAATAAATGGAATCAAAATATATTCTTTGAATAGAATCAAAAGGAATTACAGATAATATATCACCGGTTTAATAAAAATAACATCAACACATGAAAAGAACTGTGAGAGCAATGATGGGAGTCTCAAATCAGTCATCCTGTAGAAAAATTTTCAGGACATTAAATCTTCTGAATGTAACAGCCTGAAATGTCATAATGTCTGAATGTCATATACCACTTGTTGAAATACACTGTCACTAACGACAATCTCCATCCCACAAACAATATCATCAACAATCACAGCACCAGAACAAGAAATAATTTCCCTATACCAAATCTCAATCTGAAACTGCAAAAACAGCCCAGCCTACTACAGTCGTATAATTTTCAACAATCTATACCTACCATAATAAAGAATACCTTTTCTATCAATAAGAAGAAGTTCAAATCAACAGTCGAAACTTATCTCATTCAAACTTGCCCATGAAGTACACTAGAAGAATACTTCAAAAATCCTAATTCTGTTCAATCTTTATTTATCTTTATACATCTGTATTTTATATTTAAAAACATCTGTGACACATTTTATAACAATGTAGACCTACATTGTTCCTTGAATAAAGATTATTATCATTATTATTATTATTATGATAAAAAATAATCTATATTTCTGAGTGCGACTATAGTCGTCAATATATATATACATATATATATATATATATATATATATATATATATATATATATATATATATATATATATATATATATATATATATATATATATATATATATATACATATATATATATATATATATATATATATATATATATATATATATATATATATATATATATATATATATATATGTACATATACATATATATGTATATGTATATGTATATATATATATATATATATATATATATATATATATATATATAAATATATATATATATATATATATATATATATATATATATATATATATATATATATATATATATATATACCTATATATATATATATATATATATATATATATATATATATATATATATATATATATATACCTATATATATATATATATATATATATATATATATATATATATATATATATATATATATATATATATATATATATATATATATATACATATAAATATATATATATATATATATATATATATATATATATATATATATATATATATACATATATATATATATATATATATATATATATATATATATATATATATATATATATATATATATATATATATATATATATATATATATATATATATATATATATATATATATATATATATATATATATTGACACGTGCTATTAGATTTGGGGCAACAAACACGACAGTTACTCTTTGAGACGAGTTAGCAAGGAGAAGGGTTTCGAAGCGAATATTTGGAAAATAATTAAATGTAGGCCTATTGGTATCACAAATTATTCCAGAGTTTAAAGATTCAAGAGGTAGAGTTTCAGTCGTTTCTATATCAACGTTTCCTGATCCAGCTGCATTTAATTGGATAGTATAATCAACTTGAAAAAATAAGTTACAGAAGTATGTTGAAAATACCCTAATGTACTATGTAGAAGTAGAATGTATGCATTTTAAATTAGCAGGAGTGCTGACCGACAACGTACAAAACATGTTTCTGTCAAACTCTTTTATTGGATAGAAGTTATTTAGATTGAGGATACATATCATTGTGATGAATATAAAATCGATCATCATATAAAATATTGTAATATCTTAATATATCGAATATCAACTGGCAACCTCTATTCTCACTGGGAGTCTCACTGGAACAGACAAAACTATACAAATGAACAGCCCACGTCAAGTGACATCAAGGTAAGTTTTCTTTACAAGTCTCTACTTATCACAGTAAGAATACCTCTATCAACATATTCTAGTAGAGAGAATGTCCACAAATAAATGATAATCATTACAATTATTATTCAATTTAAATTATAGAGATGCCTACGTGTACCAGGGTAGCAGGTGCAGGTTACAAATAGTTTTTCACCAACATAGTTTTTCAGAGCCAATAGGAACGAAACTAGTATAGATTTCTGCCACCATCATGCAATCTCTCATTATAAAGGCTACATCATTTCCCACAAAATTCAAGCAAAACCGGCAGCAAGAAGTGTGCTTTCAGTTCGAGGGAGCTTGGGTTCAAATCTACCACAATACTGAAATTGGTTTTAAATCATATATATATATATATATATATATATATATATATATATATATATATATATATATATATATATATATATATATATATATATATATATATATATATATATATATATATATATATATATATATATATATATATATATATATATATATATATATATATATATATATATATATATATATATATATATATATATATATATATATATATATATATATATATATATATATATATATATATATATATATATATATATATATATATATATATATATATATATATATATATATATATATATATATATATATATATATATATATATATATATATATATATATATATATATATATATATATATATATATATATATATATATATATATATATATATATATATATATATATATATATATATATATATATATATATATATATATATATATATATATATATATATATATATATATATATATATATATATATATATATATATATATATATATATATATATATATATATATATATATATATATATATATATATATATATATATATATATATATATATATATATATATATATATATATATATATATATATATATATATATATATATATATATATATATATATATATATATATATATATATATATATATATATATATATATATATATATATATATATATATATATATATATATATATATATATATATATATATATATATATATATATATATATATATATATATATATATATATATATATATATATATATATATATATATATATATATATATATATATATATATATATATATATATATATATATATATATATATATATATATATATATATATATATATATATATATATATATATATATATATATATATATATATATATATATATATATATATATATATATATATATATATATATATATATATATATATATATATATATATATATATATATATATATATATATATATATATATATATATATATATATATATATATATATATATATATATATATATATATATATATATATATATATATATATATATATATATATATATATATATATATATATATATATATATATATATATATATATATATATATATATATATATATATATATATATATATATATATATATATATATATATATATATATATATATATATATATATATATATATATATATATATATATATATATATATATATATATATATATATATATATATATATATATATATATATATAGGCCTATATATAGCCTATATATATATATATATATATATATATATATATATATATATATATACCTAATTATATATATATATATATATATATATATATATATATATATATATATAAATAGAAATATAAAAAACTCATTGGCAATGGTTTAAGGAACAGGTTTATTTCAATATCTAGGGCCTAACCTTGGTATAGGAATTGTTTCACCATTTTTTTCATTCAGATCATTGAGTCAGCTCAGTTTACAATACTGCACATAATGCACATTAGGAATTAAGTCAACCAACATGGTGGTCAGAACAATACTCGCACTCTGATATGGGTATTCAATAGCATTAACCACGACTAGCTACTTGGTGACGTCAAAAATCAGAGCCACATCGAATTTGAAAATACAGAATGTAAATTTTGCTGACATATTATAATCAAGAAGGCTGTTTTCGGACATTTCTTGTCCGAATGTGTCTAAAAATATAATTGTGGTTAATGCTATCTATGACTATCAATAACGTAACGGGATAAGCAACATGGCGCTTCCCTTTCGCACCATGCGTATATCAAAGGGATGCCGCCTCACAAATGTTATGATGATTTGCTGGTATTATTGTGTGTTGATCTATACAAGTAATAGATGTAATGCAATCTGTGAATCCAGCTCTTTCCAACTGCATTTCACAATATTGGGATAAATTTAATTTGGATTAGCCAATCTAAATTTAAAATACGTCTGTAAAAGCATTTAGTCCCCTAGTCAAGAGCCCCACTGCTATATTTACCATTTGATAACTGGATGATAACTCATCATCTACGAGAAAGAATAAAATCAATGCAATTGTACAACTATGTACTATACATTGAAATACGAGCCTAATACGTACGATTTTATTTGAAATTGCGAATCTCACAAATGTACACGAAAGCGCGCTGATTCCATCATGGTGAAAACGGCCTAATGTTAAAAGGATAGGACTTATGCCGTGTTGCTTATCCCGTTACGTTATTGATAGTCATAGATGCTATTACCAGCATACAATACAAAATGCATTGAGGGTTGCGTTGGTTTGCCGCTTCTCTATGGTGACTTCACTCAACTCGAATACTCGTTCCATTATGAGTACTTTTCTCAGAACCAACAATTGCTGCTAGCACTAGTGTTGTTCTGTAGGAACTTGATGTCATGCCTTCTACATACCTCAAATATTTGCATCCAAGATACGGTGCATACTAGCATCCAAGATGCGGTGGGAGTAAACAAATGCTCTATAGGCTTATGAAAAAAGATATTTACTGATTGTGCATTTGAATGAAGTATGAATAGTTATTTGTTTGGGGCATGTGGACTTCTCACACGATTTTGATTGCATGTAGAACTCGTCTAGATGTAAGTTACCGGTACATGCAAATTGCAATATAACTTGCGTTATTACATCAATAACTTCACAATTTAAATAATAGACAATTTAACCTCACTATCTCTGTTATACTTCATAAGAGACTGTTTCAGACAACTGAGCTAAGGTGAACTTCATTTTGCGTGTGTTAGTAAACAAAGTTGGTTCCTACACTACGCATGATCAGTATCTCTCAAGATGTGGCTGGTATATTGGTACATATTTTGAACATGGAAGGGATAGGAAGTGAAGACACCATATCAAACCAGTAGTAGTTAGGGAACTTGCCACCGCGTATTTATGTGCAACTGCAAGTGTTTAAATAATAATAAACCAGTGCAGCCCTCAATGCATCTTGGTACAATATTACTGCGTAGCTACATACATACATATAATAAACCATTCACCCTTGAAGCTCATTTTGACAACTGATAATTAATTGTATTATAATTACTTAACTGGTATATATAGGAAAATAGCCTGAGGCTGAATATATGAATTGAGTAAAAGGGAGCTTGCTCACCGGTGAATAACCAAGTATCGCTTCGCTCCAGGTCTCGGTCTTAGGTAATTCTCATCCCTGCTTCTTCTCCCTTTCATTTCACCCTTTCAACTTGTCAACTTTACACTGCACAGCTTCTTTTTGCCTACTACATCCAACCACTCTATGACGCCCCCCCCCTCCCAACTTCAATTTAAACTTATTGTTTTCCTCCCCCCCCCCCCCTCCTCCTCACCCACCTACCTGAACAAGCAGCCATCACTCACTACTCTACTGTGACCAAGGCAATAGCTGAAATGTCAGAATCTCCTGTGTTTATTTAATTTCATCTCTGTGTTCTATTAATGGGCTCTCCACTATTAGTAGGTCTATAGGCTCATGCACAATTGACGCGAACGCAGCAACGCAAACGC
Source organism: Brachyptera risi (assembly GCA_964007535.1). Lineage (NCBI taxonomy): Eukaryota > Metazoa > Arthropoda > Insecta > Plecoptera > Taeniopterygidae > Brachyptera > Brachyptera risi. Next base: position 14,197,879 of record OZ023328.1, on the reverse strand, counting down.
ACTGACGCGAACGCAATTGCTCTCCGTTTGTTACCGTTCACAATTGACGCTTGACGTGTTGCTTTTTTGACGTCACCGTCATTTAGCGCCACTCCCCCCTATTGTCAAAGCCAAATTATTGCGCCAAATTATTTTGCATAAAATAATAATATTATAATAATATAATTATATTATAATTTATTATATATATTATTATTACTATTATAATTAATATGGCGCAAATTATTGCGCCATTATAAATTGCTAACTTGACTAGTTAGCGGATATGGTTAATTATAACTGAATTGACTTACATAGTTACTTTTTCCTGATTGGTTAGCAGAATGACATTTCCGGTTGACGGACGACGCGAACGCAAGAAAGTTGGATCTTGGTCAACACTTGCGTTGTCCGTTTGCGTCGTTGCGTTCACGTCGTCGCGTTCGCGTTAATTGTGAACTGCTCTGAGGTATCCACATATCTAAACACATTCGCGTTTGCGTCGTTGCGTTCGCGTCAATTGTGCATGGGCCTTATCTCTACTCATAAATCTCAGTAAGCTGCTGTACTTTCTTTCTCTTTCACCCAATTCATAGCATTAGTTAATTGATTGAGATACGAAAATAACATACGTAGCCAAGGGTGATAACAAGTTAATTCGCTAATTATTGCTTTATCAACTAACTGTGAGTTGGCGAGCGTGCCCATGTTGAACGGTTTCTTTAGAGAGTTCATCACTTGAGATTTGAGCAGTCCCATGGAAAACCTACTACTGTATAGAGGTTTTACTGTGAGGACCAAATTTGGCACAAGTAATTTGAACTCGGTTTTATAGTGGAACACATGCAATGTGAGACAGTGTACCCTACGTGCGCACATCAGTTATACGCGCCTCTTATCTACCATACTTTGATACGTTGTGCCTGCAACAATCAACTTTGATTGTTTTCGGTAGTAAGAGGGCTGTGGAAACAATAACAATATAGGCAACAAGCATGTCATATTTGTATCATTTTATATCATACCAAGCAACTAAGCAATGAATCAAGATCATTTTCTTTTTTTTTATAAAATATAAATGATTAACAAATAATTATCAAAGGACATCACAATCCTGAAATTGGGTTTTAATGAACAATGACATTATTTACTCTCCTAATTCAAGAGAACATTAGAAATCATCATCTCAATTTCAGAAATTGTGATTAGATAACTAGGCTTAGAATTAGAAATATAACCATGAGTCATTATGTGGGCATTACTGATTCTGTAGAGAAACATAGGTAAACGGAATCAAGTAATGTCTACGTCATGACTCAGAAAGGGCAGGGTCAGGAGAACAAATGAATTGATTATAATTTCTAAAATTTATATTAGGATTCAAAGTTTTCTTTGAAATTACATGAATAAATAAGGTCGTAATTCGTTGAGATCGAGTTTCAGTGTTGTGATGCTCTTTAAAGTAATAATGCTTTCAATATTTCAGCGGTTCAGTTTTGCGTAAAATCGTATACTACTGTACGTAATGATACGTCATACAGCTGAGTCTCCCTGGTTGATGTTGTGAGCCATGACAGTCATTATCAATAAACATTGAGGCTCGCAATTGAATCAACAGGTTTTAAAAGTTTCACATATTTTCTTCGGTGCCATTTTATGCTCATTGTTAAAAATCTTAAAACTATTTCATCTGCTATATTGATTCATTTCATGAAAATCAAATCCATTTCATCTAGAACTGAAACTAAATCTGAAATGAATTCATATTGCCTATCATGCTGATAATATTTTTTTTCTCTTCCACAAAATCATACCTCGAACTTTTCAGGTCCCTATAATATTATTGGAGGTGATTACCAGGCCCTATAACTCCACCATACAATATTTTCTATTTCTACAACTAATTCACCACTATTCTATTTGAGCACCAATTTTGCTAACCTACAGAACCATGGACATGACTAGGTCAACAGTTTGCTTAGATCCAATCCAAAACATAATCCACAACAATTACTGATGTGTTCTTTGAAAAAATATATCAAATTGATATCATTAGGTAAATACTAGACTACCTATGTATGTGCTGTCATAAATAATTATTAGAGCCAGATTTACCAATGTAATAATCTGAGAATTAACGTTAAACCTAGGATTAGTAAAATTGCTATACAAGCTGATCAAAAAATTAAAATGAACTTCCACTAAACCATGGCTGATAGTGATAGAAACAACCTTTGATAGTAGCTTACATCAACTTATTTGAAAGAACCAGAAAATAGATAAATATTTATAATTAAAAATAGGAATCAAATGATTATTCTATAAACATTGTTAAAATTGTGTCCCCGTATAACCTAGCTGTTGGTGGGGTCGTTGAAGAAAATAGAATTGTGTTTCATAATATTGGGACTGAGTTTTATAATGCGTCCAGCAGTTCTTGGAAGTCAGTCACGTACCACTTAGAGCCAGCTTTCACCGACTCGCGAATAATGTTGCCACCGTAACCTGTAAAAGTGAAGAAATGTCAGAACCCAGTCTTATTTCTAGAGGCATGAAATTTTAGCATTAGCTATTAGGGTTGTGCGAGCAGAGCTTTTTGAGTTCGAGCAAGTTTCGAGCAAGATTGCCTTTTTTCGAGTGAGTTTCGAACACCATTTTTAAGTTCAAGGACAAATTTTGGTTCAAGCGAGTTCGAGCACAAATTTCTGTAGAAAATTTTATGGGAAATTTAATTTTAAAAAAAACATCGTAAATAAAATCATATCTTGAAATATAACAGTAATATAAAAAAAAACAATACGACCAACCCTTGAACAATACTTCGGCAACATTTTCGTGAAAAAATTGAATTGAAAAAAATTATTGTTCGAGAAAAAAGAAAAATAAATTTCATTGTTGAAAATTTCATAAAAAACAAATAATCATGTACATTTTTGGTTTTTATTTCATTTTCATTTTTTTGCAGTTTTAGCATGATACAGTTAACCCTCGTTAATCCAAACTCGGTTGATCCGAAATTTTATATATTACGAACTTGAAGTTAGTTCCCAGCTGAAGGTATAGGCATTTCAATGTTAATGAATATGGTTAATCCGAATTCCAGCTAATCCGTAATTCGAACCAATATTCCGACCTTGCTCTAGCACTGTTTTCGGATTGGATAATCCGAAATAGTTTGAGTGAATTCCTTGAATTGATCATTATTTTCCCAAATTCCATCCTTTTTATTTGACGCGTAACAACAGGCCGAAGCCAGCTCAGCTGTTCGCTGCCACTGAGTGAGTCATCCGACTCCGAATGCGCTCGGCCGCTCTGTCTGTCCTTGACGAGCGGTAAGCTCGGAACACTCAATCACTCGGAACGGTCGAGCGCCAATGGAAGCTGGCCATCTAACGTTCGTTTGTTGTCGAAGATAGCCGAATACACACGATCAGTGATTCGGTTCCTCGCACATGTGGCATCTAGCTTTCTCTCGCAAATAATACGAAACTGCTTCAATTCTAAATGGGAAGTGTGATGATTTTCGTGGAAAAGGAATTTTTTGGTTACGGGTAATTCGAATTTTTATAAATCAAAATCACTCCGAAACTCTTGAAGATCCGAAATTCAAGGGACCCCAAAAAGTGATTTTGATTTATAAAAATTTGGATTAACCAAAAAACTCCTTTTCCACGAAAATCATCACACTTCCCGGTTAGAATTGAAGCAATTTCGTATTGAGCGCGAGAGAAAGCTAGATGCCACATGTGCGAGGAACCAAATCACTGATCGTGTGTATTCGGCTATCTTCAACAGCAAACGACCGTTAGATGGCCAGCTTCCATTGGCGCTCGGCCGTTCCGAGTGATTGAGTGTTCCGAGCTTACCGCTCGTCAAGGACAGACAAAGAGGCCAAAGACCTTAGTATCTAACCTAACGAAGTTAGATACTAAGGTCTTTGGAGCGGCCCGAGCGCACTCGGAGTCGGATGACGTATTCAGTGGTAGCGAACAGCTGAGCTGGCGTCGGCCTATTGTTACGCGTCAGATAAAAAGGATGGATATTACGAAAATAATGATCAATTCAAGGAATTCATTCGATCTATTTCGTATTATCCAATCCGAAAACAGTGCTAACGCAATTGAGGGGTCGAAATATTAGTTCGAATTACGAATAAGATGGAATTCGGATTAACCATATTCATCAACATTGAAATGCCTATACCTTCAGCCGGGGACTGACTTCAAGTTCGAAATATGTCAAATTTCGGATTAACCGAGTTTGGATTAACGAGGGTTTACTGTAGTTAATCAATTAGAGAAGATGGAATTACTTCCAAATCTCATGAGGTATCGTAACTATGGGACCTTGTAACATACCCTACAAACACAAAACATTCCCTATGCGCGCCCTAGACATGCCCAAAGGGAATATTGGGGCGCCCCAGGCGTGCCCAACCCCATTTAATTTAACATAGGGCGGGACTCCCAGGACACGCCCTACACATACCCTGTGGGCGTGTCCTGGACATGGCTCACACGCGCCCTGGACACGCTCATTCGGGTGAGGTTGGCAGTGGGCATGTCCAGGGCGGGTCTTGGGCATATTCATGAGGTCTCATTCCATCAGCTTCCCACAGGGAATTTCAGGGGCATGTCAGGGCACAAAATATGGCAACGACTAGGGCATGTTCATTTGGTAACCTTTTCAGCATGCTTTCAGCATGCCCATGTTTGTAGGGTAGTTTAAGTCAATTTTCAAGTAATCTATCTCTGTTCATTCAAATATATTGTATTTTTAAACATTAATAATGTCAAGTAAACTTTTTTTTTTTTACAATATCGAGACTTGATACAAAATCATTGTTCCCCAATTAAGACTATGGATGAAAGATGGGATCGTTTGGACGGGGCACCACAAGGGCAATCTTACCACCTCATTTTGATTATTTAAAACTAAGGAACTCAGTAAACTAGCAGAAATGCTGAACTAATATAATACAATTCTATTCTATTGGTTACGATACCTATGAACGCGTCGGCCGGCGGACAAGCCTCAAGGTCCGTGGCTCCGTCGCCGATCAGAACGACCTTGGCGTAGTCGTGCTTGGCCTTCAGTCGGCGGATCACCTCGCCCTTGCCGCCGCTCTCCGACGTCGGCTCCGTCTCGTCAAAACCAGCAAACTCACCTGTCGAGCAACACTTTCTCAACAGCCAGACAAATTGATTCAATTTGTATTTATAAATTATATGAGGTTTAGCGACGCATTGTAATAATAACTGAGATCTGTTTTGCTGGGTTGGATTGGAGTAACACTGTATATAATATATATACCTAGAGAGAAAATCATTTATTGATGATGGCTGTTCATCTTCACGATAAAGGTCCATGAAGGTCGAGCTTACTATAAATTTGGAATAATAATTGCAGAAAGTAAAAATGTGTAATGAAATTATGGTAATATAATCAAAAATTCAGGTAGTAATAATAAAATGATAAAAATAGCTCGAATCGAATTTTAAGTTGATCAAGAAACGTTGAAGAGATGGTTGTGGAGAATATGTGACAATTTGCGTAAGATTGTGAACACGAGGGATTGAGGTTAATCAGCTTTAGGTTGTTGGCAAGATTCCATGCCAAGATTGTGCTGTCAACGTTGGTCAGCTTCAATAGAAATGGCAAAAATGATTATTGTCACCTATCAAAGTGATTTCTGCCTATAACTTTCCAGTTTATTTATTTATTTATTTGTTGATACTCTACAAGTTGTACGTTGTACAGGTGGTAGGCTTTATTTCTTCAATATTTTTTCTTGTCCCATCTTGTTCCATTCTACTCCTCCCCTCTTCAAAAATGTGTACTTTCCGACATCCTTCTTCGCCACCTTCACTATAACCTTCCACTCATGCCCGCCTCTAAAATCATGCTTCCTCTCATCCAATTCAATCTTCTCTCTCATCTCCTTCCAGCCTCCTCTCCCTCTCAATGCTTTAAAAAAAGTTTCTCGAGTTTTTAAAAAAAGTTATTTCAGTATGTTCTATTATGACAGTTACCGATATTCCAATTATTTCAGTACTGGGTTTGACATCCAGTCATGGCATCCAAAAAAGAGTTTTAATAGTTTGATTGTTTGGATACAAGCTCTCAAGGGTAAAAAAAAAGTTGTGAATCAAAAAACCGTGCTGATGTCCGAAATTGCGACGAATGAGATTGAAAGAAACAAGAGTGGGTATGTGTATAGGAGATGCTATGACACCTACCGTTGAAAAAGAACTTGAGCCTGTTGGCGTAGACGTTCTGTAAGGGGATGTTGAGTTCCAGCGCTACTGGGGTGATGACGCTCCGCATGCCCCCGGATATCAGGTAGACCGGGACGCAGCGGTGGTGCAGAGCATCAACCAAACGTCTGAGAAACAACAGTCAACCCATTGGCATACAAATTACTCCACCATTACCGCTGCTTTCAGCCGCTTTCATTTCTAGGAATGTGGTATTGTATTGTAACTTGAAAGTCTTTATTTGGTCAATATTTGTATGTTATCAAATATAGGCATAGTATGATATAATAATTGGATGAGCAAAGCAAAGACTCAATTTCACTATACTCGAAAAAAAAGTGCTTCTTTTTTTTTTTTTTTTTTTTTTTGCCTGCGCTCCATAGGTCAAACAAAAATTCAAAATCAGTTGAATTGACTGATACAATTCAATTGTGTCAGTAGAATTACACAACTGAAATTGTTCAGTTGGCAATTGGCGTACACAAGGGTCCTTATCTAACTCGATACTGTATAGTTTTGAGGTGCAATCGTTTCTACCACTTCTGAGAACTCATTTCAAAGTTTTCAAAAATCCCATAAGAAAACCCAGAGGAAAAAATTCGTTAAAAATATTTCATCCGAGAGAATTCAAATTCTCAGGAAATTTCAGTATAATAATGATACACATTATTCCGAACTTTCACTCGAATCGGATCAGCCGTTTTGATGTAAAAAAATATCTAATGTAATTTTTGTAAATCACTCAAAGCTATCAAGATACTTATTAAATTCAAGCAACAGGTGTCACCAATTAGCTGTAAACGATTAAAACAAAGCCTTCTTTTTTATCATGGGAATTGATCAGGGAATAAGATGGCAGTGACTCAATTGTTTGGATCTCAGGGTGAATATATATATATAAATAACCAATCCAAAGATATAAGTTCATATAAGTAGCTCATCCATCAACGCGGAAACACATAACGCGTTTGCCTAGTAAATATTCAATGATTGACAAAAGTGGGCAGGGTTCACCATTTAAAGTGGTCTTCCACCAAAACTTTAATTGATACTTTTTTTCATTTTTTTCCACATATTGGACTAATCAATTAATACTCATTTTCACACTTAGGCCTAGGCCTATATCATAACAATAAATTTGATTGAATTAATTTCATAAATTCAAAGGGGTTTTGAGATGACACCAAGAAAAAAAAATAAAGAATGAGAATAATGATAACAATTCATTAAATGAAATTGAAACTCCCAAAACCCAAGCTTCAAAGCCGATTAGCACCATGAAATGTTTCCCATGCTAAATTCCCATAAGACCATTTGACTTTTTCGATTCTAAATTTTTTTTCGATTTCGAGCAAAGTTCAAATGCTTATTTTCGGTTTTCCACAAAGCCTGAGAAGGCTTATCTGTGGGTTGAAAATAACAGAGAATGGATATTAATGATATTAAATTATTAATAGATATTAATTAATGATAAAAATAATACTGTGATACAAATTACTGAAATTAGCATTACTAAGAGATTGATAGGAATGTAATAATGTTATATGAGACTGACGGTAATGAAATAAGGACTAATAGCGATGAAATGAAGGTAAAGATGATGATACGGATAGCTTGAGGGATTAAGTGAAATTATTGAAAAAACATAAGTTGTGTTTACACTATAGGCCCCTACCAGTAATCCCACGGTCCAACCCCGTGGTCTAGTACCGGGATTTCTACCACGGGCTGTACCACGGGTACAAGAAAAAAAAGTACAGCTGCAAGATCAAGAACTGGAAGAAGAAGTAGAAGAGTTCTCATATTTGGGAAGTGTTGTCAGTAATATGGCAAAAGTAGAGCTAGAAGTGAATAAGAGAATAGCAAAGGCGGACGGACTATTTCAAAAAGTAAGGAAGCTGATTTGGAACCACGATTTTCCTTGGAGTGGGAAGATACTCATTTATAATGGTTACTACTTGCCTATCTTGACATATGGAGCAGTTGCGTGGTAGCAGAAATGAAGTTCGTGACGAGCGTGGCAGGAGTGTCAAAGTTGGAGAGAAGAGAAGCAGAAATATAAGGAATGAAGTGGGAGTGAAAAGATTATCATTTAAATTGGAAAAGGAGTCTTAGATGGTATGGGCATATGCAGTGAATGGAAAAGGAGATAATACCAAGAGCAACGTTTGAGATAGCAGAGAACAATGGAACTAAGAGAAGAGTTGGAAGACAAAGAGAAACGTGGCAGGAGGGAGTGAAGTGTGGGGTAGTCAACCGCGGAGAAAAATGGGAAGAAGTGGAAGACAGGAGATGGCGGGAGAATAGAGAACGGTGGAGGGAACTTGTAGGTAGAGAAGAAGAAACAGAGGATAGGCCTAGCAGTAGTGAAGAAGAGGAAGAAGTCGGAACTGGCAGGAACCAATACATATGTTAAGCCTGCCCTAAAAAAAGTGGTGGAAACTTGCCCTCTGGCCCAATTTGATTGGTTATCTGGGTTGGATATATATATATATATATATATATATATATATATATATATATATATATATATATATATATATATATATATATATATATATATATATATATATATATATATATATATATATATATATATATATATATATATATATATATATATATATATATATATATATATATATATATATATATGTGAATTTTTAAATTTAAAAAAATGTCAGACCTAAAAATGTATTGGGCAAAATTATCAATTGAAATTGAGAAAAATTTGAACTGAAATTTCATTCATTATAATTGAAGCAACCTCTGATGAAGAGTTCAATGCTGGCACAGATAATGCCCTCCATTGCAGGCTTGAAATGTTTGTCACAATATCAATGGGGCTAAAGCCATTGATTTTTTTCAGATTAAATAATGAACACCTACAAGCAAAGAATTATAATCATTGTATCATAAGCTCACTTGATCCCTGGAGTTAATCTTGGTGGCTGTGTTCGAATAAAGTCTCGGACTTGATTCATCTGCGGTTTGATAATATTCAAGCGCTGAGAGAATGCTTGGCGGAAGCTCATATTTCCAGTCATTGCTTCCTTGGTTCTGCAAGAGATTATAGAAGTCAGAAGTTTGTACAGTATCGGCATTGTCTTTCAACTTGAGTTTGTATGGTGATGGCGAACAATAATAATAGGCCTGAATAATTAAACACAGTACCGGTAAATATCGGCCCAAAGTCTATGTCAAGGAGAGACGAGTCTGACGTCAGAGCTTTTCTCCCTGCCAAGTTACTCCCTCAACTCGCTTTGTTGGGTTGAGAGCTACGATCCCTTTGTTGTGGTTCAGACCTCTCACCCTGACAAAGCAAGTAGTGGGTAGTAACTTGGCGGGGAGAAAAGCTCTGACGTCGAACTCATCTCTCCTTGACATAGACTTTGGGTCGGTATTTACCGATACGGTATTCATTTAATACAGGCCTATTGTTATTGTTTTCAAACAGGGCTGCTGTTTTTTATGAAAATATACTTACTTAAATATACTTGAATATTAAATATCAATAAAAATATATCAAAATGTTCAATTTTCAATCAATATCTCAACGGAAAAGAATACGAGATTGGTAGTCATGAATCTTGATCATGTTTCAGTTCCAGTATATTTTTCATCCATGTTATAATCATATATCAAATCAAATCTGACCCATTTTTAATTCCTATCTCAAATCCAGGGTGAGTCATGGACAATCTGGTAGTTCTCGTATAACAAACTTATACTGGTAGTTATCAGTATGTACACCATACAAACACAGTCAAACTCTTTCCTCTAAATGCACATACACTCAGCATACACCAGCAACAAAAAACCGTGCACGTAAAATTGATTGTTCATTTTTGGGAAGTCACTTATTTCACGATTTTTCGTCACCATTTACAACCATTGTTTTGATAGAGAAATAATAGAATTTTGCGTATTCTGTTTCAACATCAAATGAAAACATTAATATTAGACCCATATCAAATCAATTGAAAATATTAATATTGAATGGCAACCTTATTTTGATACACCAACTAAGCCTATACTGCATTGATGTTCAACCAAATTCTATCACGCCTAGACTAACCTGACCCCTCATGTTTCAAACACGAGCACATCAATTCACCACTGCCCTGCACTTCTATGCGTGATCATTTTTACACGTCGCCAGTCTTCCGTCTCAACTCAATGACATACTATCACTCCAATAAATAGCCAAGTTGGTAACTATAATACTGCTAGTTGCTACTCGCGGTCAGTAAAGGTTGATGGGTACATACCACGTTAGCTGTGTCGATAATGTAAATAATAGAGAAAAGCAACAAACAGTAAGCTGTTTTAACCTCCACGATTCCCTTTTCCCCTCTACCCTACCTTCCTTCCTCCTCTCTCCCTTCATTCCTTCCTCCCCCCTTCCACTCTCCTCACAACCCCAAGCCCATCCACGCCATCTCTCCACCCCTCTCCCAATCCCCGTGTTACGAACGCTTACACACACTCTTGCACGCACAGATCTGGAAGACCCTATGTATAATTAAGATGTATAAAACAATACATATGTACTCATTCTAGTATTGATGATAATGATATCTCAAAGAAATAGTAAATATACGAAAGATGGACCAATCTCCATTCTTCAGATGACTATCCAAAGCTATTGTGAAAGAAATGAAAAAATGTGAGAATAGAGCGAGTGCACCAACATGTTCTTCATCACTACCCTTAGTAAGGGGACCCAGACCTGACATTCCATTTTTTAAATTTTTTATTTTTTCCCATTATTATGTTTATTTTGAGTGTGATGAATACTGCAATTTAATTTGTTTGTACATGCTGTTGATACTTCAGGTACAGGAATTATTATCAATTACGTCCGCACTGTTTTTTCTGTAGAAACTGCTTCTTTTGTGGTTTAATCGAATAGAAATTTGCATGGGAATAGAAAAATTCATAATTTTTTCAATATTCCAAATTTTGTGGTTTTATAAAAAGGAAGTTACACTTCTTGAATCGGTGCAACTGGACAAGAGTTTTGAATTGAGATTTTATAAATGTCAAAACCTGTCAATTCAGAAGTGTTTGAATATTCTTGTGAATTTTCTCCTCAATAATGATACAGAATTCAAAGTCTAGGCAAATAGCATCTCTTTTTTGGATCGCATTTATTTCAGAATGTTGTTTTCAACCATGAAATTATCTTTTCTCAAGGATTGGTCCCATGAAAAAAAAAAAAATCTCAGAGCATGTTTATATACATATTTCACAAACTTTAACACGGGGAAATTTTGATAACAAATTTATTGAATTTTTTAAAATTATTTTCATGTTACAAAATGTAGTGAATCCTAAAAAAAAATCGAAAATATTTTAAAAAATCATAATATCGAAAAAAATTAAATTTTGAAAAATCCTCGTGTTGAATCAGTCTGGTGATGAGTGCAATTGACAAGTTGAAAAAAACTCAGCAGATTTGAATATACCATAGCTGAGAAAAAGATACCTGAAGCTGAGTGAATTAACATTGTCAAGCATACAAGGTCTGGGTCCCCTTAATTGCTGAATAAAAATTGATCTGTTCGCTAACCGATGTCCAACTGTCTCTACGAATATAGCTTTTGGATTTGGATACAGCCTTTGGATATAGTACAAAGAACACACAAAAGATTTTCTATCTCTCTTGTATCCTTTCAATGTATGCTCACCCTACCCTAGTATGTATTTAGAACAAATTGTTCAATACTCTATTTTCAAAAATGTGAAATAGTTCAAATGACATGATGAAAATTATTATTATCAGTGTTGGGAAGGAACTTAAGGAAAGGAACGCGTTCCTTTTTTAGGAACTTTGATGGGAACACGTGTCTATTATTAAGCAGTACCAGTAACTTTCAACACTTTTAAAAACTTTTCAGCGCAGTAAAGTTTTTAATCAAAAAATCACTAGAGTGATGAAGAATTCTTTTTGTGATGTAATCATGAATGTTGTCGAAGATCAAAAAAATATCTGACTTATAGGTTATTTGAGAAAGCTTTCTTGGATATTTAATTAATATTATTCTTATATTGAAATGATATGTATTATCAATTTTTCAATGTTACAGACTATCATTTGCTTAGAAGATTGACTACTTGTTGAGTTTTTATAGAAATAGCACTATTACATCACTATATTAGGCCTATTTTATATTGATATTCATGTACAGTTTATTATTCATCATTATATTATAATTTTGTATTACTGGACAAAGTTGCATGTGTTTGGTATTTATAAAAAATAACACTCACTTTGCTAAAATTTTGTATTTCATGTATTTTTCATGACTTACCGTATTGTTTGCATAATCCTATGCAATGATCAATTTGGACTAGTAAAAAAGAATGAAATGAAATTTTCCTTTTTACGGGTACGGTAGGCCTAAAGAGGATTGTAATTGTAATTATTTTCAAAGTTTCTTTTGAACAGATTGTGTACTGTACTCAAAGAATTCATACACAATGTGAAATAGATTGCCTATTTGTATATTACCAGATGAAAGATTTTGTCTGTAACCCTCTGTCTCATATGCTATTGACTCAGTCTAATCCCTGCCACATACCATGTATCTTATTATTTCCTGACATATTTCACGAAACTTCCCTGTCTACTTCTTATGATTGGATCTTTTCTGTAGTTTGATGGCAGGTGTGAGGTGAGGGGTTAGAAAAAAATGTTATACCCAGCTAATGCATTCCAAGAAAACCATCACTTCCTAGTGACATCACTAATAGCCAATAAGAATAAGATTATTTTCAAGATACATGTAGATGTAGAGAAGGCCCATTTGTTTGTGTTGCACCAACCTGCTACATAGTGTTGCTGATGCAGGAAGGAAGTGCGTCATATTATGAGTTTGGTCATTGAGTTTATAGTGTTAATGGTTTGGTGCAGGAAATGATCCCTAAATGTCGTTGAGGTACAAACAAACACGATAGTGCCGATTTCAACGGTTCTTAGATGCAAATTTTAAAAATGAGAAAAGTTATTTGGATAGATCTATCCAAATCGATTCATGTAGATGTAATTCTGTATGTCAACTTGCTTGAAAATAACTAAAACCCTTAATCGAATGTATGATTTTTCATTCTTATCGACACGAATTTACCGTCAGCAACTTGTAAGCTAGCCTACATAGTGTCCGCCTACAATTTGATTTTGGCGCCTACCATCTTGAACTGAACCAAGCACACCAACTCCGTAGCTGGTGTAGAACTACGTACTTGAAAAGGTTCTAGTGACTCAGACAAACAAACACGATTGTGCGGCTTTGGTGCATTACCACGGTTACAAACAAACACGAAAGTGCAAGAACTAAAGAACTAGTTCAGGTAGTGTAGGACAAACAAACAGTTCACTTCAGTCATTGATCTACATCAAATTCAATGCTTCAGTGTTCCATCTCGACTAGCTGCTAGTTGCTCATGGTGAAAAAATTAGTGTTGTGGTAGTGTTTTCTCAAAGCCTAATGATTGAATGATGATTGAATTGAAAATGATAAATTACTGTTTAAACATAGAAGGGAAGAAAGGGGAAAGTGGAAATCTTTTGCTTTGTAACATTTTAAAACACATGAAAATACTCTTAGGCCTACAAATCCAAACAAAAAACTCCGCGTCAATAAGTTTCAAAGGAACCTTTAAAGAATTTAATTTATGGGAGAACTTTCGAGTTTCTTTTTTTCTCAAGAAGTGACGGTAACTACTTCCTTTTTGGATCGAGTACCAGGAATTGGAACTAGTTTCTTTATTAAAGGAACTCAATACTGATTATTATTATTATTATTATTATTATTATTATTATTATCATCATTGGGGACTATGATTATATTATTATTATTATTATTATTATTATTATTATTCATTTTTATTTTCTGGATGGATGAGCCAACCAAAGACCAAATTTTATTTCAGTCATACTTGAAAAAATGAAAGCATTTGGCACTCCACAGGTCAAATGAAGCACAAAATTTGATTAAACTTGGCTCGCCATCATCTATATGATATAGGCCTATGACTTCATATGTGATCATCTAACTTAATTGATACTGTGTATAATCTCACAGGCACAATCAGCAACCACTTTTAAGAAAAACTATTTCCAAATTTTGACATCCTCAAAGGAGGAGAGAGTGGACTCATAGGAGAAAGATTTGAGCAAACATTTTTCAAATATATTCAAATTTCCAAGAAATTTTAGCACAAGAATGATACAAATTATTCCCAAGTTTTACATCAATCGAATCAGCCGTTTTGAAGAAAAAATTTTAAGGTAATTTTTTTATATGGATCAGACCTACCGGTAGAGATGCAAAATTACCGGTCACATTGAAATCGGTAATATTACCGGTAATATTACCGAGGGCGGTAATTTACGATTTTTGTTTTACTATAACACGACAGGAAGCAGGAAAAATAGATGTTAATCATGCACTAATGCTACAAGAATTTATTTATAAATATTAAAAATAATATGTTCATGACTTAGGAAGGTGAACGTAGAATAACTTTTGAGATATTGTTGTTTAAATTTGATATACCGGTAATTATAATTATATCAGATTGGTACCATAGATATATATGTCAATGACTCAACAAGGATGATTTGCAAAGTTATTACGGTATAAAATATCTGAGTGGCTGAGGGCTGAGGCTCAATAAAATTAAACAGGTCAATCATGATCAATAATTAGATAAAAGATAAGGATACCATGGTAAAAGGATACCATGATTGTATCCAAAGAAAGACAGTCAAAGAAGCCAAAGTGCTTTGGAATCACTTTTGCTTTGGAGTGCTTTGCCCTTCAATTATGCTTTGAAAATGGCCTTGAACTTGGACACATGCATATTTTCAGCCAGCCCAGACACAGATTTTTTTTTCAAAATTACCAAATTTTTCAGATGTAAAAAGAGGGTAATATTACCGGTAATATTACCGACTCACATCTCTATCTACCCGCAACGACTTTTTGAATGAGCCTAGCGAAGACTCCATCCCACTCTCATAGAGCTTTGTCTGTGTTTTTTTTTTTAGCAATACACAGGTCGCACGGTTTGACTGATCAACATGAAACTTTTTTGTATGGGCAAACTCATACAACTTAGAACTGTATAGTTTTTGGAATGAATCGGTTGGACCAATTTTGAGAAATATCATCTCAAAGTTTCTAAAAACCCCATAAGATTAGGCTGGACAAGAAAATTTGAAGAAAAAAAATTATCTCCAAAAAAAAAATTACTCTGAATGTGTACACATACATGAATGATACACATTATCACCGTTTTGTATGCAATTCAAACCAGCTGTTTTGAAGAGAAAAATTCAATTACCTGTTTTTATTCATCAAAAATATAGAAATTATAGCACAATTGTCAATTATGTTGACAATAAGATTCACTGCTTTCTGATTCAATATTTGCCCAACAATGGAGTATGTTTAATATGCGTCAGGGTGTGTAGAATACCAGAGTCAATAAAGTAGCAAGGTTAGAAAGTTCTACTTCAACGACTTTTATATCTTATTCAGAAATCTCGCTCATCTTACAACGTATATGCTGTGTTTGCCTAGTAATACTATTGAGTAAAGCAACAGGTTACAGCCGACACCGTGGCTCTGTCAACTGATGCACTGCATTAGAAACTGTTAATACATGTTGAGCGTGGATTCCAGTCCCACACTATTGACATGGATTTTTGTAAATGTCCTTCCACCTTTCATCATTTCATTATCACCCCCTCATTCATACCCCCAAATAAACGAGCTGTTGGTGGGGTTGTTAAGAACGTGGAAAAAATACTAATAAAAAGCGACAGGTTACACCATTCAAATGGTAAAACAATTAAAATAATGAATAGATATAACAGGAAGGCAGTGAGTCAGTGACATAATAGTTTAAAAATGAAGGTTGCATATTAATATTGCTTTCAATCACATTTCATATATGCCTATTATAACAATCGCTAATCTTCTATTGCATTTGTGGCATTTTCTGGCTAGTTTTAAAAATTTGGAGCTTGATGTATCTTTGAACCCTAGAATCCTCAAACCAAAAGCATATGCTTTGCAAATTTTCTGCGGCTTGCTTGAAGGATTCATTGATTTTGTAAAGTTAGAATGCTTATTATTATTATTATTATTTAACTCTTGCAAATGCACATAAATGCGCGGTGGCAAGTTCCCTAAGTACCCCTATCCCACCATCTCCTTAACCCTCTGACGGAATAACTTTAACCTGATGTCATCCCCTTCAAAAACATTTCTACTAAGCCCATTCCAGTCCCTACCTGTCCTATTTAAGAAAGAGAATTTACCGACATCTAATGTAGCCCCCTTTATGACTACCGCTCTATCATGACCCCGCCTACCTCCATACCCTGACTTATTTCTTTTTATCAACTCATGCAGCTCCTCTCTGCTTACAGCAAAGAACGAGTGAGGTTCAGAGTCACTCGTATTTTCCTGGTAACCCATGACATTTACAAACTCAGTGGTGACGCCCCCTCAGCACGACGCTATCGAAACTCAGCTACCCTATTAGATAGGCCTAGGCCTATGCCATTGCATATGCCTACCTGTTCAAAATGCAGGCACACGCCAATTATTTGAGACTTGATTTTTCAAAAAGATGACTTTAATTAGGTAGTATAGGCTTAGGCCATATGGCCAACCTACTTACAGTTTGGATACTTCGTCACCCTTTCCACAAAATTTAGCTAGTTCGTCAATTCCCTCCTCTTGTATAACTGTCGAATCAACATCAAAGCATACTGCATCAGCTACCTTCCATAATGCACGAACATGTTCTTTAGTAGCCATAGCTGATAACTATAAACAAACAGATCTGTAAAAACATGAACACAGAAATAGAAACAATAATATTAATTTTGTCAATGAACTGTTGTTGTTTGAAATGGTTGTAAAAAAGCTTAGGCCTACCTATTTGATTTGAGGTTAGAATAGCTAAAGTGATCTCACCTCACTACAATGCTGGCTAGATATTACTAAATCGTCCAACCAGTAGACGATCGTATTAATCACTTGATATTCGGACAGTACGTCTAGAGATCGAGCCCGTTTCAACTATAGACGCTTTCCAAGTACGTCAACCTTGACTTTGTACAGTCACAAAGACATAATTATGATAATGATGACACTGACGATAATATAAGAATGGCTGACCATTGACCAACAATAATAATTAGTTGATTACTGTGTTCAGGCCTCTGCCTTTCGTAACGCAACATGCAATACAAAGATGATTATGCAATGAATCTCTCAAATCCAATTAAGCACGTGTTATACCACGCGGTTTCTATACTCAAATGTCAAATCATTTAACTGAATGTGAGTTAATGTTATAATTGGAGATATATCAAGTATTATTTTTTGTGTTCACTTTACTTCTCAAATCAACTGTGGGTTATATAATTAATGTAGATTGAAAATATTGTTTCAGATTTATCTGAAAAGGCAATGAAAAAGAGTGTGATTTGAAACTTTTGAAGTTTGACTCGAGTCTCGTTTCGATAATTGGCGCCGACAACGACATCAACGATTCAACATAACCAAAGATTATACACACCAATCCTACCATAACCTGAATTTTACCGACTTGAAAAAACCTTCTGTGGATGGCTATATACGTAATTGTTGTCCTGTCGACTTAGTGATGTCTGGGCAAACATTACAAACTCAAAGATCAGGGTAAGTATCATTTAAAAGATTGGCCAAATCAAAATAAATAACAAATAAAATAACATTTTTTCCATCATCTCTAAATCCTATAGACCTACACGACACCAATATAAGTCCATCATCAGTAGGTGCGTCGTTAAACCCAATAGGCCTATAAATAGATGGATAAAAAAAAATGCGACCAAAAATAATCAGATTATGAGGGGTATTTGGGAGTAAATAATGGGCCCCTTTCAAATATGCCCACTAGTTCAATATTATATTTTGATCGAGTGTGTCAAGTCACTAACGGCATTGAGTTTATAGTGTAAACTCTATAACTCTAAAACACTATAAACTCAATGCTACCAGCACCGGTAGGCCTACCGGTAGAACGTAGTTATTATAAAGTCAATGCCGGTAGAACTCTCAGAGGCCTGCATCAGAGTAGGCCTAAGAGACGATATTGGCTGCTTAAAGATCACACAAACCCGTCAAATCACGACTTTCTTGATTTTTTTGCGGTTCTCTCAATACTTTAATTTGTATTTTTACTAGTGACGAAAGCTACAGCAGTGACGACTTGCCAGATACCCAACATGTCACAAGTGAAAATGTCGACACTATGGTAAGCCAATCCACAGCTGTAGTGTGGGGAAGGCTCTTTTCTACACAGGATGGTTTTCAATCGATAGGTAAGCAATAGCACTGTCATTGACAGGCCATCTCATTTATCACAAGTTTTTATTGGATTCCTCATTGTTCGTCAAGTCACTACCGTTACTTCATCATACATTTACCGGTACCGGTACTTTATCAAGAACCGGTAGGCCTACTTTATACTTTGACTATTTCATCAATGCCGGTACTCACTTTCAGCATGGCTATTTCATTCACCGTAATTTTTAATGTCCGACTGTTCTGAACTTTAAATTGGAAGGTACAAAATTTACCTCTGAATATAGGCCTATATATTCACTAACATTTAGCCCATTCTTATTCTTAAAGCCAGTACGATGGTTTGCAATGGGCGAGATTCAATCTCTGTTCGAATCGGCCGATTCAAAGGGTAATGCTTTGCTATCCACACAGTAGGCCAACAATGTCAAAAAAATTAGTATGTGGGACATGTGCAAATGTGCACATGATGTGGGACTGATTGCAATGTGGGGACTAGATCTCATTTGGCAAATTACTTGGTCAAGATGAAAGAGTATTGCCTTGGCAATATATACCTACTGGTACCTAATTGACCAATGATTAGATGAGCGTAGCGAAGATTCCATCCCACTCTTACAGAGCTTTGTCTGTCTTTTTTTGTTTTGTTTTGCTTGTTTGTTTGTAAGCACTGCACAGGTTGCATGGTTTGACTGATCAACATGACACTTTTCTGTACGGGCAAACTTTTACAACTTGGAACTGTTGGCGTATAGTTTTTGGAATGAATCGGTTGGATCGATCTTGAGAAATATCATGTCAAAGTTTCTAAAAACCCCATAAGATTGGGCTGGGCAAGAAGATTTAAAAAATGAAATTTCCCCCCAAAAAATAAGATTTTCTCTGAATGTGTAGACCTACACATAAATGATACACACATTCACCATTTTGTAAGCAATTCGAACCAGCCGTTTTGAAGAAAGAAATTCAAATACCGTAACTGTTTTTATTCATCAAATATATAGAAATGATTAATAGCAGAATTAGGTCAAAGACCTTAATATCTAGGCTCTAACTTCGTTAGAAGATTTATTTATTTATTATTAACTCTTGCAGTTGCACATAAATGCGCGGTGGCAAGTTCCCTATCAATCCTATCCTATCGCCTCCCTAACCTTCTGACGGAATAGCTTCAACCCTATTTCATCCTCAAGTATACTTCTACTAAGCCCATTCCAATCCCTACCTGTCCTATTCAAGAAAGACGTTAAACTAAGCCTTCTAAGCGACGACAGAGCGATGCTAACTCACAGACGTAGTGGAGACTCCACTACGATACGTGCGCTAGCATCGCTCAGTCGTCGCTTAGAAAGCTTAGTTTTACGTCTTCTAACGAAATTAGATCTTTGCTTGAATGCCGTGCTCCCGTGCATGCCAAATTATGTTCGTGTATTGACTTTGACAGCTGTGCCTAGATTCCACTTATGGTTTTGGTTTTGGTTTTGTTTTTCAAATGACGGAGATATTTTACGTTTTCTCCTACACAAGAAGGTATGTATGTAGGCCTACAGATTCCATGTGTATTGCAGATAATTTCTACGGGGATATTATTATTATTATTATTATTATTATTATTTAACTCTTGCAAATGCACATAAATGCGCGGTGGCAAGTTCCCTAAGTACCCCTATCCCACCATCTCCTTAACCCTCTGACGGAATAACTTTAACCTGATTTCATCCCCTTCAAAAACATTTCTACTAAGCCCATTCCAGTCCCTACCTGTCCTATTTAAGAAAGAGAATTTACCGACATCTAATGTAGCCCCCTTTATGACTACCGCTCTATCATGACCCCGCCTACCTCCATACCCTGACTTATTTCTTTTTATCAACTCATGCAGCTCCCCCCACCCCACCTCTCCCTCCATTACCCTGAAGAAATTACATAAACGATCCTCCTTCCTCCGTATTTCCAATTTCTGCCACCCCAGGTCTCTCATCATCTCAGTTGGACTCTCCAACATTCTTACCCTCTCCCCCCTTTCATTCTCATCCCATTTCCACCTCCTAACCCTACCTGTAACCCTTCTCACAGCAATCCTTTGAACCCTTTCCACATCCCTTATCTCACCTAATCTATAAGGATCCCAAACTGAACTAGCAGATTAGGTATATTATATTATATTATAATATTATATTATATTATTATATTATTATTATAATATTAGGTATTAGGTATTATGATATAGATTTGGATATCAGCCCTCAATTATTCATTTATTCAGAAAATATATTGCAACTTTTATACTATTGCCATAGACGCCATTTTCATGGTGCTTGTTATGGTAATACTGCATTTTCATTGGCTGCTGAGTCAATCTGAACCTCAATCGGCCCATTCAATGCTTGATTAGGCCTATAGGAGCAGTCTCTGAACGCACAGATTGAATCTGAAACGTGCGGCACCGTAATGGGACGTAGTCCACGTACACAAGGTGTGGATCGACTGATTGAAAGGGAGATTCAATCTCGTCCATTGCAAACCAACGTGTGTACCGGCTTTTACAGTTGGCTGCTTTTTTAAATAGGAATAATTGTTTAGTGAACCTATAGGCCTGGCAGGGTCCATGAACTAAGGAAATGGTCGAGCTCTACCAGAACGTCAGATTTTACCAAGTAGTCTGACATTTTTGTTGTGTTTTGTTTATAGGACTACCTATTTTGTTCCAGTTTTTATATACAGTGAAACCTCTATGCATCGTTTTTCAAGGGACCAGGAAAATAAAACCATCAATTGCAGGAAAACAATCCATCCAGAAAAATGTACCTACATTGATTATATGGGAGTGGGGTGAGAAAATGAATATACAGTATAGAGGAATGATACAAGCAGGAAAACGATTGATTTGGGAACAATGCATAGAGATTTCACTGTATAATATACTGTCCAATGTTTGTTTATAAGTTTCAAATTGCACAAATGAAGGTTTCAAGTTCTGTGGTTTAATCTGTAAGATCTTGTTCACTAATGCTTGTATACCTACTTAACTCTAGCCCCGTATCTACTCTAGGCCATAAATCACAAACAGGTACGTATCGTAGACATTGTAACAATTCACTCTCACAAAAAAATGTTTTCAACATATATCTCTTTATTACAGATTTTGAAAAAGAGGCATACACCCTTGGTCGCTCGTTAACATGTGACGTTGTTTATAGCGAGAGTGATTTGAAAAATAACGTTCTGCTAACTTTGAGCAAATATCATTTCAATATTGAAAGGCATCTGTCTTCGGCTGCAGTAGTGAAATTGAATGATTTGAGTTCCAACGGAACTTTTGTGAACGGCAACCTGGTTGGCCGTAATAACTCTATTCTTCTTAATAACAACGACGAAATATCGCTAGCTTCAGCACAGTGTAAAGGTAGGCAATAATGCACTATTTGGTAGCTTATACAATACATATATGAAAGTGTAAATACTGAGTAAGTTCATCTCAGAACTGGGAAACGGGTCTACTCAACCGATTCAGCTTGAATTAGTTCAAATATTTTTTGTTCATCGCGTTACCCTTACCAATCGTTTCAAATGGACAATTTGAAAGACAAAACAATTTGAAAGAGAAAAATGACGGCTGTTATTATTCATCCACACTGCCTTGTTGTATTGGCGTAGGGTTGCGGAATACCCGTCCAAACCACTTTGCCTGCTTTAGATGCGTTTCGACACTGCCATACTGCTTCTTGACCTTGCTGAAATGAGATACTTTTGCCAAACGCAATCGATTTGGCTAAACCACTGATTTTCTCAAAAAATTCAATGGCTGAACCGTTTCCTGTCTGCTGTTCATGGTTGAATCATTGATTTTGTAACACTACAAATTCAATGGTTGAATACAGGGTAACCCCTAGAATTAGACCAGCCTGGTATGACTCTATTATTGTTATTATTATTCAACTCTTACAATTTCACATAAATGCACGGTGACAAGTTCCATCAATTTGGCTAACCTAGCATACATATAATATTGAGCAGTGAACGACGTGAGGGCAATCATAATGTCTGTAGGTTAGTTGGTTCAGACTTGAAACTACTGTGGTAACAATAGAATGATGCTTGTATCACCAAAATGCTATTTTTTTGTCAATTTGGACATGGGTTTGAGTCCTGCATGAGGTATGGGTGTTTGCATAATCATTAATCACTAATAATCATTTGCTCATTCATACTCGTACCTTTAAATCACCTAGCTTATGAATAGCTTTTGTTCAGCAAATTATACCCCCAAATAATCCATTAGTTGGTGGGGTCGTTGAGAAAAATATACACCAAAAATTTTGCTGTAGGTGGGGTCATTTTAGTAAACAACCTAAATAACCCCTAAATAACCTATCTGTCTGAGGTCATAATCATCATCGTTGTAATTTTATACTCTAGCTATAGGCCCTAGTTATATTTAATTTTTAATATTGTTCCTGTGATTGCAGTATACGTCTTTATTGACTGCGGATTGGGAGCCCCAACTGTGTTCCCAGAGGAAGTTACCAACCATTACGTCGTCTCCAGAGTGTTGGGTACGGGGTCATTTGGTGAAGTTCGTCTAGTCTTCGATAAGGTAAACTTATTCATCTGTTGGCTCTATATTAATTAGCAGCACTGTGGAGCATGCTGGTGTGGAAAAGCAAATAGCTCACTTATAATGACAGGTTCTTCCAATATGCTCTTGGATGAACTACATAGGCCTAGTGATTTTTTGTCCACATTTCTGAGTAAAGTATGAATATTAATCCAATTTATTATTAGCACATTCAAATAAATGAATTTCAAATTTTGTACTGACATTTGCTATCTGTGTGTCTAAGAATTCAGGTTGTAAGTGATATATGCCCAATATTTACGCCCACACTTGGGTCGTATTTGTAAAATTAATGATTATAGGCTAGTATCATACTCATAGCTTTGTACTTTGTAGTATTCAACGATCGTACCTCTCATCCATAGTCTCAATTGGGGAGTTACGATGTTGATAGTGAAAAAGAAAAGTATTTTTGCATCGTTTCCTCTATGTATCGTTCCCGTGTTCATCATTTCTCCGCTAATTCCATATTGAATCTTCCCGGATGGTTTGTTTTCGTGCATGGAATGTTTTGTTTCCTTAGTCTGGTAAAAAAAGATACATAGAGGTTTCCCTATGTAGGCCTATGCTTCACTACGTACGTATACATAAACAATAACCACAACTCTAGTACTGGTAGGCCTATTACTAGAGACATGTAAACATAGCTTCTATTTTTTCTTTTCATAACATTTTGAATTTGAAAAGTAGCACTTTGGTGTAACATCTATTATTTTGAAACATCATGTTTTGTAGCGCAACAACAGTACGGTACCGGTAAAACCACTAGGTAACGTACAATAGCATACAAGAGAAAAACCCCAATTGATAGTTTTAGAAAAATGGTGTTTACCAGCAAGTTAAACCTTTGCCTCATCTGCCACTTGCATTTCAGCTGAACTTCTTTCCACATTCCCCAACTAACTTTACCCGTTTACACCTCAATTAAAATAATTTTGGAGAAAATAGCATCTTTAATGCGTCTATTCCGAATGTAATCAATGTATAGTCTTTTTCACTGATACTATATTGAAGCATAGTGGAATCAGATGTTTCTAGCGCTTTGTTGCCTTTTCAAATACATGATCAAACAACATTAAATGTATTGAAACATGAAGAAATATTAGAAAGACATGCAAAAGAGCACTTTCAGATTTCATCGGTTTTATGGCAATTTTTGCTATTTTTACATGTCTACCGTTTACACATTTTCAATATTGATTCACTGTTATCCAGTGTTTATATAGTAGGCCTATTAAACATGAAATATTCTCTGTGAGCATAATGTCCTCTGAGTGAACAAACATCGCTCTACGAGCATCTTACTCTGCACACAGTCGATTCGAACCAAGGAGGTTAGATACTAATAATTACTATTAGTATCTAACCTTGATTCGAACATACTGAAAATATTCAGCATTAACAGCCCTCTTTTGTCTTTTCAGTTGACTACAAAACGGTTTGCAATGAAGACGTTGACAATTGCAAAAACTCGAGACAACGGTAGTGATTGTAAAGAAGCACGTGTTTTAATCACCCTGGATCATGTACGTATTAAAAGAATTGCTTTAGTTTAGTTTGCTTAGTTTGCCTGCTCTAAATGGTCTTATTAATTCATCCTTTGCCTTAATTGGGAAACAGTTATTAACTTATTATATAGGCCTATCAAGATTTTGATGTTAATTTTTTTTCAAGTTTGCTTCAGTAGGCCTACTCATCGTTCGTGCTGTCGGTTATATATATTCAATAAGTGCGTACTTTCAAAATGATCTGGAATTTATTCCTGGATTAATTCACTCAGTGGTTCGTGGATGGTTCGATCTGTCTGTCTGGCACCATGAGACCAACTAAAATCAAGGTGGCAAACTTGAAATTAGTCAACTGTTCTGGCAATTAATCAAACAGTTTATTAGTTTGTTGATTTAATTTTTATTTACGAACTTGGAGACCGATGAAAGTTGGAAGCTACCAGTAGGCACTCAATCAACACTTGATTTGTGGCCTTACTTATTCGTGGCCTTGTGCAAATGAATCTTAATAATAATTTTTAATTTCTTTTATCTATTAGGTCTACCGGTACTCATCTGGTTGGTGAGCACAAACAACTTATTTGTTGTGAGCATTAATTTGTTTCATGATGTACATGGTAGTTTTACCTGAAGATTGCCAAACGATCCTATCTTTCATCCATAGCCTTAATTGGGGAACAATGATTTTGGATCAAGTTTCGATGTTATTAAAAAAAAAAAAGTTTTAGCAAGTCAGATAATCCCAACTAGAAGATTGAATTATCTAACCCAAGTAATGAAGGTTTCTACTTTCTACTACTGTTATATATATATTTTTTTTTATTCACACATTTTTAGTACAAATTATAAAATCAGGAACTCTGCTACTAAATACCCTACAAAGCCTCTGATGAGACTTGTCTGTAGGCAAGTATTAACATACTACATAGAGTGAACATGATATAACTTCATGTGTTATTGTACCACTTGTTACACAAACTTAAACATACGGTATTCAACATTTTACCCGTAATTGAAATTGTAACATAACACTAAAATGGAAATAGAAGGTTCATTCTTAACAAATAATTCGACAATTCTTCTGCTTGGTTCAATTTCTAAATGAAAAACATCCATTGATTACTACAAAAAAAATCTATATAAACACAATAAACTCAATTCGAGAAAATTCTGAGTTTCTAATGAAAGGATAAACATGATCACCTATCGATAAGCCAAGTTTGTAGTGTACTCTTTACTTCTTGATAGGTAGATAAACTAGTAAGATTCGGTGGCAACTGATTAAATATAGATGGTATAACTAAACTTGACATTCTTTTACCGTATTTACTATTTACTAGGAAAACGCGGGATGCGCGTTGTTAGACGAGCTTAGGGGTATAGAAATCTAGAATGAAAAATAATTTGTCAACCCAATCTACATCTACAGACCTTGGATCACTCCAAACGTTCAAAAACCTTACGAGAATCAGTTATGTCACGGCCTTCCTCTTCATTCATTTCAATCGTTTTGAATCAATTGGTGACACTTGTTGCTATAGATTTAATTGGTTCCCGTAATAGCCTAAATTGATGGGAAAATGCTTTATAAATGCGTTTTCTTCGTTATTTCTCATCCGATTGATGCGAAAAATCTCTCAAAATGTGCTCAATAGTTTCCTTTATATTTGGCGAAAATTTGAGAGGTCTTGAAAAATTTTGATTTTTCAAGTATTTTCCTCCGGGTTATTCTAATGGGGATTTTTGAAATTTCTAAAATTCATAAAAAAAAAGTTACCACCCGATAATGCCACAAAACTATACAGATCTAAGTTAGATGAGGAACCATGACGAAAAAAAGTTTGAAGTTGATAGCTGTAGCCGTTTGACCTGTGGAGAACCGACAAAAAAACATAAAAAAAAAAAAAAAACATAAAAACGAACACCAATTTTTTTCAGTATGTCAAATTGAATCCTCGCTAAAGCTCGTCTAATTAATTATTGATGAACAGTCGCACTACGTATGTGGTTCTCTGCTGAAGGCGGGTGTTGGCACTATATACAAATTTCATGTTATGATCACTATTGAAATAATATCTGATTAGAAATCTATACATTGGGTCTTTTACATTGGGCATTGGGCTTGGGTCTTTTAGGGGTAGAAGGTCACACATTTTATACTAATTTTCTATAGAGCTATGAGCCTTGGGGGGTGCAATAGTTCTAATTATGCGATTCTGAACCGTAAATGGTACCGTATAAATAACATTGCAAGTTTGGAATTACTTATTAATTATATCACTTGGGATATGTCCAACTCGACTAATTTTCAATTCAATCGTTGATTTGCAATTATTCAATTCTCAATTCAATTCAAACAAGTCCGTCCACTCATCAGGAGGATAGAAACACAGAATACGATGCTTCCCTGTAATCACCAATGCTAATTTGTGCTTTCCGTCTAAACAACAGTAAATTATTTCTCACATCTCGTTTTTGTTTTTCCACAGCCATGCATAATCCAAATCATGCACGTAATAGAAACGCTTCATACTCACCATTTAATACTGGAACTTATGGAGGGTGGTGATTTATTGGCAAGATTAAACGAGGTGCAACGGTTCCACGAAGCAGAGGCACGATTCATCTTCTACCAGGTGGCTCTGGCGGTAAACTATCTCCACTCGAAGAAAATAAGTCACCGCGATCTCAAGGTAGGGGTAAAGTGTGGCTTGGGCAGTCGAGGCACTGTCTCGTACCTGAAGCCAGGCGGACGCGGGTTCGAGTCTCGTTATAGGCGTGGGTTGTTGTGAGCATCCCTTCACTGTTTCGTTATCACCTACTCATTTGTACTTCCACGTAACACAGCTGTTAGCAATATAGAAATCAAGTGACAGAAGAATGGCAACTAGATCAGTCAAAAATGTAGTGTAACATAACATGATCAATGACTACCGGTAGTTAGATCCATCTCAGTATTAAATTAAGATATGTTTTCTGATGGTTGACAGTGAGAATTGCCAACCCTTGGCCAAAATTCGAGCACATTGAACACTAACTCCCTTGCACATTATGTACAGTGTTCCGGACTTTCGGAATCTGAAAGACTTTTATCTGCGGCGGAGAATTATGGTTACAGACAAGACAGCACAGTCCTGGTGTTGAAGTTCATTGGTTGTGAATAATTAAAATGAGGTGTTAAGATCGCCCTTGTGGTGCTCCATCCAAACGATCCTACCTTTCATCCATAGCCTTGATTGGGAAATAATGATTTTGTATCAAGTTTCGATGTTATTTTTTAAAAAACATGTATATTTCGTTGTATGAGCATAAGCGAAGACTTCCATTCGGTCCAAATTGGGTTCTTCTCACATTTTTTTGGGCCGCATTCAACAGCTTGCAAGGCTAAGCCGATCCACGTAAAACTTTTTCCAGACACTCATCTAATAAATTGGAACTGTGGGCGTAGAGTTTTGGGTCCCGACCGTTGGTGCAACGATCGCCTGAATGTTTTCATGTCTTCAATTTAGTTGTTTAGAATGAAATCTGTTCCAGATGGAAAACATCCTAATGCAGGCTGTCCAAGAGTATCCTCTCGTCAAGATAGCGGACTTTGGAATGTCGAAGGAACTCGACGAAAGTTTCATGACGACGTTCTGTGGAACTCCGTACTACGTTGCCCCAGAGATCTTGCGTAACAAGGGACGACGAAGTTACACGGAAGAAGTGGACATTTGGAGTTGCGGTGTCATTCTTTACATTTGGTAGGTAGCCCAGTCGGGAGGCCAACTCGTGAATAGACCTAGAGTGCTACACTGTAGGTTATAAATACCGTACGATGAATATCAATGAAAAAATAGTGAAATCCTTCAATGCAAACAAAATGGGAATTTCTCATTCATCAAACACACACAAACCTTTTATTATTTTTGAAATTGTAATTAATTAATTTTGGGCGGTTAGCTAAACCTCGGTTCACCCTCAAAACAACATTGGGTTAGACAGAAACCCTCTAATTTTAACCCGTGCCAAAAATCTTTCATAATTTATTATATTTATAATGGGTTTAATCACTTTAATAATGCACTGTATTGATGACTAAGATCTATTGGCGTTGGTGAATGATGAATGAGATGAAGGGAAGATGAGATGAAAGGATATTTTACTAGGTGTTTTTGGATAGTGAGAAAGAGTCCGTCGTGGCCTGTTGTTAAAGAACCATCTCAGTATTAACCTGAACGACAGGAAACCACGAAAAGAAAACCTGTCAAGATGGTCAACCTCAGTGGGAATCGAACCCCGATCCCCGAAATAACGCTTCTGTATGCCAGCCACTCAACGATCCGTCTCAGTAAAACCTTTGATCTATTGAGTCTAAACTAAACTAAAATTTACCTTCCCAAATGAAACATGGTGATCTTGCTGAAATGTCAAGTATGTTGTGATAATTTAATTTTTAGTGAATGTCGAAATGGGATTACCATAAGAAAATGTTATCACGGGTGATTACCGGTATATTGAATACAGTCGAGCCCGCATATAACGAATTTCAAGGGGAATAAAAATCTGTTCGTAAAAACAGAATTTCGTTATAGAGATTTATTGCTCTTTTTCATAACAGCACTTGAATTTTAGAGATTTATAAGGATAGGCCTACATTTACGACTTAGGCCCTAGTATAGTACTGTATTAGGTGACATATTATCATCGCATCGTATCATCACTTGGTATGTTTGTAGAAAGTAATAGAAAACAACAATGTCCTTTCATAAAGAACTCATCATCTGCCATCACATGACACCACCACTCCCCACTTCTCGTGTTTTATTTCCTAGGTTACAGGACACTATCACGAATGGAAATGAAGGAATGTAAACAAAAAATAGATAAACAAAGTCATTGAAGATGTCACCATCACGTTATTATTTAGCGCGCGTTGAGCGAATGTTTTGGTATGGTCCGTTCCACTGTGCGTGGGACGGGGAGGGGGGGGGGGGGGGGCAGCAAGAGTTATGACCACGTGCTGTACGCGTCACCAGCTGCTACGATGTACAGTCCGTTAGAAATAAATGCAACCTGAAAATAAATTCATGCAAAATGCTCCGATTTTCGAACATTTTGTTGGAAATAGCTGAAAATAATGAGCAAAATATGCTGAAAAGTGACAAAAAATTCGTAATAACCGAATTTTGAAATATAAATCACTTCGTTATAGGTCTTTATTTAACATTGTAAGGATAGGAGATTTGAAGGGGGGTGGTAATTAATTCGTAAAAACCGAAATTTCGTTAAAACCGAGTTCGTTATATGTGTGCTCGACTGTAGTATCGTATCTTACCTGCTAGTACCTGGTTTCATGGCCGTCAAAAATGAGGATGCACTACCGCATTTTCACCCCGATTCCCTGTTTTCTTCCAGCCTGAGCGGCAAAATGCCGTTTAACAAGGACGATAAGCTGATGACTCTGGAGCAGCAGATCATGCGCGGGTATTACTTCTTCCCGCCCAAGGTTTGGCGGACTGTCTCGACATCGGCTATATCGTTCATCACGAACATGCTGGTGACGAATCCTCAGAAGAGATTCAGTATCTTACAAGTGATCAACGACCCTTGGATCTTGCAAGTACGTCATACGATAGAATAGTGTTCATACATTTTACATATATGAATTGGGTAATTAAGGGAAATTAAGAACCGCAGCTTACCGGAGTTTATGGGTGGAAATACTCATAGTGAAGAGCCCGCTGATGGAACGATTATTACATATAAACACACGAGATTTTAGGTACGTGTCGGCTATTGCCTTGTCACTGTAGAGGTAGTAATAATCGCTATTAATCAACCACTCATTTGTACCTGTAGGCTCACTTTTAAATAATCTAGTTTAAGGATTGATGTATGGATTTAGTGTATGGATCTAAGGTATGGTTGTTCAGCTAACTGTACCACCAAATGTGATCATTTCTAGTTTCTACCTCCACAGTGACCAAGACAATAGCCGAAATGTCAAGATCTTGTGTTTGGTTATATAATAATCTCTGTATTCTGGTAACGGGCTCTCCAGTATGAGTATTTCTACTTATAAACCTTGGTAAGCTCCTGTTCTTTCTTTCTCGTACACAATTCATATATTCAGCCTCAGGCTATGTTCCTATACACAAGTTATTTGACTTCATACATTTCAGCATTGAATAATAGTTGGATACTGCAGCCGAGAGTGAAATGAAATACAGTAGCGAGGTTCAGGTAGATGTATTGGTAGCCATGAAAGAAGAAGGTCGTTGACCAACTAAATATAATAATACAGGTAGTAATAATAATTTATTAAAACAGTTTACAGTGTATGCTTAAAGTTATGGTGACTGAGTATTTGTTAATTCCTTATGGGTCTAAACTTATTAATTACGACTATAGATACAATGATTCGAGCTTTGGTAATTACTATTTAGTTACGTAATCTTGTTGCACCTCGAAGATTCAAAACCTTTGAAAGATGCCGTTTCTTATCATTAGCATTGTTCTGGAAAATCATACTAGGCCTTTCCTAAATGAATTAGGGTTTTAAGGCGCATCAACAGCAAAATTTGCCTAAAAATACAGCAGTTTTATGTACAGATATAACTATGATGTTTTTACATGTTATCTTGAGAAACCACCTTATTTTGTGTATACTGTATAGTGTTCCTGTTGTGGCATTTCAGACTGTGTCTTGGCAAATATTATAGAATTTAACAAAAACTATGACCCCTCTTCAAATGATGATTCATTGGAAAATTAACAAACATTTTGACAGCGATTCATAAATAATCATATTTCCACATAACTTTACATTACCGGTATATGAATTGGGTGAAAGGGAAAGAGAGAACAGCAGCTTACCAAGATTTATGAGTAGAGAAAGGCCTATTCATAGTGGAGAGCCCGTTGATAGAACACATAGAGATGAAAGGTACACGAGATTTCGACGTTTCGGCTATTGCCTTGGTCACAGTAGAGTAGAGAGTGATGAACTAATGAAGGCTGCTTGTTCAGGTGGGTGGGTGAAAATGGGGGAAAAAGGGTAAAACAATAAATATAAAATGAAAATAGGGGGGGGGGGGGGGTTCATAGAGATTGGATCTTTGAGAGGGGGCTGAAAGAAGCTGTGCAGTGTAGTTAGCAAGTTGAAAAGGTGAGATGAAAGGCAGAAGAAGTAGCAGGGATGAGTTACCTAAGGTTGAGACCTCGGGCAGAGCAAGACTTAGTTATCCAATGGTGAGCAAGCTCCCAGCGTCTTGACTGAGGGTTGGCAAGAAGATGAGAAGGAACGGATTATGCGGATTGTGAAGCAGGCATTGAAGTCCATGTGAGTGCATGGAGTGGAACTACTTTGTCCATGTCGTCAGGGTTGATGTTACAATCTGACCTGTGGCCATTCATACGGGTACGTAGGGCATTGGTGGTTAATCCTATGTATTCGGCAGGGCAGAAGTTACATCTAAGTTGGTAGATGACGTTCACCGTTTTGCAGGTGTTCCGATTGGAGATGGGATAGGAGAGTCCGGTCGCATGGCTGTTGAAGGTGGTGGAGGGTGGGTGGATGTTACAGGTTTTGCATCTGGGTTTCTTACAGGGATATGAACGATGTTCTTCTTGTAAGGGAGTGGTTCTGGGGTCGGTGTGAAGTAGGAGGGTACGGAGGTTGTGGGGGCGTTTAAAACTTGAAAGAGACTTTGGGTGTAACTGAGATTAGATTTCGGGTTTGGATCGAAGATAATAGAATATGAAAGTCATTTTTTAGGATGGTGTTGAGGCATTCAAGACTGGGATGAAATTGAGTGATGAGTGGGATGCAGTCTGCTATAGGGGCGGGAGGTGTCCTTGTGTTGACCAGTTTGAAAACCTGGTTAATTTGTTGTTCCACAAGGCGCTGGGGGTAATGCCCTAGACAGTTTCTCACAGTACTCTGTGAAATCTGGAGCGTCAGAGCAGATGCGTTTCCAGCGGATGGCAAGACTGTAGGAAAGGTACTTTTTGGAGTGAAATGGGTGGCAACTGGCAACTGTCAAAATGAACGTATTGGAGGTGATTGGTAGGTTTTTGGTGAACTTTGGTGCTAATACCACCTCTCCAGAAAAATGTTCACATCAAGGAATGTGATGTGGGAAGAGGAAATATCCCAGGTGAAGTTCACAGGGTAGCTGCTGTTGAGTGTGGATAGGAAATAGGAATGAGTTTAAAGAAACAACATCATGTGGCCAGATCATGAAGATGTCGTCGATGAATCTGAACCAACAGAGAGGTTGTTTGGGAGTGCGGGACAGGAAGTCGGTCTCGAGTTTTCCCACGAACAGGTTAGCATAGGAAGGGGCCATTCAGGTTCCCACGGCTGTGCCTTTTAGCTGTAGGTAGTACCGGTCAAGATGCTTGAAGTTGTTCATGGTGAGGATCATTTGCGCGAGATTCACGAGAAAGGGGGTTGAGGGTTTGGAGTGAGTTGGGTGTGTGTCAAGGTAATGTTCTATGGCAGACAGTCCGTGTGCGTGGGGGATATTTGTGTACAGGGAAGTGACATCCACAGTGACACAAGGGATTATAATTTATAACTTAACATTATGATCCTCAAAAATTGTCTGCACATCCTAACATTCATGAAATGTCGAATGGATTATTATTACAGAAAAATATTCCAATGTGACTTAATCAACCACTTATGTGACTGCAAGTGTAGACCTGCACGACGAAGCAAATAATGAATTACAGTGAAACTATGCATCGTTTCTGAATCCATCGTTTTCCTGCTACTACCATTTATTTTGTTCAACCCTACTCCCATAAACAATGTAAAATTATCCTGGATGGATTGTTTTCCTGCATAGATGGTTCATTTTTCCTGGTCTCTTGAAAAACGATAGAGGTTTCATTGTATGCCTACTTACTAGTCGATCAGGGATCAGTAAAAAAAAATGAAAATAAAATTCCTTCATTTCTATTACAGGATTATAATATGCAGAAGAAACTGGAGATTCAGTTGGGACTGAAACTGCCGAAACGGGTCCTATCTAATGCTAACAACTTCACCACTGCCAAGAAGCCTAAAACGTAAAGGTTTGTCCGACTGGTTACCCTTACACGTATTTGCTTCATTGCTTTATCTTTGACCATCTCATTTGTACATTATCTTTCCTCTGAAGATTGTTTTCACCATCAGGGCGTACATTCAACATTGTAGTACTAACTAATTTAATTTGTATTGATTTTACCGTGACCAAATCTTATTTTTATTCTTTTCAACTTATTATACATGACACAGCAATGCTTTGTGCAGTCTCATCATTTATTTTGTAGCTTGATTTGGCTCTTGTGGGCATTTGTATTTCAAATTGCAGGCTTACCGGTAGTATCTGCTATGCTCCATTGTGTAAAGTTTTCTCTGTGTAACATTAAAAGTTGGTACAGTGAAACCTCTATCTATCGTTTTTCAAGGGACCAGGAAAATAAAACCATCCATGCAGGAAAACGATCCATCCAGGAAAATGTAGTATTGATTATATGGGAGTGGGGTTAGGAAATATGAATGATACAAGAAGGGAAAACGATGGATGCGGGAACGATCCATAGAGGTTTCACTGTACACATTTAAATATTCATCTGCTTACCTCATATACCTATTTTCATTTGTAACAAGGTGCAAGTATGCTGTAGATAAACAGTATATCTTGTGATAGTTTCACAGGACATTACAACCCTGAAACTAATTTTGAAAAATAATGACGATATTTACATCCCTAATTTTTAGGGGTGTGCGAATCCATGATTTTCGAATCGAATCTGAATCCACTTTCAGATTCGGATTCGGTCCAACATAAAAGATTCGAAAATTTCGAATCTTGGCACCAAAAACTTGGCAACATTGCATTGTCAACTTTCTAGATCGCGTGAGCAAGTGCGATGCGCACTAGCCTACGAGTGGGTGGGATCGTCATATATGGCCGGCTTCGATTGGCGCTTGGCCGTCTCGAGTTGGACGAACGAAAGTCTCGTCAAAGACCTTAGTATCTAGCTTCGTTAACGAAGTTAGATACGAAGGTCTTTGGTCTCGTGCTTGTCAAGGTTAGACCACACACGTCACGACCACACAGTAGTAAGATGACAGATGCCATGCATGCAGCTAACAGCTACGATGTTTATAAATGCGCGTTAAATAAAAATGATGGAAATTGAGAAAATGATGCTTCTTCATGATGAAACATTCATTAAGCGTGTTTTCAGTGGAATACCTCGCAGTTTCTAGTCATTATGAGAATGCTGAGATAGGTTTTTCACTTCCTGGATCAAGTGTAAGTTGATCAGCAGTGTCATTTGTCCCACTATCACGCTTCACAATGCATGTTAAAAAGATTCGGATTCGGGTTCGGATTCGGTATTTTTTATGAAGATTCGGTTCGGATTTGGTTCGAAAAAAAAACATGGATTCGCACACCCCTACTAATTTTAGTTAAAACTAGAAATCATCCTCAATTTCAGAAATCGTAAATAATTTTTTAGGCCATCAGAGACTATGAGTCATGACGTCACAAGCGTTACTGATTAAAATAGGAACATGAACAGAATCTAGCAATGTCTAGACGTCACGATTCGAAAAAAGAATCCGGGTCCTGAAAGATGAATAAATAAGTTTCTGAAATTGAGATAATTATCTCTAGTTTTCTCTAAAATGAAGGAAATAAATCGTAATTATTCGTTAAAACTTAGTTTCAGCGTTGTGATCTCCTTTGAGGATTTTATTAGAAAATTCTGTGTTTGATTAAAGGTGCAAGCCAACTGTTGTCGTTTTGTACAAGAGTTCTAAATTTGTATTTGTTGTTTTTTAGTTTTTAGTGCTTCACAATATGTATTGTTTGTAATGTCTGTGGTTCCATTATACAGTAATGCACTTGTGGAGCTTGCCCTTTTGCTCATAAAGATTCAATAACAGTATTCTGTTTGTGCTTATAATTCGCAAACAAGTAAGAATTTATACCAGCCACTTTTTCTTCGCTTGTGTGTCAGCAAAACTAAAATGTCTAGCTTTAAGAAATAAGTATCGGAGTAATGACTATCAAGTTGCAACTGCTGAAGTCATACTCACCGTCGTGTCAAGTAGCCTAGCATTGTTTTGTATTCAGGGTTGCGTTTTGTAACCGCCTGCCAATTTGTTTTCGTACACGCATCATACGATGTGTCATGAACGTAACTTGTAAGCATATCACACTGTATTCCTTGCGAGGCTTCTGCCCTTATAGTTATAGCAATAGACATGGACTACAGGTATACTACCAAGATAGCGACTGTTATGGCGGCACGAGAATGGATTTCCTGTACTCACTTTGGATATCCTGGCCTACCTCTGCAATTAAAGACTTTGCAGTAGTTACTCGCTACTCGAGCGCCAGCAATATAGAAGAAGTCTCAACCAATGCGAGTAAAGACCGTGTCTGTAGTACTACCGCTAGCTCTCGAGTAGTGAGTGATGTATGACCGAGAAGTAACTAATTTCAGAGGCAGGCTAGGGTATTCGAAGTGAGTACAGGAAATGTATTCTCGTTTGACCATAGGCATGGTAGTATAACTTTCGTCTATGATATTAGGTAATAGAAATGTTTCAAGAGACTTAATTGTATGCAATTGTATTCATTGATAATAATTCTTCATTGATATTCAGTGCTATTTCTGAAATGATTTATCATTTATGTTTTGTATTGTTCATTAATGCCGGACAATTGTGTGTCCTGGCCTACTCTTCCGATGATGCCAGGATGTTGACATAATCAAGGACGATACGGGCTAAACCGGGAAATATTAGTATGAACCGGTACTTCAATTATCCAGACCATGACAAATGTTTTGATTATGACCCAGGCGTAATAGTTATGATATAATTATATAGTTCTTGATTAAAGAAATTGAGAATCATAATGAGGCCTGTGAATAGCTTTCAGACACGCCATTGTCTTTATTCCAGGCATCTTCGTAATAATTAACAATTAAGTTTTCTAATATTAAACAAACAAATCATCATTTATATTTTTCTATTTTTCCGTCGTGTAGTCTAGAAGTATTGTATAATTTTACATAGATCTAATAATTTAGATAACTACCGTATATTGACATTAGCAATACATATTCTGTATGACATTGTAATTTCTAATCGTATTTAATATTTATTATAATTGCAAAATCAATGATTATGTACTCGATAGAACATGTATGTACAACGTAACAGATTTGTCTTTAGGCGTAGCCATCATTTATGTTGGGATCCATCTTTTGATTACAAAACTGGACACCTATGACTCTTGACCCATTCAATAACATACAGTGAAACCTCTTGCCATCGTTTTGCAATGGACCGGGAAAAAAAACATGCATGCAGCAAAATTCAACCCATGTTTCTTATAACTGAGGGAATTAGGTGGGAAATGTGCATAATAGAAACGGAAAAACGGTGCTTCGAGGTTTCACTGTACGCCTATTGTCATACAGCATTACTAAATACTGTTATTTATAGGGCTGTGCCAGTCTCGAAATTCTCGATCCAGTCGAGATCAAGACCCGAACGCAATCGGAAATATTTTTCCCAGATTGAAATTTCTAGTATCGAAATACTTCCAGGTCTCGGAACTATTCTGACCGAGCGAGAGTTTGAAAATGAACTTTCTTATATTTTCATCATTTAACGGATTGATATCAAAAATACAATGTCTGAAACTTGCCTGGAAAAGTTTTTTGTTTCTCTATTCTTCTATTTAATTCTGAACGGAATTGAATTCGCTCACTTAAATTACGCTCGCTCGCTCGATGTAAAATCGTGCTCAGACTTGTTCAAGTCTCGCTCGAGAACAAGTCAAACTTGCTCGAATTTTAAAAGCTCGGCTCGCACAGTCCAAATTATTAAAATAATGGGTGACCCTTCACAGTTCTCAGGAGAAACTAAGACTGTTTGTACCAAACGTATATCACTCCAGTAGTAAGATCACCGGCCATTGGTCAATGGTAAACTAGTTACCATTCACTGGAAAAGCAACTCTTCAGTTTGTTAAGGTGGTATGTTGATCAGAAATTGCAAAATGTCATTTACCTATAAAATACTGTTTACCCAATTATTCAATAGAATCTGTTGCACATGTACAATTGCAGTCACATTAAATGGTTTGATCAGAAAACAATTGAATTTAAATTCAAATGAAATTTATGCACTTTTAACCGCAATTTTTTTCACAGACATGCGTGGAGTGTCTATCCACATCGTCTTCTAGTTTTAGTGCATATAGTAGGCCTATCAGCATATTTTCTTTAGAATGCATTTGAATGTAGCTTGATCGACTATTTTATGTGAGCGCAATTGCACATTGCCATTTCATCAGTATATCTTTATTCACTGCATTTCAAAAATTGTTTAAGGATATTTTGTACTTCATATTCTGGATTCTGACTCAAATTCATCCAGACCATTACCGCAACTGCCACTTGGAATAGCGTCCCAGGCTAGCTAGCTCTAAGAGGACTTTGATTGGATAATGTTCTCTAGGAGACCAGAATAGGCCCACCATGATAATACAAGATAAAAACAGATTCATGGTCTCTTAGAACTACAAAATGTGGCCTAGTTTGAGCTCACCTCAAGAGCTAAGATTTTGTGCTTACAACAATGGAAATACACAAGGACTGGACATGTTGCTATGGCTCTACTAGTGAACATTATTCAATAACAGTTCCAGTCTCTTGGAGCTAGCTAGGACTAGGACGTTATTCTAAGTGGCAGTCACGGTAAGGGCCCTGTGCAGCATTTGTATCATTAAGAAAATACTCGTTCATGTGCATCAGTAATCACTAATCAGTAATTATATCGAGTCAATATGCCCTCATTAATTTTTCATTCAGAATTTGTAATTTATGATTTTTTAATTAGGATCGGTTTTAGTTACTCTGAACAAGTCTAGATTAGTTGATCAATCCTTATCGTGCAGTTCAATGTGAGAGAGGATGTCCAAGGTATTTTTCATGTTTCTGACTCAATGGAACAGCTAGAACTTACCGAGGGTAGATTTCCACAAAAGGTTGAACATTAGGTAGACTGTACATTCTTTGAATTGAAAATACGGTAGTATGTTGACTACTATTTATTGTATACCGGTACGGCTGTATTCTACTTAATTTTTCTCTGATCTAGAAGTTGCTATTGGATGGTATATTATTTAATTTCATCACAATACCACTGAGTGAATCTGAGTAGTAGTAGTCAAGTTTTATTTCCATTAATTGTACATTACATATGACACAGTGTGAGCACAAATGAGGATATATACCATTAAGGGTGTATGGAAAGGTTTTTTACCATATATAACTTGTGAATGAGTGTTTTCATTCAGAGTAAAGTAGATGTGCCTTCAGATTGTGATGACTTGTTGACATTTTCTCTTGTAGTAATTATAAGATTATACCTCTATACTTATTAATCGACATGACTTTATTTGTGTGCTCAATTCCTTATCAGAAAGGAACAGTGATTATTAAAACTGATTGACTTAAGTATCAAAAGTTTAACTATGAATCTAGTAATAATTTTGTATTTTCTTGTACAGTGTTTTTCATGAATAAAAAAATGATAATAGTCAATTTGTATAATTATTTTGTTGTACAGCAGCATGACGGCCACATATTGAATTATTACGGGGTTGGTGACAAATTAACACTGGAGGCAAGTAGGCCTACAGTGAAACCCCAATGCATCGATTTTTGTACCTAGGTCAATTTTCTTCCTGCTTCCATCATTCAGTCCCACAGATCTTCTATAAAACCAATGTACGGCTTGAAGCATGAGTAAAAGTCTGTTTCAGTCATAATTGATACCTGTTAAATCCCATGCAATGTAACATGGTCAACTGGTTTGACCAGGTAGCAAAGAGACTTTTACTCCTGCTTCAAGCTGTATTCCTGATCCTTTGAAAATCTGTTCTAGGGTCATCATTGAATAGAAAAATTGCTAGCATTATATAAATTTCATTATTGATTGAATGATTGATTATTGATGCAAAGTTTTCAATTTCTAATCGATATCAGAAATATTGAAATGGACCACCAGAACTTTCATTGCTTTCTTTCATCTGACATCTCATCATCTGAGGCTCGAGTTCCTCCCACACAATACAAAATTCCTGGCGTCAGCGCATCATTTTAGTTATTTGTAATTTACTTGAACGACGTCGAAAAGGGTTTCGGTTTTGAATATACCAATGAAATATATGTAGCTTATATCATCATATTCAGGGCAAAATTGAAGTTCAATTCAAAAAGTCCCCTTGACATAGAAAGTTGAGATTACAATTAAAAAAATTAAGTGCTGTTAATGGAAAGAAGTGATCATTACCCAAGACACTTGGTTCAAAGTGGAAGATATCAACATTCGTGTGTTTTGTTCACTCTTAATATCAATGCTGGTAATGTCCGGGTATATATCACCGGAACGGTTTTTACTTATAATGTGTTCCGGACTTTCGGAAACTGAAAAACTTTTAATTACGGCGCAAAATTATGGTCACAGACTGCGCAGTCCTGGTGCTAAAGTTCAGTGGTTTTAAATAATTAAAATGGGGTGGTAAGATCGCCCT
Organism: Brachyptera risi; assembly: GCA_964007535.1. Classification (NCBI taxonomy): domain Eukaryota; kingdom Metazoa; phylum Arthropoda; class Insecta; order Plecoptera; family Taeniopterygidae; genus Brachyptera; species Brachyptera risi. Next base: position 14,157,532 of record OZ023328.1, on the reverse strand, counting down.
TGTGGTGCCCCGTCCAAACGATCCTACCTTTCATCCATAGCTTTGATTGGGGAGCAATGATTTTGTGTCAACTTCCGATGTTATTAAAAAAAAAATTAATATATATATATATATTATATACTGCTGTGGCCATTTGTTTATCATCTTATTTTTCACATTACCTTGCAGTCAATACATATATTGGTGGTAAAGATCCTGAGACTAATTTTCATCGCAAGTTTTGTCGATTCGAAAGGTTCAACATCTTGTTAATGCTTCATAAACATAATATACTAAAAATGAATGATCTCTATATTTTCTTATTTCAAGATATTCTTAGTGTTTTCTTATTACAACTATTCTATCATCATGTATCTTATTAACTCTATTACCCTATTAATCATGGTTAGTTGGAAGAGCGGCATCCCACCGAACCTCGCCATTTTCTTTTAAATGCTAACTATGTAAGTAACTATATGTATGTATGTATATGTAACTGTGTTGTGTTTTGAAAGAAATAAAGACTTATTATTATTATTATTCATCTTAATTTTTACTATCAAGTTATCATTTTATTATTTGGAGGTTTGGGTGGAAGACCATTCACATAGATGAACCAGGACTTCCGTGCTGTGAACAATGTTTCTATATGTATATTATTACATCTTTTAGCTTCATCTTTATAGCTGTATTCGATCGAATAGATGAGCGCATACGTCATGCAAATAATACCACTGACCATCCATGATACAAATTAGATATAATATACTTCATACACTGCCTGTTAATTCATGAAATAGTTCATTTCAAAACATGAAATTGGGCTTACAAACAAACTCCTCTCAGCATTGAGTTACAAACTCAATGTATCAGCTCTTCAATTGCGCCCGACCTAATTCAAAGCACACCAGCCGCTATACTGGTATAAGGGTGGGCCCAGGCATAGAAAATCATTTCATCAGATTTTGCCATGTATTTTATATTTAAGTAAAATATTTTCATAAGTCAAGGATTATTGCAGACATATATATTTTGGAGGCCTCACTGGCCAGGGGCCTCGGCGGCGAATGCCGCCCTGGCCAGTCCAAGACTGACAGGGTTTCAACTCTCAACTCGAGTACACTTGACAATAATGGGAGACGTTATATGGGTCTAGGACTGGAACAATACAGGAATGAGGTAAAAAGAATAATAGACGAACTTCATTTTAAAAAAGATTTTTTTATATTTCAAGAATTTTTCAGAAAAATAATTTACAATATTACAGCTTTTCAGGCATACAGTGGCCAAATGCACCAATTTCAGTGACAAATGCTTATAATAACTAGTGATAGGCTACTAGCACTAAGTTCACTAATCTACTTAGGCCTACAGTTGAATTGTAAACAGCAAGAGAAGTGAATTTATAATCAATCTTACAACACGTGAATGTTTTTACATCATTTTATTTGTCAATCAACCAGATGATTATAGGTCTATCTAGATGGTTCAAAAAGCATTAGCAAGTATCGTTCCATGATTTTATGGTTTCACTTTGTTCAATTGAATTCAGAGTTTGCTTAGTCTTCTATTAATTGTAGAATTTCTGTGTGACAAACTAGTACCAGTATGTTAAAAACTTGGAATATTCAAATGTAGGCCTACTACAACAATTAATCTACAATAAATGATATATGAGGAAGTTTCCCATCAAACATTTTGCCGCTTGTTCGACACTAAACGTGATCGATACACATTCTGGAAGATCTAAATCTAGGGCATAGGCCTACGTAAAAAACCTAGGAACATTCACATATTTACTACATTCACCTAATGTGTTTAGTGGATTTTCTTGATGTGTATAGGTCACTTTTAATGTCGAATACAAGCCTACCTTAAGAGTCTCATTTTTAGGACCTAGTTACAGATACACTATTGTGGTAATAAAATTATAATTTTTGCCTTAGGATAACCTAGTTACTTAGGATAACCCATCTAGTGACTTCCAAAAGAATTCATTTTACTGTATAATCTGCAAAACCAATTTTGGTATCAGGTGGACTTGAAGTTGTAATCAACGTAATCACATGAAAGGAACTAGGCTGCACCAAATTTCTGAATTATCAAAACTTCCTTGCATACATCTTTTTTACTATCAAATTTGACAATGAATTAAATGTAGATTCAGAAAATAATATATAAATATAAAAGTATAGGCCTACATAGATGTATCAAGATAGTGATGAATCAAAATGGTTATGGTATAGATCTACCAATGAAATATATGTAGCTTATATCATCATATTCAGTGCAAAATTGAAGTTCAATTCAAAAAGTACCCTTGACATAGAAAGTTGAGATTACAATTAAAATAAGTTGCTATGTAAAGAACAGAATTTTCCAGTGCTGGTATAAGAAGATTTCATGGGCAGTAAATGGTAACGCTGTATTTTCATGACTGCGAAATCGCTTCGGCATAGCGAGTTTCTTGCCACTTGGTCAAACACCTTGAAAATCCAAATCAGTGAAGCGTGCGGCATGGGCAACAAAAATTGAACAGAGCTGAATATTGTCCATATTATGTATGCAATGCGCAAGCAGTTTGGTTTCTCAATGAAAGCGATTGGTTTGCACAATACGTAGGTAGGCTCCTGCACAGAGTTATTGACCTCAATCGAACATTCTGCCACCACACAGCCAACTAGACTATTAGAGTATAGTATGTAATGAGTTCATCATGTACATGGTAGATGCTGTAGTAAAAATATTTCGCATAGCCACAAGAAAATCACGAGCGATTTAGCGGTCAGAGAAACGCTTCATAACTCATAACTTGAGGTAATGCCTGTATTCAAGGGATCTACATACAAACTATATAAGCCTATTAAAATTGATGTATGTACCCTACAGTGCATTTTATATTATAGGTAACTTGGGAGTCAAAATATATGCCTACCACTAATTTTATGTGTCTTTTCAAAAATAACATGAAGTAAAATGTCTTGCTAAATATCAATGCCCTATTCAACAAGTATAGTGAATAATATTATACATTCTTGTCAACTTATTGAGTTGTTCATCAGTGTTGTATATTGTTTCACATGACTGTTCTATACACTTGGCAATTTTAGAATGAAGAAAAACATTACTGTACTACATAATTCAAATACATATGTAATATATAATGTCTAGGCATTGTAGGAAGAAGATATCATTTTACTTCATTTTATTCAAACCAATTGATTTAAAATTAATTCCATTCAATGAATGTATTCAATTTGATTCAATTCAAACTTTTATCTTACATCAACTCAACTGTACATGAATATTATGCTCGGAACTGGAGGTTAAACCTGAGCTAATGAACATAATTCTATTGGTAGCTTAGGTTGTCCCCTCCTTCATTTTCACTTTTCAGTCCTCTGGCTACAGCATATGACACCTTCCCCTGGTTTCACTTCATTTTGCTGGCAGCCTTGATAAGTCAGCCATAAATGGCAGTTGTCAGTACACTAGTAGGTACTAGGGATGACATCGTTTAATCGAGAATCGATTAAGAATCGATTCTGATGTAAAACGATTCTCAAATAAAAAAATCGATTTTTCAAAAAAAAAAAAAAATTTCTTCTTTTTTGGTTCAGTGCTGTACTTTCTTTACGTCGCAATAAGTGCTCATTTCGTTGTCCATATTATTCTGTATTGTTGAGATATTACTATCTGGACAAAAGCTAGTCCCTTCGGTTACGTCTGACAGCCGAACGTAGATGGAAATACCCAAATGATACAGTACAATTCAAAGAAGTCTCTAGCAGCTATTTTTCACGTGAACGCCTTGGGAAGGTTGAAAAAAAAGTTTCAAATTAAACTCCCTTTTTTCCAACTTTTTTTTTTGAAAATCGATTTTTAATCGATTCCGGAGCATGGAGAATCGATTCTCGATTTTGAGAATCAATGTCATCCCTAGTAGGTACACAGTACACATATTATGTATGCAATCAAATATACCAAATACCAATTAATTAATTCACCGGTAATTACAATTCAAAATAGAAACCATGGAGAGTAAACGATTGAGACTGAAATTCACCAGTTAAGGGGACTTCCAATTGAAAACAGTCAATGTGAACTATTGTTGCTTGAACAAGGCCCGTACTACATGGCTGGAAGCCAATTTAGTAGAATCTGGCCATTTATTCAAATTCATAGGCCTAATATAGGTCTATAACAATATTCTATCATTTTAGTTATCATTTATAGTTTCAGTACGGTGCGTAAAAGTTTTCCAATACATTGCATTGGTAAGTTTGGAAATAAATCAAATAATATTAAATTATGGCTCTTGGGCATTCTGCATTCACTATGTCAAATGGAAATGCATATTAATTAAGGGTTCAGATTTTCAACTTTAATTTGAATTTTGAGAATAATAATATGCTACAACCACAGTTGAACCTATCAGTTAGCTCTCCACATACATGCAATTTTAAATAACCATCAAATACACATGTAATCACATCAATAATTAAACTTCCACAATAAAATTACTATGTAGCAAGTTACCCAGAAAATTGTAATTCAAGAAAAATGAAAAGAACCCTACAAACTACCTACATAAACACAAATATATAACAAAGAAAAAAATATATAGATAATATGTACATAGCAAAAATCAGTCTTAATAGTGATCGTGTTTACACACAATTGTCCAGGAACGTGTTCTTAACAGAAGCAGTACGACGGAGTTCCACAAAAAAACAACACCGATTTACATTCCGGCGCTAATCGTTCCAGTTACACCGACCCGATTTCAACAGTTCCTCAGCGCGCGTGCGCGTCCACTAAACGAAGTCATCCAAGTCGCGCTTCTTGTAAGTGCCGATGGTTGCGTCAGTGACACGCAACTTGTCGTCGACGCGCGACACGTGCTTACATGTCGGCCAGGAGTAGCGGTTACCTTCGGTCAGATTCGTGCGCGTAAAGGTGTGTGGGTTGGCTGTCTTCGCCTGCGAGAAAACAAGACAAGTTGTGGTCAGATATTTTCACATGCGCCAGACTACTAAGTTAACATGAAACTGACACCATTTCTATCCAACACCGAGCTTACCGAAGAGAGAAAACGAGAAAGAAAACTAATAATGGAAATAAATATGAATGGTAGTGAGGAGTAGTGAATATAGAATGAAAATACAATGTATCCACAGAAGGTCACGTACAAAACATGATAAAAAGCAATATAACCAATCGTTACTAATATCATCTAGTTGTGATATTTAAAAAATTACGAGTTTTCAGATCGAGGTATACTGTAAACAAGAAACATTTTCAAAAAGTATTAAATCCTCAAAGTTGCAGTCATATTATGTAATTACTAATTACCAATGATTTTAGGAATAAATAGGTTGGTAGACAACCTTCTTTCAAGACACAAGAACAAGAGCTACTTTTACTTTTACTTTTATTCTACTTCACTGACGATTACCATTCTGTATTGTATAGTCAGCGATATTATTGAATAATGAATAAATACAAATACGTATGGCATTTGGTAAGTGCTAATTTTAGAATTTCACTTAGGTCTGCTGATAGATAAAATCTTATCTCTAAATAAAAAATAATTAAAAAAAAAAAAGTAGCTGAGCTAATAAAAACAATGAGATACCGGTACACACATGTGTCGTTTTCATAAAATGTAAAATATTGTTGATAGGCCTATACTACAGTTGATAGACCTTCTATTCGTCAAGGACTTGCCAGTTATTACAACAAATAAAAAACCCACATTTCAACAAAATAAATAAATATATACGGGAAAATGTGCCAAGACACAAAACTCTTCTAATTAATTAGGGAAAAGGCTCTACAACTTGCCACTTGCCATGCCCAAAAGGTAATTAATAACCAATAACAAAAGCTGAAACATTACTGTGATATGGTGATGAACAGACTTTCGTTTTGTGAAGAAACAAATATTTTGGTAGTCATGTGGAGAACCAATGAGAACTCCCCCCCTGCCTTCCTAGAAAAAGTTGGACTTCAAGCAACCTCGAAATGAAAGATAGTTTGTTAAAAAGTGTGAATTGAGAGTTGAATGAAGACGGTGTGAATGAGTTAGTTTTTTGGTATGACTGCTAGTGTCTGTTACTGCGCGCACACTATCCAGTTGTTTCGAAAACAACAAATGGCAAAAAAAAAACGATTACAAGATGCCTGCTGAACACGTGAGCTGTCACGCAGTGAGCTCCCATGACCGTACTTCTTAAAATATTAATTTTATTTTCGTTTCAACTACTGTAGTTACTGAAGAAATATTACTGACTGACTTTGTTTGTATGAATAAAAATTTCAATCTTCAATTAAAATATGTAACACCAATAGCCAGGATATGAAGAAGAACTGGCAGAAATGACCCCATGGTTTCACAACTAATATACAAACAAGACATTTCTCTCAGTACAGTAGGCCTACAAGTAATTACCTAAGACAGAAGAGTAACGGACCAAGAAACCTATGGGAGTTGAGCGTAGGGCCGACTATTGAACTTTGTCACTGGTACTGAACTTGTCAAAAATTAAAAACAACAATTTAATTCAAGCTTTCTGGTAAGTACCAGTGAGAAAGTATTACGAAACAGTAGGCCTACGCTTTACTCGTATAAGTACCGGTTACAGGTTCTACCAGACTATAAGTGACATAAACACGAAACCAGACTATAAATCAACGACAGATGCTACATTCTTCAAAAGCTACTCAATATATCAACTATTTACTCGAGCAGTTCTCAAAGTTCACACATTTCAGAAAAACTAGGAAATTCGTTCATCTTGATCAAGTCAGATTTTTTTTTTTCGGAATTGCTTTTCATCTTAGTATAGGACCTAATTGAAATTTGTAATCAAATTGACTAAACTCATTGAAGAGTTGGTTTGTTTTAAAACAGACCAAAGAAACGTTGACCTATTAATGGAATTTCTGAAAAATAATAATTTGCAGTTGAATACTGGCTTCAGAAGTATTTCGACGGTACCACACATTGCATTTCACCGTATATCCTAGTATATTATTGATTTAGACAAAATGTATTTCAAAATTTCAAATACTGTGGGCCTATATGACTAAATATTAGAGACAAGAAATGAGAAAAATTGAAATAAACTGAATGAACTGATACCTGCTCTCGCATCGAGTAAATAATGAATATTCAACAGATTAAATCAAAGGACCACTCCATCGATCACCGATTGAAAGTCACAATAATCATTTCTGTTACTTACAACTGATTTAACGATTATCGCGAAACTACTAGAAATGGACGAAGAATCGTTCTGTAAATCTATCTCAAAATCAAATTTTTCTGCTGTAAAAAAAGAACAAGCAGAATGAAAGAGCTGGGCCATTCAAAGCAGACGTGCAATGTTACCTAGATAGAAAATAGACATTGAAATTGCACTCAAGATAATTATCAAATTACTATGAGACCAGTTAGGCCTCCTTAACAGTTACACTTTATACAATTATGGAATTATGTACAGGACCTAATCAGACTTCATGATGCTCAGTTTGTAGAAAAATGATACATTATTGCAATACTATAGGGTATTACAAAACAGTTATTTGTTATTGCTGTAATAGACTGGGTGAAAAAATTACTACAAAAGTCACTTCAATGGCATATTCATTGAGTGAGAAAAGGGTCAGCAATGGCAAACAATAAATCTTCCAATACAAATGAAAAACAAACATGGCTATTGATTACCTAGTTATTGTATAATTTCATAATTATGTATAATGCTTGTCAATTCAATCATATGGAATCCATAACCCAATGGCAAACAAAGTGGTTTGACACGTTGCCTTCAGTTCGAGAACACGCGATTCCAATTACGCTTTCACACCGTGGCAATATATTGCCTGGTTTGTCGATACGTTGCTACAATTAGGAATATGTTCTACTTATCAATTTTATTGCCACTGGCCGACCAATGATCAACGTGTATGTTACGTTGTCAAGTGAACGTTGACTGTACGTTTCTATCGATCGAGTAAATCAACTCTTGTATACATCATTGAATGCAGAAATCAACGATAATCTAGTCGACTGATCGATATCGTATAACGTTACTTACGGTGCATAATATGACGCCTAACGTCTTGCCAACGGGCAATTTTTACCGAGCTGTTACAAGCGTTGAATACTACATCTCGCTATTTTTGGAAACAAATTGTCGATCCGCTTTTATGTCCCTCAGAGAGTTAACGAGCAACGCAGAGCAAAGGATGACTCTTGTACAGAGTTTGACCCGTTTCCAGTACCTCGATTACAATGGGTTCAACGATACATGCGATGAAGACTAGTATTGATTGGGGTTGGTAAATCATAAACGAGGTGACAAGAAGATGAGATGAACTGTCATTTTATCAGGTGTTTTGGAAAGTGAAAAGAAAGCGGTAGTAGTCTGTTTTTGAAGCAACATGACCAGAAATTACAAGAAATTAGCAGATTACAGAAAAAGCTTTTGATTGTTGCCCATTAGTTACTACCGAGGATGATGATGATTAGAACTCTTGGAACAAGGGAACAATATTCACGATGGAATAGCAACAAAACTGGCATAGCTGGTAGTTGATAGCAGGGTTGCCATTTGATATCAAATTTACGAAACGTTATCATCGAATATTGATCGAAATATATTGAAATTTTCAATTTTCAAACGATAGAACAAATTCTGGGTTACAGTAAACCCTCGTTAATCCAAACTCGGTTAGTCCAAAATTTGACATATTTCGAACTTGAAGTCAGTCCCCGGCTGAAGGTATATAGGCATTTCAATGTTAATGAATATGGTTAATCCGAATTCCAGCTAATCCGTAATTCGAACTAATATTTCGACCCCTCAATTGCTTTAGCACTGTTTTCGGATTAGATAATCCGAAATAGATCGAGTGAATTCCTTGAATTGATCATTATTTCCGTAAATTCCATCTTTTTTATTTGACGCGTAACAATAGGCCGAAGCCAGCTCAGCTGTTCGCTGCCACTGAATACGTCATCCGACTCCGAGTGCGCTCGGGCCGCTCCAAAGACCTTAGTATCTAACTTCGTTGGGTAAGATACTAAGGTCTTTGGCTCGGAACACTTAATCACTCGGAACGGCCGAGCGCCAATGGAAGCTGGCCATCTAACGTTCGTTTGCTGTCGAAGATAGCCGAATACCCAAGATCAGTGATTCGGTTCCTCGCACATGTGACATCTAGCTTTCTCTCGCGCTCAATACGGAATTGCTTCAATTCTAACCGGGAAGTGTGATGATTTTCGTGGAAAAGGAGTTCTTTGTTTAATCCGAATTTTTATAAATCGCAATCACTTTTTGGGGTCCCTTGAATTTCGGATTAACGAGGGTTTACTGTATTTAACTAAGTAAACACTGCAAGCTGTGGGGTTCAACAAGTGTAAATTAGTTTGCAACTTTGCTTTTCGACAAAACAACTGTTCACTTTTTTAAGGAAACTTCGTAATATTTTCTTATTTCAATGATGCACAACAATGTTACACTGAAGGCAACAAGAAATTCTGAAAGAATTACTTTATTGGGCCTAATTCCAATAATGATTTGTTTCGTTATCCGGGTTCATTCTCATTTTAGTTATACAGTAAACCCTCGTTAATTCGAATTCCAAGGGACCCCAAAAATCAAAATTCGAATTAACCGAGTTCGAATTATCGAGGGTTTACTGTATGCAACTATTGCGATTAATTGCAATCATTGTTGTGATATCGAATTGAAGTTTTGAAATATCGAAACGATCGAAAATATCGAAACGAAATGGCAACCTTACTTCACGAGCGCAAAATCATCTCGGTGCGACGCGCCTCCAAACCTCAACACCATTCATACACAGCACGAGATCTCGACTTACCTGTAACCTCTCTCTCGCAACGCCGCTTGTCTCGCACGATGTACAGCGCCGTGAGGAGAAAGAAGAAACCGCCGAGCACTTCGACAAACGTCGTTGTATACAACGCGTACTGGAGGCTGTAGAAGTTAGCCTCGGGGTCGTCGTTTGGATCCAACGGAGCCAGCGTCGCCGTGGAGTTCAACGACGACACAGTAGCGATAGCTGCCGATGGCCTCGACTTCAGCTCACGCAGAGCGTCTGATATCTAGAAGCAACGATGCAATTTACTTATACTGGTTCAACGACGCACTGTGATACCAACATACTTTGTCATGGTATAAAGAAGGTGTACCAACTCTCATACTAATAACATGGACGGTATCTGTGCTTTCTTGAGGACAAATTTGAGCCAATGGTCCTATTTACCTGTCGCGATTCATCGGATTCTCTCGTGAAATAGATTTAGATGAGAGTGGCTACGGTACCAGTGGCATTGTTGATCGTGTATACTTCGATATAAAAGCGATAGGTGTAATTCACATTTCACACCGATTTATTTTATTTCGTTCAAATTATACTGAATTATATTTGGAATATTTATTTTCTTTTATTTATTTAAATTGGGTTTAAGGACACACTTTACAGATGACTACGATCTATTGGCGTCAGTGAATGACATACGAGATGATGATGTGATGAGAGGTTATTTTGTTAGGAGTATTTGGAATTTGGATAGTGGGAAGGAGTCGGTTGTGTCCTGTTGTTGAGGAGTCATCATCCCAGTTTTGACCTAACGACAGATGGAAACAACGAAAAACCCATGTTAGGATGGCCGTATGTTCATACATGAGATATTGAAGATATGAAAGTTAGAACAAGTAACACTTACGACGTACAGGAGTGAGGCCCCAGGGCTGGTATATCCTAGACCTATACGTCCCAGCTAATCTGAATTCTAACAATTTCAAGAGAACAAGAGAACAAGCTTACCACGCCCACAAGATACGGACTCCCGGCATCGCCCAAGAGATGCGATATGAGTATTTGAAACGCCTCCGCAGTCGATCTTCTCGTAGGAATAACCACATACTGGAAATCAAACACATTGCAAATATATAATCAACGGGTTGAAACATGAACAAGCTCTCATATAATCTGGCTGTTAGTGGTGTCAGCAAAACACATTTTGAAAATTGAAATATACCATAGGCTAAATTCCCAAAAATGAAATATGTGGAGTACTGCTTCAATGTAGAGCCTACTAAATTAGTATTTGCATGATGTTTCCTCATCAATTGATATGAATACATAATTCATCTGCATAGGCTACACATATTTTCAATCTCTGAAGCATACCTAATCAGTACAAAATCAAAACAACAAGAACTTTCATCAATTACCAGTACATACGTACTCTAATTTACTCTTTGATAATTGCAATTGCAAGAGAACGAAAGGAAATGAAAAAAAGCTATAGTACGTCAAGGTTGAAGCTGGAAATACCTTGAGAAGATGACATGTAATGATCTACATAGGGTAGTACATAGTACATATCAGTTACAGTAAGATGAATGCAATTGAATTCTAAATTGCAGTAATTTCAAGTCTGTGTTTCCACATCAGTTCTACATTTAATAAGAATTTAATTAGACATATTCTTCGACATTGAGTCACACCAATGATAAATACCGATACAGTACACCCTCGTTAATTCAAACTCTCATAATTTAAATTTCAAGTAACAGTAAATCAAACAATCGTTAAGGTCTTTATTCTTTACAGACTTTTGACAAAGCTCAATGTAAACTACATTTTGATAATTCAACACTCTAATACAAAATGGTTATTTTTGGATGGAAAATTTTGGAATTAAAGAGGATTTACGTTAATCTTTTTTTCTTGTTATTTTGTTATATAAACAACACCCAGAAAGAAGGCAATTACCCTAGGTGTATTTTACAATAAAACAGTAATAAAATATCAAGAAGAACTGGTCAAGTCAATCGGCAGTTAGTTCTGTCGTTTGGTTTGTTGTCAAGTAGGTTGGTATTACTGGAATAAGCAAACAAAATACTTCAAACCAAGTAGTCAAGCTGCAAACAGGCGAGGAGCACACAATCAAATACGGAGCTCCGAGTCCGACAACGGAAACGAGAGCGATTACGGTACGACAATTATACGTTCAGAAGAACATGTGATGCCACCGGAGCGACAACGCGATCAACTGACGCGGATTTGAGGGAAGAAAAAGCAACGCCGACCAATAGTCGACTGCGACAGATAAACCATGCGAGTAGAAAGTGAAACAACACACCAAGAAAGTGAACGGGGGAAGAGGATGCAAAAGAAACAGGGAGGAATCGGAAAGGGAGAGAAAGTTACGGAAAGAAATGGGAGGAAACGGAAAGGGAGAAAAAGGGAGAGAAAGGAGTGAAGAAAAGTGACGGCATGGAGCAGTAGGACAGCGGCAAGAGAAGAGAAAATGATAGAATGCGAGGATAAGATATATAGAGAGAGAATGTGAGAGTAAGTAGAGAATGGGAAGGAGAGCAAGAGAGTGAAAGAGAAGTAGACTACACTACCCACCACTTGCCGAACACCGAAAATAACTCCTCTCGTTTCTTACCAACAGAATATCGGCAACAATGGCCCAATTCATATTCAAAGCGATCGATCCAAAGAAAAGCAGACCCAAAACAGAAAAGTAATCGTAGTCGGCCAGCCACATGCCGACGGCAATGAGGGGCGCGCTGACAAAGAGGCCGGCGCTGCAAACAAGGGGGTCAGTTCTCGGGTAGCGATCGCGTAACGACTGGGTGATGACGGTGCCGAGAGGCACCCCGATCAGGCCCGCCATCATCGTGATGACACCGAACACGAGCGTCACGCTGAAACCGATTGAACACGGATTAGTACGAGAGACCGCCGTTAGGACTCACCAGCAGCATGTCGGCGACGATCGACCAGTTGAGGTTGAGCGCGACCATGCCGAAGAAGACGAGCGCGAAGCAGGTTGCGGCGTTGGATCGGGCGGCAACGAGGGCGAAGAAGACGAAGGGCGTGCTGAGGAGGAGGCCGCTGGCACAGACGAGGGGGTCGGCAGAGGGGTAACGGCGGCGCAGGACTTGGGTGGTGAACGAGCCTAGCGGTACGCCGATCAGGCCCGCTAGCATGGCGATCACGCCGAATTTGAGCGACACGCTGGAAAAGGATATGTCACAAAACCGAACGACGGCGATGCCCAGAGCCCGATGGTAGGTGTAAACGTCGAAAAATTCAAGGGTGGAATTTTCATGAAAATAGGCATGCCGTTCGATTTCGATATTCGATATCGAGAATTCGTTATTGAATAAATATATACAGCTCATTGGTTTTTTTATTTTTTTTCGGATGTCGAATCAACCATATCACGCCTTCACCCTCAAATTGTTTCTTTCCTGTCAAGCTTTACTATGTACAAGCAGTCTGCTATAATAATCAAACAATGAATACGGAATCAGCCTGAGTAGGACAATTCACTGATTTAATCTTGGAAAATGTATGTAATTTCTATTGATATTTGATGTAATCATTTCGATTTGTTATCGAAAGTAACTGATCATTTCCCAACATTTTTTTATTGATTTTCAATGTAACAATTTCAGTATCGTTTTCAAAGTCTTGATCAATTGGCAACCCTAATAAAAACAATGCAATTGATGATAGAGAAAACTGTGAGTGAAACAATTGAAAAAACAAACTAGTTTGGCAGGCCCAACTAAAAGTTGACCAGTAGCCCTACTGTATGAAGAGACAAAGATCAATATATGTGAGGCCTACTTATAAATACGTATTTTTCGAAAGTTTTAATTCGTAATCACAGTAAGTATGAATAAAGCTAGGATTACTATATTTCGAGTTTCAACATACATTTATGTCGTATGCTTATTACAATTTAGAACTAGGTCTACATGATGATTCACTAAATCACGGATTAATGTATCATTGTTCTGGAAAATGGCAAAAACATCAACATGTATTGGCATAAAAGAATGAAATATGCTGCAGAATTAGGACATGCAAATAAGTGCTGCACTTCCTGCTATTCAGTTGTGTTTTTTCACATGATACAGTATAATGAAAGGCAATGCTGCACATGATATGAAGGAAAAAGTCAACGACAATTAATACAGTATTTCAACACGGTAAATCATTCTTACGAGTATAGCCTCCACAAGGACAGCCTGGCATTGAAACTCGTATATATAAATATTGTTAGATATACCTAAATATGATACGGTACTTCTAGACATTGGGTTGGAAGAATATCAAACGTATGGAGTTATCGAAGATGTTTAAAGGCTAGCTTATTTCAAAACAATTTTGTTTAAACTATTCTTCTAGTTTTCTTTATATTCTTTGTTGTTTATTAATTACGTAGGCTTGAATTAATAGTCTTTTCAGAAATAAATACAAACATGTTTCAGGATATTATTGATGACGTTGGTCATTTTGACCATTCTATATTAAATAAAGTGTTCGATGTTATGTAAACAAACCAATGAAAAAAACTTTTCTATTCTATTCGTATGAAAACACAACTACCTGTAGCATACATTAGCAGTTTTATTGCTACGTCAATGAAAAAATATCTGTGACACACCAGATTCAGCTGATTTGTATTGATATTTCACATCAGATAACCAGGTAAATGAAGTGGTTAAGCACAAATCGTGTAATGATATAAATACGTACTCGTCAAGCTTGGCATCTTTCTGTCCGTCCTGCAGTATAAGGCCGTTGTGGATGAACTTGGGGCCCCACCACGCGAGCGCGCCGGTCACAAACGCCACGCACGTGAAGCCGAACGTGGATAGCATGAAGCTCGGGCTGGAACAAACGCAAACAAACGTCAGAGAGGCTCCTCTCGGCAAACCACTTCGCTTGAATCAATCAACAAATATGAATCCTGAAATGGATTTGATTCAAAATATTGTGTGCGAAACCTCGTGAAATACCTGAATAGCTCATATGAATCACCCAAGCAATTGTAAAAGTAGATACCGTAGTCCATATTGAGAAAAAAAATGAATTTTCGATTTGGATCGTACTTTAAAGTTCAGAATCGGTATTTTTGTTTGCCAATGATTTTGCTGACAAATCTAAAAACACACAGGATAGCTATGTTTCCAACTTCGATTTCCATTCATTGATGACTGACGTCCATGCGTCGTTCCCGGATCCATCGTTTTCCTGCTTGTATCATTCTTTTGTCTCACCCCACTCCCATATAATTGATGCTAAAATTTTCCCAGCTGGATTGTTTTTCTGCATGTATAGTTTTACCGTTATTTTTCTGGTCCCTTGAAAAACGGTGGGTAGAGGTTTCACTGTATTGAAATAGGTCTATCAATTTTCTGAAAAAATCTACAAAATTCAATTTAGAGTGTAAATGGAAGAAGAATTTTCATTATCTCCCGTACGATGCAATTTTAAATTTTCGAACTCTGAACTTGAATATCTCTATCAGGTACAGTACCTCAACGATTTTTCAATATTATGACGTAGAATGCAAATATCTACAACCACACAGAATTTCTTTATTCATTCTAATACTGCTCAACGACCCCACCAACAGCTAGCTTATACAGGAGTACACATTCGAGGGCGATAATGAAACCATGAAGTGATGATAATTGAAAGAACGTTTACCAAAACCTCATGCGAGACTCGAACCCACCCCCCAACCTGACTTCCGTTTCCAACACAGTGTAAAATTCTGTTGACATACAAAGATTTGCATGTGTCCAAACTGTCGAACTGTTCGTGTACTCACTTCTTGGCTAGCGACTTGAGGTCGCTGCCCCACGAGGTGACCTCGAGGTGGTCGTTGCCCTCGCTCTCCCCCCGCGGTGGCTCCTCCAGCACGAACAGGATGAGCAGGACGGCCACCGCGCCCAGAACGGGAGTCACGCGCAGCCCCCAGTGCCAAGAGCCCAGCGCCGCCGCCGTTTGCGACCCGACGATGTACCCCAAACCACTGCACACAGGACAGACATTGTATTGAAAAGAGGCTGTATATATATATTATACATAGAATTACCCAGTTCTTTGTGTGTGTCCGACTGTCAGGAACGCTGCCCACGCACAATGTAATTGGTATAATAACAAATGAGCAGTTTGACATGGTCAAAGGTCACTTGAGACGTTATAATAAAATACACAACGACAGCAGGAGACAATTTAGACGGGCAGTCGTTCAAGTTTTCACATGACGGGGGCCATTTGCTTAAATATTTGAAAAAATTGAAAAATGTTAATCAGGCCTACACAATTTGATTTCATTTTGGTCACCCGCACACAAGAAAACTTTCTTTTGAGGGCTTGTACTTGTATGTAACGCTATTACTCGATTTTTTTGCCACCAATTTTTACTCCACAGCGTACCGTTAAATACAAATAACACCTTACATACTAGTACCGTATTGTAAATGTTCAATATGAATTGAAATCATTTCAGAATATACTTCTCTGCACGGTGTGAAATAGTTTCATTACAATACGTTCATCCGGAAAGTCACTGCGATTGTTTATATGTTACGTTGACCCTGAAAAAAATGTTACGCTGTGGGTAGGTCAGTGGACGCGTCTCACCTTCCGACGGGAATGGCGAAGTAGAAAAGTGCCAACATCTTCGAGCGGAGATCTTTGACGAAGAGGTCGCTGATGATGGTGGGTGCTATCGTCGAGTAACTCGCCTCGCCGATACCAACGAGCGCTCGGAATGCGAGGAACCACGAGTAGTTCTGAGAACAACAAGAACACAATGCTTAGCGACAGCCATATAGTATTCACCCGAGTGCACCAACTATTCAGAAAAAATACACAAACCTTCACTTTCAGAAAAACTCATCAAATAATAATGCTGTACCGGTAATTTGATATTTTGGTTAGCTTAATGCTGATATCATAATAGATTGGGTTAGGTTCGATAATTCAACTTAAAAATTCAACTGCTCGGTGGAATAAATTGACACTGTCAATGTTTTTTAAAATACAATTTTAATAATATTGAAAAAAAGGGGGATTCACCCTCATGCCCACGTACAGGCTAGCCAAAATATAAAAAACAACATTATTACTATTTAAAAAGTTTTTTAAAATATTTTTTCCAACAGATGTAAGCATCTCCAGTTACAGCCAAACGAAGCATATGCGTTGTAAGATGAGCGAAAAATGTATTCGTAATATATTCAATAATAAACGTTTGTTTTTTAAGCAATTCAAGTCATTGCCTCTGTTATGCAGCTTTAATTGAATGTGGCCTACCTGTAAACTATTTTGATGGTGATTTCTTAATCTAGAAAACAATATTCAATTACCGGTATTTATTTCAAACTAGCCAGTTGATAATGTGTATATTTTGTGTTGAAATTCAGTAAGAATTTCAATTTTTTTCAAAGAAATTTTCACAATATCCCCCTCCAGATTATTCTTGCAGATTGAGGTATCATAAATTTGTAAAAGATTTTTCCTCCAGGTCCAAACACTCACGCCCCAAAAATATACCGTACCAACTCACTAATGACAACAGGTACCTACTGATATTTACCAGTATAAGTTCAGTCACTATTTATTTTTCATTAAAAATGTGGGGTGCAAAAAAGTTTTTCAAGCGCGGAATAACCGAGTCTGCTTAAACAATAATGAAATTCATGTATAGACTAGATTATTTACTTATTTAAACTTATACACAGTTAAAAAACTATTTTTGACACTGCCAAGCATTCAAACAAAAGTTGTGCCCACATTCCAACCAATCAGTTTCGAGCTAACAGCTGGTAGACCAAGACCAATTACTTTTGTCAACATCAAGAAAATATGCATACTCTATTCTACGTCTATAACAAGTCTATAAATACCTGTGAACTAAAATAACACTTCTAGTTAACAGCTAGTATAAAGTAAACTGAAGTTACACTTGATGAATTCAATCGAAATGAATGAAATATAAGCACAAAAAATAAGAAACTTTACAATGTGATTATAATATTCACTATGTTCAAAATATACATGGTTTAAAGGCACCTTTCATTACGTTCCTACTTCCTACCCCATCTTGCTCATCGAGAGAATTTCCGAATAGGTACCCTAGTACAGTAGAACCTCTTTGAATAGTAAGTTTCTCTTCAGTACATTTACCTTCATGGTAAGTTTTAATTGTTTATCTCTTTCATATATGCACCCCCAAGTCTCAACTCATCATTTTTTTATGTTGCACAACAACCCCACCAACAGGTAGGTTATATGGGGGTACAAATGAGCAGGTGATAATGAAACAATGAAGTGATGATAGGTGAAAGGACGTCTACAAAAAACCATGCCTTACGCGGTAATCAAAACCACGCCCGATTCAACTTCAGTTCCTAGCACGGTGTGATCGTTGACTGAGCCACGGGGGTGGCTATGTTGAATAGTTTCTCAAGTTTCAAGTTTTTCACTCTCGTAAATGTTTTTACTCCGGTCCGCTGAGGAACGAGCTATAGGGGTTCCGCTTCAAGGCATTGCTCACCTGCATGAACGAACCCATGAGGGTGGTGAGGCTCCAGAGGAAGACTCCGAACGCCATGATGTACTTGCGGTTGTACCGATCGCCCAGGTAGCCAAACAGAGGAGCAAAGAACATGTAGCTGACAACGAACGCCGTCTGGAGCAGGCCTCCCTTCGCATCGCTGATGTCAAACGACTGCTGGATATCAGACAGGATTCCTGGAAAACAGGAAGAGACAATTATTAGCTTTTATTTGCTGAGAGCGGGTTGCACAATTTTATTTTAATATTCATAAAGGGTTTAACGACGAATAGTACTGATGACTACGATCTATTGGTGTCGTTGAATCTGTTATGAGATGATGAGATGAAAAGTTATTTTATTAGGTGTTTTTGGATAGTGGGGAGGAGTTGGTCGTGGCCTGTTGTTAAGGAACCATCCCAGTCTTGACCTGAACTATAATGGTAGGCCACGAAAAACCTGTCACAATGGTCGACCATCAAGGGAATCGAAATCTGGTCTCCTGAAAGACGATTGAATGTGCTTCTCATTTCAGTATTGGCTTATATTAGCTTCATTAGCAAAATGGCTCAGTTTTCTGATTAATTACGAGCAATTACTTCATGACAGCTGCACAGTAAAGCAATAATTAAATGGTTTAAGAAGACTGGGTTCAAATTCTGCGTAGGTCTGTAATATGGGTGGAAAAGACCTGAGCATCTTCTTATGATTGTAGCTGTATCCCCTAAAGGTCAACTACCAAAACAAACATAAATATCACAACTATATTTGTATTTTCACAATCAATTACTTTTCAGGACGAGATTTACGATTAGAAACACAACTGCATCTTTCAAAGCTTTGAAAATAGAAACCTGCAGCTAGCCTCTATAGAATCTCCAAAGTTCTTAGAATTGTTTGGCTGTAGGCCTACCTACACATCCTTGTTTTTTCGCGGATAGCAGTAACACGTTATAAAACTGCCAAGGAGCAGGTTATCTAGATACCGGTAACATTAGCTTTGAAGGAATGCAGATACTTAAATTCGTAATGTAATCAACTTTTACAGCTTAGATATTCGTTGCGACCTTGAAAACTAGACGGTATAGCTGTAGTCATCAATTAAATCTATTGTGATGACGTTATACATTGGCTAACTTTGAAAACAGACTATTTTAAAACAAAATACAACTGAAATATTGATTTTTTACATCAACAATGATAATTGTTTCCCAATAAAGGTTACAGATGAAAGTAGGATCGATCGTTCGTCAAATATCAACTAAACAAAAAGCTTAGATCACTACTAGCAGAATTTTCTTCCATCTCCCGGAATTTCAACAGCCAATAATTCCATCACAGTAAATTACATCACAGAGAAAAATAGATTTTCAAGAAATGTAATTTACCTTTAAATGCCTCTAAAAAACTGTGAACTCTATTTTATTTTTACACAGTACATCAGACATTAAAAAATATATCTAAACTGTTTTGTTTTTATATTGATTTATTATGCTGTGTCTATATGGTTATTACATCCATTTAAGGGCAGCCATAAATGACTTTAGATCTCTTATTCTACCTGGCCCACGTTAAATATTTATCTATTTATTGGGGGTCGGCAAGCTTAACGACTGATCTACCCATCAGCCATCACCGTATACTTGGGACTATATTACAGCAAACAATATTATCATTAATTTTAGATTTCCTTCCTCCCTTTCTAAAATAAGCTGCAACAATGCCGCTGGTGAATGCCTGGCAACGATGCCGAATCGAAAACCAAACCGAACCCAAAGATGGATTGATCGAACGTATACTTGTTCGTTGTTTTTTTTCATTTTTCTCCCCTCGACGCCTAAAATAATTTCGTTGTCGACTCTATAGGGTCGCGGAAGACCCAGACGGTAGCGCACAATGTATTGAAAAGAGCTTTCAATTTTTGTATTATAAAATTCTACACAATAAAGTCGTAGAGTAATTGATGAGCGTAGCGAAGTCTCCATCCCACTCTTATAGGGCTTTGTCTGTGTGTTTTTTTTTTTTTTTTTTTTTTTTTTTTTGTAAGCACTCCACAGGTCGCAAGGGTTGACTGATCAACATGAAACTTTTTTTGTACACGCAAACTCATCCAACTTAGAACTGTATAGTTTTTGGGATGAATCGGTCGGACCGATTTTGAGAATCATCATCTCAAAGTTTCTAAAAACCCCATAAGATTTGGCTGGGCAGAAAATGTTGAAAAATAAAATCTCTCCAAATGGAATGAAATTTTCTCTAAATGTGTATACATGGATTTTACACATTATTACGATCTTTTAAGCAATTCTGATCAGTCGTTTTGAAGAAAAAAAATAAAATGTCTGATAATATTCATAAAATATATCATAAAAATTGTGACAGAATTAAGTTGTCGAGATTCACTGCTTTCTAGATTCAAGAGTTGACCAACAATGAAGTATTTTTTATATGCGTCAAGGTGTGTAGAACACCAGAGTCAATGAAGTGGCAAGAGTAAAACTACTTTAACGACTTTAATAGCTTATTCAGATATCAAGGTGTGTAGAATACCAGAGTCGATAAAGTAGCAAGGGTAGAACTACTTTAAGGACTTTTATACCTTATTGAGATATCTCGCTCATCTTACAACGCATATTTCGCGTTTGACTAGTTGTTTACTGAAGATGGCGTAAATCGTCTGACATTTGAAAGACCGTCCTGCCAACATAGACATATCAAGCACACAATGTGGCGACATAGACTTTCACATTTTTATTTACAGAAATGAGAAATACGTAGTAGATAATGAATTAATAATATATACACTCTAGTCTAGAGATAATACAAATGAAATATTTACAGTATATGCATGTAATTAAAATATTCACGCCGCGTTGGTGTTAAATTATTTGAGAAAGGTATCGTTAATTAGCTTATCCGGCTTCCATCAATTTTTTCACACCAAGACAGTAGGCCTATATTCTCACCGGCTTATATAATGTATAATTATAATTTATGGATATTAATATAATATCGACAGTCAATTATGTAGTTTTGATTGTTTTGGTTTTATCGACGTACTGCAATGACGAGTAAGATCTACTGGTGTCGGTGAATGATGAAAGAGGTGATAGGAAGATGAGGAAATTGAATTACAATACATTTTTTTTAAAGTGGTCCTGTATAGTCTGTCTTCAAGTATAGCCATCTCGGTAGTCACTCTTGTGACAGTGACATAGATAAACCACAATGCCCCTCAAGTCAGGATGGTCCACCATGACGGGAATCGAACCCCGGTCTGCTGAACGACGGTCAAGGCGTTCCCAGTCTCCATAGGGCAAATTCATAGATATAAATGATCACTACACTGCGCAAGATACAAAATTAACAAAGACATCACAAGATGCAGACATGCAATATTTGTCGAAAATGCTGATGACTCAAACTTTATAATACCGTAGTAAAGATGGAAAGTTAGGTTGTATGTAACAGTAACACTCGATATTCACCATGTACACATGAAAAGTAACATATTGTGAATTTTTATTATAGATCAACAGCATTTTAGAAGTTTCTTCTCTGAATGGATCTGAAGCAGTTTCACTACATTGTGTTCAAACGGAAAGCCAAGCTGCGATCGTTTGTATGTTACGTTGAAACTGAAAATATCACGTTTGGGGGGTGGGCAGGGACTGACCCACCCGTCTCCGAGGCGCAACCATCTTATCTTAATACATTTAAATAATAAATGGGGTGAAATAAAGCGTCTAGATGAATTACAGCAGACTTCAAAGTCACCGCCAACCCATCGTTTGCGCATCATTCCTCATTCAAGTGCACCAACCCTATATTTAGAATAATTGTTTTATAAACATTAGATCCCCTCAGTTAATTATATACATCAATGCTGTAAGGGTGGCAAGGGTCTAGAGTTGCATTCAGTGAAGGGACGTTGCATTGTATACATTTAGCCACGAAATAAGAAGGTTCCGATCGACCGTCTCTCCTATCCCTCACCCAAAGCGCGCTGGTGGTTCGTTCCTCTGATCCAAACAAGTGTAAATGTAATCTAGTTTGATGGCGCGGTTAGAAGATGAAGTTTATAAATTCAATTTAACTTCCCAGCTGGTCAGACATGTTGCGGGTTTAATCAAATTCATAAACAATTTATAATTTATAAACTGGAACCCCTCCGGATGTGACATTTTAAAATTATTTTCGACGTTGGTTTTTAAGCTCGCACGTGAGTGGTGGATGGGGTTGAAGTTTCTACAACCACGCCTCGGACGAAGTGGAAGTAACCGATGACAGTAACTGGGAGAGCATATGTGAAGACAAAATTTGACGTTGAAATAGGTGAATTAAATATTTTGTTGTTTGTAATTTCTGATACTGTAACATATTTTGTTTGTCATTCAATATTTCATATTCATAAATATATTTTTCCCTATTCACGAATTAATAATATATAATCATGGTATCTATGTTTACCATGAGTTCAACTATCTATTTATATTACCTATACTGGCATATACAATTTCTTTAAAGAATACAATTTTTGGTTTTGTAAGATTGATGAATGATTAAAAATTTGGGTATTACGGCATTGTAAAATTGATGTAGTATATATAGATTTTTCGCATTGTGCTGATTATTATTATTATTATTAGGAAGCATGCTTGGTACGTTCGATGACACCTCATATTCATGTACGGTTTTATCCATTTTCTTCTCGTCTAATTTCTTCCAGGCAGCCCGCACACTCGAGTTCCTCCCTCACGAATAAAACAATAATAAAATGGTTCAAAAATAAAAAGAATGAAGACTTCCATTCGGTACAAATCGGGTCTTTGATCTGTGAAACGTTATCAATGCGTGAATTTTCTAACTGAAACTGTGAAGTTTTGCAAGCGGAACAGTCGGTCAGGTGAATCCGATAAGTTGATTATTGAAATTCACGAATTTCACACACTGGAATCTTTTATCCATGATTGGGTGAATTGCTTCTATAATTTGGACCAGCTTCTACCTCGTCCGTGCAACAAAGCTATATGAAATATGCAGGAGAATATTTATATACATTAATTTCATTTTTTAATTATTTTATTCTTGCTGTTTACGACACAGATTATACATAGAACCACAGATAGCTCGATTATCTGTGATAGAACATGACAAACAATTGCAATAAATGAGTTTAAATAAGTGAATCTATAGGCCTATAAGTAATTACAAAAAACCAGAAGCCTGCAGGGTGAGAGACAATTCTTGTGAGCGGGAATAATAAATAAGTGTATAAGGAGAAAATTACATCACAGCTGGTGTGTCACTGGGTGTCGCAACTAAACACGACAGACTTTTAATAATCATTAGCACGATATTGGAAATTCAATCAATTACATTAGACAAAAATATGAAAGAAAAAAAATCAAGGTATTTATATGACAGAAATACGGTAAATTAAACACATAATGCATAATTATGTACAACATTACATAACTTGATCATTTCAACATTACCATTCATCCATCAATTTTCACAACCATCTAAATTTAATAACTCATCTTGAGACTAAAAAAATTTCCAATGTATTCCAACTACTTTTTCTTGAATCTTGATTAATATCATTTGTATATTTTTCCACTAGAATGTTTATCTTTTTTATAGTTGTTTTTTCATATATCTATAGTTATAAATTAATAATTTCATACACCGTAAGTAATTTTCTTTTTGAAATTGATAATTAAAATTGATTTGGTCGGTCACAATTACAGTGTGCAGTTGACAATACCGTTGTTTATTCATCAATTAAGTTAGTATAAATGAAAAATATATCAGTGAAGACGATAATTAAATGACAGAAAATTATCATATTCATTTAATTATGATGTGTGAGAATATTTACACGAGTTCAAGAAAACATTGATAATCTTTTCGAGCTAATTGACTAATTGATGATGGAAATCATGCAAGGTCGAAACGATAGCTAATCGAAGACATTATGCGATAATAGTGAGTGTGTCTGAAGGAAGCCAGCACTCGCAGCGCGCGCAGCGGAGTGAGTCTCGGCTTGAATCTATTTGCGGCCGAGTGATTTAGGTTTATGGGCCAGCATTATGCAAACCGCGTACATGCGTTATTACTTGTGATGAGTCTAGGTTAAGAGACATGATATGGCACATTACATCCAGTCATTACAAAACACTTATTAAATATAGCTTCATTTTTACCTGGCGTAATTAATTATTAAATTTGTTCTAGCCCATCGGTTGTTCGATTGCTTCACACACCTACTCGGTTGTTCAAAGTCCCTATTGCGTTTAGCTCTTGAAAATTCAAATTTTTCAGTCAATTGCAATCACCTTGATTATATAAAAGCAAGAGGCATTTCAACTTGTTTCAGAGTCTAGCTTTTAGTTGAATTAGTAACTGAAAAAGTGATTCCACTGAAAAACTAAGTCGTGGTGACCTACCACTTTGGAAACTAAAAAAATATGTTCAATGTGTGAAAAAATACAATCTTTCATTCGTTCATTCATTTTTTTTAATTTTGAAGGGTAAGAGTGCGGATATTTAGGATATTGAATGTTTTCAATGAATTAGTACACACACAGTGATTAGCCACTATTTATTTAATTGAAATTCATCATAAAATCTATATATATATGAAAACGGATAAAAAAAAAGTATCAGACCATTATTTTGACTGTGTATCTGGCGTTGAGTATACTTGAAAAAAGTGTGTCGACATTCATTTTTGTTGACGTTATAAGCAAACGAACATATTTCCCAATATCGACAGTTTTTTTTTAAATAATCATGTTTATATATATATATATATATATATATATATATATATATATATATATATATATATATATATATATATATATATATATATATATATATATATACACGCATAAACTTGAATAAATAACAAAGCTACATTTGTTCCAGTCGCAGTCACTTCCACCTCGGCTGTTACACGGGGGATGCGCATCAACATTTCCACTCGTAGACAAGCAGCCCATCCACTCCCCCCCCCCCCCCCCCCGGGTACACAAGTACACGCCTATATGGAACATTCAGAACACGAAAAAAAAAAATACAAAAAAAAATATTCTATTTTCGTCTAATCTAACCGAAGCGAAGACGTGTATATTCCACCTCTAGAGAGAGAGAAATCCAGCGAACTAGAACTCGTTGAAGAGCGCCATTAAGGCGATGAGAACATGAGAACATGCCGTACTTGTACAGAGGATGTGTTTAGAAACGCGATGAGATTGGATTTTTAAGGCGAGGCTATCAGCGTCTGATATATAATATACTTGTTGTTTCGAAAGATGAAGATCAGAATTACAAACAGAAAAAAAATTGGATCCCTGAAATGAAAGTCGTATAATTTCGGTAATTATGCATTTATAAGCTCGACGAGGGACGATGCCATATCACAAATTTAACGCTTTTGAAAGATGAGGTAGTGTTGAACTGTTAAATCCTCAAAGTTGTACAAATACATTTAATTGAATATAATTATAAGGAATAATTGTTCCTCAACTCATTGTAGACAGCTTGGACTAAATTATCACGTTATTAGACACTTGAAACTTTATAAATTTCGGATTAGGGATTATGTTGGGCGTTTATATTTTAGATGGTTACTTTAATTTCAATTTCATTTGCTATTTGAATTATTGTTCTGTTATAATTTATATTATTTTGCAGGTAGTGAGGCACATTTTGTTAGGGGCTTTTGCTCTATTCTCTCTACCTGTTCATTCCATTGTTTACTTCATTGTTGTATTTCCAATGTATAAAACCTGTAATGAATAAATGAGTTGCAGCGAGATTTGAAAGTATTTGAAAGTAAGTTTCGAAAGTATTTAGTAGGTAGATGACGTTTGTTTTTCATGGCAACAAGTATATATACGAAGCAAGAGAGAGAGAGAGAGAGAGAGAGAGAGAGAGAGAGAGAGAGAGAGAGAGAGAGAGAGAGTGGCATGTTCGAAGACGATCCAACATATTTTAATTCGACGTTCCAAAGTAATTTAAAACTCGCCCCAGCCGCGGGGGGAGGGGGGGGGGAAGAGGAGGGGTAGTTTGAGGTCGTTAATAGGTCACGTCCTGTTTAGCTCTCCGAAGATGAGAAGAAGATTACAACAATCACACACACACAGGCATGTGCTCGGCTATACAATCGTTTAGCCGTCACTTGACAGCTGACACTGAGTCGAATCAAACCGTTCGGTAATATGAGATGTGATGATCCAGATTGAGAAATGTGTTATCTAGCCGGTGATTACATCATTACACGCGAGGAACAGGTGGTCAATTGTCACACGTTCGCCCACTTAGCGCCGTTTAAACCACACTTAATATATATATTTATAGCACTTGTATCCACGGAAGAAAAAGGTGCCAGCTTCCAATTGATCGTTTCTCAGTCTTTTGATCGCCCGCTGTAATCGTTTTTAATGTTGCCTGTTGGGTAGGAATGCATATAAGTTCTTTGAGAACATTTGGTGCAGAGGTGGGAGGTAATTGGTCGCAGCCAGATAGTAGGTTCCTACTCCAGAGGAACCTTTCAAGACTGATGGCAACACGAGAAACATCAGTCAGGATGGTCGAACGTGACGGGAATCGAGCCCAGATCTATTGGATGACGGATCTGTACTCGTCTCTGTAACACCTCAAAGTAACTCCCTGCCACCGCGACTTGTCACATACAGCACAGCTCAAGAACTATCCTAACTGACGACTTATTGGCGGCGATTATGCATGACGTGACTTATTGGCGGCGATTATGCATGACGTGACTTATTGGCGGCGATTATGCATGACGTGACTTATTGGCGGCGATTATGCACGACGTATTTCGGTGTATGTAGATCGTATCTACATGAACACGAACATCTCAATTAAAATTACGATAACTAATTATATACCATCTTACTACAGCATTTACTTCGCGTGTGACTTCCATTTACTGGTACCATTATCAAGACCTTATAATTATTTCATATTGAACATTCTCTTTCCGATCATTTCCGTAACTCGAAGCTCGTATTCTGTCCAGTTGGTATGGAGTCAATCTGGGTCATTACTTTCATCGAACAAGTTTCTTGACGAATGCCTCTCTTACAGATATAAGGATATCCTCTGTAGGCCTATCCAGTCACCGCATTCCTCCAAGGTATACAATTATAATTATTCACTTTTCCACGCAGCAGACTGTTCTTTACTGGTATTGACGAGAGATGAAGGAGCGAACCACACGTGTGTTCTTGGTGTGGAATTGGGGGACGGTCGCTCGGAACATTTATCTCTGGTGGACTCAAGTGTATATCCACTGATGACGTTGATGATGAGGAGAATTTCCAAATCATGACACAACAAGGTATCGAAGACCTGTATTTTCATTGTACGGCATTTCAAGCGTTCAAAGCATGTTCTCTCTCTCTCACTCACTCTTACTTAATACGTCTTGCTGCATAAGCGTGGAGATGACGTTAGTGTGGTCTTGCATTTAAAGGTTCAACTTACACAGCCCTGTAATTATTATAATTAAATTGTTGGAAAGACACATTTTACCATTTTTCAGTAACAGAAGTTAAAAAATGAAATATAAAGTCGGCTTGTACTGGTTTGGAACCAGAAAAATGCCTTCAAATAAGCGAGCTATCTGTGAAAAAAAGTAATTTACTATAATGTCTTTTGAAATATTTCAAAGTTGAAAAACACAAGCATTTTCCATGTTCAAGTTTTTAATGTGGAAACGTAGGAAATACGTCACATTTATTCTCATTACATGTAGGCCTACTTGTATCCGACGTAAGAAGAGGTTCCGAGCGACCGTCTTCGCTATCCCACACCACTGACGCACAGGTGATTCACACATTCTTCCGCGAATACACGTAAACAACTCAACATATAATCTACGTGAGAGAACATCTTTTGATATTATTTTGGTTTCATTCAGAACTACACAGATCTCTATTATTCCATTGATACAAAATGCTTCTAAATTCATTTTGTGAGCATACGAAAGAGCTGATGAATTAATACAAAAAATTGTAAGCAATGAAATTGCAAGGGTGTAACCAATGCCCATGACATATACAATCAATCACCCTTTACAACGACTTACTGCCCCCCTCACCCCTCCCCCAGGGTCCATATTTTTAGACACGACTAGCTGTATGCAGACGGGGATTATAGATGCTTTCAAACGTTTAATAGAGCTTGACGAGTGGGTTTTATTCCCGAACCGGGCTGCTATGATGAATGTTGATGATTGTCGTGAATAGGGGCATTAAGCGACAGCGTGCACTGAACGGGGGACGAGATGCACTTATCGAATCGTGTGGGCCGTGGTACATTTATGACAGTTGTATATTACAAGCTGCGAGACGAAATAACAATAAAAACTATGGGATACGATATATTGATATAGGTATATAATACAGTTTCATCCACGAAAGAAAGTCATTCGTCAATATACCGACATACCAAACAGAAATATCAAAAAAAGCAGTAAAAGAAATATAAGTGGTATTTTTGAGGGGTTTTGAATTTTGATGGACGACTTTTACAACTTTCAACAGCGGTGAATCTTTGAAGTTTTGCACCTGGATTTAGACACATGTAGAGTACACGAAAAGTTTACTATTATTCAGTTGGTAAACGACCTTCTCTTGAGAAAACAAGTACTCATACTCATACTCTTATATAACCCGAGGTTAAATTTATATACCTTTATATATATTTATATATATATATATATATATATATATATATATATATATATATATATATATATATATATACATATATATATATATATATATATATATATATATATATATACATATATATATATATATACATATATATATATATATATATATATATATATATATATATATATATATATATATATATATATATATATATATATATATATAATGTTTGTAAATAATCCGAACGAGTTAATGATCATTAACTTTTAATTAGTTTAGGTAAGGAAAGGGAAATGTCAGATGAGACGTTTTGTTGCATTGGTCTATAGCCCTAACAGCTTAAGCAAATTATATTATATTCAAAATAAAAATGTGAAAGGATAACCTAATAAAAATTATGTAAGTTGACTTCAACATTAATACACTGCTCACACCTATAGGTAGGATTCAAATGTTTTAATCTCAATCTGACCATAACCTACAGCCCGATTTCTTTTTTCTTTTAAATAAAATCATGTAATCTATTTAAATAGATCCATTAAATATCCATTTAATGACTGTTTTCAATAATAACCACATATATAGGTAAGATCTATTGATGTCGGTGAATGTTGAATATGAGACGATAGGAAGATGAAATGAAATGTTGCATTATTAGGTTTTGGGGACAGTGTGGTAAGACAGCTGTGGTCATGGCCAGTCGACCATAGCGGGAATCGAACTCCAGTCTCCTGAGTGACGTTTCAGTGCTATTTAGTATAGATTATCACATCGTTGCAATTTAGCTCTACAAATAAACCTTGATCAATATCAAAGTATTGTCTTTTGGAGCTAGCTATATACCTATAGGACATTATATCATGTCACCCCAGACGTTTTTTTTTTCTTTGAATTGCTGGTATAGAAACTGCACGAGCTTTCAAATGCGGCAATTAAAATTGTAGGTCAGTATTCGGATTCCTCTGGAAACAAACCGAGTGCAATCGAATCAACGTCTTGCAGTCGTGAAATAGAACGCGTTTCATCTACCATATATTGGATCACGATGAGCCATATTCAGTGGCTTGAATCAGCACTGACGACAGAAACTATCAAGTCATCATCGCACGTTTTGTCATCATTAGGTCCCACAGCAGTAACCTACATAGATAATCCACACAATCATCGCAATGACAAAGCACATGCTTTACAAGACATACGCGTATCCACGAGAGGTAAATGAGCGAACCTCCAGAGCGATAGTGGTGTGGGATAGGGGGAACGGTCGATCGCAACTTTAGTTTCTGCTGTGAACACACTATATATCTATAATGCAAGTGGGCTACACGAAATGTAAATTCGGTTTTACACAACAATTGACGTTTGAAGAACAAGAAAAACTGTCAGTTATATTTGTAAGCGGTGGTTGTAGACGTATATATGCAGGAGAGATGGCGGTTTAGCAACTAATCAATTGGACGGACAAACGCAGCATATGCGTTGTAAAACGAGGAATAGTATAATCGAGAACGCCACACACCTCGACTCATTTAAAATACACTTGGCTCGGTAACTATCGAGTTAAGATTCTAGAAAGCCGTTTATCTCGGCATAGTTCTGATATCGTTTCTATTTTTAATTTGATGATTAAACATTCATTATATACATTATTTTCTTGAAAACGACTGATCCGATTTGCATTCAAATTTGTAATAAAATATTTTATGTGTTTTTATTGACTCATAGGAGCTCCCCCGTATAACCTTGCTGTTGGTGGGGTCGTTGAGCAAACAGAAGTCATCAATCAATAATTTTTTTTCATTTCATCATCACGTACTGAAACTTGAAACAAAATAATTGTTTTTCAATTGAGGCTAAAGATGGAAACATGCATGGTCTATGATGAAAGGGAAAAATGAATATTTGATTCTAATTTGAAATTAAAATTGAAATTCATGAATATTTTTTCTCCATCAACATCAAAAACTTGATACGGAGGAATTTTTTCCCTGAAAGGTAAATGATGAAGACTCATGGATTGCTGACCGAAGCACCACAAGGGCGATCTTACCACCCCATTTTAAATTCAAACCAAATTTAGGCTGATGCTGGGATAGTTCCTACAATGTAAACCACGACCGCTTCCTCCCCACTATCCCTCCTATTATCTAGGAAACCTTCATCTCATCATCCCATCATCTCATTAATCATTCATCCGACGCCAATGGATCTTAGTTATCATTATAATGCGTCGTTGAACCCAATGTCTGAAAAAAGAGTATATACATTCCAATCTCAGCTAGTATAGATGTGTGTTTATGCAGTCGAAGTGTCTACGTCAACACACCTGACGACAATTAGCATGTAGATTAAGTGAGATCGTGGAGGCTGTGAGCGAAGCTGGAAGGCATATTATCAGCCGGCATAATGAGGCGAGGCGTGAACAAGTACTCGTATTTGTCACGTGTTATCATTAGCATGAAGATTACTCGGTAATTACACTGCTCTGATATTATACCAACAAGGATTTTTTGCAGAGTGAATAATATATGAGGCATGGGTTTTTGTAAGTTTTGAAGGACATCTATAGGCCTAATGCCTGAAACTAGATTTTTACGAAAAACGAAGATAACTTATTTATTTACGTGATTTTAGAGAGAACTATAGAAATCGTTATCTCAGTAGTCAAAAATTATAATTTATTTATTTGTCTCCACGACACGACCCTTTTACTGAACCTTTCACTCGATTTTGTTTCTATACAGAATCGGTAATGCCTATACGTCATTATACTCATCGTCTCTTGGAGGACTCAAAAATGTATCATAATTACTGAAATTGAGATGATGAATCTTGTTTTTTTCTACTATTGCGGAAATAATTATCGCCGTTATTCATTAAAATCTAGTTTCGGGGTTGTGATGTCCTAACACCATATCATTCGACTCTAAAAGGTGGGCCTAGCTGTTGGTGTAAGGGGGTGAAGCGAACAACCATCAATATTTTTCAGATATTTTCGCTAGAATTTGTAAAATGTCACATAAACTCATAAAGAGAATGTCAATTTTAAATAGAATTTACAAGTGCGCCAACATATATAGTGGAACAAGCTGTGAAAGGCAAATGTATACGACCGAATTTCCATCATAAGATCTCTTCCGATACGTTTTTAATGGGTAAATCTGCCATGTTAAAATTATAGAGAAATATATAGGCCCATAGACAGGAAAAAGTGCTTAACGTTCGCTCTTATTAAAGACCCCGCCAACAATTCGGTTATTTGTGGGCTACAAATGAGCAGGTGACGTTAGCAACAACCCATGCCATTTGTGGGACTCGATCGTACCCACGTTTGACAATTACCTTCAGATGTCAAGGCAATACCTTGACTGCCTGAGCCAAGAGGGCAGTCATTTTGCTTCACCAACAGGAAATAACCACAAATGACTATAATTACACACCATTATACTAGGCCTACATTAATGTTGAAGCTCAAGGATACGGGGAAGACGTTACAGTGCGAGGACTCTTGTGGTCTCAGATTGAGGCAGGCCGCGTTCAGAAATCTAAACGAAGACAAGATTAATGTCTTCCTCACCATAATTGCATTTTATCAATTAATTCCCTCAATTGTTTCCTTCCCTCGCATTCAAGTGCAGCTGCACCGGCTACTCCACAAACTCGACTGCCATTGACCATCGTGACCATCAAGTGTGGGAAGATGTCTACCGAATCGATATAACAGACACAAATATCCACGGTGTATCATGTAGAACTGAGGTATTTCGAAGCTCGACTATTTTCCATGACGAGATTCACAATTAGTAACACAACTACATCTACTAGATGAGTGGTCTAGTGGCTAGCACACTGAACCGTCATTCTTCAGGAGACCAGGGCCCGGATTCACAAAGAGTCTTCTTTAGAATAACTCAAGTTAGGATCATAAATATGTTACTGAGTTAGGACCAATATTGGTCTTAATTTAGGAACATTTTACCGAGTTAGGACCAATATTGGTTCTAACTCAGTAAAATGGTCCTAAATTAAGATAGGACTCTTTGTGAATTCGGACCCAAGGTTCGATTCTCGCCCAGGTCGATCATGCTGGCAGGTTTTTTTCTGGTTTCCCTGTCATTCAGGTCAATACTGGGATGGTTCCTTACACAACAGGCCACGACCGGCGCCTTACCAAAATCCCAAAACATGTAATAAAATAATATTTCATCTCATCATCCCATCATCTCGTACACCATTCACCAACGCCAATAGATCGTAGTCATCAATCAGTACAGTGCGTCCTTGAACCCAATTTAAATGTGTATATCTCTCTCTCTCTCTCTCTCTCTCTCTCTCTCTCTCTCTCTCTCTCTCTCTCTCTCTCTCTCTCTCTCTCTCTCTCTCTCTCTCTCTCTCTCTCTCTCTATATATATATATATATATATATATATATATATATATATATATATATATATATATATATATATATATAAGCGTTGAATAATTATATTTCAATGCTGCAGTTGTTTCTTTATGCACAATTACCCTTTCTTTTTAAACAATTATTATACTTAATTGGTCGCGACTTCATCCCTGGTAAATATTCAAGTACACAAATAAATGCGCTCCTTCCCCTCCCAAAACCTCTCCGCTGGTCGGTGCACTGCTTTGGACCGTGGTGCATTGGCACCGGCCAATTCGAACCCATGCATACAACACGAGGTACCGAGCGACCGTCTTCCCTATGCGCTACCACAAACGCTTGGTAGTTTCGACCTGTGAATCAGCGTCAAAAGCCCTAGTAATTCGGTGCATGTGTACTCAGGAATTACTGGGTACGATTTCTACAATGTGTTTAACTTGCAATTAGCATGCTATACAGCCTATACTCGGGATTGTCACTGCAACTGAAACTTCAAGTCACGAAATCATGATTGAACTCAATTATGTTTAGGTCTTATAAGCAAATATAACTAATTTAGTTTATATTTACATTGACACGTCTTTTAAGTGCATGTATACATGATGCTAGATCACTGTTTTGTTTGTACATTTTAGAGATATATTTAAAAATCTCAGGCCCGGTATTAGCAAGCTCTAACTGGTAGTTTAAAGTGGTTATCATCACCATGGTTACATGTCACATTTGTTTTCACTAACTCTCAGATAACTACCAACTGGACTCGATAATACTGGGCCTTCGTCTAGTACTAATTCGCAAACTATTATTGTAAATGTTCGAAAATAGCATACGTAACCTTTTGTGATATAACATGTTAATCAGCCAACTATTGCTTGATCCACCAACTATCAATCCGTAAAACTGGGTCTCGGTCTAGTCTTATAATTATTGGTTTTAACGACATATATTCTCATATTGACCAAGATCAATTTTGAATGAGATATAGAAAGATGAGATGAATAGTCATTTTATCCAATGTTTTTGGACGGTATAAATATGGGAAACGGATGTGGTTAGTTCTATTTGAAGCATCTATCCGAATATTCATTTACATGAATGAGGAAAACTATGAAAAAACTCATCAGAATAGTCGAGCATCGAACCCCGGTCTATTATAATTACAAGCATAATCTAGTGTGAAGAATGTCTAAACAATACA
This sequence comes from Brachyptera risi, assembly GCA_964007535.1. Taxonomy (NCBI): domain Eukaryota; kingdom Metazoa; phylum Arthropoda; class Insecta; order Plecoptera; family Taeniopterygidae; genus Brachyptera; species Brachyptera risi. Next base: position 14,122,811 of record OZ023328.1, on the reverse strand, counting down.
AGTATAATTAAAGTGCTGAAGGTTGAATGACGACTACGCTCAATTCATCGCGAACAAATAACAATGTTGCCAAAACAACAATCGAAAAAACAAGGCGTTAATCGAAATTGAGAACTTATTTCGAGCTGGGTTGACCTTTCGGGGTATAATAACGCTGTACAGCGTGCCTTGGAGGGAAGGAGTGAATCATTTCAGACCGTTCCCTCGTGAATGTGAACAACAGGGAAACGGCAAGACTTTCATTCAAGTTTTCAAGTGAAAAAACTCCAAAATTATTTGGTCGAAAATTTGTCCATGCTGGTAATAGACCAAGCTCTCACTGCCAATTAGAACAATCGATCCATAACGCTTTATCAGGAGATTGCATGCTTCAAGCATCGTGAATAATCACAACCCTAATTATTGATTACTGTTCGCTTAACGACCCTACCAACAGCTTTTAAAAAGGTTGAGAGGGTATACGACTCGTTAGGTGATATTGAAGGATTTTTACAAGAACTCATGCCTCATGTGGGACTCGAACCCACGCCCAACAGCACGTTCAGTTTCTGAAGTGGTAGCTGACTGAGCTACGGTGGGTGGTTCAGGAGTACATGCCGAGCAGTCATATAGAGAAGCGCATTGAATTTAAATGAACGAAAATAAATAAAAAAGTAAGTAAATAAATCCAGTTTATAATTCAAAGCAATTCTACTGAGAAACGTTCGACATATGAATTATCTTCCCGCTGAAACTTCTTCTATAATTATTTTTGATAACGGAATTCTGCATTTCGAAACCCTAATCTCAAGTTTTATCTTCAGCCTATGACCACCTTTGACTTTGAGATGATTGCTATAGGTAGGCCTATATTATTAGGCGACGGAGATTCAATTCAGGACCTCTTATCTTTGTCAATTTGTTGAGCAATAAGTTGTCACATATTATTCATTTAGTTTACGTACAACACTGGCGAGCGTGCGATGAAAACAAGAGCGGAGTGCGAGGCCCGAGGTGTAAATATAGCCCACAATCATTGTTCTCCCCGTCTACACCAGGCCCGAAAATCACCTCACCATACAGAATCCGACGCTTCGCCGACGTTTCGGTGGCGAGGCTAAATTTAAAACTGATACGCGTTTTAATGCAGACTGGATTTGTTTATTTCTATTGGGTTCAAAGACGCATTGTGATGATAGCCGAGATATATTGGCGTCGAATGAGATGAAGGTGTATCAAGTTTATTATTCATAATCTTTGTTATTTCAAATCCCCCACATTATTATTATTATTATTATTATTATTATTATTATTGTAACGGTTTAAATTTAGTTGACTATTATTATTATTATTATTATTATTGTAACGGTTTAAATTTAGTTGACTATTATTATTATTATTATTATTATTATTGTAACGGTTTAAATTTAGTTGACTATTATTATTATTATTATTATTGTAACGGTTTAAATTTAGTTGACTATTATTATTATTATTATTATTATTGTAACGGTTTAAATTTAGTTGACTATTATTATTATTGTATCTAACGGGAGTCGATCTAGCGAAATGTCATTTTTTTATGATAACTTTTGAATGGTATGAGATATCAAAATTCTGATACGCGAGAAACACAGTTAATTATGATAGTTTCAAGATGATTTAAGTTATAACTATTAAAGTCATGTCGTATAACTGTCATGCGTACACAGCTAAAAAATACGTTTTTTTTTTCAGCTGTATGCGCTTGACAGTTATATGACACGAGTTAAATAGCTATACCTTATATCGTCTTGAAGCTATTATATAATTATCTGTGTTTCTCGCGTATTAGAATTTTGATATCTCATACCATTCAAAAGTTATCATAAAAAAAAATGACATTTCGCTAAATCGACTCCCGTGGACTCTTAAGCGTACGTGGTCGTTTCACAAAATTACCACAAAACATATCACAAAAGTCGAATGTGATATTGTAAAAAAAATTAAAGAATCATTTGAATAATTCCTTGAAATTTGAATGAAGTATTCAACTGCTGACATTCCTATTTCATGTTTTGAAAATTTATATGAAAAAAAAAACGTTCAAAAGAGTCACTAAGAAAAAAAATAGAATCTTCGCAAATATAGGCCTAACAGCCATTTTTTTCACACACCGTGTGAAGGTTGCGTATGAACATTGTCTAATACTTAGTTTTGGTGCGTAAAATATCAGTAAATTTTCTTCAGGATATATTTCAAATGTTCAATCAGCCTGATCGACCAGACGACCACCTTATACGTAACCGTACTAACTGCAGCTCACACGTGACTACGAGTCTGTCTTTAATATGCACTGTATCGATCTTGTCACCCTGTCAACGTAAATGATTCATGTTCAAGTTATGGATCTAAGTAAGTCTGATTGGCTGGAAGTCGATCTCGCTTCATTTATATGATGACGTAGGACGACTGTAATTTACTCATAAAATAAGACAATTTGATAGTTATTATATCAAACTGTCTCTACGAAATATTGCCAGACAAAAAATGGACATGAATGTCAACGTTATATACATTTGTATTTGTGTTATTTTTTGGGTACAATTTTCCGAGACAAGGTTTACGATAAAAAGTACATAAAACTGGATCTTAGAAAGCATTAAATCATTCTAGTAGAAGGAAATTGTGGATGGTCAGTATTTATATCACAGTATCATAAACTGAGAATTAGCGTTGACCCCACGATTAGTGATGAACCTCCACACTCCATAACTGTATGACCTGATCAACAACTATAAACATTGAAGGTTAATAAAAATTGATTTTTATTGAAGTATTTATAGTAATTGAGTTAGATAGACTCGGAGATCTTTAAATGGATTGAAAAAATTATTATCCAGTAGCATGCAATTGAAGACTGAATGCATGCACAGTCATTATATCCACAAAACAGGTCAAGATTGAATGTAATAAGCAGAAAACGATCATATTATTATAGTTGAAACTAATCCAAGGCTGACCTCCCCCCGCCCGAGCTATAAAATACGTAGTGGCGCCCTCTGTCTAGTGCCACCGCGGATTCATTGACGCCAGCGGCAGGGGGTTGTGGGGAGGGGGGGGGAGGGGTTGCGTAGTACGACCACCACGTGCGTGACGCACGGACGTCGCGACGCCTATGCGTCATCAAAACATTGACAATGCGTCACCCGACGAGCATGAACGTTACATATGAATGTCGTCAAAGTTTTCAGCGTGAGTCGACAGACACATGTGGTCTTCCATGAATATGATTCAGTTTAGTAATGACGATGATAATGAATAGACCCCACCTACAACTAGTTATTTGGGGGTACGGATGATCGGGTGATATACAAATGATATTTACAGAAGCTTGAAACTTGAACTCACCCCCGATTTTATTTTTGTTTCTAAAGCAGTACCTCAGTTTGCTGAGCCAGGCGAGGGGTCAACACCTTGACGTTTTGATGTACACCTGATTTTTGATTTGGAAATCACGAATGATTTCTTCAACTATAGCTCATGTTATTTTTTCTTGATTTCTTGTGATTTTTTTTCATTCTACTCTTATTTGTTTTCATTTCGAGTGATTCTTTGTATATTTTTTATTTGAAGTGTGAGTGCATGATTTTAGGGAAGAGTCAGGGTGCGGCTGTTTATTGAGTACCAACCAGCTATAGGATATTTGAAGGTACGAATAAGTGGGTGGGAATAAGTGCCTTGAGTGACTATAAAGCCCCCCGCCCTCTTCCTCCCAACGTCAGTTTCTAAAGCAGTGTCTTAGCCGATCGAGCCAGAGGGGGCGGCAGTGTTTGTTATGTTTGTTTCACGATTAGACGCTACAACTTTCTGATGTTTTGTAGACAGACAGAGAGAGACATACGTCTTGGCCGACAGATTTATTTACCTTACAGCTTAGCGGTATCCGACGTTATTCAACAGAGACGAGGGCTCGAATCACCCGGACATTAGTGGTTTAGGATAGGAGAGACGGTCGCTCGGAACCTTCATCACTGGTGGCGATGATAATATTTACCTACAGTTAAATAGTGGACATTCCCAAACACCTTCCGGCAACCTTGTAACGTTATTAAAAAACCACTCGAGAAGCCAAGAAAGTAAATAGACGGAGACGGTATAGCGGGTAGCCTGCTTTGTATGATGAGAGCGTTAGGGAGTCGGAACTACAAACGTGGGAGTAGTTCTAACTGGCATTCTTTAGCTATCACCACGGTTACCCATGCTGTTTGTTTTCACTAACTCTCAGATAAAAGCTAACAGTACTTGATAATACCGGGCCTTTTAGTAACAGATTTGATTATTAAATAATTTCCTAGATAAAGATGTGAGATATAGAACATTTTAATATCAAAGCAAAACAGATCTCTTTATACATTCGAAATTAAATGATCAACCTTGGTCTTAATATTTTCAGGTATACAGCTGAAATAACATACGTATTTGGGTAAATTAAAGTTGGAAATACCGGTAGTTCGTGTGTGTATCTCTTATATTATTTATTTATTATTATATATGTATTATATACTATTTACTTTTCGAAAGCTTTCACTGAAAATCGACAACAGCCTAGAGCTATAATCTAATTTGGGTTGTTCAAATATATAATATAGTCAGCAGTGTGGTTAGTTAATCAAATAATAACCATAAGAATCGCCAAAAACATTCCAATTTCGAAGTGTTTTGCTGGTGCACAATTGTTCCGACTGCACTTAACGATCTGTGTCACATACTACAAGAATTCCAGGTCAAGCGTGTCGAGGTCATGTCAGGTCATGTCAAGGTTAGGTCAATGACGTGTTCTATCATGTTCATCACTTTGTCCGGAACCAATCGTGAAGCATCTTCAAAAATTTAAATTTTCGTAAAACAAAAAATAATATAGGCCTATCTATCACCATTATTTTATAGCTTCAAAATCAATTGCAAATTTATATGACAGTAACAAATATCGATAAACTCTTTTTTTATTGACATCGAAACTAGATACAAAATCATTGTTCCTCATTCCGGATGAAAGTAGGATCGTTTGAACGAGGCATCACAAGGGCGATCTGAGCACCTCATTTTAATTATTTTAAATACAAAATAAAGGATATGATGATTTCAACAGTATATACCAAACATTAACATATAATAATTATCATTACCATTATTGTTTGTTTACAAATTGAGGAACACGCTGTGTTTTCATTGCTTATCACACGTAAGTGTGTTGTAGAATAAATAAAAGAATAAAATAACTCGAACACTCAGTTTTGACAAGAAAAAAAACATGATAGAATATCGAGCGGAAATCGAATCATCCGATAAAAACTTGGCGACTCGCTCAAAGGCCTCTTCATCACGCCATTTCCCAATCAATAGCCGCGTCATGCCAAGTAAACAAGCCTCGTAACACACGCTCAACTGGGACCTGTGAACAGCCGCCAGCTTTCACAAGCGCCACGACGCCGACATACCAGCCGTTCCGACGCTCGCATCCCTGCACTCTAGTTACGTCACATCACATAACGAGGGGACCCCCATTTAACCGAGCTGTTGGTGGGGTCGTAGGCCATTAGCGTTCCCAGTCTCCATAGAGTGAAAAGTTCACACCAGGGTGAGTTCACAGATGAATTATCATAAAACTTGAACAGTGAAAGATACAAAATTAACAGATACATATCATCTGATGCACACAATATTTGTCGAAATTGCTAATGAATCTATTTTTCTAATAATAAAGGTGGAAACATGACTTGTATTTTTGTATATAACAGTAACACTCGATATTTAGCCAATGATTTCTACCTAAATGTACCGTTATATACAAAGAACAATGAGTAACATATTATGAATGTTTATTATGGGTCGACATCATTAGGGAGATACTTTTGTGAATGGTGTGAAGCAGTTTCACTGCAATATGTTCATCCTTAAGTGACGTTTGAATGTTATGATGACACTGAGAATGTTGCGTTGTTGGTGGGTTCCCATTAAACGGTGACATCACACGTTGACATGACATGCTTTACGCACGGCAAGGGACACTCATAGGCGAATTGCATGTAAATATACTTGTTATTTGGCTAATCACGATGAGAATTTCAGACTTTATGTCATATATATGGTAATTCTAATAATTAGACACAGACAATTGCAATTCTAAATGCAATAACCTGTGATAATTCCTACTTGTCACTATCTATACTGAGAAGGAAAAGTGAATTGGTCAATAAGACTTGGCTATACATTTTCGGGAAAGCGATAACAAAAACTTCTATTCATTCTGAAGCGAGTCTTTCTCTGTTCGTATGTTTTTTTTCTGTTCGTGCTCTGCACAGGTGGCAAGGCAAAACTGATCCAAATAAAAAATAATGCATTTTACTCATCTTCCAACTCGGACCCATTTAGTTTCTAGTGTAGGCCAAATAATCGGTCAGGTTTATAGGTATAGGGCTATAGCTATACTGATAAATGAATTGGTGAAACTCTAAAAATAAACATACGAATAACGTCAGTAACGGAAAGATTATAGGCCTAATGATAAACTTTACATCTGCTGTCAATGGAAAGAAGTGAGTGATCATTGCCCAAGAGACTTGGTTCAAAGTGGAAGATTCGTGTGTTTATACTGAAAGACTTATCTACGGCGAAAAATTATGGTCACAGACAGCGCAGTCCTGGTGTTGAAGTTCATTAGTTTTAAATAATCAAAATGGGGTGGTAAGATCGCCCTAGTGGTGCCCCGTCCAAACGATCCTATCTTTCATCCATGGCCTTAATTGGGGAACAATGATTTTGTATCAAGTTTCGATGTTATTGAAAAAAAAAAAACGAAAAAATGTGAAAAATATATTCGTCAAGAAAATATCCAATTTTGTGATGTTGTGTCGGACACGTTTGAAACATTCTAATTCGATTATATTAAACTATAAATGTCTACCAAAGATTCATCATTCAATTCGATACTATATTATAGTTCTAATGCGCAATCGGTTGCACCACTTTTGAGAAGATCCACTTCGGAATTTTGAAAACCCCATAAGAATAACCCGACGAGAAAATTTTGAAAACTCGCTCACCCTACAACGCTTCAAGACGCGTTTCCATGACCACCATTTCAACTGTTCATGCAATATCCCACGAGTCACTATTATGAGAATTAAGGAAATTAAAATTGCACAATCTATTTAATCCCGCTATAACGTCGTTTACCAGCATAGTTCTGGATTAAAAAAAAAAAGCTTATAAAAACTACATTCAACTATTTTTTTTCATTATTTATATCGGGTTTAAGAACTGACGGACTGTACTGATGACTCTAAAGATCCATCGACGTCGGCTCTATGACTGATGAGGCGATGGGAAGATGAGATGAAATGTCATTCTATTACCGGTAGGTGTTTTGCTAGTTGGGAAAGAAACGGTCATAGTCTGCCTAGTACCAACCATCTATCTACGTATAGGCCTACATCATTTATATTTATATATTTATATATCTATATCGATTATGCATGCCCATATCTATATTGGCATTTTTATATGGGCTTTCCATTGACATGAGCCAAGACCCACGCCTTGCAAGAGTCTCGAACCCACGCCCAAGTAGCCGTGAGTTTCTACTTTCTTACGTTGATTGCTGTTTGCTTCATCAAGTGATTTCGATCGCACCACGGAAGTAACAAGCAGACAACAATGTCTCAAAGTCAAGTCCGAACACATCTTCAGTATCAGTTTGTTTGACCACAACTTGCAGTTGCTATGGTAACCAGACAAACATGCCATTTCCCTATTCGGAAACTAAATAGTGAAGAAGTACCCGTTAACAAAACCTGCCCTAAGAAGATGATGGTGTTTTTTATTTTTTATATATTGGTTACCTACGAACTACGGAGGAAAACGAGCTAAGCAATCCTTATTTGGTCCTAGGGTTTTCGAGCTGAGCGGTAGACGCACCGGCAACAATGAAATTGTGACACCCAATAAGGGCATAGTAGCAACGTCATCATGTTACTTTCGATTGAACCGATAGCTATAGCTGATCTTGTGTAAAAACGCTCGAATAATTACAAGAAAAGGTTTAGATTTTGAAAAAGGTTGAGTTGCCAAATTCGTTACCATACCATACCTTAGAAACAAAACACCTTAAGAAAATCAAGCAAATTTAGAAATTCAAATTGATCAAAAACTAGATGCACTATGAGTAACCACATTACAGTAATCGAACACATTTAGAAAACATAAAAAAAGACAAGAACCCAATCGAAACTAGCACGCATTATTCACCGGAATAAAATAAACAATTCGGCAATATATTTTTAAAATATTAAATATATTAAACTACGCATGACGATGTGGTAGTTAACGGGTTCATGTGTACTATTTAAATTGAAATAAATTAAGCGTCTGCTGCAGATTAATTTCTTTTCCACAAAAAATACTGATCATCTGAAAATATACAAACTCCAGTGGGTGTAATTCGATAACCTAGAATCTATAGATTGTTGACACATTTTCTCAGCCATTTGGATTTCCAATTAGATAGGCCATCAAGTTTTTTGAGTTGACACTCAAACATCTAAATTTAATAATGAGCCCTGAATCTACTTTTCAAATATCTAATTAAAAATCTTCAATATATTCAATTTAGTTGACACGGTACCTTGGCGATTAGGCCTAGTTGTTTTCTGATGGTCATGGTCACCAAGCTCATGATCAACTAAACTTTATAATTCACTGCCATATGGACATTTCAACGTAGACGTAAACTTGAGGGAAACCCCCATACCATTCACGTAACATTCACGTTATTAGTATCAACATAACATATAAACGATCGCTGTGATTTTCCGTTGGAGAAATTGTAGTGAAACTGCTTCACACCATTCAGAGAAGTATCTTCTAAAATACTGGCTGTCCATGATAAACATTCACATTATAGGTTATACTTCTGAAACGTACGCTGAGAGGTGAAAAGAGTTATATTGTACCATACACTAGATCTATTTCCACCTTTGTTACGAGGGGTCAACAACTAGTAAATTTGGTGTGCATCTGATTTCAGATTTGAAGGGATTTCACGGACATGTCAAGGGATTTCAAGGCATTTTAAGGGATTTCAGGAAGATTTCAAGGCATTTTAAGGGATTTCAGGAAGATTTCAAGGGATTTCAGGAAGATTTCATGACAAGTGTACAACAGATTTCACGAGTTGCTAATAGCTAACCCCTTGCTTCGTTATTATAAAATTTGACTCATTATCATTTCCGACCAATATTAACTGCATCTTATATGATCTATTTGTTGACTTTTTATATCGGTACCTGGCAAGGTTCAAGTTTTATGATCACTTACATCTATAAAATCACCCTGGCGGGCTCGTTTGGCAATAAGGAAACTGCATTGGGACTTTAATTGGAAAACCGCGATGGCTACACCTTTCACCTTTCATAAAAGGATACCGTAACAATTCAAAACAAATTCAAATAAGCGTTAGAACTACCGTATATATACGATTCCCACCAAACACAAGTGTAATTAATACAAACCCCACGGGTGATACCCAGTCCGCAACACTATAATCTGTGCGACATTGAACAGCGGGGGGAAGGTCAATTGGCACAGGAATTCCACCAAACGTTTCCCATGTCCGTATAAGGACAAGGACTCCTACCACATCCAGTTTCGCAGTTTATATAAAAAAAAGCCCCGTGGATAGAACAAATGTATAATGACCGTTATCGTCGACAAAAGAGAATATACATACCCATTAGGTCTTGTTATACTTAGTGGTGAATTACAGTAATTTGGAATGATGGCATTAAAAGCGGTCATTGAAAGGTTAGATTAATGTGTTTTCTATGTATGATCTTATACATCC
>OZ023328.1:14015449-14107949 GCA_964007535.1 Brachyptera risi | reverse complement strand
CGAAAACTGTTAGGGCTTATACTCCTTTTATGATAGGAGATTGGTGACCGAAAATATAGCATAGAATCGCCAATAGGAATGTTCAAATTGTACCAGACACCTAGCCGACTTGATCCAAATTATGCAAAACAATTCCATCACCGCGAGTGTTTCCATATTTACTCCTTCCACACCAGACTAGCGCCACTGGTGGTACAGATGACCATTGGGAGGGGGAGAGTAAAGCATTTTTAAGCAAGGCCGTTGCCACTGACGCAGCCGAAGGTTATACCTGTTCGAACGTCAACAGCCAGGCTGTACGTAACATCCTGATATACGAACATCGTACTACCAAGTTTACATCACCATTGAATCAGTCACCGGGCCGGGGCCACGTAACAGAGATTCCACGTAAAGGAAAAACGTGGCTCGGCCGTGGCCTAGCCAAGTGAAACGCCTCCCAAAACACCTGATGCCTACGTCATCGTATGATTCTCCAACAGCCAATCAGAAGCGCGGGTCACAGCAGGCTTGGCAGTGTGGGTAAACGGAACGCGTGAGCGTTATCGTAGATATAGGGCGGGGCGGCAACCCGGCAAACATAGACGGAACTGAATTTTTAAGATAACATAATTTGAGACTGATAGTACGAAAAGTCATTAATGATATTAAATATAAGGACATGAATCATTTGGTATATAAATGTAGATCATATAAATATAACCCTTCATTGCATTAAATAGATAGCGGAAGGGATCGCGATGAGTTGGAGGGTGGCTAAAAACGGGCACTGTCACACTCAAAAGGGGGTCCGGGCCATTCAATAACTACTGTATTATAATAGCGCGTCCCCGAGTCTTTAAACTGCTTCAATATTGTAAACTGAACAATTGTTGTGATCAGAATGTAGATTGAAGTTTTGGGTCACGAGTGTCAATTATATGGGAGATGGGGAGATTATAGATAATATTCAGAGAGCTGCAGTCTCCTGTCCCATGAATCACAATATGAATCATACCAGATTAAAGAGGGGTAGCGAACTACTGGTAAAAAAGTTTTCCTATTGTAGTAGTAATCTTTTGGTATAAACAATTTACTGAATAGTCATCAAGTTCAATGGAATATGTAGGCCTAGTGCATATGAACCGTACGTTTTGTATACACTGTCATAAACAAAATAATTATTGAATGGAATTGTAATTACAGGTCTGTTGTCTGTAGTACTATGCTGTTATGTATTAGTAAAAAGTAGGACGGTGGAAATGCAACAATAACAATTAACATGGAGTAGGCCTATATTTGTAAGGTGACATAGACACAAAATATTTGTGTGTATGTTGCTAAATAATAAATAATAAGCGTATTTACTTTGAACGAAGATAATAAACAAAAGAAAATAAATGTATAGCCGCTATGAATTAGGCCTACTTTGAATGAACTCTAAAATAACCGTACAGGCATATAAGATTACAAAACAAAATCGGAAAATGAGGGTTGGCTTATTCATCTGCAGGGGTAGGATATTTCTGACCATGTTTTTTTTTGTAAATATTGGAACAAGTAAAATAGAATAGCTACGTAACGATTTTTAGAGCGTCAACACGTAAAATTATTTAGGGGTAAATAGTAGGGCATAGTAATCGATTTATAGGTTAGGTTCAACGTCAAGAAAAAGTGGTATCAAGATTCACGAACGCCTGGCTTGGGCGTATTCAACTAAATGAATAAGATGTTACTTAGATAACATGGTTTCCTTGATAATTAAGATCCTGTCCTTGTCACTGCGTCTCCAAGCAACAGTCCTATCTCTTGCCAGCTAGGCGTACATTTCCTATTTTTGAAATCCCCCCCGACACCCGTGCACTTGGGCTAGGCTACCAGCTGGGCGTAACAAGTGAAAGTTTGAACAAATAAAACCACTATTTCGTTGTATTGCTTACCTGCTATCGTGAATCGATCCATGTAATTGATAAGATTGACGAAACACAAAATTGCGATGGTAAACCATTCCCGTGCCGTGACAGAATTAAATTGTCCGGAGTCATCTTTGAGTTTGATGTCCACATTTGAATTTGATGCTGCTAATGAAGGATCTGAACTGTCACCATCGTCTCCAGTCATCAGATGCTGGTGAGAGGTATTCGATGGAATACCTGCAGGCTCCATGTTCAATATCTTGAGGTTATGTTTATCAACAAATTTCTGCCCAGGCATAGATAAAGTACTCTTATATTTTCAAAACACACGGTTTAATACGCACGAGCACTAGGCCTATTACAGTAGTAAGCCCATCACGGTTCGAATGTCGACTTCAGAATGGACGATTTTCAAGATCGTGCGCAAAGACCTTTATATATATTACTTCGTAATAAGACCCGCGACTCCCTGGCGAGCAAAATGACTAACGTTTTGGAAAACTGTTTTACCGTCATGTCTGCTTCTGTGGCGCCATCTCTGGTCCAGTAGGGGAACTAAACCTTCATTTGGCGGCAAAATGGGTGTGGGGGAGAGAATTTCTCAAATTATTTTTCATTTCCATTTTCATTCTTACTATCCACCACTCATTCTATTCAATTAGTACATGACTTTTGAGAATATTATTCAATGAAAAGTATTATCTATTACAATAAGCCACTTATAAAAATACAACCACATAAAATTGTATAAAATAATAAACTCCAGCAAGTCCAGATGTAGCTGACTACCTATTCATTTTAATTTGTTGGTGTTATTAGATATTAGGTAAATAGCATCGAATTGAAACATGATAATTATGTGATACTATTAATCAATATATAAAATACAATAAATACCAATATTTATTACTCAATTAAAAAATACCAACTCACCAAAATAAGGAAGCCTATAGGATTTTGAGGAGCTCCTAAAGAAATAATACAGAACAGTTTCAAATGTTGGTCAATAATACACATGTTTATTGAATTAAACATAGCGGTACCTAAATTTTACATTCTGACTTGTAACATGACACTTTGACCACAGCAAATTATTGCTGGAACAGTTGCTCACATATTAGAGTGATGTGTAAACCAGTTATGCTCCAAGACACCATTTATTAGGACAATTCCATCAGGAAGGATGATTTTGCAAACACTGATATATATTTAATATAATGCAAAAAATATATGAAAACATATAATTCAGTCAACACTGAGATAAGCTGGTATGCTAGGTCACGACAATACTATTATTTATATTGTAATGTAAACCATGAAAGCTCTCATTCAGGCATGCACAGCTAGGCATTAGGCCTACTATTGCAAAGCCATTTAAACATCCGCTAATGGAAGTGTTCTGCAAAATTTACCTAAATAAAAGATTCAAATCTAGCAAGGTGAATTGACTGATTTCACATTCAATGCCCGGCATCCATATATATAATATCAAATGAGAGATGCACCTTACTAGGTCTCAGGCAAAGCCTTAGGGAATTAAAAGCCAGAACTGAAGAAATTCCTACAGAGTTTGTGAAGTACGACTATTTTCAAAAGTTCGTATCTACGCGCACTCGCCACACATTTCAATCGCATCTTTTCTTGTCTCGCGTCTTTATAGGCCTATCATTTGTGTGGCTCGAACTTGAATTATCGAAATTAGGTCTCAGCTAGCTAGTATCTGCATTGGGAGAGAAGTTCCGAAGGCGTGTAGACAAGAGGCCACAGAAAACCCAAGCGATTTCAATCCGGTCGAAGCATCTGAGAGACAATCTGAGGGCAAAAAAATTAATAAAATACAAATAGGGTCCACAATACACTATTAATCAATATTATTTGATGTTATAACATTATAACAATATCATTATCTACCAATCAATATTGAGAGAAGTGAGCCACTCTGTAGGCCTAACTATTTCTACTTCATGCTAGAGAATGGTGTTCTTATTGCTTCCCCGAGGGATAGAGTTTTACAATTATCACAGCTAGGCTATCATTTGATATTAAATAATCAATCTTGCCAAAAGCATGCCATACAGATACGTGGGCATGTATCACTGTATTCCTCTTTCTCGAAAAATACAGAAAATTGCCCCCACTAAAAGCTAAAAGACCAATTTTAAAGTGAGAACTGAGCATTTTACATTGAGAACACAATCATGGCATAGACAAAAGTAGGGGCATTGAGTTTGTAGGGGCCTACCGGTATTATATAATTATTTTGTTGATGATTGTAGGCCTAGTGTGTGTTGACATTATGATATTGGGTAGAATCAAGGCCATAGGCCTATCGCAAAAAGACTCGGACCTGCTAGGACTATAAGATAAATTTTGGCCTAGGCCTGATAATGATGCTATTCATAAAGCTTTAACGAGTAACTCAAATTAGGTCCTTTGAATTTCATCATAACGTTATGATGTACATGATGAACATAACGCTGATAGCCGGACACTACTGGTAAACTAGGCCTATATAGTTTACTTATTCACAAACTTAAAAAGTGGGCCTGGGCCTATGTCACTAAGTTTGTAGCTAGTTTTGTAACACTACAAATACAATGCATGTGTTCATGAATGAGATTGAGAACAAACCAGGAAATAATCGACTAGGCCTAGCCTAGGCCTATTCTGAATGGAATATTCAAGATCTAATATCACTTATAGGACATGAAACTATACTTACTTCATGTTTGTAGATGGTTATTGTAGTATTCAGCTACACAGCTGAATTCTCTTCTTCTCATGCTCGATAAATAAATGTGATTTGAAATATTTCAACACACGCAACTGAAAAAACACCAGCCATTTTCTTGAATTTTGCCACAGTTGAGTGGTTGTCATGGTAACAACGTAAATAAAGATACAGTTCGCGCATTCTGTTGCCCAGTAGGAAAAGTTATTCAATGGTATTTAAAGTGCCGGTAGCTCGATCGTGAAAAAAATGTTGGTATCGTTTGTGATATGGAAGATTCAGGACCGTGATCGTGCGCATCGCATATGTAACGAATTTTTCGAATGTATTGATTACATTCACCACTACTAGAGATCGCTAGGTATCGGCTCAATGTTAATGGTAGCTAGAAAAGTAGTCGTGGACAGGACGCAGCGTGTCAGTCGGCAGTGCAGTTGTACTGTTCGACCATGAATGCAGCAGAATACATAGCAATTTTAGTTCAATAAAAAACATATATTCATATATCTTATATTGAAATAAGACATAATACATACTCTGCCGGAAAATCAGTTATATTGAAGGCTTACTCGCGAAATTTTTGAAATATGAAATGAGCGAAATGATATGGTAGAATCTTTTCATTACAATTTTTTCCATCTGAATATTCTGAATATTAAAAGAATGAGATATGAGATGAAGCACATTTTATCTTCCAAAAAGCAACCAATATGAGCCTGAACAAATTAAAAAGAAAATTTCAAGATGATGGTAGTAAATTCTTGAATTATCCTAAATTTTGAATTCATAATAATAATTTAGTTTAGTTATAACTTATAGGCCCCTCTTACGTTTGGATTTAACATGAGGTTACAAATAATTGCAATACAATTTACATGTGTAGAACCATATTCGTTTCTTAATTCGTTCCGTTATTCGTTCCTGGTAACAGATTATAAATCAAGATAATGGTCAATGTAACCTAAATGACACTGAAATAAAATTCGAATTTGAGTTTGAATTTGATGAAAAACTGTTTATTGATATTCAACTCTTTTCTTGAGGTTTCTTTTACACATAGGAATTATACAAGCATTCACATTGATTCACGTTATCTTTTGATAATTTTATTTCATCTAAATCAAATTTATGAAATGATTCCTACTTTTCGGGCATAGATCATATTGCACGCATACTCATGAAGCATTAAATTGCAAGATTATTGTAATTGTATTTATCTCGAGTTGAAGATAGGTCTACAGATCGTAATCAATCTCAACGCACTGAACATATATATAGCATAATATAATCTCGTTTTTGCAATGGTAATTCTCAGTCAAGATAATTTAGAAAATAATACACATTATACATACACAATTAGGTGACTGCTTGAAGGTTAGACTCACTTTTCGACTGAATTAATTTAAACGAAGCAACTCGGATAGGATATAGGGTGTGATGAAAACAATGACTTATATATACATGTATAAACTGAAAGAAGAATGTCGTCTACCAACACAACAAACAAACAAAATCTACGTTATTTCTATTAAACTCTTATATTTTTAGGATATTATGAATTTTCAGGACGAGATTCACGATCAAATACACAATCACATCTTTAAATTACAAAACCAAAGTGATTTTATCTGCAATTATCAAAGATTTTAAGTTTGTTCGGTTGGTATATGACCTTCTTCTTACGTGGATACATGTGATTATAAGACCGTGCGCAAAGTTCTGCCTGAGAAATTCTTCTCAATGCCATTGGCGTGATTATCATAACTTATGATCATGTAAGATTGTTCGGAGTTTTTTTTTCTCAGTCTATTTTTATGATATATTAAAAGAAACTGTAAGATTATGAATAAGCTATGGGTGCGTAATAAAATAACCTATTGCCTAATTACGATGGTATTGAAACGATGACTGGTAATATTTCACCTGTCATATAACTCAGTTTACATCAATACGTGGGAATGACTGCATTCTGAAGTAATTGTTGGTTAATGAAATTATATTTTAATTTATAACTATCTATATAACTGGGAAAACGCGCCATCATGCGTTGTTAGATGTGCGAGATATTTATAACTTATATGAAATGTAAGAGAAATCTACACACCTTGGTTTCATCGTTGTTGAAACAGTCTTCCCGATTATTGTCATGAACCATAATTCGAACATGTCCGTAAATGTTATCCCCATGTCTAAAAATAATTATAAAAATATTTGCTTTTTTGCGATAGCCTAATATATATTATTTATATATATTTTATTGTTCTTCATCTGCTAATTTTCCCTGTAATGTGTATAATGTGTTGAGTGAGCTCCTATATTATATTTAATTTACCACAAGGGCGGTGAGGTCGCCATTGTGGTGCTCCGTTCAAACGATCCCAAACTTTCATCCTTTGCCTCTATTGGGAAACAATGGCTCTGCGTCAAGTTTTCGATGTTGATACAAAATATATGTATATATGATTCTCATTGGTAATTTCAAAATTACAATAAATTATTTTTCAAAATTTACCTGACCGACTGTTAGCTGAGAGTAAAAACTATAGATATACAGTTCTTAGTTGGAAGAAGAAGAATGTTTAGGAATAGTTGCAGTTAGATTGGTTTTGGCTTGCTACCTGTGGTGTATGGAATGCATAAGAAACATATATTACATAGTTACATAGATAGGCCAATGAGAATACTTGAATGGCTTATACTTAGGGCCTTTAGGGACGTCTACGTCGACTACATAGACTACACGGATTCAAGTACATAGATACTTGAGTGACTGTCTTCTTATAAATATTAAAATAGAATGGAAAAGAATAAACTTCATTTATCTTGTGTGTATCACAATTTATAATACATTATAAAAGGGCGAGGTTTGGTCGGGAGGCCGCTCTTCCACATAACCTTATCAGAATTAAGTTTTTAGCTATAAGTTTTACAAAAATAAAAATATTGAAAGTATGGTAAATGGTAATAATTTCTGAATATCAAATTATCACCATAAGATAACATAACAACCAAAAATTCATGCTGATATTTCAACTGTGATGTATTACTTTTATAAAATTATGGTACAGAATCATTATATATAATTGACTTGTTGAACTATACACTATATTTTGTTAACCAATTTTAACTATTTTAAAAATTAAAAATTATATTAAAAAATTATAATATATATATAATATATATATCTAATATATATTAAAAATTTTAACTAATTTTAAGTTAACTTAATTTATATTTTGTTAACATAACTATATTTTGCTGAACTATGCAATGTCGCAGCAGTTCGAGCCGTTCCCGGACGATCACTCGAGGGCAACCGTTGCCGCCATCCAGGCTGCAACGAGATCGAAACAATTGGCCATGTCCTCGGGTCGTGCCGGAAAGGTGAACTGCTGCGGAATAACCGCCATCACACCATCAGAACAATGATCGCTGACCTATTTAGAATGAATAAATGGGAGGTGCACGAGGAGGTGCATTGTCACTCTGCCTCAGGTTCGAACCGTAGAGTGGACATTGTCGCAATACGGGGAGACAGAGAAAAAGTTCCAGTTCTCGACCCCACTATTAGGTTTGAAAAGGGAGTGGGGCACGCGGAAGAAGTAGATGCGGAGAAGAAGGAGATATATCGTCCCTGTATTCCTCACCTCGCGGAACGTTATGGAATTCCTGAGGAATACTGGGACGTTGTAGGACTCCTTCTTGGAGCAAGGGCAGCTATTCCCACATTTTTTATCACTTTTTTCAAATCATTTAATATACCGGTATCAAAATCATTAATTCAAGAAATAGTTTCCACAATATTAAGAAAATCATCACATATTCTCCACAATCATCTCTTCAGCGTATCTCAATCTACTTGAATTCTAATATTTTTTTTTTGTATAATAATTAAGTTTTTGATCTTATCACTATATTTGTATAACTCATTTTCACTTTCGGCAATTATAATTCCAAATTCGTAGTAAGCTGGACCTTCATGGTCAGTCATCAAGAAGATGAACAGCCGTCGATAAAAATGATTTTCTCTCGACTAATTTTAAAATATTCACAACTGACGCATTTCAATACTCGTGCAGATGTATACTATCAAAATGTGCGCATGCGTGATTGTTAATTGACAATTATGAAATAAACATATTGAGATTGAAATGGCTATCGCTCAACCATGCGCGCAATATTGTTCAGATATCCCCCAGTCTCCATAGGGCAAGAAGTTGCCACCAGGGTGATTTCTCAGATATGATTTATGGTCGTAAAACTTCAACAATGCAACATAAAAAAATCACCAAATACATCATAAGATGCAGAGAATATTTTTCGGAAATACCGAGTCCAATGTTATAATATCGAAGGTGGAAAGATTATATGTATGTAACAGTAACACTCGATATTTTTGCCATTAATTCTTACCTCACAGAGTACCGTTACATACAAATAAAACGTAACATATTGCAAATGTAATTATTAGGGATAGATTTTATTTTGGAACTAACTTCTTTGCATGGTGTGTAGCAGATCCACTACAATACGTTTACCAGGAAATTCACTGCGATCGTTTATATGTTATGTCGACACTGAAAATGTTACGCTGTGGAAAGTTTTCCCATAAAATAACATTACTGGTATGTTTGGTTACTGAAACCTAACAGGCTATATACGCACTATAGGCATGCGAAACACCAAGACGACAGATTCATTTATATTAGGTTTAACGACGCACTCTACTGATGAACAAGATCTATTGGCGTCGGTGAATGATGAATGAGATGATGGGATGGTGAGATGAAAGGTTATATATTATCAGGTGTTTTTTGGATAGTGGGAAGGAGTCAGTCGTGGCCTGTTGTTGAAGAACCATCCCAGTATTATCGACCTGAGCGTCGGAGGGAAACCACGAAAAACCCCTGTCAGGATGGGGGGAATTGAACTCTGGTCTTCTGAATGACGGTCCAGTGTATTAACCACTCGGCCACACGTCTCAGTGAAGAGGAAGAAGAAGCATGATGGAAGAAAGTGAGTCCGAGAAATCCGCAGAAACATCCTCAGCTGAATCAATAAATATATATATATATATATATATATATATATATATATATATATATATATATATATATATATATATATATATATATATATATGCATGGTATATATTATTTAATATATGATTGCAAAATATGTTATTAATTATCAGCTGTAAATAAATGTATACATTTTCCAATATAATAATCAAGATATTGGGCGTAATGTACGGTCATATATCAATCAACTACTTAGTCATGAACATTTTATCAGTTGATGTGTTATTATAGCTGAAGGGTGCTACAAAAAACTTCATTACGCCAATTATTTCAATAAAACTACCGCAGAAATGAGGAGCAAGAAATAATAATTGCATGTTGGTGACAAATTGGAAAAATATATGACTAGATTAACATGATCAATAGAAATATTTTTTCTCTCATTATTGTTGACCATCCAATATTTATTAGAAAAACTTATACTAGTATATATCAATATTCGTATTCATCAATTCATTCAACTTTCTATATTAGTTTATTCATTTTGAATCAATTCATCAATTCATCCTGAATTATACACATGAGTGTATTTGCAACTACCATTTGTATGGAATACAAATATTATTGTTATTGAATTAATAGAATACTAATTATATTTTGTCAATTTTCATTTCTATATTATCATTATTTTGTATGTCATCGTTCATGAGATTGAAATGTACCACAACCTCATCACTCTATTAATTATTCAATAACATCTTCTTTATGATTATAGTCAAACATTGAATCCAATATTTTCTCATTTTTAGATAGGCCCTACAAAATACGTCCAATTAATGTTTAATTAAGGTCGTATTGTTACGCTATGTTGTGTGATTTTGCTAAATTTGTCTATTGTTTCAAACCACTCGGAATCTGCATGTTTGCTAATAAATTAGACTCTAAAAAAAAATCTATAATGCACTGCAATATTTTAATTACAGCCAAATTTACATGTAATTGAATCATGTATTTATTCACATTCTACTTATAGATATAGAATAATAATATATTGCAATCAGTTTACATAGCTAAACAATGACTTCAGATTTTAGTTTATTTCTTTCAAAATCCGATTCCCAACTATTACCAATTATAATACACCGACTCTTTCTTTATTATACCTCTAATTAAAAATCTACCAACCAATCAACAATGATTTCTCTCGTGATCTTTACTTAGCCTCGCTAGTTACCATTGTAAACTGCCTCGTGATTGGCTGAAGGAATTTGCATTTTGTAATATATAAAACCAACTGCACTCAGGTAGTTATTATCAGTTAATTGTTGAGATCGAGTCAGTGAGGTAGGCCTATCAGATTCAAGATGTTCAAGTTGGTGCTATTGGTTCTAGGGGTGGCATGTGTGGTGACGACACAAGGGAGGCCACAACAGGGGGGTAACAACAATAAAAAACAGTACGCCCCGATGCCGGTAAGTCGATGCAATTTGCAAATTATTTGTTTCCTGCATTTTCTATAATTAGGCCCTACTTAATTTCATACAATAATGTACACTGCAAAATAATAAACGAGCAATTGGGACAATTATAATATATACACTAAATATATATATATATATATATATATATATATATATATATTTATATTTTATATCGTTATGTATATATATATATATATATATATATATATATATATAT
This sequence comes from Brachyptera risi, assembly GCA_964007535.1. NCBI lineage: Eukaryota > Metazoa > Arthropoda > Insecta > Plecoptera > Taeniopterygidae > Brachyptera > Brachyptera risi. The sequence continues at coordinate 14,096,604 of OZ023328.1, read as the reverse complement.
ATATATATATTTAAATATATATATATATATATATATATATATATATATATATATATATATATATATATATATATTTGTATATGTTATGTATGTATATATATATATATATATATATATATATATATATATATATATATATATATATATATATATATATATATACATATATATATATATATATATATACATATAAACATATAAATATACATATATATATATATATATATATATATATATATATATATATATATATACATATATATATATATACATATATGATTGAATGAATTTCAGGAATATCAAGTTTAATTGGTATATATTTGAAAATGAATATAGCCTATGATGTTTCGGTGTGGTTACACACAACCTGATCACAGGCAATACACATATAATATATATATATATATATATATATATATATATTTAATATGAATATATCACATATATATGTGAATTTATATATATATATATATATATATATATATATATATATATATATGGCCCATATATGAATACATAGAAAAAGTAATGAAACTTGTTGAAATTTAAATTTTCGATGAACATTTATTATTCAAGATATTTTCAAAGAAATACTTGATTCAAACAATTGTTTGCCCGCTTTTGCGTAAAATCATTCACTCTGTTACGTTCTCTGTCACGTTCTCTGTCACGTTCTCTGTCTCATTCCCTTGTAATTACCTTTTTAATTTACCTTGTAATTTTGGTACATATTTCGCAGATCACGTATGAGTGCAGGATAAAGTCAGAGACTGAATGATAACGGAACGGAAACCGTAATCTAAATAACCTACATTTTGCAAAGAATGAAACCGATTATTTTTCAAGATCTGGAAGTAAAACACCACAGCCGTAAAATCATATTACTTGAAAAAAAAAACTGAACTGAAAATTCTTCAACGTGTAATTCTTCAACTTATATGATTAAAACATAAATGAATACCAGATTGGGAACGGAATTGAAATCAGAACCGAAATTATTCCATTGTGTCGGGGAACAGGAGGCTTCCATCTTACATTTTAATCTTCAGCTTTTTCTGTTTCTAAACTCTCTACCAAGATGCATTGAGGGTTGCGTTTGTGACAAACCAACGCAACCCTCAATGCATCTTGCTCTCTACTCAAATCTTTCATTTGCTTTCTACTCAGGCGCGTCAGGCCTATACGATAGATAGTTCAGTTGTTCCTCAATTTTTCTGTTATTCACTTTTTTTTTTATGAAATTGAATTTATCATATTTCAATCAATTATTATATATTGAGTTTAGCACATTTTGTTAATCATTTAAAAATAATAAAGAGAATTGAGTTTTCAATTATGGATATACAGCTTGATGCTCGATCATGTGATGTTTCAAAAGACAGTTTCACTTCATTGGCTCATAATTTAGGGTGACAACAACAACAACAACAACAACAACGTCCGTATGTTGTGATATACACCGATAATCCGGTGAACAGAGGCTGCCAATTTTTTTCCGAATCTTAATTTTATCTCCGATTGTTTGTTATTGCAGTACGAGAACTACTGGAACGTGAACGATGCCCCAAGCAACAACTTCTACGGCCAGAACGAGGTGGGAAACGAAGCAGGCAGAGTCGAAGGAAGTTACTACGTTCTTTTACCGGACGGTCGTCTGATGACGGTTACATACTACGTTGATGGAGACAGCGGATTCGTATCGAAAGTATCGTTCCAGAAAGACGCTAAACCTTTCGGTTGATAACGGACTACTTGTAAGTGGTGGCCTAGCTATCATTCCAGCCCCCCTTCCCTCCCACTGATACAATTCTGAAAAAGCCTTTTTCCCTTACATCGCTCAGTGGAGATTCTTCATGCAAGATTAATTCAAACGGATCAGTATCTAAACAAAGTTTATATAAACAAAGTAATGAAGTAATATAAAGTCAAGTATATAAACAAAGTTTATAAGTAATTTTTTTTTAAATTGTGAATTAGTTATTAATAAATCGAAATACACGTTTTTTTAATGCATAGTTTTGATTTTCGGACCCAATTGATCCACCGCGGACCCATATAGTTACGCCACTGCTACTAAGACCGGGTTGTACGAGCTGATAATTAGCCGATTGACTTGTTATCACCCTTGGTTATGGATGTTAATTCCATAACTAGCAGTTAGCTGAATGATATTCAACTAATAGTTCGTACAACCGGCCTTGATAAGATCAAATGCTGTGATTACCAAAAGATAAATCTATAATGTATAGAATCAATCTGGATATTCTCTGGAACACATGATATTTGTTAAACTAACAATATTTTATTGTTTAAGTTTTTTTAAATAAAAAAATGCTAACAATCATTGGTGTTCAATAACTAATCAAGATCATCTATGAGTTATTATTGCATTGAATAAATAACTATCTTTGCTCAGATCTTTGTGCAAAATATATTAGAACTTTTGAGTGTCTTTCAAGATCTATTGTATACTTCCTCTAATAAAATTATACAAACTATATGGATCACTTACATTTTATTCTAGATGTGTAGGCCCATATATATATATATATATATATATATATATATATATATATATATATATATATATATATATATATATATAAATATATATGTATATATATATATATATATATATATATATATATATATATATATATATATATATATATATATATATATGAATATATATATATATATATATATATATATATATATATATATATATATACATACATACATATATATATATATATATATATATATATATATATATATATATTTATATATATATATATATATATATTATATATATATATATATATATATATATATATATATATATATATATATATATATATATATATAGGGCCTATATCCTTTGAGCAATATATAAGATTGCCTTAGTGTTGCCCCAGCCAAACGATCCTACCTTGCCATCCTCAGTCTTCTTCGGTGAACAATGTGTTTGTGTGAAGTTTCGTGATATATATATAAAATATATTTACTTTTTAGCTTTTGTTTTATAACTTGTTCTATATCAACTATCAGATGCCTCCATATGTGAAAATGTGAACTAGTTGATGGGTCAATTATATCACATCTAATTGTGAATCTTCAATTATTATTCATTTCAAATCAACTTTTACATAGGTAATGAATACAATAAAATAGGAATTGTTAGTTTTACCAACCAATGCATATATATTTTCATTGTAGATATTTGTCCATTTGTCCATGGATCCTTACCGCTCTATTATAATATGAAATATGACGTCCAAGGGATTTTTGAATCTTTTTTCCTGTGTCCAGGTGATATTTCCTAATTATAAACACGCAACTTACAGGATAATATCATTTCTTGATCTCTTCAGACTACAATAATTTACCATATACCTATTATTTGTAGTATGCCTATGTCTGTATCTCATAGTATGTAATTAATATAGGCATACCCATTTTTTTTAGAATCCATCTGATAATTATTATTAAATTAAGCAAAAATTATCCCCAAAAATATATCTCCCTTGATTATGTATGTTATTTTCGTACTCCACAACTGATAATTGACTTATTAATATTTTATTCAACAGTTGGAACAACTGGGACTTTTGGTTTGAAATATACCTTAAGCAAGACTATTTTGTATTTAATTAACAACAATGGGGATGCAGAAAGGCTACACACGATGACCTTGGCGATCTCATCACCTTATTAAATGCGTGATTAATGGGCGTGTTATCAAGATGAAGAATTTAAATGGGATTTCACACTATAATTTGACCACTGCTATTTCCGCCTTCAAATCATTCGTTATTCTAACTTTTTTTTTTATAATACAATTCAAATATAATATTTACATGGCTTTCAACAGTTTAGGTGTTCCTATTCCAAGAGGCGTCTACTTTTTTGTTGGGATAATGTTTATTAGAAGAGTTATAAATATTATGACCCACAATATAATAACAAATTATTCTCATGGTTCCTGAGACTACAAAAACTTGACATATTTCGTAGCGCACTTCATAAGTCAGGGCTAGGATTTTGTGCAGACATCAATGGAAATACACAAGACTAGACATGTTGCCATAGTATGTAGCTCTTAGGGGAGGTCCATAAATTATGTCACACTTTTGTAGGCTAGGTCACTTTGAACCCCCCCTCCGGCCCTCTCTACCATGTCACAGTTGGTCACAAAACCTATTACCCTCCCCACTTTAAATACGTCACAAATTCTCATACGGCCCCCTCTATCACAAAAAAAAAATCAAATCAACTGGCGGCAAAGGTACAATGAAGTAATCAAATCACAATATTAATTTCTTCAGGTTTGCTTTTTGAGTAGTCAAACTTGATAATTATTTGAAATGCATCTGCTGTTTCTAGAGTAGGCATGAATATAAGAATCTATAAGAATGGCACCAAATACACAGAACAAAAAAATGGTACGTCACATAGTTACCTGCCCCTTGGCACACCCATGTGACACCTTGTCACAAATCTTGACCCCCTCCCCCCCCCCCCCCTAAGCTGTGACGTAATTTATGGACGTCCCCTTATAGTCTACACTGATTCTTGAAGCATAGCTAGGCGTAAGACGTTGCCACTGGTGGCAGTCGCAGTAAGCTACTTGGTGTTAGCCTTAATAATGTTGATGTGAGAATACATATTAGATTAAAAATGTAGATATGAATGAAATTAAACAATGAAATAATATTGAGAACAAAAATCAAGACAGCACGTATTATTATAATTTGAGAATCAATTTTATTGTAGACCTACCTTACTTGAAAAAACTGCACTCCATTACACAAGCTGATGACTGTGGGAATTACGCCAAGCAGAGAAGTGATGACGGATCAAAAAATGACAAAGATTGGATAGATATAAATGAATTAAATCTGTGTTCGTTGTTCAACTTTGACTCAATAATATGTTATGATTTTTGAAGCTAGTTTATTATAGCCGTATTTCAGGTTAAAGTGGTTAGTTTCTGTTAGCATTTTGTAATGTTTTTTTTTGTTGGGTGACACCGAAAAAAAAAACACAAATTGGTAACAGTATTTGATTTATATTCAATATTTAAGATGATGTTTATCAAATTTCCACCTGTATTCTGACCACAAGCTGTAACAATATCAATCAAAACTAATTAAAAATCTTAGTTTATAGTCGACACAGAAAGTTGGCTACTGGTTGTTTTCTGATGCATGGACGCTTGGCCATACCTCATAAGTTATGTGGCTATAGGTTTCAATCAAGATGCATTGAGGGTTGCGTTGGTTTGCCGGTTGCAACGCAACCCTCAATGCATATTGCTATCAATACTAATGTCTTTGGGGATGTCCATAAATTACGTCACAGCTTAGGGGGGGAGGGGGGTTGTCAAGATTTGTGACAAGATGTTACAAGGGGGGAGGGGGGGGGGGGAGGCAACTGTGTGACATACCATTTTTTGTTCTGTGTATTTGACGCCATTCTTATAGATTCTTATATTTATACCCACCCTAGAAACAGCAGATGCATTTCAAATAATTTTTAAGTTTGACTACTCAAAAAGCAAACATAAAGAAATGGATATTTTGATTTGATTGGTTTATTGTACCTTTGCCGCCTGTTAATTTCCATTTTTTTGTTAGAGGGGGGGTATGAGAATTTGTGACGTATTTAAAGGGGGGAGGGTGATAGGTTTCATGACCAACTGTGACATGGGAGGGAGGGGGGGGGGGGGGGGTTCAAAGTGGCCTAAAAAAGTGTGATATAATTTATGGACATCCCCTTTGCTCATGATCACCGATCTCATGATCACAAGAACTTCATGATTCACTGCCATCTAGATAGCCTATAATTTTTACTTGTCTGACACCAGCTTTTTGGGTGGCACTGACACCGTCCATCAACTTTGGACACGGTATTCTAGATTGTGAATAATGTGAAAAAAACGTGTCATTGATAAATCACAAAATATCGAATATCTAAACTTCGATTTTCGTGAATCTATTCGCATTAATTACCTATTAATCTATTTACAAATTGAATTTCGCGATGAGGCCTTGGTCATCTGCAATTTACTCTCTTCGGTCATCGTATCCAACGGTAAGATTAATTATTATATCTATAGTCGAGCGGTAGCTCGACGGGAGTCAAGTAGTACCTATCCGTAACGCAGCCTGCTACACTGTTTACACGAAGTACTTAAATGGTGTTTTAAGCATACTGTATCTCCGAAACTACAAATCTTAGAATACTCTGGTTTGTTGCAATGCAATGGGGCAACGCACACGACACGGCGTACCAATTTTCAGTTCGTTCGGACGAAAAAAATATAAGTTATAAGGCTGTGAAAAGTGCTGTTTTTCAGTTTCTTCTCCGTCTTATCGTCTTCGTCTTCTTACGGCGTCTGTCAAAGATATTTGCTACAGCCCAAACGAAACGACCGATCGTTCTGAAATTTTCAGTGAATGTGTGCATCAATATGGAGATGTGCCTCTTGTATTTTTCAACCGGAAGTTATGTATGAAACCGAACAATGACATTTTAGGGCTAATTTTAATGATTTTATTTATTTTAAAATACACTAAACAACCAATTCGGTTGAAATTTTCTATAGTTGAATTGAGCGATAGTTATGAATGATTGGGTATGTTAGAGTTGTAATTTCTTGGTTTGAATAGGAATTCATGTCATATAATTTGAGAATTAATTGAGATTCATTGGATGAGCGAAGCGAAGACTCAATTTCGCCATACCCGAAAAAAAGTGGCTGTTTTTTTTTGTTCGCGTCAAATGAAAATTCAAAATCAGTTGAAACTTGGCATATACAAGTGTCATTATTTAATTCGATGCTGTATAGTTTTGAGGCGGAATCGGTTCAACCACTTCTGAGAAAACTTATTTTAAAGTTTTCAAAAATCTCATTAGACGAGCTTTAGCGAGGATTCAATTTGACATACTGAAAAAAATTGGTGTTCGTTTTTATGTTTTTTTTTTTTTTTTTTTTTTTTTTTTTTTTGTCGGTTCTCCACAGGTCAAACGGCTACAGCTATCAACTTCAAACTTTTTTTCGTCATGGTTCCTCATCTAACTTAGATCTGTATAGTTTTGTGGCATTATCGGGTGGTAACTTTTTTTTTTATGAATAATAGAAATTTCAAAAATCCCCATTAGAATAACCCGGAGGAAAATACTTGAAAAATCAAAATTTTTCAAGACCTCTCAAATTTTCGCCGAATATAAAGGAAATTATTAAGCACATTTTGAGAGATTTTTCGCATCAATCGGATGAGAAATAACGAAGAAAACGCATTTATAAAGCATTTTCCCATCAATTTAGGCTATTACGGGAACCAATTAAATCTATAGCAACAAGTGTCACCAATTAATTCAAAACGATTGAAATGAATGAAGAGGAAGGCCGTGACATAACTGATTCTCGTAAGGTTTTTGAACGTTTGGAGTGATCCAAGGTCTGTAGATGTAGATTGGGTTAACAAATTATTTTTCATTCTAGATTTCTATACCCCTAAGCTCGTCTAACAACGCGCATCCCGCGTTTTCCTAGTTATAATAATGATACACATCATTCCGAACTTTCACTCAAATCGAATCAGCCGTTTTGATGTAAAAAAATATATAATGTAATTTTTTTAAATCAACTCAAATCTATTAAGATACCAATTAAATCCAAGCCACCACCTCTTAACTGTAAACGATTAAAACAAAGCCTTCTTCATTATCATAGAAATCAATAATGAAAAATAAGATGGCAGTGAAGTAATGGTTTGGATCTCAAGGTGTATATGTATATATATATATATATATATATATATATATATATATATATATATATATATATATATATATATTATATATATATATATATATATATATATATATATATATATATATATATATATATATATATATAACCAATCCAAAGGTAAGTCGATATGTTTCAGCTCATCCATCCAACGCGGCAACACATAACGCGTTTGCCTAGTAGACCTAAGATTATTTCAGCTAAGCTGCTTTGACTTGAATTGAAAGAACCTACTACATTCAACAGACCTGTGATTTAATTCATTTAATAGATTCATGACAATAGCTAATATCTAAGAGTCAATTGTACTGTCAGTGAGAGTTTTTTTATTGAACAGTACGCTTTTGTCAACAAAATATGTCAGAATTCAGAAATTGTTTGAAATTTCGTAGTTGAAATAATAATTATTGATTGAAATATCTTTAAACATACGTAAACTATTTGGATTACACAATAATAAACGTTCACTGTCACAGTCAGCAAGACTGTTTCGAAACACTGATATGAGAGTGTCAAAAAGCGACTGAATGCATATGCAGTGACGATCCACGAGGCTAATAATTATGCCAAAGACTTGTATGTACTTATTTTCAGAAAATCACATCATACTCGATAAATGATTATGCAAATATGTAAAAAAAAACATATTCAGCATTAATAATATTGAGACGGACCAAAGTCATGATACAAATAACTGAATAATGAGTATTAACTGATAAATGACTGATGTACGGATGCCAAACTACGAAACTGGATAAATACTCTGAAGATTATAGGGAGAATATATAAATTTTGATAAACAATTATTATTTGATTTATTTCATTTATTATGTATATAATATAATAGCTGATACATAATATAAGTAAGGATAGTACAACTAACAGAAGCCCGCGTAAGAACACAAGTTCTTGAGTGCGGGCTGTCAAAAGAAAAACATTTATAAATATTGTAGCTCGTATAGTAGAAACGGAATAATAAATAATAATTGATATTCAAGAGAAGATAAACAGAACAAAAATTAATCATAAATTATCAACGCTAAGTGTACGAATTGGTGTATCAATACGAATTGATTTGAAACATTCATTAAATATACTCACCAATATTATTTTATTTCTTCAAATCGGATGATTCATTTGTCTTATACCACACCTCCATGGTCAGTGTTCCAAATTAGTATTACCATATTAATGACTATTTGCAGTAAAAACTAATCAAACTCTGAATGTAGTAGTTTAGTCAGGTAAATGCACGTCATCTCTACGAACATAAAACAATTAGTTTGGTGGCCAGCTTTTCATTATCATTCAAGTTGATTAAACTAATTTACTTTACTTTTAAACATACACATTGAATGAATAATATATGTACACACATATATATATATATATATTACATTGTGTGTCATAGTATTATTATTAAAAGTGTATTTTTCGGTAACTATAACTTCATTCTTTTCGTTAACATTGTCTCAATTAAAAATGAACCACAAAAAGTGGTGACATCTCCAAAAACAAAAACTTGTGAAAAAAAGGGAGCCAAACGCTCGCAGTTCAATCACTTTGGCATGTAAAAGTAGTGATATGAAAAGGTTTGCCAAGTTATGGCTTATTATTGAAGTAAATAGTGTGTTTTATGTTGAAATATCTTATGGCTATATAGGATGTGACTGATGATCATTATAGCTAGAACCAATTTATTTTCACATAATCAAATGCAATATGCAGGCAAAACAAATTATATCAATATTGGTTGTATGCTACTCAAAAAATAAACGAATTGAGTTCAATTTTTATTCAGAAGCTGAAATTATTGACTTTAATTGAAAGAAAAGAAAACACTTGGTTCATTACCCAACTCAATCCTTACTCAGTATTGTTATATCCTAAGGTTGTAAATAAAATATGCATTCATTAATTCTAAAGCAGATTAATAAATTTATCATAATTATGCATCATTACATTATGCACTTTATAGATGGCAGATTTAGGCAATGAGCCAAGTTTTTTCTTTTCTTTTAATTAATGTCAATAATTTCAGCTTCTACATAAAAATTGAACTCAATTCGTTTATTTTTTGAGTAGCATACAACCAATATTGAGATAATTTGTTTTGCTTGCATATCATTTGATTATGTGAAAATAAATTGGTTCCAGCTATAATAATCATCAGTCACATCCTATAGCCCTAAGATATTTCAACATAAAACACACTATTTCTTTTAACAATGAGCCATAACTTGGCAAACCTTTTTATATCACTACTTTTACATGCCAAAGTGATTGAACGGCGAGGGTTTGGCTCCCTTTTTTTTACAAGTTTTTGTTTTTGGTGGGATCATGACAAGCTATATTACATTAATTTGTATGATACCTTTTTGGGGTGTAGACCTACACTGCTGACTTGGGCTTTCGTTTCAAAAATTGTCGTTTACTCTTTCGACTACTCTCTCTTCTTTCTACTAAATATTTACTCTCTCATTTACTACATCTCTTTACTGCCTTTGGTACTAATGAATTTTATTATGGACCTACTCTTCTTTATCCCTTGACCCAAATATACTATCAACTGAAGAACTGATAGGATATTTGCTCTACCTTTACTTCTACATGTCTTATAATAGGCAATAGGCATATATTGAATTGGATTTCATAACATTCACAATAACAACTTTGATTTGATTATAAAGGTATTTCCTCCTAGGTTTTAACATTGTACAAATCTACAGAAAGAAATAAGCAATATCACCTGAAAATTAACTATATGAAGTGAACATAACCACATACATGCTTGGAGTGATGTAATCTTTCATAAAACTAATCTAAAATAAGAGTTGAAACAGTTGATATATGGTGAAAGAGAGATAAGAATGGAAAAATATAAAAATTAACCTGCTGGAGGCTCATTCTGAAACTGGATTTCGACCATATGGAAATGAAAGCGACCGCTTTTAAAGCGATTCGGCTGTATTCGTATTATGAATGATATTTTTTCCGGCCCATAGCCATCGAATCCGTTTCGGTCGTCATGGAATCGACGGATATATAGCAAAATTGGATATAATTTGGATAGACGGATATAATCTATGACTATCAATAACGTAACGGGATAAGCAACATGGCGGTTCCCTTTCACACCATGCGTACATCAAAGGGATGCCGCCTCACAAATGTTATAATGATTTGCTGGTATTGTTGTATGTTGATCTATACAAGTAATAGATGTAATGCAATCTGTGAATCCAGCTCTTTCCAACTGCATTAAACAATATTGGGATGAATTTCATTTGAATTAGCCAATCTAAATTTAAAATACGTCTGTAAAAGCATTTAGTCCCCTAGTCAAGAGCCCTACTGCTATATTTACCATTTGATAACTGGATAATTACTCATCATCTACGAGAAAGATTAAAATCAATGCAATTGTACAACTATGTACTATATATTGAAATACGAGCCTAATACGTACAATTTGATTTGAAATTGCGAATCTCACAAATGTACACGAAAGCGCGCTGATTCCATCATGGTGAAAACGGCCTAATGTTAAAAGGATAGGACTTATGCCGTGTTGCTTATCCCGTTACGTTATTGATAGTCATAGATATAATGAAGCGAAATAGAAACGGATTCGATCGCATGGAAATCGACGGATATTTTCAGAATAAGCCTCCTGGTAACATGACAAGAATATTATTTTGATTTCAATTTTCATGGTATGTAGAAGAGATCAAAATTGGTCGTGTCAACTAGGCTTTCTGATTGGTTGCAATGCAACCACGTGACCGGTCATTCCCGCCAATATGCTATTTGCTGTGCGCCTGCTGAAATAACCTTTTCCGTTAGTTTTTCAATTTTAAACTTTGACGTTCGGCAAAGGGACTTTTTGGAGTGATATTTTCAAACTTTTACTTATCTCGAAATACTTTGATAACATTCAAAATGAGAACCGTAAATGCACTAGTTGCTTCTACAAATGTTCAAATTGTTGATAAAGAACCACAGGTACGTAGGCCCAAAGTGCCCAGCCCCCTGCTTTCTAGGTTAGGGTAGACCGTAGGCCTAGTTTGGGCCGGTTGTTTCTAGGCACTGTATCTATTTAACTGTTATGGAACTTGAAATTATACTTTTTTATAACTTAGGAATCATTGAAGAATGAGAGGAAAACCCTGCAAGTCCTTCAACAAGCTGCAGGAAAGGATAAAGAGAATTTAGTTGGTGCTGGAAGGAGCCTTCGATCTGCTGCCAATAATAAAGATGGTCTGCAAATTGCCAAGTAAGTTCTGTATTTGGAGCCCATCAACCTATCATAATAGGCCCACACCTATATGTAGGTCTAGGTCTACATGACGACTTATATTAAACAATTGTTGTGAACATAAGAAGGTCTTTCTTACGTTCATACTGGCATATGTAGCTGAGTGGTTAACGCACTCGCTTCATGTAATCCGGAAGGTAAAGGGGCATAGGCCTATCCCCCGCATATCGGACCCGGTTTGATCCCTGCCATCGTCTATCTCTACAGGGGTTTTTCGTGGTTTCCCTCTGTAGTCTAGGCTAATACCAGGATGGTTTCTACAATATAGGCCCAGGCCACGACTGCTTTCTTCCCACTATCCTTCCCAATACCTAAGAAACCTTCATCTCATCATCCCATCAATCATTCATTCGACACCGATAGATCTTAGTTATCATTATAGTGCGTTGTTAAAACCCAATATAAAAAAAAGAATAAGATAGACTTTAGAACAAGCGGACAGTCTAGACTCTAGTTGAAATTTACATTTTGGGTGAATAGGCCTATCCTTGAACGATCAGCGTTGGGGTTATGTTAGTTGGTGGTGGATGATGGTTAGGTTTAGGTAGGGTAGGACCTGAACCCCAAAATTGCAATCTTGTCCATTCAACAAACCTTGCCTTACCTTACCCGTCACTAAAAGCCCTATAGCCCTCAACATCCTAAGAAAGATTGGTCAAGGCATTGAGTACGATACGTACCTAAATCTTCATGGGGGTTAAGGATACGGCACATTACCCACTTTGTCCTAGTTGCAAATGACTTTTGCTGTTTATGTGTCGTTGAAACCTCTTACTCATTCTTCAAATAAGTGGCTGTTATTATGAGCAGCTCACACGCAAGACAACCTTACAAAATCAACGACATAGGCCAGAGCACTTTTATCATAACCAAACGTAAACGGCAAATTACAGTCATTGAGTCACCACAAACACAATGCCACAACCAGCCATGGATTACACAGTAGACAGATGAGTGTTTCAAACAGAAAGCAATAGGCTTAGTATTGAACAAACTATTGTATTATACTAGGCCCTACTGTTAGCATTGAGCTTCATGCCGTTAGGTAATTACTCATATTACCACCTAGGCTTACTGATTTATTTCCTCCTCTGCACAATAGCAATTAGACCCTACCATTTCAAAACCTGGTTTGCATTTTATTCATGTAGGCCTACCGTATTTATATTAGGTTTAACGACGCACTGTACAAATGACCAAGATTATTGGCGTCAGTGAATTAATGAAGTAGGTAGGCCTACCGTACATGAGATGATGGGAATGATGGGAACCGCACTGAATCCTGACAAATATGCATACCGTAATTCACCCTATACTATTGTAATGTGGATTTTTTTATGACAATATATTCTATACATATGAGATGAAAGGTTGTTTTATGAAGATAGTGAGGAGTTGGTCATGGCCTGCTGGGTAAATTTACTGATTAACGTATCACGCCATTTTTTTCAATTTTTTTCTTCATTTTTTTAAAATTATATAAGCTCAGTTCTGCCTGCCGGCGGTATACGCGAGGTTTGTACACTAACCTGACCCTAACCTAACCTACTGTCCACCTTTGTCACCTCAGTCAGATCACAAAGCATCAACTTCAAGTGAGTAAAAAACATATTAAAACAAACAAAATACAAAATGTCCAAACTAGGTACACACCATAGATATAAACAAGATCTAACAGAAAACACCAAAAACGCGAACATAGGATGAAAATTGGCCATGGTACGTTAATCAGTAAAATTACCGCCTGCTGTTAAGAAACCATCCCAGTGTCGACCTGAATGACAGGGAAACCACGAAAAACCCATGTCAGGGTGGTCGACCGTGCCGGGAATCAAACTCCAATCTCCTGAATGATGTTTCAGTGTGACAGTCACTCAACCACTTGTCTCAGTGTTGGCACATCTATAAAATATTAAATTTCCTCTGTTTTAACAGAGAGATCATAGAGGAGAAGCAGATTATTCTCAATGATCATCTGCAAGAGAAGACTGTTGCCCAGCCCAGTAAGCGACAGAAGAAAATGCCCAGCAGTATTGTGAAAGGGAAATCCAAAGTGAAGGCAGAAGATCTTATGTGTGGTGAGTCAGTTTATTGAATACATTACAAGGATACCAAGTGTTGTTGCTCGTGAGACGGGTAGAATGGTTATATCGGTAATTAATGGGTAATACAAATAGTCGTGGGTCTATAGGCCTAATTACTGATTGTTTCAATATTCACCTCCATCAAAACATTGATTGGATACAGAACATTAAAACAATGTGAAGTGATAATGAAACTAGGCCTATTTATTGAAACTACAGTATTTAATTTCTATATTTAGGCCTAAACATATCATGATAGGCCTACATAACGAGTTGCCATTTGAAAAGAAAACATAAATTGTGTTCAATAACCCATTGTGACGATCTTTGATACAGAGTTATGAAATTGTAACTTGCGACTGCCTATATATTGGTTTCGCTGACCGCTGAATGAAATGATGGATTGATGGTCAAAAATTGATACCTATGATCAGAATTTTCCATGACAGTTGAAGCGATAAAATTAGCCAAAAAATAGGAACAAAAATAAAATAAAATAGAATTGTTCACAACATGGCCTATGTCCAAACAATTACTTAAAAATACAAGCTAATGCGCTCAAACGTATGTTTACCTGTACTATATTGATACCAACCCTCCAACATTCTTATTGGAAGCACAATACCGTTACGAGCTTCTGAACAGGGTTACAAAATATCTATAAATTAAATATAATATAATAAATAAATATAATATAAATATAATCTATGAATAATTTAATCAAAACTGCTAATGCAGATCGATTTGAGAGCTACTGTTTGATAATCTTTAATCAGTGACAGCCATACCCACATATTTATTATATTAGCTGGTGCCTGCATTTTCAAAAGTCGGTCATCTATCAATTTGACAAATAGGAATTTGCCAAGTATGTAAGATGGTAATATCACGTTGAAATATTAGATTTATTAAAATAACGTTAGCATCCCTGTAAATTTTGCCTAACCAACTTTAAACGTGAAATAGTGAAATGTGAAACTAGGTTTTCAACTTACTATACCGGTATTTATTTTCAGAGGTTCCGAGTGAGAAATACTGGTCCGTTCTTGCCGAGAAGAGGCGCATCGCTCTCGAAACGGCGCTCGAGGAAAACAAAGCTTTGCACGAGAAGGTGGCGCTACTCGAGGAGGAAAACACCACCACGAAGAAGCTGCTGGAAGAGACTAACCAGGTCATCGAACTGCTCCGAGAGATGGTTGCCGGGGACGACACTGATATCGATATGAGCGTCGATGTTTCCGCCAGCGACAATGTTGATGCGGCAACCGACGACAACGTTGATGCGTCCATTGACGACAACGTTGATGTGTCGACTGACGACAATGTTGATGTGTTGGTTAGTGACAATGTTTGTGTGTCGACCGGAAGTATCGAATACTGACGTAATGACTGATATCTTTCATTATTGATAATAATTATTTGTACATTTTATTTTATTTAGTTTTCAACAATTACACCTTATAGATGTCTCTACATTATTAAATTATGAGTGAAATCAATCAATATGATTACCTAGGCCCACAGTGTTTGATACGCTACAGTACAAATGAACGGATAGTACTTGTGCACTTATGTACTTGTATGAGAGATTAGTTCGTAGAATCTTTTGACTCTATGAAAATTTTAGTGTAAAGCCAGGGCCCTCACCGCGACTGACAATTGAAATTATGGCCCAAGCGTAGATGGCTGCAAAGGAGACTTGAATGGGTGAATGTTTACTAAAGGAGCTGAAAACTATTGCAACATAGTCTTCATACATTTTTCCATTGCTGTTGGCACAAAATGTACGCCCTGCTTATGAGTGGGTTATGAAATATGTTGAATTATTGCAGTCCAAGAGACAGTTACTTTTTATTAAAAAATGTTGCCATGGTATTCAGATCTTTTAGTAAGCAGTCACCAATCAACCAATCAAAGCCCTAGTCTCTTGGAGCTAGCAAGGCATGGGCGTTACTTTAAAATTTAAATGGCAGTTGCAGTAAGGGACCAAGGTTAGTAAATGAACTAAATATTTTTACATTTCGAGACATATTCAGCATATTTTATTCCCATGAACTAGCTATAGTAGGCTGAAGCTACATATTTCATGAGTCATGAGTCATGACAAGTTAAGTAACACATTATTTTTTATTCACTCGAAGACAGGCTACTATGTATTACATCACAATCAGTAGATGTAACTATACTTACTACATTACTTAGTGTTATTGGTAAGCCCTATCAATAGCCTACTCACTGTATTTACTATTTACTATGAAACTGTCAACCATTCTAGTAGACGTATCCTAATGATGGTTATTTGTGTACTTTTGAGGATTAGCAAAACTACGTGTTATTTTAAGAGATTAAAAATGTGTATTTTTCTAATCTGATAATAAAATGGGGTTGTATCTATTGTAATTTGGTGTATATTGAAAGTTATTTAAAAGAAGTGCGTGAAATCATTGAAATCCTAGTAGGTCACAGAGCTTGGTTTGCATATAACCAATGATTATTAAAATTACTTTCACTGAATTCTGAATATATTGATAGGACTTGTTGAACCGAGACGGGTAGGTCCGTCGCTAGAGGGTTGAACCATCTAGTTTGTAGGGGTACAATCAATGATTATTAAAATTACTTTCACTGAATTCTGAATATATTGATAGGACTTGTTGAACCGAGACGGGTAGGTCCGTCGCTAGAGGGTTCAACCATCTAGTTTGTAGGGGTACAATCAATGATTATTAAAATTACTTTCACTGAATTCTGAATATATTGATAGGACTTGTTGAACCGAGACGGGTAGGTCCGTCGCTAGAGGGTTGAACCATCTAGTTTGTAGGGGGTACAATCAATGATTATTAAAATTACTTTCACTGAATTCTGAATATTGATAGGACTTGTTGAACCGAGACGGGTAGGTCCGTCGCTAGAGGGTTGAACCATCTAGTTTGTAGGGGTACAATCAATGATTATTAAAATTACTTTCACTGAATTCTGAATATATTGATAGGACTTGTTGAACCGAGACGGGTAGGTCCGTCGCTAGAGGGTTCAACCATGGACTTATAATACTGCGTTGGTTCAACCATCTAGTTTGTAGGGGTACAATCAATGATTATTAAAATTACTTTCACTGAATTCTGAATATATTGATAGGACTTGTTGAACCGAGACGGGTAGGTCCGTCGCTAGAGGGTTGAACCATCTAGTTTGTAGGGGTACAATCAATGATTATTAAAATTACTTTCACTGAATTCTGAATATATTGATAGGACTTGTTGAACCGAGACGGGTAGGTCCGTCGCTAGAGGGTTGAACCATCTAGTTTGTAGGGGGTACAATCAATGAATATTAAAATTACTTTCACTGAATTCTGAATATTGATAGGACTTGTTGAACCGAGACGGGTAGGTCCGTCGCTAGAGGGTTGAACCATCTAGTTTGTAGGGGTACAATCAATGATTATTAAAATTACTTTCACTGAATTCTGAATATATTGATAGGACTTGTTGAACCGAGACGGGTAGGTCCGTCGCTAGAGGGTTCAACCATCTAGTTTGTAGAGGGTACAACCAATGATTATTAAAATTACTTTCACTGAATTCTGAATATTGATAGGACTTGTTGAACCGAGACGGGTAGGTCCGTCGCTAGAGGGTTGAACCATCTAGTTTGTAGGGGTACAATCAATGATTATTAAAATTACTTTCACTGAATTCTGAATATTGATAGGAATTGTTGAACCAAGACGGGTAGGTCCGTCGCTAGAGGGTTGAACCATCTAGTTTGTAGGGGGTACAACCAATGATTATTAATATTACTTTCACTGAATTCTGAATATTGATAGGACTTGTTGACCGAGACGGGTAGGTCCGTCGCTAGAGGGTTGAACCATCTAGTTTGTAGGGGGTACAACCAATGATTATTAATATTACTTTCACTGAATTCTGAATATTGATAGGACTTGTTGAACCGAGACAAGTAGGTCCGTCGCTAGAGGGTTGAACCATCTAGTTTGTAGGGGGTACAACCAATGATTATTAATATTACTTTCACTGAATTCTGAATATTGATAGGACTTGTTGACCGAGACGGGTAGGTCCGTCGCTAGAGGGTTGAACCATCTAGTTTGTAGGGGGTACAACCAATGATCATTAATATTACTTTCACTGAATTCTGAATATTGATAGGACTTGTTGACCGAGACGGGTAGGTCCGTCGCTAGAGGGTTGAACCATCTAGTTTGTAGGGGGTACAACCAATGATTATTAAAATTACTTTCACTGAATTCTGAATATTGATAGGACTTGTTGAACCGAGACGGGTAGGTCCGTCGCTAGAGGGTTGAACCATCTAGTTTGTAGGGGGTACAACCAATGATTATTAATATTACTTTCACTGAATTCTGAATATTGATAGGACTTGTTGAACCGAGACGGGTAGGTCCGTCGCTAGAGGGTTCAACCATCTAGTTTGTAGGGGTACAATCAATGATTATTAAAATTACTTTCACTGAATTCTGAATATATTGATAGGACTTGTTGAACCGAGACGGGTAGGTCCGTCGCTAGAGGGTTCAACCATCTAGTTTGTAGGGGTACAATCAATGATTATTAAAATTACTTTCACTGAATTCTGAATATATTGATAGGACTTGTTGAACCGAGACGGGTATGTCCGTCGCTAGAGGGTTGAACCATCTAGTTTGTAGAGGGTACAACCAATGATTATTAAAATTACTTTCACTGAATTCTGAATATTGATAGGACTTGTTGAACCGAGACGGGTAGGTCCGTCGCTAGAGGGTTGAACCATCTAGTTTGTAGGGGTACAATCAATGATTATTAAAATTACTTTCACTGAATTCTGAATATATTGATAGGACTTGTTGAACCGAGACGGGTAGGTCCGTCGCTAGATGGTTCAACCATCTAGTTTGTAGGGGTACAATCAATGATTATTAAAATTACTTTCACTGAATTCTGAATATATTGAAAGGACTTGTTGAACCGAGACGGGTAGGTCCGTCGCTAGAGGGTTCAACCATCTAGTTTGTAGGGGTACAATCAATGATTATTAAAATTACTTTCACTGAATTCTGAATATATTGATAGGACTTGTTGAACCGAGACGGGTATGTCCGTCGCTAGAGGGTTGAACCATCTAGTTTGTAGAGGGTACAACCAATGATTATTAAAATTACTTTCACTGAATTCTGAATATTGATAGGACTTGTTGAACCGAGACGGGTAGGTCCGTCGCTAGAGGGTTCAACCATTTAGTTTGTAGGGGGCACAGCCAATTATTATTAATATTACTTTCACTGAATTCTGAATATATTGATAGGACTTGTTGAACCGAGACGGGTAGGTCCGTCGCTAGAGGGTTGAACCATCTAGTTTGTAGGGGGCACAGCCAATTATTATTAATATTACTTTCACTGAATTCTGAATATATTGATAGGACTTGTTGAACCGAGACGGGTAGGTCCGTCGCTAGAGGGTTCAACCATTTAGTTTGTAGGGGGCACAGCCAATTATTATTAATATTACTTTCACTGAATTCTGAATATATTGATAGGACTTGTTGAACCGAGACGGGTAGGTCCGTCGCTAGAGGGTTCAACCATTTAGTTTGTAGGGGGCACAGCCAATGATTATTAAAATTACTTTCACTGAATTCTGAATATATTGATAGGACTTGTTGAACCGAGACGGGTAGGTCCGTCGCTAGAGGGTTCAACCATCTAGTTTGTAGGGGTACAATCAATGATTATTAAAATTACTTTCACTGAATTCTGAATATATTGATAGGACTTGTTGAACCGAGACGGGTAGGTCCGTCGCTAGAGGGTTCAACCATCTAGTTTGTAGGGGTACAATCAATGATTATTAAAATTACTTTCACTGAATTCTGAATATATTGATAGGACTTGTTGAACCGAGACAGGTAGGTCCGTCGCTAGAGGGTTGAACCATCTAGTTTGTAGGGGGTACAATCAATGATTATTAAAATTACTTTCACTGAATTCTGAATATTGATAGGACTTGTTGAACCGAGACGGGTAGGTCCGTCGCTAGAGGGTTGAACCATCTAGTTTGTAGGGGTACAATCGATGATTATTAAAATTACTTTCACTGAATTCTGAATATATTGATAGGACTTGTTGAACCGAGACGGGTAGGTCCGTCGCTAGAGGGTTCAACCATCTAGTTTGTAGGGGTACAATCAATGATTATTAAAATTACTTTCACTGAATTCTGAATATATTGATAGGACTTGTTGAACCGAGACGGGTAGGTCCGTCGCTAGAGGGTTGAACCATCTAGTTTGTAGGGGTACAATCAATGATTATTAAAATTACTTTCACTGAATTCTGAATATATTGATAGGACTTGTTGAACCGAGACGGGTAGGTCCGTCGCTAGAGGGTTGAACCATCTAGTTTGTAGGGGGTACAATCAATGAATATTAAAATTACTTTCACTGAATTCTGAATATTGATAGGACTTGTTGAACCGAGACGGGTAGGTCCGTCGCTAGAGGGTTGAACCATCTAGTTTGTAGGGGTACAATCAATGATTATTAAAATTACTTTCACTGAATTCTGAATATATTGATAGGACTTGTTGAACCGAGACGGGTAGGTCCGTCGCTAGAGGGTTCAACCATCTAGTTTGTAGAGGGTACAACCAATGATTATTAAAATTACTTTCACTGAATTCTGAATATTGATAGGACTTGTTGAACCGAGACGGGTAGGTCCGTCGCTAGAGGGTTGAACCATCTAGTTTGTAGGGGTACAATCAATGATTATTAAAATTACTTTCACTGAATTCTGAATATTGATAGGACTTGTTGAACCGAGACGGGTAGGTCCGTCGCTAGAGGGTTGAACCATCTAGTTTGTAGGGGGTACAACCAATGATTATTAATATTACTTTCACTGAATTCTGAATATTGATAGGACTTGTTGACCGAGACGGGTAGGTCCGTCGCTAGAGGGTTGAACCATCTAGTTTGTAGGGGGTACAACCAATGATTATTAATATTACTTTCACTGAATTCTGAATATTGATAGGACTTGTTGAACCGAGACGGGTAGGTCCGTCGCTAGAGGGTTGAACCATCTAGTTTGTAGGGGGTACAACCAATGATTATTAATATTACTTTCACTGAATTCTGAATATTGATAGGACTTGTTGACCGAGACGGGTAGGTCCGTCGCTAGAGGGTTGAACCATCTAGTTTGTAGGGGGTACAACCAATGATCATTAATATTACTTTCACTGAATTCTGAATATTGATAGGACTTGTTGACCGAGACGGGTAGGTCCGTCGCTAGAGGGTTGAACCATCTAGTTTGTAGGGGGTACAACCAATGATTATTAAAATTACTTTCACTGAATTCTGAATATTGATAGGACTTGTTGAACCGAGACGGGTAGGTCCGTCGCTAGAGGGTTCAACCATCTAGTTTGTAGGGGGTACAGCCAATTATTATTAATATTACTTTCACTGAATTCTGAATATATTGATAGGACTTGTTGAACCGAGAGGGGTAGGTCCGTCGCTAGAGGGTTGAACCATCTAGTTTGTAGGGGGTACAACCAATGATTATTAATATTACTTTCACTGAATTCTGAATATTGATAGGACTTGTTGAACCGAGACGGGTAGGTCCGTCGCTAGAGGGTTCAACCATCTAGTTTGTAGGGGTACAATCAATGATTATTAAAATTACTTTCACTGAATTCTGAATATATTGATAGGACTTGTTGAACCGAGACGGGTATGTCCGTCGCTAGAGGGTTGAACCATCTAGTTTGTAGAGGGTACAACCAATGATTATTAAAATTACTTTCACTGAATTCTGAATATTGATAGGACTTGTTGAACCGAGACGGGTAGGTCCGTCGCTAGAGGGTTGAACCATCTAGT
The DNA here is from genome assembly GCA_964007535.1 of Brachyptera risi. NCBI lineage: Eukaryota > Metazoa > Arthropoda > Insecta > Plecoptera > Taeniopterygidae > Brachyptera > Brachyptera risi. Next base: position 14,074,457 of record OZ023328.1, on the reverse strand, counting down.
TTGTAGGGGTACAATCAATGATTATTAAAATTTCTTTCACTGAATTCTGAATATATTGATAGGACTTGTTGAACCGAGTCGGGTATGTCCGTCGCTAGAGGGTTGAACCATCTAGTTTGTAGGGGGTACAACCAATGATTATTAATATTACTTTCACTGAATTCTGAATATTGATAGGACTTGTTGAACCGAGACAAGTAGGTCCGTCGCTAGAGGGTTGAACCATCTAGTTTGTAGGGGGTACAACCAATGATTATTAATATTACTTTCACTGAATTCTGAATATTGATAGGACTTGTTGACCGAGACGGGTAGGTCCGTCGCTAGAGGGTTGAACCATCTAGTTTGTAGGGGGTACAACCAATGATCATTAATATTACTTTCACTGAATTCTGAATATTGATAGGACTTGTTGACCGAGACGGGTAGGTCCGTCGCTAGAGGGTTGAACCATCTAGTTTGTAGGGGGTACAACCAATGATTATTAAAATTACTTTCACTGAATTCTGAATATTGATAGGACTTGTTGAACCGAGACGGGTAGGTCCGTCGCTAGAGGGTTGAACCATCTAGTTTGTAGGGGGTACAACCAATGATTATTAATATTACTTTCACTGAATTCTGAATATTGATAGGACTTGTTGAACCGAGACGGGTAGGTCCGTCGCTAGAGGGTTCAACCATCTAGTTTGTAGGGGTACAATCAATGATTATTAAAATTACTTTCACTGAATTCTGAATATATTGATAGGACTTGTTGAACCGAGACGGGTAGGTCCGTCGCTAGAGGGTTCAACCATCTAGTTTGTAGGGGTACAATCAATGATTATTAAAATTACTTTCACTGAATTCTGAATATATTGATAGGACTTGTTGAACCGAGACGGGTATGTCCGTCGCTAGAGGGTTGAACCATCTAGTTTGTAGAGGGTACAACCAATGATTATTAAAATTACTTTCACTGAATTCTGAATATTGATAGGACTTGTTGAACCGAGACGGGTAGGTCCGTCGCTAGAGGGTTGAACCATCTAGTTTGTAGGGGTACAATCAATGATTATTAAAATTACTTTCACTGAATTCTGAATATATTGATAGGACTTGTTGAACCGAGACGGGTAGGTCCGTCGCTAGATGGTTCAACCATCTAGTTTGTAGGGGTACAATCAATGATTATTAAAATTACTTTCACTGAATTCTGAATATATTGAAAGGACTTGTTGAACCGAGACGGGTAGGTCCGTCGCTAGAGGGTTCAACCATCTAGTTTGTAGGGGTACAATCAATGATTATTAAAATTACTTTCACTGAATTCTGAATATATTGATAGGACTTGTTGAACCGAGACGGGTATGTCCGTCGCTAGAGGGTTGAACCATCTAGTTTGTAGAGGGTACAACCAATGATTATTAAAATTACTTTCACTGAATTCTGAATATTGATAGGACTTGTTGAACCGAGACGGGTAGGTCCGTCGCTAGAGGGTTCAACCATTTAGTTTGTAGGGGGCACAGCCAATTATTATTAATATTACTTTCACTGAATTCTGAATATATTGATAGGACTTGTTGAACCGAGACGGGTAGGTCCGTCGCTAGAGGGTTGAACCATCTAGTTTGTAGGGGGCACAGCCAATTATTATTAATATTACTTTCACTGAATTCTGAATATATTGATAGGACTTGTTGAACCGAGACGGGTAGGTCCGTCGCTAGAGGGTTCAACCATTTAGTTTGTAGGGGGCACAGCCAATTATTATTAATATTACTTTCACTGAATTCTGAATATATTGATAGGACTTGTTGAACCGAGACGGGTAGGTCCGTCGCTAGAGGGTTCAACCATTTAGTTTGTAGGGGGCACAGCCAATGATTATTAAAATTACTTTCACTGAATTCTGAATATATTGATAGGACTTGTTGAACCGAGACGGGTAGGTCCGTCGCTAGAGGGTTCAACCATCTAGTTTGTAGGGGTACAATCAATGATTATTAAAATTACTTTCACTGAATTCTGAATATATTGATAGGACTTGTTGAACCGAGACGGGTAGGTCCGTCGCTAGAGGGTTCAACCATCTAGTTTGTAGGGGTACAATCAATGATTATTAAAATTACTTTCACTGAATTCTGAATATATTGATAGGACTTGTTGAACCGAGACAGGTAGGTCCGTCGCTAGAGGGTTGAACCATCTAGTTTGTAGGGGGTACAATCAATGATTATTAAAATTACTTTCACTGAATTCTGAATATTGATAGGACTTGTTGAACCGAGACGGGTAGGTCCGTCGCTAGAGGGTTGAACCATCTAGTTTGTAGGGGTACAATCGATGATTATTAAAATTACTTTCACTGAATTCTGAATATATTGATAGGACTTGTTGAACCGAGACGGGTAGGTCCGTCGCTAGAGGGTTCAACCATCTAGTTTGTAGGGGTACAATCAATGATTATTAAAATTACTTTCACTGAATTCTGAATATATTGATAGGACTTGTTGAACCGAGACGGGTAGGTCCGTCGCTAGAGGGTTGAACCATCTAGTTTGTAGGGGTACAATCAATGATTATTAAAATTACTTTCACTGAATTCTGAATATATTGATAGGACTTGTTGAACCGAGACGGGTAGGTCCGTCGCTAGAGGGTTGAACCATCTAGTTTGTAGGGGGTACAATCAATGAATATTAAAATTACTTTCACTGAATTCTGAATATTGATAGGACTTGTTGAACCGAGACGGGTAGGTCCGTCGCTAGAGGGTTGAACCATCTAGTTTGTAGGGGTACAATCAATGATTATTAAAATTACTTTCACTGAATTCTGAATATATTGATAGGACTTGTTGAACCGAGACGGGTAGGTCCGTCGCTAGAGGGTTCAACCATCTAGTTTGTAGAGGGTACAACCAATGATTATTAAAATTACTTTCACTGAATTCTGAATATTGATAGGACTTGTTGAACCGAGACGGGTAGGTCCGTCGCTAGAGGGTTGAACCATCTAGTTTGTAGGGGTACAATCAATGATTATTAAAATTACTTTCACTGAATTCTGAATATTGATAGGACTTGTTGAACCGAGACGGGTAGGTCCGTCGCTAGAGGGTTGAACCATCTAGTTTGTAGGGGGTACAACCAATGATTATTAATATTACTTTCACTGAATTCTGAATATTGATAGGACTTGTTGACCGAGACGGGTAGGTCCGTCGCTAGAGGGTTGAACCATCTAGTTTGTAGGGGGTACAACCAATGATTATTAATATTACTTTCACTGAATTCTGAATATTGATAGGACTTGTTGAACCGAGACGGGTAGGTCCGTCGCTAGAGGGTTGAACCATCTAGTTTGTAGGGGGTACAACCAATGATTATTAATATTACTTTCACTGAATTCTGAATATTGATAGGACTTGTTGACCGAGACGGGTAGGTCCGTCGCTAGAGGGTTGAACCATCTAGTTTGTAGGGGGTACAACCAATGATCATTAATATTACTTTCACTGAATTCTGAATATTGATAGGACTTGTTGACCGAGACGGGTAGGTCCGTCGCTAGAGGGTTGAACCATCTAGTTTGTAGGGGGTACAACCAATGATTATTAAAATTACTTTCACTGAATTCTGAATATTGATAGGACTTGTTGAACCGAGACGGGTAGGTCCGTCGCTAGAGGGTTCAACCATCTAGTTTGTAGGGGGTACAGCCAATTATTATTAATATTACTTTCACTGAATTCTGAATATATTGATAGGACTTGTTGAACCGAGAGGGGTAGGTCCGTCGCTAGAGGGTTGAACCATCTAGTTTGTAGGGGGTACAACCAATGATTATTAATATTACTTTCACTGAATTCTGAATATTGATAGGACTTGTTGAACCGAGACGGGTAGGTCCGTCGCTAGAGGGTTCAACCATCTAGTTTGTAGGGGTACAATCAATGATTATTAAAATTACTTTCACTGAATTCTGAATATATTGATAGGACTTGTTGAACCGAGACGGGTAGGTCCGTCGCTAGAGGGTTCAACCATCTAGTTTGTAGGGGTACAATCAATGATTATTAAAATTACTTTCACTGAATTCTGAATATATTGATAGGACTTGTTGAACCGAGACGGGTATGTCCGTCGCTAGAGGGTTGAACCATCTAGTTTGTAGAGGGTACAACCAATGATTATTAAAATTACTTTCACTGAATTCTGAATATTGATAGGACTTGTTGAACCGAGACGGGTAGGTCCGTCGCTAGAGGGTTGAACCATCTAGTTTGTAGGGGTACAATCAATGATTATTAAAATTTCTTTCACTGAATTCTGAATATATTGATAGGACTTGTTGAACCGAGTCGGGTATGTCCGTCGCTAGAGGGTTGAACCATCTAGTTTGTAGGGGGTACAACCAATGATTATTAATATTACTTTCACTGAATTCTGAATATATTGATAGGACTTGTTGAACTGAGACGGGTAGGTCCGTCGCTAGAGGGTTGAACCATCTAGTTTGTAGGGGGTACAACCAATGATTATTAAAATTACTTTCACTGAATTCTGAATATATTGATAGGACTTGTTGAACCGAGTCGGGTATGTCCGTCGCTAGAGGGTTGAACCATCTAGTTTGTAGGGGGTACATCCAATGATGATTAAAATTACTTTCACTGAATTCTGAATATATTGATAGGACTTGTTGAACCGAGACAGGTAAGTCCGTCGCTAGAGGGTTGAACCATCTAGTTTGTAGGGGTACAACCAATGATTATTAAAATTACTTTCACTGAATTCTGAATATATTGATAGGACTTGTTGAACCGAGACGGGTAGGTCCGTCGCTAGAGGGTTGAACCATCTAGTTTGTAGGGGGTACAACCAATGATTATTAAAATTACTTTCACTGAATTCTGAATATATTGATAGGACTTGTTGAACCGAGTCGGGTATGTCCGTCGCTAGAGGGTTGAACCATCTAGTTTGTAGGGGGTACAACCAATGATTATTAATATTACTTTCACTGAATTCTGAATATATTGATAGGACTTGTTGAACTGAGACGGGTAGGTCCGTCGCTAGAGGGTTGAACCATCTAGTTTGTAGGGGGTACAACCAATGATTATTAAAATTACTTTCACTGAATTCTGAATATATTGATAGGACTTGTTGAACCGAGTCGGGTATGTCCGTCGCTAGAGGGTTGAACCATCTAGTTTGTAGGGGGTACATCCAATGATGATTAAAATTACTTTCACTGAATTATGAATATATTGATAGGACTTGTTGAACTGAGACGGGTAGGTCCGTCGCTAGAGGGTTGAACCATCTAGTTTGTAGGGGGTACAATCAATGATTATTAAAATTACTTTCACTGAATTCTGAATATTGATAGGACTTGTTGAACCGAGACAGGTAGGTCCGTCGCTCGAGGGTTGAACCATTTAGTTTGTAGGGGGTACAACCAATGATTATTAAAACTATTTTCACTGAATTCTGAATATATTGATAGGACTTGTTGAACCGAGACGGGTAGGTCCGTCGCTAGAGGGTTGAACCATCTAGTTTGTAGGGGGTACAGCCAATTATTATTAAAATTACTTTCACTGAATTCTGAATATATTGATAGGACTTGTTGAACCGAGACAGGTTGGTCCGTCGCTAGAGGGTTGAACCATCTAGTTTGTAGGGGGGTACAAACATGCCGGCTGAAATGTCATTCAGCAGACAGGGGTTTAATTCCCGTCATGGTCGACCATTCTGATTCGAGCCTTTTGTGGTTTCCTTCTGTCGTTTGAGTGCATGGGACTGGGACGGTTACTTGAAAACATGCCACAATATTAGAGGGGCATCCCTGTACGATTTGAAACTGTTTTGAAAGATAATACTGAAAAAAACAGTTGAAAAGCAGCATCATCCTATACTAACAGCATGAACACAGCCACCTAGAATCTTGGGTTCAAGTCAAGACTGGGTTCATCTTGTACAGTTCCTGTACGTTTTAATCCGGTTTTAGTGATGTTGGTATCAACTTGGTATTCCCAAAAAGATAGAGCCGGAAATAATACCAGAAAAGCAGGATTAACTTGAATCTGCCAAAGAGCGGGTGTAGCATGTTTTAAGATCCACTTCAAGATTTCAAATATTAACTTAAATATCTAATATAGGCCCAGTGAATATCGTTACAGGAATGCGATTTCTAGAATAAGAACTGAAGGCAACGGAATGTGAATGTATTGAAATAATTTTACTATTAGATTTATCATTAATAATCCATCTGCCAGAATTCTTTTCGAAGCGTGTATACTTATATTGTTCTGAGAGAAATATTAACATTGGCAGTTCGGTTGCATTGTTAGTGCGGCTGCTTGCAGCGCAAGGCGGGCGGAGTTCGATTCCACTTAGGTCATCTTTTTGTTTTTTATTTAATTTCATTGAAAATAGTGCATTAGGCTGAAATTTGGTTTAGTTCAAGTTTCGTTGCAATTGGATGAGATTTAGGTACATTTTAACTGATTTGTAACAACATTTGCCAAAAAACTGTTTTACCGACGTACTAACCTACGCTTCCCTTAAACCTACTATAAAACTCGTACAGGAATACGAAGTTAAACCTCTCTAAAAACGAGTTCAACACAGTAATAACTTCGACTAGGTTTAAGTTCTCTTTCTTGAATAGGACAGGTAGGGATTGGAATGGGCTTAGCAGAAGTATACTTGAGGAGGATGAAATAGGGTTGAAGCTATTCCGTCAGAAGGTTAGGGAGGCAATAGGATAGGATCGATAGGGAACTTGCCACCGCGCATTTATGTGCAACTGCAAGAGTTGATAATAATAATAATAATAATTAATTGTACAGGAATGCACCCCCCGGAGTGCATCAAATGTTCGAAAATAGAATTGTATGAATAATGATATTATATTTTGGTTTGCCTAGTGTTGATATCATAAATACTAGGAAAACGCGGGATTCGCGTTGTGAGATGAGCTTAGAAGTATGGAAATGTAGAATGAAAAATAACTTGTCAGGTCAATTTACATCTACGGACCTTGGATTATTTCAAACGTTCAAAAACCTCACCTGCAACTTGTTGATATTTATTTATAGTGCTGCAACCTGTCGCATATGTATACACTTTGCAAAACTAATTCTACAATCCTTAGCTGTTCACCAGGGGACCCAGAAAATTCTTGGGCAAAACTCATCAAACCCCCTACATTTCCCCCTTTATTGGTTGTTTCTCCCACGTTAGGATCTGATATTTCATGAACTTCTCCGTTATTTAATGCCATGTTAAATGTAAAGGTATAACTAATTCGAATGGTATGTGTGAGTATTTGTTGAGTGAATCAATGAAAAGTCACTTTGTGTGAAAAGAAAAAATTGTGTGGAAAAATGTTTTTTAATTCCTACTTGTATGTGTTTATTAAATTTCAACCTAATTGAGTATGTTTCTATTGTTTCAGATTTTTCAAGCAGTTCATATAAGGAGTGGTTGAATAAAAATAATTTCAAATTTTAACTGTAAAAATTTCTACTTTTTCAATATTTGAGTGATTGAATAAAATAATTTCAACTGTTTTTAATAAAAAGAATTCTACTTTTTTAATATTTGAGTTATTGTTGATTCATCTATCTTTATTTTCTCATTTCATACAACTTTGAATCATTTGAACCAGACTTGATTTCCTGCCTACTGTCTCTAAAATTTAAAAATAATTGTCTCATTTTTTGCAATTTGAATCAACTGCTGGCTACCAGTGTTATGGGGTGGTTGTTTGTGGGGTGTTTCAAGTCACAACCCATAAAGATAGTTGCTGTCACCAGCCATTTTTAGGAGGGCAATTAATTAATTTAGACTAAACATTAATTTATTAGTGATAATTTTAAGGAAGGACATAGGTTAGCCTATCTGTGGAGATAGGTTGCAATAAATGAGACAAGTAAAAACAATATGAATTTTATTTAATAATTAAAATAAGTGGACTTACATGTTTTAGTGATGATGCATGTTCTCTCGGAGGTGTTCTCGTGAAGTTGTATTTGAAATTCACTCTTAAAAGTAAAAACTCGTGGAAGAGATAAAACCAAACTGGATTGTTCTAATTTTCAGTCCCTTTTATATTGAATCAAAATAAAAGGGATTTATTTGAAAAGTAAAATTAGATTATATAAAAGAACTTCATGCAATTTCCAATAGATGTTTTGAATAACTTATTTGTCTGTTGGAAAGAGCATAGGGTGATATGAGGTTCAACAACCAACTAGGGTCAAGTGTGGTAAAAATGAGACATAAATTAAAACTTTGGTCTCTGTGAAAGATACGAAATTCTGTACAGAAATAAGCAATGCACCCTAAATGTACATTTCATTTCTGGATCTATTACAAACACTATTTTTCACTTCTGTTTTTTGCTTTTTGAAATAAAAAATAAAAACTGTGTCTCATTTTTTTCAATCAATTTGGACAAAAATGAGACGGACATATTTAAATATGAGACACTATGCTTATCACAATAGTTTACAATGGTAAAGGAATAGGATAGTAAAAATGAGACAGTGTGGGTATTAATGAACAAGACAGTTTTTAAATCACACAATTATCACTTGTAGTTCTTGATTTATTCTCGTTTTGGTAAATGTACGATACAGTGAGAGTTGAAATTACTTGGTTTTACTTTCAATATTATCAACATAATAATCAGTGGCTAAATTATAATCACAAACAAATTAACTACAAGTAAACTGACTAATTATACTTGTGTTTATGGCTGGAATATTCAGTCGATTAGCCTACTTCTGAGATCTATATTTTGCAAGTTCCGGCACCTCGCAAATCAGTCTTCCATTTTTGGTAGTCGGAGGTTTTATAACCTCGATAATATCTTCTTCTGGGTACCAGAGTATATCTTCATCCCCCCATTTCCACCCGTGTGGTCCGGACATGGTCATCACACTTACACTAACGTACCCCAGTTTAGTGTTCACAATCACTCCAGGGAAGTACTCTCCCTCATAAAGCACAATAACGTAGCTATTCGGAACGAAGCCTTTCACCCCATCTGCCTTTTTGCCATCTTCATCCGAAGCACAAATAGGTGGGCCTAAAGGTGGAGCTAAGTCGTTATCAACCTCCTCTGAATCTGAACTATCCAGAATTTTCTGGCGACATTTCTTCGCGATAGGTTTCGACGATTTCTTTACTGGGTGTTTGACAATGTGTTTTTTCTTTAAAGCTTCGATTTGCTGACTGTACTCTTCAGCTGTGATAACACGAGCATTAGGATCTAACCTCCTTCGTGTTGTCGATGGCGGAGAGGTCCGTTTAATTTTGTTTAAGAGAAGGGTTTCGAAATCCACTTTGGATGAGACACAGCTACCGGTAGATCCATTTTCAGAGTTCTTACTAGACACAGATTGACGCTGCGGAGTATGCGATTGTATAGGCTTGGGTGTAGTGCTAGTAGATGGTAAATCTATTATCTCTAACATACCATCAAATACAATTTCTTCGACAGATTCATCGACTGTAACTTCATTGTGCAGGCCTACCTCATTATAACGCTTCAACTTCTCAGGATCGAATCTGTGAACTGGATACTTTGTTGCATCAACAGGAAAAATTCCAGTCGACTTAAAGCCTGACAGAACATTTGATGTTGTTATTCCAACTCTCCAGACTTCACAGAGCACGTCTGAAAACTCGGATTTAGTCATTCGTCGTTGATTTAAACGTTGCCATTCGATTAGTCGAGTGTCCCACATCAACTTCAACGGCCCAAAACAGCATACATCGAGAGGTTGGAGAACATCTGTGGTGTGCGGGGGTAATTTCAGGATTGTAATATTCTGTTCAACTGCCAACGCAACAGTTCCAGAATCCAAGTGCGTGATGTGACCATCTAGTATTACAAGTAATGGCCTTTCCTTCACTTGATGACAAAATTTGGAGAACCACTGATTGAAAATAATCGTAGTCATCCAACCTTTTTCCGAGGCCGCGTACATTGTTTGAGGAATATCCTTTGTGCCCTTCCAAGTACTCCACAAATTATTTCCCTGGAAGATAATGAGCGGTGGCAGAACCTTCCCGCTAGCAGCAACACACCCCATAACTGTGGTATTTTCTTTACCCGACCCAGCAATATACCTGTGAACCTTTTGGCCTATTCCTGCAATGCCCCTGACTCTAGACGGGTCAGACGAAAACCCCGATTCGTCGAGATTCCAAATCTGTCCGGGAGAATTTTCCAACTTCAAGTTTACTATTGTGTCTTTAAGTAGCGTGTAGAAATCATATATGACAAACGGATCACTGGTGGCCTTTCTTCTGCTAGCCTCAAGTTGTTCCATTTTTTTTATGCTCAGTTTATGCCGACGACAAAATAAACGGAACCATTCATCTCCTGGTCTGCCGTTTTTGAATGGTGTTATCACTGAATTCTCCGACACATAGCTTTCAACAATCATAAGAATTTCTTTTTTGGTCAACGCAAAACCCCACTTTGCCATAATCTTAATATTGCTAGCGAGACCTGCTTCTTCTGTAGTCGACAGAACTGTCTTCCTGCCTTGCTTTGTATTATTCACGTTGCGAAGTCTCCTACTCAGAAGTGTCTTATCAATGCTATACTTCCTAGCTGCTTCTCGAATAGTCATTTTATTACTAGATATATTCATGAGGGCCTCTTTCAAGTCAATCTGTGTGTACTTTTTCGGTTTGGGAACATACTCCCTTGCCCTAGGCATCTGCAATGTAAAAATGTAGGGTTATGGTAAACATTTGCAGCTAGGTCTAAGCCAGCCTAACGACTTTGGATTAATACAACCATTCAAAAATATACATTATGTGTTAACAATATCTGAAACTTTAAAATAGATCAATATGTACATACCTTCTTGATAGATGAATTGCAAATTAGCTGGCTTGAACCACTTGTAAGAAAACTACAAGGAAGCTTGTAAAATTGCGCCAACATTGAGTACTGGTGTCTCATATTTGTCCCTTTGACTGTCTTATTTTTACCACTGAACTTTACTCATTGTTTACAATTCAGTGGTGATAGGTAGCAGCACCTCACTACTGTAATAGAGTCATTGGACTTACTACTTCATTCTTCTTCAAAAAAAAATCGGGATTCAATGACTAGTTCCAGAGATATAGAACAAAGTTGGAGGCAATTTGTGAAAAGATTTTCAGATGATTTTGCAATGATACTTTCAGAATATTGTTAATGCAAGAAGATATGAATTGTTTCAAGTATTATTTTAACATGTTGTGCAAAAAACTTCAAATTTTTGTAATACAAATAGGCAAAAGAGTATATTTATGTAGAGATTTTGAAATTAAATCCGTCTCATTTTTTCACATTTTTTGCTGTGTCTCATATTTACGACACTTGACCCTACCGTACAAATTTTCCTACACTGAGATTTACAATTACGTACTTGAAAATGAAAAAAAAAAAAGATTTTACTTATCAAGGTCGTCCAACAAATACAAGGCATGAACTCAAGATTAAGAAACTGCGCCAACAGTAATCATCACATAGATGTACATACGACGTAAGTTTTTAATATGGTAATAAATAATTCTTAAATGAAACAGTATAATGAAACACATAAAGATCTCTTGGCCTACATAAGAAAATAATAATGTATGCATTTATGATTCACACCGTGCTCCAATTAAAGCAACTGAAATTCATTAAAACATCGTTTCCAAAAAAATTCCCTCCGGGGCTAATGTTGGGCGGCCTTGCCCCCCAAACCCCGATCCCGGATTCTATTTCCCACAATCTGGTCACCCTAACTCCATTTGACTGGTACATTGTGAAAATATGACAATTCGCTATTCTGATTTAGAATAAGGCTAAAAACATTCAAATAACGTATGGTCAGTGGTGTATTCGGGCCAGGGCGGGCCGGGGCGGCACCCTGGTACTTTAATTTTGGGTCAGAGGGCGTGCCCCGGTACCTTTTTTTCTTGAAAACCATATTTGAAGACATATAAAGCTAGCTTGAACCAGCTTACTTGCTAAACGCGCAATGTTAAAAATGATGCATCCTGATAGATGGAATCTGCCAATATTTATTTGGAACGTCAGCAAACTTCACAATAATGACAGAATCTTGTAATGTAGTGTATAGTCAGTTTGTAACATTTTTTGTAGGCCTCCTACCTTAGAAAGGAATGTACTTACTGGGATTTAGCTCAATGAACTTAATAGTAACCGATCTTCGTACGAAACTGATCGTTGAGAATATTGCCTCGCTTTTGTTTATCAAACTAAATAGACCACCTCTATAGTCAAGTTTGATCTTACACCTTATGTAAAGACTTGGCTCCTTAGTCATCGATCAGCTGCGACGCACAATCGCAACATGTAGGCCATGATGCACCTGCGGAGGATCAAGCTGCGAAAGATTCTCTGTGGTGATTATTTTAGATGCAAAGGTAAAAAACCACATCATTTATGTCACGGCCCCCAAGTCTCCCCCCCCCCCTCCCCGCCGAGTTGGGATGAATGTTTTTTTTTTCAGTTATCACCGCCTTGGTACTTTTATTTTCACGAATACACCACTGCGTATGGTTATATAGAAATTCTTGGATAAACAACGAGTTATAAGACTACAGTGAAACCTCTACGCATTGTTCCCGGATCCATCGTTTTCCTGCTTGTATCATTCATTTTTTCTAGCCCAACTCCCATTTAATCAATGATACATTTTTCTGGATGGATCGTTCTTCTGCATGGATGGTTTTATTTTCCTGGTACTGTACCTTGAGAACCGATGGGTAGAGGTTTCACTGTATTACAAAAACATTAGGAAATACAGTTGAGGATAAATAATAAAGTAGAATTTGGACAAATATGTGCTTATTGATGCCGTAGAACAAAAATGTACAGGGAGATATTTTTAGTTCAGTCAGGAATGTCTTGAGCAAGAGGGATTTGATGATCTGAGAGAGTAGGTAATTTTATGAAGTAGCGCATAGGTAATGAGGGCTTCTAGTAAAAGATGAATGAGTGTTTGTAAGATGTGTCATGAATAGATGGACTGCTAGATTCAATTCAATTCAAAAAAGTTTTATTTCAAAAATACTTACAAATTACAATAACATATAGAGACAAATTTACATATATAATTATAATAGAGACAAAATTACAAATATAATTATAATATAATACTAAGTTCTTAATTAAATAGTATAATCTGGGTAAATTTGTTTTTGAAGTGAAGGAATACCCACATAAGCAAAGCTTGTGTGTGGGAGAGGAGCCGAAGAAAAAAATTTTCATTTGTGTAGCAAGATGGGAGTTTTTACAGAGAATTAGGTGTTTTACATGTGAGTGGGTAGCAGTAATATAATATTTTATCAGATTAAATAGTTTTAAGAGAGGTTACTAGAATAGAAGGTAGAAGAGTTTTTATCGAAGAGGAGTTCAAAATGATTTATTGGTAAGTCTGTGATCCATAGAATCAATTTGCGTTTAAATTTGGAGTATGTGTTCGAGAGTTTGATTTCTATGGATTATAGAAATAGATTATAATAGATTGATAGATAATAAATAATAGATAATATAATAGATTATAGATTATATATATATATATATATATTATATTTAATTTCTTTCTAGAGTTTTGTAGGTTTGAATCATGGGGATTTTAATATATAAACTACGTTTGCTGCAAAACGTAGCACGCACAGCATTGAGAGGGAGTGAGGCCGACATAGCTTGTCTAACTGGAGGGGAAATACCACGTGATACGGAGATAGGCAAGCAGAGTAGCATAGCATCATACTCAGCGATGATCACAGTACAACACCGTTTATTTTCATTTTTCAGAGAATAGTAAATTTACAAAAACGTGGGTGTAAGTCACATAAAAAGACGCGGAAATAAATGCTGATTATCATAAAGTATATTTCTTAATAGAATTTGGTCACATCAGTCATAACAATCAATAAATGAAGTAGTGATGACGTCGATTCTCAAAATCGGGAATCGATTCTTTGAGCTCCAGAATTGATTAAAAATCGATTTTGAAAAAGAAGTTACATCTCAAAAAAAGTTGTGTAGGCCTACCTAATTTGAAACTTTTTTTTTCGACCTACCCGCGGTATTTTACGTGAAAAATAGCTGCTATAGACTTCTTTGAGCTGTACTGAACTATTCGGGTATTTCCGTCAAGTTCGGCTGTCAGACGTAACCAAAGGGATAGCTTGTGTCCAGTAAAATCTCACCAATAAAAAATAATATAGACAACGAAATGAGCACGTATTGCAACGTAAAGAAGTATAGCACTGACCCCGAAGAGAAAAAAAAAATTGAATCGATTTTTCGATTTGAGAATTGTATTACATTAGAATTGATTCTGAATCGATTCTTGATTAATCAATGTTATCACTAAAATGAAAGCATTTATTTGGTCTGACTCGGAGCTCCATGATTAGGGTAGGGTGTAACGAAATATTCCCAGTCAGGCTGGTATCACCGAAGTACGTGACTCACTGTAAAGCGACAGAAATCGTCAGCGACAAAATTCTGTGAAAAATATCTGAGGGAGTAGTTTCTGGCCTAAGGGAAAGGTAATCGAAAAATGAAAAGTATAAATTACCTATATGTTAACAATAGATTTAATTCACTTACGAGGGCTGTTCAGCTACCACCGAAAATACAGATATGAAATACATATAAATACCATTCATAACACTGAGTCAATACTAATTGTCTGCATAAAAACGATCGATCGTGATGAGGTATTATGAAGATCTGTTGAGACAGAAATGGTGGGGAGGGAAGGGGGGGGGGGCTGAATAGAATGACTCGGTAGGGACAGTGACGAGCACTGGGTATGGGATTGACGTCCTTCCTCTCAGGTAGACGAATCAGCGGCGTCGGCGTAGTTTGCAGGTGTCACTCAAAATAATATGGTATATATTTGAAGATGAACAGAATTGACTGTTGACAAATATCAGATGATGAAACTCTTTGGTCAGTCCTATACACACGACAATGAAAAACGAGTATTCACTCTACCGCGTTCCACGGTGATAACTCACGTCGTGAGTCTGGCGTTCGCGTTCCACGAAGAAATAATATATATATATATATATATGATAAACGAATAAGGTACGTGAACGAATAACGAAACTTGGATGAGTTTCCTCCGCACACGACAAAGAAGGAGAGACTACCGCGTTCCACGGAGTCTTCACTCGCGTCGTGAGCTCGGCGTTCGCGTTCCACGAAGATCTGACTTTTCGAACATTTTCTCCACACACTCTTTTGATATTTTATTACATATTTGAAAATTTGCGACACTCCATTGGTCCGTCAAAATGTCTTCCTCTTCCCTCATTAGTCGATCAAAATTCTAAATCCAACAAACTTTCTCGATGCTATGAGGGTGGTTGGTTTCCCACCCTCTCAAAATAATTAAAACTATACTCAGAAATAGAACACTCGACCCTGTCGCCCGCAGCGAAACATCTCGCCAGTGGCAATGCATACGTCACGAGTGACAGTTTTCATGAGGCTATGAGTTTCCGCCCACCGTCTCCCTGGGTCAAATGTATCTAACTAAACAGCCCTCTACTAACATTAACATTTAGAATATACTACGTAATTTATTTGACATTAATTGGTATCTTGTACATATTCTCCCTAATGTGATACTACCGACAAAGGGCCGTATCCTACTGTAAACCAACGAAAGAAACAAAGCATATAAGTTTACATTCACAGCACAACCACTTGAGTTAACATGCACACGGAAATATAATATAACTAAAAGAGAAGAATGACGAAGGCCTGTTTGCCATCACCAAACTGGAGTTCTCACGAAATATTCCCAGTCAGGCTGCTATCACCGAAGTACGTGACTCACGGTAGCACCACGCAGACCCTGCGCCACTAAGGGTGTTGGCTTCATCTATGCGCTGTCTACTAGTTTCATGCTCTATGGTGTGAACAGTGGAATTTATCGGGATGGGAGCGCACGAAGGAGCTGGCTACTAGAGTCAGCTAGGTGGAGGTAAGTGTGAATATCTTCTGGCCGCTGAAATGTTGACGACAAGAACTAGGTTTGAAAATACAATATTTTGGTGTATCCGTGTAACATCTATGAGTGCAGTTGCGTGCAATATTTTAATTTTAACGTAGTTGTTTATGGACATAGGAATAATATTTATACAATGATGATAATAAAATAACTGATGATCTAGCGTTCGATTAATTTTTAGCACGAGATAATTTTTCTCGAGAGGTCCGCTATGAAACGATACAGTATTAATAAATCAACCCTAATCTTATTTTTGCATAATTTATTGTAGGGGCTATATCAAGATTTGGATTTTGGTGTGGATAAAAAGGAATCACTTGATTAGGCCTATCATGAAAATGTCAAATAATCAATGTGACTTTTTTGACATTGCACAGCCAAATTACTTCTTGAACAGCTGGGATGAACGGCAGCTTGATTATCTTTAGTGTAGGCCTAGGTATGCAGATAGTTGAGACTAACAATCGGTTTGGACACGGACCTAATATAAATACAAATATTTGAACATTCTGTTGTCGTGCAAACCATTTGGCATAATTTTTGCTTCAAGTCTGTCTGTCTGTGGGCCTATTTATGTAAGCCTTTATTTGAACCATATTTGTATCGTATACAAAAATAATATGATATAAAATGAATGGACGATTGCTCAAAGTAGACAGGGTTTCCTTTTTGAAAGTGGTCTTCCACTCAAACCTGCTCTATTAAATAATAATATAACAAATTATTGCAATTAACAATAACTAATGAGAATATAATGTATAAAGTTATAAGACCAAAGGAAATAAAATAATGTCTCTGGGCAAGACATGTCGAGTAGGTATCGCGGGCTGGAATCCAAGGCCACGACGTATTTCACACATAAAAGTTGCGGCCGAAGTTTGTTTGAGCACAGTTTTACAAATAGTGAAAAATTTCAAATCAGAATCACTCGTTTTTAACTGAGGCATGTTTTAAATTCACAGCCATGTAAAGATAAAATAAAAATTGTGTAGGCCTACACACAAATATAAATCCTTCACTTAAATGCTTCGTTTGCACGTTCATATGCTTTGGCCTAGGTAGGCCTACTTTGATTATTATTAGCCTATGTTGGATTGAATTGCATTTATGTTGATTCTTATGACTGATTGCTTTAATCTCCACTCCAACTTCACACTTGTGTGCACAACTTATGGAAGTGTCAATTAGACATCTGCCCCACCCCACACCACCAGAGCATGACGAGTGGTTTGCACCTTCATCTCTCATATAGACAAATTTATCAACAATGATTTCTTGACAGCAATAAGAATATTCATTAGATAGTATTATGTTCACCCTTCATTGTGGTTTTGACCAGTTTATCACGCAAGAATTAAATTGTAATTCTTAAGAAATTCATCTTGAATTGAAATCGAACCTTGTTTCAACTTTTGAATGCAATTAAAATCCAGAATCACTTTGATTCCTGCCACTACAAAAAAAATATGTGACTATAACATGATGACCATCACTATTTTTACTGAACTATTAGAGCTATTGATACTATATATATATATATATATATATAAACTATTTATTTTGAAATAGTGATCAGGGTCATGGATAGTGAGTAATTGGATCAACATACTCATAGGACTTCAAATAGGCCTACTGATTGATTCAAACATTGCAATATGAATAAATTCAACATGTAACTAGTAGATCCTGATGAAAGGTTAGGCTTGATTCACAGAAACACGGTAGTACATTTTTTCTCTCTTGGTAGGTACCCCGTGCACCAATCAAAAAGCGTATCGTTCAGATTCTGACTGGTTCATGTGATCCATCGGACCAGAAAAAGCGTAGGCCTAGGCCTATATCCGTGTTACTACGTAGTGGGCTTTAGTTATGAATCAGAAATGAATGGTAATCTATTTGATCACCTGATAGGCCTGGGGCCTACTGTGTGTTAGAAAACTAACGTCACATCAAGCCGGACATTGGTTCGAGTTCCGCTCATTCATACTACCATTAAGTATAGAGGTAACGATACAACACAAACTAGCTGTTTGAGGCTTAGGGTCTAATCTTAGATTGGGAATGTGTTTTACTTTAAATTCTCTGGTTGTAACTCAGTTGTAATAATGATCCCCAAGTGTAAAGTAATCTTACTCAACTAGGACTAGGCCTAAGGCACATAAATTCTTCTGAAGTAATAAGTAAGGTTAAGGAAGATTTCACCTGATTGTACTCACTTGTAACTTTTTAGTATGAAACGAGCTCATTATTTTCGTTAAATGGACAATTATAATTCTATCTGCCTGCCTTATGTATACTTTAATAATGTCTGAATTTCACGGTTGCCTGACACTTGCATGACAGAAGAAAAAACAAGTGTGTTTCCACAATGTGGTGAACACGCTAAAAATTACCGAATTCTAAATACATTCTAAATATTTTTGAAAAGTCGAGCGCTCACGATCATGGAGTTCAAAATTTGAATACTGGCTACTGATTGGTTGAAAGCGAGCATCGACTATCTCGAAATATCGCAATCTTGCGATCGATAGCTGCACATCTTTCTAATTGTGGGAAAATTCGAGCGACAGGCTTCTACCAACACGGAACGAAGTACAATTATTATTTTCTCCAGAGTTTTACTGCACAATGGACTTCAACAAGTACGATTCTAATATGGGAAGATCGGGATCGTTTCGTCAAGGTATGTTGTCTGTTCATTTCCAAATTAGTTATGTAAACAAGGGTGCATTGCATTGAATTGAATGATGTTTTTCAGTGCATTTAACAGTGTTTACTTCGTCCATGTGTTGTTTTAGGTCCATACCACCGGCCACAGGAAAGCAATGTGGCAATGTCTAGGGACTTGCCTCATCGACGACAAGGTCGAGAACATGATCCATCAAGGTAATATTAGACCTATGCTTAGGAGGCAAAGGCCCTAGCCCGACAGTCTTAATACCGTAGGCCTTAGTACCTTATAGGCCTATGACTCTTGAGTGGTCACTAATAAATATTAATCAGTTAAATTAGTTTCACTGATCATTATTTGTTGATTTCGACAACAGTGCTCCTATACCATCGGAAGATTTCGATAGGCAAAGAACAATAGAGCCAAAGACCTTTATATATATTACTGAATAGAGCTTTGATTTGAGAAAATCGAAATGTTATTGACTATTTTCCAACATTTTATTTGCTCACATTTCCATGACAACGATGATATGCTGTGGAAACATACCGTACTGTGAAAAAGGTGTTTACGATAGTACCGGTATCATGTTGTATGTTTGTGGATTATATTATATTGTTTTTTAAAATGGATTATATAGGGTGTTGGCACGTAACAAACGACAAACAATCGTTACTATAGCAATACAGCGAACTGGTGGACTACCAAATATTCTGATTGGTCAATTCCAACTGATGCACATTGTTGTCTCTCTCTTTCAACGATGGGTGACGTCACTTGCCAGAAGCCTCTGCGGCTGGTCTGCGCCAAGAACCCAAGGTTGATATAAAACGTAGTAGAATAATTATTAACATTGGGTCCACGCTTCCTCATAATGTTACACATTGTTGTAGGCCTAATAACTAATAAGTGACCCAAAATTCTGTTTGTCCATTGTCATTCAAGACTTTTTAATAATAATAATAATGATATATTTATTTCATTAATTATCATAAATATAATATTAAATAATGATATATAATGATGTAATTACACCAAGATGCATTGAGGTTTGCGTTTGCCCGTTTGAGACCCGGCCGCAAACAAACCCTCTATGCATCTTGAATTACACTCATGTGCGTGATCAAAAGATCACACAAGTTTTGAAACGTGTCAAGATATGATAACAGAGGTGAAATAATGAATACATTAGTTCTTGAAATAAAGCTCCACATAGTCAAGCGAAGAAATTAAGAGACACAGAAGTTACATGAGTAATTTTTACCATTTTTAAACTCCTCCAGACTGTAATCATGAGCCATGATTAAGAAGGTACTCTTTAATATTTCTTTTATGAACGCTTCTATAAGTACATTCAATTTTAAGATGTTGAGGCATATTATTTAGTAGCTCAGTTTGTCGAATCCACCTTTTTCAGTTGTTATGGTTACCTATGGCAGACGTTCTATCTCCCTACATTGTATCCCCACGTGTATTGAGTGCGAAGGGTTTAGAATTAGATATAGGACAAAAGTTATGAAACTATTTAACGGTATAAGAGCGAAATATTGTCTCAGAAACTTCATCTAAGTAATTTTTCAGCACTGCACAATATAACCAATTCATATTTTGAAATTTTTGTATCCATATAATATATTAATAGGCCTATAGGAATGAATTTAAACTCGATACATGGCATATTGTATGGTAATGTTAGTATATCATTGTTAATATATTTGGTAAACAATACAGAAAATGATTTTAAATTACTTTTAAGATTGTGTGGTCCCACGAGAATATTTTGTCGTCAATTCTTCAAATGGTTGTGTATTTTTTTGAAATAATTTCAACAAGTTGTAGGCCTATACAGTATATTAGCACTAGAAAGTTCAGTAGATAGTTTTTATTGGTAAAAGCATGCATTTCAGCTATTTATTTGACTACAGTTTAAAAAAAACACAATCAAGAAATATAGGCGTAGTAATGAGAAACAAAAAAATTATCAGATGAAACTTCACCAGTGACTATTTGAGCTGATAACAAACCATACCTTATTAAAAGTTATATCATCATGTGACACAGATTTAAATATGATTCACACCAATTCACAAGATAGAATATATATAATATGATTGAAATGTTAAAGGAATACCGGTAACATCAGTGGCGTAGCCAGGGGGGGGGGGGGGGGGCAAAACTCAAGTGTAAAATGGAAGACATTTTGTGAAAAATTGGCTATCCTCAGCGCAGGGGCGGATCCAGGTGATGTTCATTGGGGGGGGGGGGGGGGGGTAGTTTGGAAAAGAAAAGAAAACATGAGAACAGAACGGCTCGTTATCGCGAAGCCGGCGACCCGCGGGGGGCAAGGAGAAAGGAGGGCCTCCTTCTGGCCCCGCAGGATTCTTTTTTGAAATGATACCCATTTTTCATACAGTTTAGCGTGATCCGGATGAGGTTCAGATGCCGGAATCATTTTAAATATGAAATAAAACAATGGCTCCGAAACCAATATTTGTAGCTGTAGGGTCGTTCCGTGTCATTTTAGCACCCCGGACAAGCACTTAACTATGCACCCTCAAAACTGAGTCTGCATATCAATGGTGAATGCAATGAGAGAGCCATGCCCGCAGGGAAATTTTTGAAAATTCCGTTTTTTCAATACTATTCTATGGGTGTCAGGAACTACACGACATTTCTGGAATACATGGATTTTAACAATTGACTAATTTTTCAAAATGGCTGTTCCAAACAAATAGAATGCTGAATTCATCCATCATTCAATAACAGTGATATTTGAATATAAGAACATTCACTCCATCCGGTGATGTAAATAAAATGTCATTAATTGATTTACAGAATACGATTACTGACAGAAATCCAGATGGGCGCCGATAGCACTTTTCAAATTTATTCTCTTTGCCCCCCTCCACATATACTATCACATACACATTCCAATTATTAATTTCATAAAATAATATAGGTCTATAATATTTTATTCTTCACAGACTTTATCCTCTTTATTCTAATGATATATAATTTCAGTCCAGCTTTGGTCAAGTTTTGAAGGGGGATTAGGGTGGTGGTGCCCCCCCCCAGTATACGCCATTGGGTAATATACCCATGATGATATGTGTAGTACAATAAAGCTAATTTGAACACGAAATATCATTATGAGATTTCAATTTTGAAAAATTTTGTGCCTTCTATCCTAATCGCACATACATTTGTAAGGTTCTCTTATTTTTTAGTTCCAACTTGCGCAACTGTGAAAAATTGACTTATGAGTGCTGCTTTTATTTTCACCATCTAAATACAACGTATTTGAATTTCTAGTATTATAGCTATGTATATCACTTTGATGGCATATTTTATTACCAACAAAAGCAGGTGGTTTATTTTTGGGGTCATTCAAAATATAAATATTAATACGAACAATGTCACTCTTTGGTGGATTGTCATCCATTGCAGTGCATCAACCATCTCTTTTATTGGAGACGGTGATTACTGCATTGCAAAACAACTCTCATGCTTCTATTCTGGATACAATTTTAAAAAAGTGATATGAAATTGAAACCTTCAAGTGCTTACATACCTTTTCAGTCGTTGAATCAATTGAAAAATATAATACAAACATTTCAATCTTATGTGTCATAGTTCAGTGTTTGCTCGTCACTGCTGTGGGTATAACAGCTATTACTTCATCTTTACCTTCATTGTAATTGCTATTATAGTCTCGACTATACACTCTTTGAATTTTTTTATTCCTTTTAGTCTTATAACATCATCATATTTCCATTACTCTTACAGTCATTGTTAATTTTTTATATATTGTCACTCTATATTATTATTATTATTATTACTGAGACGTAAGAGACTTCGATCTTGTGCATTTCGCATTTATAACCTAAAATTCATTTTGCCTTTCAAATTACTGAAGTCTGTTTACGAGGCCTTAGGAACATCTTTGATGTTGTATGGGCTTCTGGCATGGGGTAATGCTTCCCAATATCACTTGGATAAGATTATGCAATTACAAGATAGGATAGTAAAATCAATGATACCTCACCACATAAAACTTGAACTAAATTCTAATATCAATCAATTATATCAACATTGCAATATACTTTCCTTAACATATTTACATAAATACCGATTAATTTTATTGCACTATTACAAACTACAATACAAAATCTTGAACATACATTCCATTCACACTAGATTAGCTAACAGAGAAACGTATCAGGTTCCGTCATGGATAAATAAATTCGGCAAAAGGCGATTAGAATATGATTCCAGTTACTTTCAATCTGGTGCCAGAAAGTTTGAGAAAAATAGAGAAATATGTTAACATTAAACGAGAGGTGAAGAACTGGTTACTAAGCACCATAAAATAATTCAATGACGGAACATAAAATTTATAAAATTAATAAATAAATAAAACAAATTATCAAATCAGGACCTAAATTATTATGCTGAAGATGTATTATGTGTATTTTGTTTCAAAGGTTATTATTCATTGTTGTTATTGTGGTGTATTTATCATTAATTTTCATTGTAGCTTGTTTACTTGAATTGTATTTGTGTTGTATTGTGTTTATTTTTATTGTATTTTATTTTGTTCACTTGTATTTTTTCCAATTTATGTGAGTAGAACGTGTTTTTGTAGATAATTGCTAGTATTATCGAAGATGCTATATATACTAGTATATGCTATTATTACTCATTCCACAGGTAAACCCTCAATGGGTTTTGTGGACACTCTAAGACTGAAACATGCGTTGTAAAAATGTTCATTTATCAGATAAAAATAAAAAAAAAAAAAAAAACGTGTGGCCCAGTGGGTATAATACACCGAGCCGTCATTCAGGAGACCAGGGTTTGATTCCCGTCATTTTCGACCATCCTGACAGGGGTTTTTCGTAGTTTCCCTCTGTCGTTCAGGTAAATACTGAGATGGTTCCTTAACAACAGGCCACGACCGACTCTTTCTCACTATCCGAAAACACGTCACCTAATAAAATAACCTTTTATCTCATCATCCTATTATCTTATGCATCATTCACCGAAGCCAATATAGATCGCGTCGTTAATTCCCAATATACATAAACATTATTCTGATTCAAAGGTTTGGATCGAAGACGACTTTCAGAATTGAATCCCGCACCTACTTTGAGTAATAGTTGTATATTTGTTATTATATCATATTCTATTCGATTTTTAATAGCCTATTGGACAAATACAGACTCACAATACAAACAACACAATACCATAGAATAAAGAGCTAGAGTTAACACTGCCTAGTGAGCCTGTTAGTTGCTTCAGTTGACAGTCTTCATGCATGGCTAACGTCAGGGGGTGTAGCTCAGTGGTAGAGCGTTCGCTTTGCATGTGAAAGGCCCCGGGTTCGATCCCCGGCACCTCCATACTTTTATCAGTTGCATCGTTTCTCCCATAGACTCTCAGGAGAATCACACATATTTTAATATATTCATACCTCCTAGATGTAAATGGTATGTATCTTATAACGTGTATTTTCGGAGGTATACAGCTAAAAACCATATTTTTCAGCTGCATGTATACATGTGATGAAATGGTTAATCACAGGTTAATACATCTATCTTACATTATACATTATCATTTTTTGCTCAAGGACGCCACCAACAGCTAGATTATACGGGGATACGAATGAGCAGGTGATTATGAAACTATGAAGTGGTGGTAAGTTATAAGTGAAGAGGACATTTTAGAAAGATCCATTCCTTATGCGGGACTCGAACCCACGCCCAGCGGTGACTTCAGCTTCTGAAACGGTGCCTCAGCTGCCTGAGCTACCGTGGGCCTCCTCACATTATTTTGAAGGTTAAAATTTCTCCTGTAGTCCTCATTACAATTAAACTATCTTATACCGTTCAAATGTTTGGGCCTATATCCCCCCAAAAAATATAAATCGACCTCGGTGCTCTCTTTAATCAAATTCCCATTCCACATCCCACAGATACGGCACTGGAAACATGCACGGCGACATCTCTATTCCCAACATCTCCATCCCGCCCGAAACACAGCGTCCCTCTTACCACCGCCCTACCTTCCAACAAACCCCTTATCCCAACCGCGGTCTTCCAGCTACTCCAGCTTCCCCACACATCGTCACACCGCACACGCCGCTGTACGCCACTGCCGCCATGGACCACGGCAATCCCATGATGATGCCCGGAGGCTCCCCAGCCAGGCCTTCCCCACAACATTATCCCCAACAATACGGGTTCAACAACGGTTACCCGGGACGATCATCCCGAGGGAATATGATGAACGATCGAGGATTCAACCAAGTATGTGAACCGGAAATGGATGATAATCACATGTTCCAGGATTATCCTCAACAGTTTTCCAGTGTTTATAACAAATCTTACCAGCAACAGCAACAACAACAACAACAACAACAACGGCAGTTGGAGTTTAATCCGTTTCTGGCAGGCCCGATGCACTATAACACGTCTCCAAACCGGGACCTGTATGAGGGAAGACGGGTTACCGGAGTGGAACCGATGCAAGTGGCCGAACAAGTCAAGTTCTCGAGTCTGTCGATCAGGCAGGAGGAACCGACTGCTGGGACGGCCGGGGCTCGAACGAGTGTTGCTAGTGCTGCTGTTTCGGCGCCAGTGGTGGTCATCAAGAAGCCGGAACAAGTGACGATTGAGTCTGCAGTGAAGGTATGTGTATACTTCGTATTATTTATATATTACATATCTATTTATTTAATTTAATTCCATTTTTTTGAGTTAGAACTCTCTAGAAACATTTTAATATGGATGGTAAAAAATGAGTGGTGATGAAAATGATATGAATTATATACATATATATATATATATATATATATATATATATATATATATATATATATATATATATATATATATATATATATATATATATATATGAATATATATATATATTTTTTTTTTCAGGCTTCTATAGCCATCCCATATAAAAGGTGTTTGGCCAGACCTTTTGATATTATTAG
The DNA here is from genome assembly GCA_964007535.1 of Brachyptera risi. NCBI lineage: Eukaryota > Metazoa > Arthropoda > Insecta > Plecoptera > Taeniopterygidae > Brachyptera > Brachyptera risi. The sequence continues at coordinate 14,048,723 of OZ023328.1, read as the reverse complement.
CTTTTTAATTTTGTTGTTGAATATTTTCAATCATTTCAAGTGATGTCACAATATTGTTAATGAGTGCTCAACAGTGTCCTCCAAATTATGTTCTTGCAACACAAATTTAGTATCAGTTTTATTCTATGGTATTATAGTTTTTTATAGGTTTATAGTTTTTAAATCACTGTTCCCCAATCAAAGCTATATCAGGCTCGGACTGGCCCGGCGGGCCACCGGGCCAATGCCCGGTGGGCCGTCTGTTAGGTGTCTTTATGGGACTGTAATTTAGTCTAGTCCTTCATATACATACATTATTATAATGTATAAATTCATTAACACAAATTTGTTTATCTGAAGATTGTTTTGCTTACTTAGCTGAAAAGAATAGTTTTATAAATTGCAATCATTGATTCGTTTGTCGGAAAAGAGCCGGTTTTCCTCGTTTCACGGTCTGGGTATTGCTTGCTCATCAGTATTATCGCTCATACTTGCAATAATGAAAGGCAGCAAATTCCCTCAACTAGACCACGCGGCGGGCGGGTGACTTTTTAAAACTTATACATACGCAACATGACCACTTAGATTGTACTTCGTATAAATTATAATACGCAAATTATGACTTGGGCCGTAGTAATAAGTGGGGTTTTTGAAAAGTTAGTTGTACGAGTATTTTCGCTCGAGTAAGGGCGTTATGTCCGTGTTTCTAGTGACTTTGTGATTTTTAATTTTGATTGATATAAACTTCTTTTTTTGTATCTGATGTTTGTGTATTGGTGACTGATGATGAATATGTGGTAGGTCGGGTGGTTGTAGTGTTACCTTGTTGGGTGTCGAGTAATAGTTGCAATGGAAAGCCAAAGCTCAAAAAATGACAAAGCTGATGGGAAAATGGAAAGTGGTGCCCAGAAGCAGCGAGATAAACGACATAAAATGCTGAGCGACGAGACATCAAAGTGCCAGAAAATTAAAGATCAGTTTCGTAGGCCCACTCACTGCCTCTTCGTGATGAAGTGGTGGATGTAATGCCGTTGCCTAACAATGACAACTTTATTCAAAAAGTTCCGAACCAATGGTCACTGTTATGCGAGTAGAAATTGACGCAGTCGAGGTCACAATGATCCAATTATCCCAAGAATATTAATGTCCACGACCCAAAGGTGACAATGTCCAAGAATCTTTTAAACGTCGTCCATTTCATGCAAACAATGCTGAGTTGTTGACGATATTAGTTTACCGTTCACATAACACAATGTGCTATGCAGAAAAGATAGAATTAATCGTCGATGGTTGACATACTATTCTGTTAAAAAATACTCATATTGTACTGTATCTCTAGCTTATGGCAAAGAAAAACATGTTGATGTTAAAAGTTGCTTAATTGAGGGAATGCCAACGGTGAGTGTACATTATTCAAACGGTGTAGGAGCACGATGAAAGTAAACTTCACTTATCCTGTGTCGAGGTACATATGATGTCAGAAAATGGTTCGGATGTATTCAGCCTACTTTTCTCAGCTCAAAAAAATCTCTGCACAAAGCAAGTACAAGAAAAAAGAGATGTTATTGTAAGAGTGATTGAAATCATAGACGTTATCGGTGAACGTGGACCAAGTTATCGGGGGCTAGTGAAGCGGCCTACTCATTAAATGATGAAACTACCGACCATGATTTTTTTTTTGAAATTTTGGAGTAGCTTGCCAAATTTGATCCAGTAATCAACAATCATCTTCACAACTGAATGACGGAAAGTAAGAAAACGGTGTCATAATGGGGTGAGTGTTGGCGGGGGAAGCAGTAAGGGAAGAGGTGGACTTGTTACTTTAACAAGTATGTGCCTGTGTGCCTCTAACAGGCCTGTGTAGGCCTGATTATTGAAATTTTTATTTTATCGAACAGAGTATGATCATGAAATATATCTGCACCCTCCCTCCCCCCCCCCCCGCACACACACAATCCTACATTTGGGCCGCTGTTTATGTTACGCCCAAGCCGTTTTTCACCCCCAGTCCGACCCTGATAAGGTGGGATCGCTTGAACAGGGTACCACCAGCGGCGATCTTACTATCTGAAAAAAAACCTCTAATCATTTTCTTTAGATGATTTTTTCAAGCAAAAAAATAGGAGTTACCAAAGCAGAGCCTGCACTGACTGAGCCAGAAGTGTAGCCATAATTGTGATTATCATACTATATATTATATATACTTATCCTCAAAAGAAGACGGCGCGAACCACCCATGAATATCGTATTATGGAAAAGAGAAACGGTCGTTCGGAATCTTCTTCTCTAAAGAATAATGGTATGGCATTTTATATTTGATTTCATGATGTAATTTTATTTCAGGAGGAACCGCAGAGGGTTGAGACATTACGCACTTTGACCGGGCCGATCGAGAAAGCAGTGAAATGGAATACCTCACTGAAAGGAAATAAGATAGTTTTATACGAGATTATTGGTACGATTCATCCATACTGCTCAGAATTTATATATCAGTGTTCATATACATACTGTGTATTGAACAATATTTATGTATGCATAACTGATATGTATAAACATTCTTGTCAAATCATGAAAATATACCATTCTGGGACTTGAACCCAGAACCTTTTGTCTTAGTCCATCATAGATGTGTCGATTATTCATCTTGAATCTGGGTGGCCACTCAGCTAAGTAGGTAATCTAGGTATAGAGCATTGCCTGCATTGAGATCAAACCAAGAGGTGCTGGGTTCTTCTAGTTCCAGAGTGTTCACATTATTATGATTTTACAAAAACGTATATATATATATATATATATATATATATATATATATATATATATATATATATATAAATATATATATATATATATATATATATATATATATATATATATATATTTATATATATATATATATATATATATATATATATATGTATATATATATATATATATATATATATATATATATATATATATATATATATATATATATGCATATGTATATATATATATATATATATATATATATATATATATATATATATATATATATATATGAATATTATCATATATATATATATATATATATATATATATATATATATATATATATATATATATATATATATATGTATATATATATATATATATATATATATATATATATATATTTTTATATATATATATATATATATATATATATATGTATATATATATATATATATATATATATATATATATATATATATGTATATATATATATATATATATATATATATATATATATATATATATACATATATATATATATATATATATATATATATATATATATATATGTATATATATATATATATATATATATATATATATATATATATATATATATATATATATATACATATATATATATATATATATATATATATATATATATATATATATATGTATATATATATATATATATATATATATATATATATATATATATATATATATATATATATATATATATATACATGAATCATTACTATGAAAACGCAGTATGCGTAGTACGATTAGCGACATTTCATTTTAATTTTACGGGATAAAATGGTAGAGGTTACATAACCTAATTTTGAATGAATAAACTCATTGTCTTTCTAGTTCCTGATCCACCTATTGATGATCGCCGTATACGATATGATTGATTCAACTTGTTGATCATCTTCTGACAGCTTTTGAAGACGTAGCTTCAATCAATAAATAATACATATATTGATTCATAATTAATTTTCAATTCACGAAAGAGGAAGGTCCCGTCTACAAACATAACAACCACAAATATCATTCTCATGTTTGTTCAGCTATAAAGAAGCAAACGACCAGCCCACAGTGGTCATGAAACTATATACCAACTTGATAAATATTATCATATATGTATTTTCAGGTCTACGATATTCTATGACTAGATTTACGATCAAAACCGCAACCACATCTTCCAAAAGCTTGAAGCTGTAATTAATTCATCTACAATTTTCTCTACAATTAACCGAAGTTATACCATCATTTAGTTGTTGAACGACTTCGCATGTCGTGCATAAGCATTTCAACATGGTTACTTGCGTGCTATTTGTTTCCACCAACTCTCAATACGGTACTACTCTAAGCGGGCATTGTAATATCGTATATATATTATATAGGCCTACTTGTAACGATGACAGAAGAATGTTCCGAGTGACCGTCCCCCTATACCACAACACTAGCGCGGGGGTGGTTCGCGCCTTCTTCACTAAAAGTTCAGAACTTAATTAATTTCTCATATCACGTCAAAAGTTATATCTTTGTGTGTTAATATTCCAGCACCGTTTGTAGCCGTACATCCAGGAAACTTGAAAGGTGACAAAATGATTCTCCTTCGCGAACCTTCGTCTCCTGCCCTCCAGTGTTTCTTCCAGGAGATAGACGTTGTTGTTCCCACTTTTCGACCTGGACAACTGGTTAGGTGAGACGTAAAGGCACTGCATTACAATCTGAAGTAAAGTATGGCTTGCATTGTTTCGACTCCCGTGAATAAGGAATGAGTTCATTTAATCATCAAATATCGGGGCACCTGAAGAGCGAATACTGGAATGGAGTGGAATGGACCAAGAGTGAACGTGGGCCAGGTGTGTTCATTAGAAAAAGGATGTGGCTATTCGAGGAAACGACCAAAACCTGACCAAATAACCCTAGCCACAGCTCTAACCTGTGCTCTAACCAATTCCCCGAAATGGTAGCTCAAAGCCCACCTTCACTGTATAGGTTGTATCTCTATTCCGGTATTCGCTCTTCAGCGCCACCCCTGAATATCCGTCATCCCTCATTCGCAACCCCAAATTAAGTTACGCAAACCATAATCATCATCGCTTACCTTGAACTGTAGTCAACTTTGTTCTAGTTCCACCCCTTCTCCCTCCTCCCGACACCTCCCCCGAGCCACCCCCCCACCTCCTATATACCGACGATTAAGCCTGCTACCCTCATCCACTCCTTCTGCCGTCGCCGCGGGCGTCGTATTGAGGCGTTGTTAATAGGGGCTGCCTGCTCTTATTCCTTTTATCGTTATAATCAAAAATATATTACGTAGAAATCTGTTCGCAATGTATTCTTGAATCAATAAAATGGTACATCAAAGAAGTTATAGGCACAAAAAGCTTTTGTTAGAAATTTTACATTTTCAGTGAAGGTTTTCTACTTTTCGTTCGACACGATTTTCTATATTCGCATGCATATAAAATATGTAGAGTTGAAAAATGTGAAAAATCTGAATTACATTTTTGAAGTGGCATTTTGTCTTGTTGATATAGAGTACCCTACATAATGTGTGCTGTGCATATTTGTATCCACGGAGGAATGTCGTTCACAAACATAACAAACCTAAATATCACCAACAGATTTGCAAACCTGTATTTTCTTGGGGTCGGTGATTTTCCAGGACTGGATTTTTATTTGAAACCGAATTACATTATTCGAATGTGTAAAATATTAGTAGATGAAACGAGTTTCTCAATACAATCACCAAAGTTTTTACAATAATTTAGTTGGTAGACAACCTTCTTCTTTCGTGAGTACAAGTATAAGTACACTTCTATATTATAGTATTTATGATACTTTTTCTCCTGTTTATATAGCAATGTAATATTGAATAATATATACATCTTGCATGGATAGTTTTTGTGTGCACAAGAGAAGGCTGTACTGGAAACTAAACTGTAATGGAAGCAGTTTACATTCTCCATTTTTATTTAGAATTGTGAAAATGAAATACCTTATACACTTTATTTCTTCACGTTTCATACAAGATTGGTTTGAGCATCATATCTCAACACTAGTAATTTTCCAAGTTTTCACTAGTTTTCATATTATTAATTTAGAATTCCAAACGTAAAGAAATGAGCAAAAGAAGTGCATACATACCATCTATATCACAAAAGATGGAAATGAAAATAGTGAAATATGAACCAAAACCGTAGTAGCTATGAGGATAGTTCATATTCGTATGATTGAATCGAATACAATTACTCTAATATTATTTCAATTACTCTAATACTATTTCAATTTCAGCTTTTGGTCAGCTAGTCACCTTTGGTCAAGTTGGGTTTTTCAAAGAATTGTTTCAATGAAATTTTGTTCAAGGCTATTGTAGTAGGTTTATTATAAAAGATTCATACACAATTAATGGATAATACTAAAATATCAGCCTCGAATGAAAATGAATTATTATCGAATATTCTTATGAGCATATGATTCTCTTCTCAGTAAAATATTGAACATCACCTGGAGAAAAAAAAAGATTGAGAGAAAGAGAGATAAACGACGATTTTCTAACCTGTTGCAGATGTGTTGGTAAAATGATGGCCAAGACTAAACTTCGAGCCTTCTCCATCCGGCCAGCCACCGTCGCCGAGAAGACATGTCTTCAGAGGCTGCAGTTCATCTGCAACCGCCTTGTCAACGACCTCTGAGCCTTCATGTGCTCCTAATGCATTACACAGCTGTGATCTCACGCAATATCAACACGCTCACATCTCACTGACCAATACCAGCCATCGCATCTGAGAAGACGTGTTTTCAGCGACTGCAGCTCATTTACAACAGTCTTGTCAACAGCCTTTGAGCATTCATGAGCTCCCAATACATTTCACAGCTGTGATCTCACGCATTCCCAACAAGCACACATATCACTGACCAATTTTATCAGCCATCGTATCTGAGAAAACGTGTTTTCAGCGACTGCAGCTCATTTATTGCAGTTTGTCTTGTCAACAACCTTGAGCATTCATGAGCTCCTAATTCATTCCACAGTTGTTGTCCACACAATATCAATCAACAATCTGAAAAGAAATTCAAATACCAATAATAACTTCCAATCATATCTTCACTTAAACATCTTCGAATAGAAAGAAGTGATATTTCGTATTTTTGAGTTTATTTCTGGTTCCGAATATATATCTCACACATAAAAAGATTGTCAATAAGCTCAATTAGAATCCACTTTGTTTTTAATTATAAAAAATGAGCAATTTTCTGATACTACTCACCAAAAACAACTTGATGTTCAAAATATATCTCCAACACATATCGTAATCTCAATAGCTCTGCTACTAGACTGGCCATTAAGCTAACATACTATAATTACTAGGCTGATCAATTATTTTATATTCAATTATCATGATCAAATCATTTATATTAGAAACTAAAACCTCTTCAACTAATTGCATATAACTATAGTTCTGAATTGTTCACTATACCTAATCTAGTTAGGTGGTTTTGAGAATTCTGAATCATGTATTTTATTTCGACTGTAGTGATCATAGATCACACCAATAATCTGTTAAGATAATAGCGAAGTCTTATCAACTGAAGTTCCTACAAGATAATTAGACCGTATAATTACCAAAGTTGATACTTCAAAATAAAACTCAACTACTAATGAACAAGTTCTATAAATGGGATGATGGAAAGGAAGCGTGTACGATTTAGTTCTCATTAGTACGACTATGCATTGAATTATAAATTCTTATGTTCGTAAAAGAGATTCTATATTGAAGAAGAGATGTTGAGTGCATAATATTTGTACATTATAATGTATTCAAGTGGTTATACTTCAATTAATCTTACTCTCAGCTGTTCATTGTTGAAATTACGAGTAGTATATTATATTGTGAGTTTGGAGTTATAATTGATTTGGACTCCCCAGTATTGTATGATTCATGTAATTATGTATATATATATGATGCCAATATTACCTTATACAATTAACAATACGTCTAATCTAATTCACACTGTATATTTGTTATGTAAAAATAAAAATATGATGTTCCATGTAAATTAAAATAGAAGTAGGTATCAATGATGATTATTCTTACAATAATTTATTTAGACACAAGTTGACTATATCTGTGTTTTTTTTTAAATCAACATACGTACTTCAACTCCATCATCTGATCATCTGATCATTCATACCTCCATTCCAAGTGGCTAGTAAAATAACCAATCGCTTCCACGTTTGCTATTCCTAAACAAGTTTTCAAAAATAGAACATCGATTTGAATCCAATTATATCACTTATACGCCGACTAACTCACAACAAATTTACTCTTACCCCTGAACATTTGACACCTCCTTTATTCAGCACCAACCACACTTTTCCACACGCCCACAAGCTCAGAGACAAGGCACATACCCATCCGCGCTTCGCGTCCGGCACCTCAAATACGTCACCACACGCACTACATTGGTCCAGAAATAAACGCCTCAATGTTCACCGTGATGTAGGAAAGAAAAAGGTAGTATTTATCCCCAACATCATGTAAATATTGTTTAAACCACGGTAATGACATAATCCTGCTGCACATTCCGTTATTCAACTTGTTTTGAATTTCTCATCGCAAACTCAACCCCTGAAAAAGTACTCTGAAAAACCACAGCTATACACAAAAAAAAACACGGTCATCTTTGTTTCTTTTATGATGGAAGAGAACATTCTTCTTCAGTTGATACATTAAATGTATTTTATATTTCCTTTTCGTCATTTAAACAACAATTTCACACATTTCTAGAAAGACTAACAATGCGTGTATAGTCCTATATCAGTGCAGAGGAAGCAAACGCAACATTAAGATATATTGAGTGGATTATTCTTGGTTTAAACCTCATGTATATGTGTTTGTTAGTGTATGCTAAGGTTTGTATCGTTGCAATAGGTCACAACTCACAACGTCGGATAAAATGTATAGAATACATGGTCAAAATAAACGTCTACAATTCGTAAAGATTCTCGTATCCACGAGAGAAGGTGCGAACCGCCCGTGAGCTAATGATGTGCGATAGGGGGGACGGGCGCTCGGTACCTTTTCGTTTCGTGGATACAAGTATACTGGTGTAGTGCGGGTTGCTCGGTAATAAATCAGCAGGCGTCTTTTACGTGCCCTATAACGTTGGCCTTAAAGTCATCTTAAACATTGTTAAAATACGGTAGTATTGTAAAACCTGTTAATTACGAAACTAAAACTCGGGCTGGATAAAAACAGAACACATATACTTTTAGTGGGCTGTTTGGCTCAGTCACGTCACATTTATGGCCTTTAAGAAACTGAAGACTATTCGACCATCGGTTCGAGTCCCGCATAGGTATATGTAAATATCATCCATCCACCATATGCTTATTCGTAGCGCCAATAATCTGGCTGTCGATGGGGTCGTGAAGGTGAAACTATAAATCATCACAAGTAACTTTTTTGAGGTGTAAATCACAGGTCCATATATATTATTGTCGATTCGAACCACCAAATAGCAATTCTCACCGTGTTCATAAAATGGGAAAATAGTTCATTAGATGAGCGTAAGTGAAGATTCCATATCCCACTCTTATAGGGCTGTGTGTGTGTTTTTTTTTTGTGGGCACTGCACAGGTCGCAGGGATTGACTGATCGCCATGCATTTTTTTCTGCACACGTAAACTTATCCAACTTAGAACTGTATAGTTTTTGGAATGAATCAGTCGAACCGATTTGGAGAAATATCATCTCAAAGTTTCTAAAAACCCCATTAAGATTGGGCCGGGCAAGAAAATTCGAAAATAAAATCTCTCTGAATGAAATAAAATTTTCTATAAATGTGCAAACATGGATGATACACATTATTACGATTTTGTATGCAATTCGAATCAGCCGTTTTGAAGAAAATAATTAAATTAACTGTTTTATAGAAATGAATAAACATTAGGTTGCCGAGATTCACTGCCAAGGTATATATACTAATGTCTTTGTTCACTGCTTTCTAGATTTGATATTTGCCCAACAATGAAGGAATTTTTATATATGTCAAGATGTGTAGAATACTAGAATCGATAAAGTATCAAGGTTAGAACTACTTTAACGACTTTTAACCTTATTCAGATATCTCGCTCATCTTACAACGCATATGTTGCGTTTGCCTAGTACGAATATATTCAATTGTATCTCCAGAGGAAAGTTGTCTCAGAACATGGCAAACACACGATCACTTTTATATTTATATAGCTGTGGTATTTTTCAGGGTGTTATGATTTTTCAAGAGGAGGTTTACAATAAGAAACGCAACTGACACTTTCAGAAGCGAAAACTCCTTGGAGTTACAACGAGATCCTGTTATTATAAGAATTTTTGAAAATTATTCAGTTGGTAGAAGACCTACATCTTTCGTGGATACAAGTATATATACGATCGTGATCAGAAAATGTAGAACAAAATGTATAAATATCACATAACTACATTAAATTATGTTTTGATTTGGTTCGGGTTTCATTTTTTATCGCTTCAGATTTGATAGATATTTTCATGAATTTCAAACAGTTTATTGGAGCAGAATTCCATGTTTTTTTTATGAACATTGAGGATAATCTATATGGAACTTGTTTTGACCTTCTATTCGAGTCCGTAATTTTGACCTAATGAAATAAAGCTCGGCTTTTGATTCACTTATTCCGGCCGTGTATCCGTAAACAGATTACAGTCAGGTAATCTCTCACTCCGACGGGATCACACGGTGTCCTCTATTCGTAGAGACTTTTTGTGGCTCGTTAGTTATACATGGGGATAGTTTTTTCTTTGCGCTCTCCCAGTATATCATGATTATCTCTTGTGGTATTTCACACGAGGAACGTAACATTCTGTAGCGAAATATCTGTAGATTTACAACAATGATGGTGAGTTTTTATACAACATGAATACTGTATAGCGAGTCGCTCGCTGGTTTATAATTTGAGTAATGCTTTATTCAATATACAGTCAACATCAAGGTCGAAAGTGAAACATTCTTCATTATTTATCATATTCTATGTAACATTTTTTTCAACACAGGTGGATGATTTTTAGACCATATAGCTCATAGTCATTTTTTACATAATTTTCGTTTATTAAAAATGACAAACAATACATTATATGATGGACTATGACAATTATAGAAGTTATGTAATTATATGATAACGAATCTTTGAAAAGAAAGAAATCGTCAGGATAGGAAATTATTGATAGCTGATCGAACACATAAATAATTAATTCAATTGATTAATTTAATTAGTTCCTAATTAATTTATTGACACCTTCGATAGCTCAGTGAGCTGAGACAAAGCTTCAGAAACTGATGCCACCGTTCGGCGTGGGTTCGAGTCCCGCATAAAACATGGGTTTTTGTAAACGTCCTCTCACTCATCATCACCTCAAAGTTTCATTATCACGCGCTCATTCGTACCCCCGTATGACCTAGCTGTTGGTGGGGTCGTTAAGCGAACAATAATTAATTTAAATAGCTTTCGAGGTGATTGACGTTTTTCTATTCGTGACTCACCATCTGGAAGTGTCAAGTCATGACCTGACATGTGGTCAAAGGTCATCTTGAGATGGAGTGAAAGTTGAAGGTCTCGAACATTTAAAAGACTGTATTTAGGCCCGGTATTACCAAGTCCAGTTAGCACTTATCTGAGAGTTGGTGAAAACAAATATCACAGGTAACCATGGTGATAACAACTTTTATCTACCAGTTGGAGCTACTCCCACGTTGGTAATACCAGGTCTAAATCCAGAGAATGATCATCTTTTCATGAAATTATACAACATTCATTTTTAAATTAATGTTTTCAATTGAAAAATAATTCAATGCTAGTCTTTCCTTTATCCAATGTAATCTATATTCAAAAAAATAATTCTGTTGAGAAATATTTTGAAATTCATTTTTTCAATCGAAGTGAAAATGCTATATCCCATAGGCCAAGATGTTAATTATTTATAAGTTTATTTATTCATTAGTTATTAGATACTAGTTATTAGTTTGTGTTTATTGCGTATTTTTTCTACGGACCACAAACAAACTGTAATCTCGGTCTGTACTTTTCATTCATTTCATTTATGGTTTCAACTAGTCACAGTGATAATGAAAAATATCTAATGAAGATCTAAAATACTGATCAGTGATTGCGGTGATGTGGTAAAGGTAATTTTATTAGATGTTTTGAACAATGGGAAGGAATCGGTCGAGGAATCTTCCTGTATACACTTTAAAACACGGAGAAACCACAAAAAACCTCTGTCATTTTGACCAACCACTGCTGGAATCGAACTCAGATCTGCTGAATGACGGCTTGGCGTTTTATAGCGACTGACTTTCCCGTCTCACTCGGGATGGTTGACTATTCGGTAATCGAACCTCGGTCTCCGAAATGACGGTTCATACTGACCCACGTACCCTTCTCAGTTCAGGTAATATATTCATTCTTTTCTATATTTTATTCATTCATATTGATGAGGTTCAACAACGCACCGTAATGATAACTAAGATCTATTGATGTCGGTTCAAATTAATGGTTATTGTTTGCTTAACGACCTCACCAACAGCTAGGTTATACGGGGGTACGAATGAGCAGGTGATTATGGAATTATGAAGTGATGATGAATGAATTAACGTTTACAATAAAGCTGGATTCACAATGCGAACTAATGATTAGTGACTAATACTGAATACTAAAATTAAGAAACTGAGCATTCACATAGACTCGAAATAAGAACTAATTTTGATGGAAATGACGTACTTTGCATGAGTCGTAGCTGTCTTAAGATGACGGATTTAAATTGAAATCTACATGTTAGAAGGCTAGCTGTAAACGAGCGGTTCATCGAGCGGGAAAGCTTCCTTTTGCATTGACTTCCTGTCGTCTCGAATTCCCGACTTCTGATTGGTCAGACTGATGATTAAAACTAATGAACAATACTAAAGTTGAAAGTTGGTTAACTTTCAAGGTCAGTCACTAATATTAAACACAATGTGAACGTCAACACTGATTCCGTATTAGCCAACTTTAATTAATCATTAATCACTAATCATTAGTTCGCATTGTGAATCCAGCTTGGCCCATGCTTTATGCGGGACTCGAAACCACGCCCAACGGTGACTTCAGTTTCTGAAGCGGTGCCTCAGCTGACCGAGCTACCGAGAGCGGCGTGTCGGTTCAGAATACATTAAATATCACTCAGTTTGATTACCGAACCCATATCTAATCTCACATGCACGCGCAGGCTCTGGATTTATCGTTCTTTTGTTTCTGTCTTTGCGTTTTGCGATTGAGTTTGTGAAATAGAGCCGTTTGACGTTGCGGTCAGGGGGACCTTGGTTACGAGATCAAATGCAATACACGGCCCGGACTGGATCGAACCGCAACCCTCCATGCGCCTTATCTCGGTTATTTACATGGGTTGTCAATTCCAGTCGAGTGGAGAAGAAAATTGCAATTCACGGATTGTCGAGAAATGTAAAGACTGTGATGTATGGTGTAAAGGTGTGAGAGTATTTTCTTTTTCTCAGCGAAGGGATTTTAAATGGGTTCATGTTGATGTATTGGAAACTGAATAGATCGAATACGCGATCTGTTATTTAATTGGAAAGCTTAGGTTTGATGGCACTGTTTTGGGAATTGAGGTTAACTGTGGAGTCAAGATATAGCCCCGCAGGTGAAAATGAGAAATATATTTTTTTTCACCAGCGTTTCGAAGTATTTGGAGTTGACAAAAAAATTACATGAAATAATTCAAATGGATTCAGCATGCAAATGAGTGTGATGGATACAAAACTAAGAAATATGGGATTCAAAGATTTTCTACCACTTCCTAGTTCATTCAATCAATGTCACAAAAAATCACGCTCCTGTGAACTTTGATAGTGTATAATGCGCATGACAAGAATGACAAAAAGACTGATGCATGCATTTTTGAAAGTGAAAAGAGGTAAAATATAAGAGAGATCAGGAGAATTAACCGGAGCACTATTTTGAGCGAACTAATGTCAGAGTCTACATTTAAGAAGAAATTACAATTTCTCAAAGAAGTGAAATGAACGGAAGTTATCAAAATTGAGTTTTCAAAGGATGGTTTGAGTATCAATTTATCCCTGAAGAGATGACATACTTCCACATTTCATCAATTTGACCACTGAGTTTGGTACGAAAACTTGTACACACACCCTCGTAGCGACGCCACTTTACAATTCAAATTCCGTCACTATACGGGACTCTTCTATTTATCTACGAAAACACAAAAACCCTATCACATAAAAATAAATATTATCAACCTAATTTGCAAGACACATAATAATAACTATACCTCCCGAACGAGCGCTGTATATTTACTGAAGGCATACACGGTCACTAAAACTAAACCATTGTATAGTCTAGTTTAAATTAAAATATATAATTACGTTTTTGTTTACTTACCTCTCAAGTTAGCACCGGCTAGGGCTTAGAATTAATTAACTCCACTGGAAAAGCGGCTTTGCTTGCAGAGTAATGCCGTATGTTTGAAATACAAAAGCTCACATTTACCATTCGCGGTCAAACTATTCGTAGAACAGAATATATGGGCTATTCATCTCGATTAGCTAGTTAAACTGAATAATCTAGTATAGCTAGAGGAGTTGATAATATCAAAGGACATATAGGCCTATACTATCGATGAGCTTAGCGACACACTGTGATGGTAATTAAGATCTATTGGCGTTGGTGAATGACGAGTGAGATGATTGGATGGACGATGAGATAGAAGGTCATTTCATTAGGGGGTTGTGTGGGGCAGTAGGAGGGTAGTGATCGTGGCCTGCTTTTGAATCATCCCAGTGATTTTATTTACAACTGAGGGGAAGGACATAGACCGCATGTTAGCGTGGCCGGCCATTGCGGGAATAGACTATTCGCAGCGTATGCGTTGTAAGATGATATACAAACAACATAATGTTCTTTTTTGAATCGGAATTAAGAGAATAGACTGGAAAAATTCAGATGATGGTGACTTGTATTCATGAGTTTTGGAAAAATACATTTGTAATTGTTCAAAACCTTGGTACAGCAAGAGCAAGAGAACTGAAGTAGGGGAGAAAAAAACGAATAAAAATATATGATAATTTTAATCATAACATAGTTGATATTTATCAAGTGTTAATAGAGTGTCAGAACTTCCATAATTATGAACAATATTTTTGGTGGAATTCAGTCTTGGAATCTTTGCCACCAATTCATGTATTGACTGCAGAATAATGGAAAAATTAGATGAAATAACTTTTCAAAAATGTATATCATTCTTGTTCTCGGATTCGATAGATTTTTTTCATATTGACCAAAAAGTTTCGCAATATTTTCTTTCAGAGTTGGTAGTTACTATGCTTGAGCTTTTCTGAATTTCTTAATCGCTTCTCTCAGAAGAAGGACAACTTATTTAGCCTTAAAATGCACGCTGTCGGTTCAGAATGTGATTTATTTGCGAGCCAAATTTGATCACAAAAAGTATTACATTACGACCTGTGGAGCAAGATCGAAAACAAAAACAAAACTGAATAAAGGAAAATTCAAAGTGGAGTAAAACTGAATCTTTGCTCCCTTTCATGAAGCTAGATCAAAAACCTCGGTGTTGTCATATTGTATTCCTTCCGGTCTGATAAGTACAGCTATACCTCTCCAGGAATTGGATAAAGGCAGGAAGTTTCCATCTGTTTGTTCTCAATTGGACAATAAAACCAAGCTATTAGTTGGTATTCATGTAATTGTTATTCTCTTACTTATAGTTATACACATATTATTATAAAATAGAGATGCAGCAAACTCAATTTGCAATGTTGGTAACTGTATGTACAAAAGTTGTTTTATACTACTGATAAACACCGTTTATACACTTCGACTCTTATATTTAATATAATTATATGGTCTACAAAACTAGAAAATACATTATACAATTGAATCCACGAGAGAAAAAAGTTGTCCACCAAATGGTAAAATAATGATAAAAAGTTCGGTAGTAACTTTTGGAACTGCCAATAGCTCTCACTAGTTGCGCTATAGAAAGCGACTGCCCAATCTACTGCGAAGATGGCGACCCTCGTTAGTATAGAAGTTGTGTTTGTTTGCACTGCTGTCGTATATTATTATTATTATCAATATTATTATCATTGTCATAACAGAGTCATTAGGCCTGTTTGTTTGTGTGGCACCAACCTGAATTAAAGTGTTGCTGGTGCAGGAAGAAAATGTGTCATATCACGGGTTTGGTACAGGAAATGATCGCTAAATATTGAGGTACAAACAAACACGATAGTGCCGATTTCAACGGTTCCTAGACGCGAATTTTGAAAATTGGAAAAGTTAGTGGGTAAAATCACAGAGACGTGATTCTGCACGTCAAAATGCTTGAAAATAATCACAAACCTTGATCAAATATATAATTTTTCATTCTCAATATTATCATTCTCATCGACACGAATTTAAGCGTCAACAACTTGTAAGCCAGCATGGTGTCCGCCTACAATTTGATTTTAGCACCTGCCATCATCACACCAGCTCCGTAGCTGATGTGGGACCACTTGAACTAGTGCAAGTGAACTGAGAAAAACAAACACGATAGTGTAGCTTTGGTGCAACACCACGGTTACAAACAAACCCGAAAGTGCAAGAACTGAAAAACCAGTGCAGGTAGTTCAGGACAAACAGGCAGATCTATTGAGATCGGTTACACAGGCTTTAATAGGCCGTGTTAGGCCGGAGATCGAGGAGACCTTGAATTTTCATTAATCAATCAATGTGTGGACGTTTGATGAGACAGTCGCCCACTGGCGCCATCTACGAAGAGCTTTGCGTTCAATAGCATATAAACTCACTGAAGCTTCAAACATTCAACGCTTTTGGCAGATGTATTTGTGTTAACACAGTAAATCTTTCTCAGAAAAATGTTAACTCTCAAAATACTACAATTGAAACGTAAATATAAAATATGATGAATATCATATATGAATACATACACACATATATAAGTGTTTATATATTTTGTGATATGATGATGATATATATATATATATATATATATATATATATATATATATATATATATATATATATATATATATATATATGTATATAAATATATATATATATATATATATATATATATATATATATATATATATATATATTTATGATAATGTGATATATAAGAGAGATATTTGTGTTTGTTAGGTTGGTAGACTATTCTTCCAACTCTCGTGAGCACAGGTATACAAGGACAGTAGCTCTATTTTCTGTGTGAAGAGCGGGCTTAGCTTTGATGTATTACGTGTGTTGGTACAAATCAAACCGGACAGAAGCACAGAGAAGAGATAAGTTCTATCTGTGGCAGAAGTTGAACAACACAGCCGAACTTACAAACCTGTGATGCTAGAGGGCTGTGTATGAACAGTGTGAAGCCCATCACAACCGACATCGGCAGTTACTTCAACAGTCATTTGTTTTTTTGTTCTAAAAGGCAGCGTTATTCGAAAAACTGGAATGTGTTTTTCTAATCAAGATAATTGACGACTCATAGTCTCCGCCCCCTTGACGTTACAAATCATACCGTTCAATCAACAGTGCTTTTAGAACTGTAGTGACATCCAAATATCCAATTGATCATTGTAGATGGGCGTGACTTATACGAAGCAGGGGAAATTTTAGATACCTTGATTGGTTATTTCCCTATTTCCCCTGCTTCACTGTTCACTTGATTGATTTTATATTTTGTGATATCACGAGGGCGGACGATCTACAATGGTCAATTGGGGTATCTTCAAATGACCACAAATGATATAGATCCAACTGGCCTACTGGCGGAGCTACGCCTATTTCGAGTCGTCAATTAAGGGACAGAAATAGCATTTTTACAAGTTAATCAGTGGATTGATTTCTTTGTATCAGGTTTAGCCTGGTTTTCAATTGAAATAGTGATTAGTAATTCTGAAATAGTGATACTTAGTGTTCTAGTGTATAATCGAATTGGATGATGGCGTTTCCGTAACCGTTCACAATAAGAAACTGTGTTGAAGTGATTATATTTATAGTCATAAGAAATGTAATCAATTCATTTCTTATAACTATTTTCCTGTATCCTCCATGAAGAGTCAAATTCTGACCAATCAGATGATGTTACTACTGTAGTCAAGTGACTACCATTTATGTACCTCCGGTAATTTATTTTTCTCCGAGAGTCGAATCAGACACCCTCAAGGAACAAGATGTTAAAATTGCTTCTGACAGTTGTAGTCACTGCCACTGAAACTCGACCGTTCAAAGCAGAATGATGATTCAGGTGGCGGTGAATCGGATCTTCCGGTGAACTATTAGCAAATTCACAGTTGAAATAAGTGGCTATTGTGGCCCAGCCGAGGGGTAAACAACTAGTTAGTTTGGTGTACAAATGATTCATGATTCGAAGGGATTTCAGGGTGATTTTACGGAATTTCAAGAAGATTTCAAGGGATTTTAAGAAGATTTCAAGGGATTTCAAGAAGATTTTAAGGGATTTCAGGAAGATTTCAAGACAAGTGTACACCAAATTTCAGGAGTTGTGAATCCGTTGGGCCCACCTATATCACTATAACACAAAACATAATTAATATTTTATATTGACCAATCGATATTTCAATTGCTAACCATGCAGGCTTGAATAAACATCCGATTGAAAATTAAATGCTCTTGGAGCTAGCTATGGCCCAGCCCGCCCATGTCTTGACTGTTGAATGTATACTGATGAATTGGTGATGTGAGTAACCATTACATCTCACAGATTGGATAAGACAATTGTTTGCTCAACGACCCCACTAACAGCTAGGTTATTTGAGGGTACGAAATAGCAGATGATGCACATAGTGATGGTGTGAGAGGACGTTCACGAATACTTAGAACTCGGGCAGGACTCGAACTCACGCCCAACGTGACTCCGTTTTCTAAAGCGATGCCATAGCTGACTGAGCTGTTGCGCTGACTGAGCTGACTTGCATGTTGCGTTTAATATTACTGTTGAGATACCTGTTCTGTTGGAATCATGCAGCGAAACTTTATTGTTTCATTTTGCTATGATATTCTCAATCAGGAAAATTGTATGTAGTCAATTTTGGGTGAGTAAGAAAGGTAATAAAATGCTTTTATTTGTTCAAAAGTACCTTCCCAACTTCCTAGCGTTCCTCGAATGCATTCAAGGACAATGTTGTATCTTTTGAATTGAAGTGCATTACCATGGTAATAAATCATCTATGTTGATATATACAATAATTTCAAAATCAATATCCAAAACGAGAAAATGTTTTTTGGTAATGAAGTTGAGAAGTATACAATTGGTTAAACAGATATGAAGAAAGTGCCAAACAGTGGTTCATAATTGTCCATTCTACTTTGCAATACAATAAACAGGAATCTTCTATTCTTCTCACACATAAATCAATATATGACAGCTATGTTATTCATATAAACAAAGTCTGATTGTCTCTGAAAATAGTATGATAATAATTGATTGTGCTAAGCTATTGGTGATCATTAATTAACGTCCAATTTATTTTGTTTTCGATCATTAGAACGAAAGAAATCAATTTTTGGTTTGAAAATGAAAGTGATTTCGGATCAAAGTACACACTTCCAGAATTTACAAAAGAAGTAAATTCTTTACACTTCGTAGTTGACTAATTACTTTAAATAAAACCATCCAGTAAACATGAGGAAGAGTATAAACCTGTCATCAGATCTTCTCCATACATAAACATGCAAGCAAATGTGAAGAGCAAATATCAAAATGAAAATATCTAATCACATTTTATCTCATCCCAACATCTCATCCGACACGTCCAACCATTCAATGTGGATCCCTCCTCTTCAGTATACCTATCGTCAACGCAATCTGCCGACACTTGTCCAACACTTCCTCCTGCACCAACGTGAACGACATCGCAATTAACACAAGGCCAAGTATAAGATAAGCACAACAAGCCACTATTTGTAATTGACCACCCTCAGTCTCAGCCTTCTTGAACGATTTCCCGGGCACAAGGTCACCGAAACCGATCGTCGACAGAGTGATAAAACAGAAGTAGGCGCCGTCGAGAAAGTCCCACTCTTCCCACGCCGCGAACACGGTCGCTCCCAGACAGATGTAACCGGCGAGGACGAATAGCACGATGGATATCGGCACGCGGACGTTGGGCCCGCGCGTCGTGGTGTGGTGGTGGGCGTCGTGGGGGGAGGTGTCTGAGCGGGGGCGGCGTGGGGGTGGCGTCGGTGGACGCTTAGATATGTGGTTCTCGTGGTTTTGGTGCCAGATGAGAGGGACTCGAGATGGAGTACTGTGGTGGCCGATGTCCCTGTGGAGAATCGATTGTTAGTTATTTACTTATTTTTATTGGGTTTAACGACGCGATGTTATGATAACTCGGATCTATATTGGTGATGATGGGACGATGAGATGATGAAGGCTCCATATGTCATTGAAAGATGGTGAAAGAAAATGGTCGTGGCCAATATCGTGGGAAACCTTCCAGCATTTAGCCTAGACCACAGAGGGAAACCACGAAGAATCTCTCTAAAGGTGGGCGGTGGTGGAGATCGAACAAAGGCCTGGTATGACCCTCACCTCCTGGATCTCGCGAAGCGAGCACGTTAGCAACTGAGCTATATGGGCCGGTCTATTGAACATAATATTACTTTGAATATTATAGACAAATCAGTACTTAAGTTTCGGGTCTTCCATTTGATTTGAATTCAATGGTCTCTAATACAGATGAGGTCAAAATTCGAATTCAAAATTCATGTGTAGTTAGAGGGGAAGTTTTAAATGAGCCGAACATGGATAAAAAGTGCATACGACAAATTTTTCATGAAGATGAAAAAAAGGTTTCAAGAAATTCATGTAGGCTTATATAATTGGCAGAATATTTCAATGATTTGTTATTTTTTTTTGATAGGATAAACAACAAGAATCCACAATATAAAACATATATCCTTCCATGGGCGAAACAATTTCTACGTAAATATAGAAACACCACGAACTGAAGGATGGCATTTGGAATAATGGTTTCAACAAAGTACTATGAAGCTAAACAAGATCTATTGGTGTCGTAGAATGGGTAATGAGCTGATAGGAAGATGAAATGCTTTTATTATCTCGTATTGCCATGGTATTCCGCTCTCCTATAGGACATTATCCAACCAACATCCTTAGTCTCTTGGAGCTAGCTAGCTAGACCTAGGACATTGTTTCAAGTGACAGTCGCAGTGAGGGTCCCGAAGGCTCATAGGAAGGAAAGAAGAAGAAGAAGAAGAAGAAGAAGAAGAAGAAGAAGAAGAAGATTACTCACCCAAGTTCCAAGTCATCAGGATCATCACGATCCTCATCATTATCATCTCCTTTATCATCCTCCGAATCCGGATCTTTCAACTGTCTCAACAATTTCACCGAGCCTCGGTCCGAAGAATCTTGCGCCAGAGTGTACTCGGCACATTCCGTCAACAGATTCCTCACTTCGGACGGCATCGGTCTCATCATCCTCGCCTGACTCGGTAACCGAGGCCGACCTCCGTTGCTCAACACCGTCGCGCTCCTCACAGTCGCATTGTTGATTTCGACAATTGTCGACGTCGACTCCTGATTGGTGGACGACTTCTGTGACGTGTACGACGGCGTCCGGTGCCGGTTACATTGGCTCGGCTGCAGGTGGTGACTGTCGTAGCGGTGTGGAGGGTGTTTGTAGGGCTGAGGGGTGGGCCGGCAACAGCAGCAGGCTTGCGAGTAGGCGAACTGGAAGGTGTCGGCCAGGAGGGCGCCGAGGTTGGAGAGGCAGAGGAGCATCAGTGGTACGCCGATTAGGGCGTAGAGCATGGTGACGATTTTACCTTCGTTTGTTTTTGGTGCTAGATTGCCATAACCTGGAACATGAGTGGATGATGTGAGAACATGAGTGGACGAAGGATGTGAAATATGTCCTGACGGCGATTTTTGTTGCTCGAGGTGAAATATTGAGCACAATAAGTATGTGCGATTATATATAATGTTATAATATGGACACAGTTGATTTTGATCATTACAACCAAAATCATATGCACTGTTGAAGTAGTTTTTCTTTTGAATGCATTTTGTGGTGAAATTTGATCACACAATTCAGAGTCAAGTATTTTCAAAAACTCTTCACATAACTGTCTCATGTTTATTGGGAGATTTTCTCTCTACATTTCCCAAACTGGTGTTTTCAAAATTTCGAAATTGTCATTTTCTCAAGTGGTTCAACCTATTTCACCTTACAATTTCTGAGTATCGAGTTGGGAGATGACATATGTGCATGCCAAGTTTCATCAAAATATTCACTTTCGTTTGACCACTGGATCGCTAAGAAAAAAAATCTCGAGGGCGATAGAATCGAGTCTTCGTTTCGCTCATACAATGAGATGAAATATGAATGATGATTTTGACTTATAATGCACGAAATATACGTGAATTATGAATTCATACATGTAAAATGTGTTTTTTTCAAGTTTTGGTGGAAGGGCCGCAATTTTTCAGAATAGCTCGGAGCCAAGAAATTATTCAGATTGCAGGAAAAAATGACTGTATATTCTTTTCGCTCGAAATTTTCATCATTTTTTTTTTGTTATGTTAATATGTATTTGTAATGTGTTATATCATAGCCTGTATGTTACAGGGAGAACAGTTTCGACGGCAGTGTTTTAGAATAATTCTCTCACATGAAATTAAAATATCTCAACAATCTGATGATGTAATGATGCACCGTAATTGTACCAATGTGTACCATTTTGAATGTAATTAGAATAAATGGAACATTTATGAGTATATCAATCAGTAGATTAGTAAGCCCAAGTCAGTAGACAAATGAAGCATTACGCAGCCTGTTTGTAATATTCGTGGAAGGGCCGAAAAAATACATTGCTCCAAACGATTGAAGGTTTCCAATGTTTTCAATAATAACCCTATTTGGAATTGTATTTTATTTCATCATATCTTTACCTAGTTGTTGTAATATTCAATCATTCTGTCATTTATTTCCAACATTGATACTGCGTTTGACATTGAATAAAAATGTGTCAAGAGTACGTAGGAGGCAATCCAGCGGAGTATCAGTATTATGACGATAATTGATAACTTCTGAACAGTACAAGAAATCAGAGTAATAATGTCGAGCAGAAGATAGGTCTTTAAAATACCTTGAAAGAATAATAAATTAATGAAATAAATTCAATAAATTGATCAGAATCAAAATGAATGACCTTGAATTCTAGCATTTTCTCAGGAATTTTCTCTCAGCTGTATACTCACAGAAATTATTAAATATAGATTGAATAGATTTCACTCATACCACCTAGGAGGTATTGAAAATAATATGTGTCTAAATTGTATCAGAACTTTTATATCTCGAACCGTTCCAAATTCATCCCCCCCCCCCCCCTAAAATATGATGTCTCGCTAAATCTGCTTCCAAGGACTCTTAATTAGACTGGCTAATGATTGAAATGTCAGAACATCAATGGTAATTTGAAGTAATGACAGGTTATTACGTCAATTATCGCTTAGTGAACAGATCCATCATCCATCGGACCTGAGTGTTTATTTGTGTTTGTGTTCATTAAGATAATAATTAAATGAGCCTATAGTGAGGGCTCCATTTTACTTTACTATGGAAAAATTCAATTTTTCTTGCTCACGCTCAACGGTTCAAACGAAAACAAAGATGTTGATGAAACTTGGTATGCAAATATGTAAATATTGAACTCAATGCTCTGTATTTTTGAAGCACAACCGG
Source organism: Brachyptera risi (assembly GCA_964007535.1). Lineage (NCBI taxonomy): Eukaryota > Metazoa > Arthropoda > Insecta > Plecoptera > Taeniopterygidae > Brachyptera > Brachyptera risi. Next base: position 14,025,128 of record OZ023328.1, on the reverse strand, counting down.
TTGAGCCGCATTTGAGAGGAATAATTTCGAAATTTCGAAAAACTATATCAGAATAACCCAGAGGAGAAAATATAGAGACACATTTTCACGAATAATTTTAAATGAATACGGAGTTTATGATACACAGTGTCATAAAGTTCGATTGTACCCGGTTTCAAAGTGTTGATAATTATGTTTTGCTTTTACATATGTTTAAGCTATTATATATATATAACTATATATATATATATATATAGCCATATATATATATAACTTATATATATATATATATATATATATATATATATATATATATATATATATATATATATATATATATATATATATATATCTTTATTAATATATTAATAGATGAAGACTCTGCCTTTGCCTTACAGGTTGCAGTATGACACAGAATTACAACAAAATAACATACTATAATATTAGAATTATAAAATATCACAACAAGCTATCAACATGATCAACAAGTGCAACCAAGTAGATTGTGAAATGATTGGAATTATCAGTGGATAAATCAGGAAGGCAGTGAGTTATTAGTTTCATAATCAACGTGTGTATCTAAAAGTTCATTTCACATAAAATCTCGCTCATCATACAACTAATATCTAGCGTTTCCCACTTCCATTCTCAGATTTATATTTTTATTCTTTAGAATTTTTTATATTTGGTGATATGTTTTACAAGGTTTTCTCTGTATCACATAATGTTTGGCAATTTCACCAGTCAATCATGCTTATATTATTCATTTGAAAACTCACCGAGCAGCTAATTTGTATTTGTGGTTGTATGGGAATCAATGATTTTGTCAACCAGTATAATAATTTTGTGAAAATTAGAAAATTTAAAATATTAAAATCTGGACATACATCCTCTTATTCTTATCAATATTGTTCAGATCAGAGCTATATACCTCGAGTGTTTTTTTGAAACGAATATACGGTGGATGTTTTGTGTTGGGTTATACCTTCAATATAAGTATAGGCCTTCACTTAATTCAATAATAATAATAATAATAATAATGATAATAATAATGTAGAAAACATATTTCTTCAATGTTGTGGGACCAGATTTAGTTGTAGTGTGGAGTGAGAAGTCGATGGTTGAAGAGGGGGAAGGGGGGAGGTGGGGAAGGGCGCAGCTAATTAGTAAAGTTTGTAAGTGGGTGTGTAGGAATTGTGAGACCTCATTATATCAAACACTCTCGACTGATTTTACCTTTGACTTGGCATAATCAGTCATATCTAAATGATTATACCAACTTGGAAAACGTAATTGTATAACGAGACGAGAGGAATGGATATTATTTTTCTTCCTCAGAAACGGCTAAAATGAGTAAAATGAAAATCTCAAACTTTCTGTACAATGATACGCTCTTTGCGCTCTATTGAACAATTGTTTTAGATTGTTCTCAACCATTTGTTATTTGGTCATTTATAGGATCTAGTCGAGCGGTAGCTCGACGAGAGCCAAGTCCGTGTGAAGTCTCAGCTATACCCGCTTACTCTTTTTCAACGAAGTACTTCCAGGCGGTTTTGAGCATACTGTACTCCGGCACTAACAAACTTAGATACTTCTAGTTTGTTGTAATGGAATAAGGTGTCATACACGACACGACATATCAAATTGAAGATATATCGGAACAAACGTCTGGAAGTTATAGTACTGTGGAAATACTACTTTTTCGATTTTCTTCTCCTTCTCCTTCTTCCGTCGTCACCTAAGAAGTGAGAACTCGGCTACAGTCCAAACGAATCGTCCGATTTGTCTGTTTTTTCAGGGATCATGTAAACTTATATGAAATTGTGACTTTTGAATCTTTTAACCGGAAGTGAAGTCATTCTACACTCATTTTTCAAGTTTCAATTATTTTTAAAAATCATTTCACGACATATTTCAATGACTTTTCGAAAATATGTTTGTATGAATATACCAGATAGATTGTGTGTGCGAGATGGGTCAATTAATCATTTTCAACCGGAAGAGATTAGAATAATAACTCTCAGAAGTGAAGAATACTGTCGTATCGACGATTAAATCACGGCCACCAATGAATCATCAAAAACTTCGGGTACTTTTTTCTCCGCTCTATCTATCTGAATGATCGTCAACAGACAGAACAGAGGGATAATGAATGTCAAATGAAACACCTGATATTTATAAATTATCACGTCGATACCTTATTGCCTGATAATGCAAGTTTTAGTAATAAGTATATTTCAAGTATGGTATTTGAAGAATATTTCTACTTGACGCCCATTTTGGGCCATTCATTGCTGATATACGATAGGCGAGGAAATCAATCAAGAGACAGTATTTATTCGAACGAAAATTTGATATTACGGACGAAAAATATATTCTGATGCTATTCTGAACAAGCAAATGCATCTATAGTCATCACGAAGCAACACAAATTACTGATATTTCACCAAAAACCCTGATGGGTAAAAACTTGGAGCCTAGTACAGAAATATTAGCAACTACCAAAACTTCCTGATATAAAAGGTGTGAAATAAAAACTGTATGCCAAGTGAAACTTATTATTTATCAATACGGCATGGAAAATAACAGGAAAGACTTGGCTCATTGCCCCCCAAGTCCCCTCATATAACACCACCCCGAATTGAAGTGAAGTGCATGATGCTAAGAAATGGGTAACTTCACGTTCCTGACACAGGCAAACGTAATATGATTCAAGAAACTTGCCCTTTCCCGTCCATTCTCTATTCTAAAATCTAGTTTCCTATCAACTTGATGACATTTAGTGAGTAGTGATTTAGAGAACTTGAATTGAGAGCCTACATTTGATTGGAGAGCACACTATCTTGAAAAATGCTCACGTAAGTTCATAGAACCTAACTTACCAATATCTTGTTAGATTTTGTGATGTAGGTTTAATGAATAGAGTAAAACTACTCAATTTACTTTCAAATTAAAAGTATAATTTCAAATTATTTTTATATTGTATTTTTATACTTATCTGAAGTTATAATTTATTATACTCCAATGAAGAAATGTTTGTCCGGATCAAAGTCAGTCTTTGCCTCCTTTCAAGCCAAAAATGCAACATTCATTTACAAGGGTGAGTATTCTGATGATTTAATAACCAATAATGCGACAGAGTCTCCATGAGACCATGCTTAAACTACAAATTTTCTTGACTCATATTACGTTTGCCTGTGTCAGGAACGAGAAGTCACCCATTTCTTAGCATCATGCACCTCACTTCAATTCGGGGTGGTGTTATATGAGTCTATGGTCTATGGCTCACTCATGGCTCTGAAATGACCGCAAGAAACCACAAATGTCTTCCATATTATCAGTATGGGAGTTGGAGCACCTTATTTATATTATGATAAAATAGTTTGGTAATCGTGTAGAGTCTGTCAAATAATCAGTAGGCTTCTATTAAGTAACAAATAACAAACAATAATTAACATATAGCAATACAGCGAACTAGTGGCCAACCAAATATTCTGATTGGTCAAATCCGACTGATGGACATTGTTATCTGTCTCTTTTTATAATGAGTGACGTCACACGACAGAAGACTATGACTTACAATCGTGATCATTGCAATTAAAAACTGCGAATTAATGAACTATCAAAGTGTTTGATTGGTTAATATCAACTGGTGGAGATTGCCATTCGCCTCTCCTAACAGTGAGTGACGTCACTTGACAGAAGCTTATTAAGATGGATTGTTGTATGATTGTTGTTAACTGTTGTGTTCTGATGCCATCAATAGCTGCATCTGTCAAGTGACGTCACTCATTGTTGAAAGAGAGAGACAACAAATTCCATCAGTTGGAATTGACCAATCAGAATATTTGGTAGTTCACCAATTCGCTGAATTGCTATGGTAACTATTGTTTGTCATCTGTTACTTGACTGAAGCCTATATTCGAACAAAACAAATAAAGTGAGCATGTTGAGATGGTCAAGGTATATGAGGTATGTGAGATCGGGTGATTTCGTCGCGTCTTGTAAGGTGAGATGGTTCTCAAACTACTTCATACTTGGAACCAATTCATCTCGCATTTCCCAATATCCAATATATCAAAGTGGATATGTGTTACCCTTTGACTTGTGCTTGAAAAACGCAGCATAGCGTTGTCAGTTGAGTGAGATATTTATATGAATCACTCGCAAACTAAATACACACATTGGTTGTGAAACTATTGAGTCACGACCTTCTAATTATAAAGCACTGTAGGCATATTGATTGTTGAATCGTTCAGCGCTCTAATTGGATTCTGTTTAATTCTCTTCCTCTTTTTCAAGAGGTTTATAATATTTCGATCTGAAAAATTACAATTTATTGGTTTTTCAAACGGCTGATTCGATCCATGCATGTGAAACTGTGGAATGATGTGATTGGAACAATGGATTCATGTAGTTAATTTCTCGAAAATTCGAATCCATTCAATAAAATTATTTTTCCACATTCTTCCTATTTTTTTTATGAGGGTAAAAAAGTTCAGGAATATGTTTTCTCAGAGGCGTTCCGACCTATTGCACCTCAAAGCCAGACAGTGTCGAGTTACATTACGCCATATGTGCGTACTACGCTACATCAACATTTTTGTTTTCGTTTGACCCGTGGAGCACGAGTTGAAAAAATAAATTGATAAAAGATCGAATAAAATGAAAAAAATACTTCTGTTTTTTCGAGTTCAGTAAAATTGAGTTATTTGCTTTGCTCATCCCATTTTCGGAAATAGAACCCTTGGTGGAGGAGGGTCATTCCAGTACAGCTCAAAACTCTTTTAAAAGATGATAAAAAAAAAAACAGTGGGAGAGCAGTATTATCCGATACTAACAGCATGGTCATAGATACCTTGAATCTCGGATTAAATCTCGGGCATTTTTGTACAAGATAAACCCGGTCTTAACTTGAACACAGCGTTCAAGACGGCTGAGTAATCATGTAGTTAGTATAGGCTTCTGTCACGTAACAAATGACAAACAATCGTTATCATAGCATTACAGCGAACTGGTGAACTACTAAACATTCTGATTGGTCAATTCCAACTGATGGACATTGTTGTCTGTCAATTTCAACAATGAGTGACGTCACTTGACAGAAGCCTATAGGATAATACCGTGTTTCTGCTGCTTTTCCTGGTATCATCTTCTGTTCTAAATCGTATTGGAATGCCCCCCATTATCATTATTATGGAATTACAATATTTCGGCAGGATTTCAGTAGTCTTCATCAGGTAATAATTGCAGTACTGGATAAATGTACAAGACAAGAAACAGAAACAATAAAGCCGGCATATGGCACGTGTGTGTGTGTGTGTGTGTGTGTGTGTGTGGAAGGAGGTACACCACATTTATGATGTTTTAAAATCCAGTAATATTCGTTACCTCAGTTTATTACCTCTTGAACAAGTTTCAATCTTCCGAAGTGGTTCTGTCCTTCGGCTTCTGAACATGAGAAAATCTAAGGAATGCTACATTCCACAGTTTTCTGTAATCACCCCAATTATATTGCTAGAAACTATAGAGAGTAATACTAGAACTAATGTGATATCACAATATTATAATATCATTCATAGCCTTGATTGGGGAACAATGATTTTGTATCAAGTTTCGATGTTATTAGAATAATGAAAAATACAAAAAATATTACAAATACTAAAAATGAAGTCATCCCTTATCACGACTGCCACTTGATAGAGTCCCAGAATTGACCGAATATATACCGGAATATAGTATATATATAATATCAATCATATATAATTTCCCATTTCTATATATTTCCTATATTTCTAATCATTTTGGCGAGATAATACCGGTGTACCAAATTGAAAACAACAACTGTCATCTGAATGAGTATTGATTTATTCAATTCTTTACAGCCATTATCTCAAGATTTTTGGAAACCTTGGTTATACTAGAAGAGTGATCAACATTTACATTAATATTCATTCATTGCATCCTTAACAAGTATATATTTCAAAATTCATCATTGGGCAAGTACCTGGCTTATTCAATGATTCCAAAGAGGATTTTTCTTGAAGTTTTTGCCAAAGCTTTTACAAACTACATATTCGTTTCAACATTACGAAAAGAATCAATCACTCAGCCTAATCTGTGCCCTCACCATGGTCGTGAGAACAACAACCAACATCCGCATCACTATTGATTCATAGCATTTCTCACAACTTCATTTTTTGAAAACCAATACTACGCAAAAACCAATTTGAAAAAAATATCAACATGACATTAAAAATAATATTCTGCCCACCATGTTACAGAAATATAGGCCTATATCTGTTTCACCGGTAGGCCTACACTATCTCCTCTACAAGCATCAATCATTCAACATAATCGGTTACCCTCACCAATTGTTGTGAATAATGTAACAACAAGTAACTGATATTTAAATTACAACAATTATTTTTTCGAGTGACACCGACATCGTGATCATTTCATGCAATTATCGTATTCTTTACAACCATATGTTTCAGAACTCGATACTTCGCAAAAACCAGAGTTGAAAAAAAATCAATGGATCTAAAAAAAATAAGTTCTTGCAAACCCTGTTACAAAAGTAAATAATTCCAATCGTATACTATAGGCCTAACTACCTCTTCATCAAACATTAATCAACCAACCTAATCTGTTCCCTCACCAATGGGTGTGTTAACAATTAACATTTGAATTACTATCAATTAATTGAATTATATACAACCACATGTTTCAAAACTATACTTCGCAAACATGAGTTTAAAAAAATCAAAAAGATCTTTAAAAGATTTTTTTTGTGTCAAATGTCCTCTTACAAAAATACATAGTTTCAACCGTAAACGTTTCAACTGCGTATAGCCGACTACCTCCTCCACAAGCATGAATCACCCAACTCAGTCCATCTCCTCACCAATAGTTGTGATGACGGTGACCGAATAAAGCAGCGCCCCACTGAACGACCACTGCCTCGACTCCTTGCCGTCGTACCCCTCCACCTTCGTCGCCGCCACGACGCTCGTCTCGAATCTGCGCAGCTGCTCGTGGACCAACCGGGTCCAATTCTTCTCGTACAGAACATTCAAACTCTCTGAAACAATTAATAGGAACGTCAAGTAGGAAATCGAAAAGAGACTTCATGTGACAGCAAATTGACGTGAGTCTAGCGATTCTATAATGTTAGATCCAATTGGTAAAACCAACGTATCAGCAGAAATGTCTACAGCCATTTTTTTGGATGTGACGTTGAATATGATTGTATTTTTAAGGGTAGATATACTTGAACCAATGGAAGAATGTCGTTTATCAATATAAATATCCCATTAATTCAGTGGAAATAGTTGCAGATACTCTATTGGTGTTGAAAAGTGGTACTTGTGAAAAGTTACAAAATACGAAGCGTACGCTCATTTTCAACAATGACGTTGTTTAGAATATCACATTGTTGACAGTTTTTTTGTAACTTTTGTCGGCCATATCGCATTCATGAGGGCATTCTGTTTTCATTGTCAAATGTTCAAGGTTGAATGATTTTTTAAGAAGAAATTTACGACAGCTGCAAGTTTCAAATGCGTCAAATCCTTGAAAATGCATTGAGCTATATAACCAGAGTTATTAAAATTATTCAGTTGGTAATGCACCTTTTTCTTTAGTGGATTGAACTATCATATCAAACTAACGAAGCAAAATATTACCATTGCATTTTTATATCTGTGATATTTCGAGAGTCACTGATTTTTAAGGACGGGATTAACAATCAGATACATAACTACATTTTCCTGGATCATTCAATATTTTATCGTTATATTTATGGTTAAATTCATCGTTATAGTCATATTCATATAGTTCCTCTGAAATTATCCAAGGTTTAACGATTATTCAGTCCGTGGAAACACTTCATTCCTGGGTACAAGTAAATATTTGTCTTCACTAAAGATGGAGGAGCGAACCACCCGTGCGCTAGTGATATGGACTCGGAGAGACGGTCGACGGTAACGTTTCTTTTCACGTGGAAACAAGAATAGAAATTGATGGAAATTCATTCTGTGATATGTATTGTGTGCGAGGATGTATTGCTGACGTGGGTGTACTGTGTTTTATCGTGCACAGACATGTCGTGGGGTTGTTTAGACACGTTGAGCGTTACATCAAACTGTCTCTTGCATAACTTCATGGATACGAGCAAATTCGAGGTGCATTATTTCGAGCAGATAGAGTCGTACTCTATTATAGAAATATAAAAACAACTATCCGTCCAGATTTAACGATGTGATGAGATGGAGTTTGAAATCATTTAGCATGCAAACACCATTGAAAATATTCAATTTTCAGTGTTTTTGTTCTGTTTTATGCTCTTTAAAATGATAAAAAAATAGTAAAAATTTGCTTCTACACACTTATTTATTCATTATTCGAGCTTCAAAACCTGGACAACCGGGATTCATTCATCAGTGATATAAACTTACGAACAATAAACGAGAGAATATGCTGAAACAAAGCATATCATATATATATATATATATATATATATATATATATATATATATATATATATATATATATATATATATATACATATATATATATATATATATATATGTATGTATATACATATATATATATATATATATATATATATATATATATATATATACATATATACATATATATATATATATATATATATATATATATATATATATATATATATATATATATATATATGTATATATAACTGAATTCATATGAGTAAATAGTTTTGAATTCATGAATTCGTGAGAGTCTTCTATTTATGGAAAGCAGTGGAGAGTCTTAAATACCTGCAAAGTCGAGCTTGTGAAACGTAATTCAATAAATTCAAGTACAGTATATTTATGTAAGTGTTCGTCAAAGACTAGTATATACCGGTAAGTGTTACTCTACAACAAAAGAATGTGTATAGATCGCAAGGTGATGAAATGTGTCTCCTTAATATAAACAAGGAATCCATTTCAATTAATTTATAACCTCAGAAATAACTTCCAAGAAAAAAAAAAACGTATCACGAAATGTTGATGAAAGAGAACACATCGCTTAAAAAGATACTGGTCCGAAAGGCGGGAATGAGAGAAATAGAAGTAATGGAGAGTCTTTCTCACACCCCTCATGTTCCTGTTAACAGAGGTTCGCTCTCCTGAGGGAAATCTATGTAAGAAGTAATTTTGAGGGCTGCAAAGAGTAGTCCTACGTAATGGCAAAAAACCAGGACTTGTTACTTGAGTTGATTGACGGCGTAAACCAAACTGATGAAAGTCAACGAGTATGTCTGTTTTTATGTTGACTCGATTACCCAGTCACCATTTCTGTTTGACTTTTCAAGAAATGGGTCACAAAAAGATTGCAGTAATTTATTGCGAGAGAGAGAAAGAGAGAAAAAGAGTCGAGTGGTTCATTCGATCGATAAGTTATACTCCATTTCTATTTCTTATTTCTATTTTCAGAATGTAATATCTCATCACTCAAAAAATTAACTGCATGGTTCACATTTATTGATTTCATGTGATCATTTTTTGTTTTTTTCGTTTTATTTCTTCACCGTTTTACACATTCCACCGTGATTAAGAAGTCATAACCTATTCCGTATTCGTATCTTATTTTCTTTATGATAATTCATCATCCATATTATTTCTGGCCGACATTGTTTAAATTGGTTTCAAATTTGTGGTAT
>OZ023328.1:13970449-14010449 GCA_964007535.1 Brachyptera risi | reverse complement strand
TGAAAAACGGGCGATGCTTTGTTATACATACTACACAAAACAGAAACAAAGTCCGCCTGTATGAATAAATTAAAGCACTCAATTTCGTATTTATCATGATATCATTTTCTTTTCAAATTCAATTACTGAATGATTTAATTAAAAACACTTAAACATTCCGATTGGCTGCTTTTATTAATCTAATCAACTCGGTTCTAAAATTCTCTCGCATTTTCTTCTCTCGTCTTCTGTATCCTAGCTTATGGCTGTTATTAAAAGTGTTCTAATGGCTAGTTTATAAGACGTAGAGAGAAACATAGCAGCATCTACCTAATTGAGCCGTTTCACATAGCATAGAAGACGAGTGATTTCAGTTACTGGCGGGGAGGAAATGAAATTACACGAAAATACGCTTCCTTCATCGTCTCTCTTATATTATATACAAACAACTAAATCACTGCCTGCTACTTTTATAACGATATTCTTCCATTTATTTTTCCATATAGTTTTTTTTATGACATTCCTTTTTACTCTTTCGTCTGAATCAAGCTTATATATACGGAGCTATATACAGTAAATGTCATTTGCTCTGGTTTTCATCTCCCCAAGGACTTTCTTTGTTCGTTTTTTCCATACTTACTATATCTATATATACTCCTTCCCTCACGCTGTAAATTGGTTTACTTTATCAGGCAACAACGGGTGATAATAGATATACTTGAAGGCTCGAACACGGGTCAATCACACTAAAAAAAAACCAAACGTCACCCGGAAATCGATTCTTGCCAGTGTGAACGCCCTGAAAGTCGTTCAAGCATAATATCTGTCACTTCACATTTTTTTTCTGTAGATTAATTTATTAATCTAGTTAAAGAAAAATTTAAAACCTAATTTGCCTCAAGCCTCCCGCCATTTAATTTCCGCAAAGTAATTATACTTCTCAGTCGAGCAAGAGAATCGTCGAGCGACTCAGGAAGATTGCTCAGGAACAGCGCATCTCAGGAAAATTGCTTGAAGCTGATGAAGAGAGATGAACCAAAAGTCGTCATCCAATCATAAATCATTTTCGCGGCAACGACATTGTTAGCTTTTCCCTACCGCGTGTATAACTACATTAAGGGTACAACTAGTTAATGTCCTGTCTCGAACTTCTATCTTGTCTGCCACACACACGTTTCCGCCTCTTGTTTCCGCCTTCGCCGTCTCCCCCCCCCCCGCCCCCGCTTATAAGGGTCGTGCAATTTCTGCACTCAATCTGACCCTGGGGTGTAAGCTTATTAAAGCGAGCGCGGGTGATTAGGCGCTCTCGCCGGTGGATTTAAGACCTCCGAACAAAATAATACCGTGTAAGTGTATTATTTTCTACGACCATCAAGTCGACAGTGTATATTTTATACTTGAAGCCAAGAGAGAAGATGGTTGTCTACGAATTGAATAATCGTGAGAATTTCGTTTAATTAAACGTATTATATCGCAAAAAATTAGGGGATTTCACGCTTTTATAAGATTTGGTTGCGTTTTTAATCGTGACCATTTGATCGAAAAATGAGTTTTCTTGTAACCACGAGAAAAAAAGGTGTTATATACCAACCGAATGATAATGTAAAAACTTCGTTATTCACATAATCGAGCTGCTAATTTTACAATTTAGCGCTTTTGAAATATATATAGTTACATATTTCATATCGTAGGCCTAAATCTTGCACTGAAAGAAATCACAACACCCTCAATATATCACAACTAGCTTCATGAAAATACAAAGGTCATATTCGTATGTGTGCCATAATGGTAGATAACCTTCTTCAGTGAATACAAGTATAGATACATTTCAACATCGTTTATTTCAGAGTAATTTATATTGTAATTTTTCCGCGTAATTTTCCACTCGTTTCGTCGCTCTCATCCAATTACCGTGTATTGTAATTGCTTGATTGACCTTTGTTCGGATGTATAGAAGAACACGAGGAAGAGAGAGAGATGACAATCGTTTGAAAGAGAATGAGGAAGCGAGATAAATGACAATCGTTTGAAAGAGGGGACGGCAATCGTTCTGTTGAGTGGTAACCTTTTTGATCATTGAATGTCGATTCATTCGTTTTGCATGAATTGTTATGTAAAGTAGATCGTGGACATGAAGAGGATAGCGTTAAACAAGCGTTGGAGACACGATTACAGCGGATATGTTCCGGTTGTACAAGTTTATCCCATCACAATAATTCTGGTTCATTTATAATGTAATTTTAGCGAATTGGCTGAACTCTTCAAAAGGAAATGTGAGAAGTAATTTGATCGAAATTTGAACAGAAAATGAGTTGCAGCGGGAAATTCCAATGCCCCCTCGATGTATACATACTTCAAAAAGTGAAAGTATATACAAATGTTATACATCGTTTGGAAAAATTAATTGGTTTTTAATTGATGACATGTTGGAAAACCCTCGTCCTCTCACCCCTTTACATGAATCGATTATTAGCAGACATATGTTCATGAAGCTTTTCAAACTTGGAAACAAACCGATCCCAAATTTTTTGAAATGTCATTGTAAATTATTATAATAGCGAGTTGATATTGTATAAATATCAGGGGCGTGCGGCGTGCACTCCATGGAAGCAAGGGAAGCAATGCTTCCTTTTTTTTTGCTTACTGGTAATGAATGTTTTGAATACATACCTTGAATTTTCATCAGAAGATAATGATAAATCAATGAAGTAATAATTTACATCAGATTCAATTTCTCCCAATAAGCAAGTTGATTATGTTCTCTCTATATAGCTACTGATTTGGTGAAGATGTTATGCGTGAACGGTATATAGATGTCAATTGCGTGTCATCGCAGCGGTGACTCGAGAGAGAGAGAGAGAGAGAGAGAGAGAGAGAGAGAGAGAGAGAGAGAGAGAGAGAGAGAGAGAGAGAAGCTGCTCAAGCTAGGATGGAATGCTTCCGCGTGGTATGCGCAGGAGACGTAGAATGAGCAGTAGCGCCAGTCACGTAGCAGCAGTCTCCTCTGAATTGCATGTGTACATCGAGATTTGTTTTATTAAATGTAATTATGTTCTCGTTTTAGTTAGACTTATGTTCAAATTTAAAACACGATTCAAATATCTGCAAGCTCGATTGAACACTTCCATTTGCGTATTCAAATGAAATAAACGTGAAAAATATCATTCATATTTCGCTCTTACAAATAGATCCGTCTAACAGTCCCATGGATGTAGCGCTGTCGATTGCATCCAAGCATCAAAAAGCGTATATTTGGAACAGCAGTTCGAAAAACTACTAAAATATAGTAGCAGACCGCGCTGCTTCGAGCAAGCACTTGTTTTTTGATATACTGAGTGGTTTACCGGTTGTACAAAAAAGTAGTTGAACTGTTTAAGACGATGGATAATGATGTGAATAATTATTGTTGTGTTGTAATTATTCATTATTTAATTAATAATGTTCATTTTCAAATATTCATATTCAATATATTTTCATATATTTTTTCATGTTTTGCCCTCGACTTGTTGGCTTGATTGCTTCCCTTTCCAAAAATCTCACGGCACGCCACTGATAAATATAAGCCTATATAGAAGTTGAGATATATTGTATTTGTGAATATCTTCCTTGTTGAACTCCGGGCGAACGATCTCACCTTTCACGCTCAGTATTGATTGGGGAATAATGATTCTGTATCAACTTTCGATGTCGTCTCAAAAAAAAAAATGATAAATAGTATAATGAATGACAAGCTTGAAAACGTTCAGTTAATGAAAGCCATTGAATGTCCTCATTTTCTCAAAATATCATAAGATATTTGAAATTAATATTCTCATAGATATATTCTTTTTTTGATTACATAATGATTCTTTTGATGGTTTTCACTCGAATACCCGGCACCTCCACCAAAAAACAAAAAACACATTCGAACTCTCACAGAAATGATTGCCTCCATAGAAAATGTTATTGCATGAGCGGAGCGAAGACATGTATTCGATCTGAATCGAGTCTTTATATGTTTGTTTGTTTTGTTTGTGTGGTTCAACAGGTTGCAAGACCAAACTGATCCGAAACGGAACTTCAGCTTCACATGGGCCTACTCATCTTCTAGATTAGAACTGTGTAATATTTGATGACAATTAATAAATGATGTAGATTTTGAAAAATTGGTGGTTGACATTTCGAAAATGATCTCGAAGAAAAGATTTTTTTTGGGAAAAAAAAAAGAATATTTTCATTCAGAAAGCCGCTAAATGACCTCGCTGTCGATGCGCCTTAAAACTCTAATATTCATTCCGAAGTGTTCTAATTTCGATCACATTCGAAATGATTATCTCACTCTTCAGTTAGTTGGTATTAGGGCTTGAAGGCTTGTCGAAAGGGAGGTCATTTTTCGCTTATGTTCACGTCCGTGTGCTTTGCCATGGTTGCCAACGTTTGAGGGTGTTCTAAGCATATGAAGGAAGCGGAAAAGAAAGAGAAAAGTGAGAGAAGATAATATAAAATGAAAAAAAGAAGAAGATGATACATGAGGAAAAAAGTGATGAGAAAATACAATAGCATAGAATACAGAAGGAAAGTTCACTCCTCTCACAGGGCATATACAAATCGATATATTTTGATTGTTTCACAGGATTCGACACATCCTAATTCAAATATATGGCAAGTCATAAAAGTCATGAAATATATACGATTTTCGCACAAAATTACATCGTTAAAAACAAACAATTATCACATGAACACACATACATTGGAACGTACAATCATTCTTAACCATCACAAATCATACAATCATTCCTAATCTTTAATCAATAAAAGAATCACAAACAGTAGACAAATATAAAATATTCAAATATTATCCACATAGAGGACGTCGTCGATGATCACTTATGAAAAATAAAGAAAATTAAAATCTCATCCAGTTCATAGAGTGATTCATGAGTCAAGAACTACAGTTAGTGAGGACATGGTTGATTGTAGGAATAACTCATTGAGAAGATTCATATACGTCACGTTTTTTCAGTCACTATCAAATCCTTCTATAACTTATATGGTTCATCGTGATAGTGAATATAAAAATTATATAGAAATCAATATGGAAATATAAAAAATACAGATAGAATATCCTTTCTTTTTTCATCCCATATTCAAGTTAATTTTTTTCGTGTTTTTTGAAAAAACAAATGAAAAATTATTTGTACAAAGAATTCAATACAATTAATTTAATTTGAAAACAGCTAAAACCAATAAACTATGATGGTTTCCTTTCGTGCGGTTACCTGTATATTTCTGATCGAGCATATAATGTGTCGGCTGAATTATTTATGGGTTGAATCTGTCTCCTACCGGCCGATAAACGATCGATAAGCGCGAGAACGGCTAATGGATGGCCAACAGATTGGTTTGGCTGGCGAAATAACGAAGAATAAAGCGAAGAATTATTCATCCGTGCAGTTGGTACGGTGTGGCCGATAAATTGTCAGGTACCGTTAATTCAATACGTGAGCATAATAATAGGCTTGCCTGATAAAAGTACAGAAACGTTCGTTCAAGTTGAAACGGTAATTTAATTAAAAGCAGAAGGAAAATTATGTGCTTCACGGTTGAAGGTTGGGTTTCAGTGATGGATGAACGTTACGAGAGCTAAGGAATATTCATCGGAGTCATTCACAATATTTGTTTTTGATTAGTCGAATTGAAGTGGCGACTCAGTTTTTATATAATGATAAAAATCTTTCTTGATTGCGAGATTGTTCCATATTATGTTATGAACAGCACTCTCATTAAAATCTGATCAATTCCAAAATTCCGCAGAACAATATTCCTATGGGTCTATATTATTTCACCATCATAATAGTTCTTGTAAATTTTGCTCTTGAATTGAAAAATTGAAATTTGGCAAATTGAAATATGAAAAACTACCAATAAGAGGAAAGGATGTTCTAAAATAACTGTGATCATTGCAATTATTTTGAATAATGATACAAACAAAATTATTCAATGGTCATAATATTAAAAATTAATTTTTAAATCAATTATTTTATATTTGAATCATTTTGTAGGTCAATGCAGTCATTGTGCATTACTGTATTTCTATTTTCTGCTGGTAACTTCGATCTTCGCCCTTCGATTCTACATATCGACTTTATCGAACTTCGATTAAATTATTAATCATTCCTGATTGGATGGAGCATTTATACCACGCGATTGACATTCACCGGATTGTTGTCGATTTCAGTTGGGTTATATTTGCTTGAATATAGCAACCCAATCTAGTCAGCCATGCCAATTGGCAATTGTGACGACTGGAATAGTTTGTGCATGTTACCGTGCTTCGAGTTGGATAACTCAATTTTTCGAGTGTATATACCTTTTAATGGTATACATATAAAATATTCGAGGTAATCACAATTCCAAAACTAAATTTTAATTAATAATTACAATACTCAGTTTCCTGATTTCAGAGAGAACTATAAATCATCATTCAAATTTCAGGAAATATAATCAATTTTATTGTTCTCCAGAGATCAAACTCTCCACTTGAGAATTACCGACTCTGCACAGAAACATGAACCGAATCGAGTAATGTCTACGTCACAACTCAGAAAGAAGACCGGGTCGGTGAAAAATCGATTTTAATTTTCGAAATTAAATTGATTTGAATTGATTTGATTTGATTTGAATTGATTGAATTGATTCTAGTTTACCCTGAAATTGAGAAAATTAATATCGTCATCAGTCGTTAAAATTTGGTTTCAGGGTTGAAATATTTTCAAAAGTATAATATAATTCTACACACACCCACACTGTATGTGCGGTGGTGTGCGTGTTCCTTACAGCTTATCTCGTATACTTTCTACCATTTTATTAGCATTCAAATCTTAAGTGTTTTTTCCGTTAGGGCGTTAACATTAACATTCAGCGACAAAGTATAATGTCAAGATTACTATCGGTAATAATACCCAGTATCAGCTTTGTGATCAATTATACACTTTTAAATGCAAAGAGGGTGTGATTGTGTTGTCGTCACTGCTTTAATGATTCCTATAATATAAATCACGAGCACGAATGAATATAAATTATGAGCACAAATAAAGGTACACAACAAAAGAGATTAGCAAATTGAATTATATGAATTGATGGTCACAGAACTTGGACAGTTTTGATATTAGATTAAAAGCATGAAAGTATAATGTGAAGTATATGAAAGGTAGATACATGTGGTACAAATTATGGTTAATTTTCATTTCATCACACAACTGCAAGTATAAACTGGATTGTCTTTCCTATTATAATCATAATTAAATTCAAAGAGCATTTTGTTTGTTGTTACAGTTATTTTATTACAAAAAACAAGCTATATTTTCATCACTAACTAAATCCATTCATAGTAGAAGCGTGGTAATACTTTTTTTGTATACTAATTGAAGATTTTTTCTTTATTTTGGTTGTGATGGATGTTGTTGTCTTCTGATTTTTTTATTTTCACTGAAACACATTTATGAAATTGAACTTGCCCGCAAGTGAAAATTTCAATCAAATTGGGAATGTATCTCCCTGTGTGCAGTACACTCTACATATAGATTTTTTGAACTTTCTCCAACGAATGGTTTCTGAACGTTTATTCAGATCATGTAAAGCTAGGAACATTAATCATTATACAATGAAAAAATCTATAAACTTACCATTAAGTTCAAATTTTTTCACAAGACTACAGAGAAAATGATTAGAGTCGATGTTTCTTTCCTCAAATACATGGCTGATCACTTTTTTACCGTGAGGTAATATGCAAATCAACTATGTGGGGAAGTATGGGTCGATTTACATCTTCTTCTGCCAAATATCTAGAGGAAGTCATACCGGTTCTTTAAATCACACTGCTTCAAAAACAGGTACAACTTGGATACAGTATAACAATAAATAAAGATACAAAAATCTGGACGCGGAGCAAAGTAAACTTTATCTAACACAATATCGAATTTAGGGGAGAATTATAAACATTGAACAACATTCAATACGAAGCTCAAACTAGAAATAATGAATAATTTAATTACCAAGTGTAAACTTAAGCTAGGTTCCCATAGCGATTTTTTCACGTGACGTCCGTTGAAACATCGGCCGACGTCAACTTTCCACCAATCACGCGCAAGAAAAAACAACGGAGGGAGGCAACGATTTTTCGCCGTCCAAGTAGAGCCAACTCCAACATTTTCACGTCCGTCACGGGACGGCACGGCACGATTTGGATATTTTTAGAACTCGCGAAGGCGGTGATCTGTTCGACCCAATATTCGACCTTTTAAATTTGATTGTTATCCTCAAAAAGTTGAAGTCTTCGCCAGTAGAATGCATACTCGAAGTGACGTGAGAAAAACGGCATGGGAACACGATCTATTTTACATCAACGATGCCGTCCGATGTTTCAACGGACGTCACGCGAGAAAATCGTTATGGGAAACCAGCTTTATGAGGAAACAATATCTTACTGATGTTATTCGTGATCGTCAAACCAAGGTCAGTCGATAGTGCACTAAACCGTCGTCTAGGTGACCCAAGGTTTGACTCCCACAATTTTTCACCATTGGATATAACCTCAGTAATTGAAGTGAATACTTCAAAATGGTTCCTTGGAAAAAGATCGCGACCGCTTTCTTCCCTTCATCCGCAACCCCCAATAAAAAAGCTCTCATCAAACATATCATATTCTCATTCATTGATCACTGCCACAAATAGATTTCACTTATGAATGTGTTGTGAAAACGCAAAATAAATGAGAAGATAACAATAATTTTTTTCTTTTAATAACATCAAAACTTGATACAAAATTATTGTTCCCCAATTAAGGCTATGGATGAAAGATAGGATCGTTTAGACGGGGCACCACAAGGGTGATCTTACCACCCCATTTTAATTGTTCAATATATATATATATATATATATATATATATATATATATATATATATATATATATATGCATATTTTAAATAATGAAAATGAATTGTCAAAATTGCAATATAAATAAATATGAGATTATACTTTTTAAATATTTTTTTTCTACTTCACGTCTTCTATCCGCTACGATCACAAAACCAGTGCATTAGAGCATAGTCAATTATCTTTATCACCCACGCGCCGTAATGAGTTATCTTCTGGATCAGACCGGACTGGCAGGACGCGGCGTCGTGGCGCTAATAAGAAACCGTCACGCGACGCCTGGAATAGACCTGTTCGCTTGCTATCCGCTGCTTCACATTAAGATAAACTGGCCGAGCTTTGTTTCCAGATCGAATACATGTGATTTATGAACAAAGGATACACTTTGCGGATGACGAGGTGGCGGTACAGGCGAGGAGACTTTTCGACACGAAAAGTAACAATAAAATGCGCTTCTAAATCACAATATGGCCGACGAATGGTTACAAAAATTCAGTCAACAATATAATATTCCAATCAATGTCACTGTCGAAAATATGCGCGCTTTATTTTGTGACTTTTCTCAAGTTCAAATTTTCAACACCAACAGCGCAACTTTTTCTGGGCAATAGGCGACAAGAAAAAAACGTGTGGAAAGCGAGGGTTAAAAAGGCGAAATTTAATAAATTAACCTTCAATTCTGGAACGATCAATTATTGAGAAGGGTAATATGCGGAATGATTGAATCATGATAATGGAAAGGAAACAGGGCAACATCCATTTTAGGAGGGAAAGAGACAGCATATGAAGCATAAGGAAGATAATATTTTTATTGTTGTTCTTGGGCACAGCCTAAAATGACCCAAATGACATTACATAACCAATTTAATGGACCCAACCTTACCAAACTAACCTACACTAACGAACCTAGTCGAACAAACACCCCAAACTAGTTTAATATGGACTAAAACTAATCTAAATCCTACTTCCGGTTCGACGAATAGCCACTTCCTACAATATTTCCCATTCCCCCTCCCCACCATCCATCTCCCACCCCACTCCGATTCCATCACCCCCTCCATTTCTCCTTCCCAACGGTACGTTTAGTTTGCTGAGTATAGAGTAAGAATTGCTGCTCTGATCTGAATGTCAAACATTTCTCACTATTTATTGATGAGAGATAACGTACGACTAAAAAATTGGAATTGATCGAATCACATTTGTTTATTTTCGCGAAGGTTTTTCATACACAATACAGTTTTCTACGTAATATTGACACAAATCAAGTGAGAATAGGAGAGAATATCGGAGGTCACTAAAGGGACTCAGGAGAAAGAAGCATATGTGAGAGCACGAACAACCTGAACCAAATGTGAAAGTACTCTTTCTACATGTCCAATCCGTCAACGTTGTGATATTGCATAACGTATGGATATCGCATGACCTTAATATATATGAGAGGAACATAAACGGACTTCCACTTTTGGTTCAGGCTGTACAGTATATTATGAGGACAAATAATCAAGATGAATGAATGAATGAATGAATCAATGTGGGAAATAGGAATGTATGAATGAATGATTTGAACATGGATATATATATATGAATAAATATATATATATATATATATATATATACATATATATATATATATATATATATATATATATATTTATATATATATATTAAATGTATATATGTATATATACATATATATAATATATATATATATATATATATATATATATATATATATATATATATATATATATATATATATATATATATTGAATGTATATATGTATATATACATATATATATAATATATATATATATATATATATATATATATATATATATATATATATATATATATATATATATATATATATATATATATATATACACACACACATATGTATATACATATCTCTCTCTCTCTCTCTCTCTCTCTCTCTCTCTCTATATATATATATATATATATATATATATGTATATATATATATATATATATATATATATATATATATATATATATATATGTGGTGTGTGTATAGCCTGAATATGTATATATCCGTCTGATTGTATGTGAGCAGTGACAGAAAGAAGTGAGATCTTATCAGAGAAAATCTTCCACAAAATGCATTCAACTTTTTTATGATCTCCTAATGACTTCATTACAGGGCAAACACTTGTAGCATCTACAGTCGAGTAACAGTAATCAATCAAACATCACAAGTACTGGTGAAACTTGCTCATCTGTTATGCAATAACATCTAACAAACACATCCACGAGTCGACGCTGGCGCACATCCTCGGCCATTATTCGAACTTATAATTACCTTCCGGTTCTCGTTATGGACTAATTATTAATTAGCGACCGAAAGCCTATTTTCAAGAGTACGCAATCATCTCTCTACCCCTGACCCTCTCGCCCCTACCCCTTTCTCTCCACCCTGTACCCTTCAGACAGTTTTAATCTATACACACTGTCTGGTTATAGTGTCAGTTTAGATGGTGTTTAATCACGCTGGAAAGTTATTCGCACGATGAACAACACGACAAGTTATTAGTGCGAATAATTGGGGACGGGTAGTATACGTACTGCTGGAACGTGGATTGATTGGAAAAGAGGAGTTGCTAAGTAATAAGATTTTCTGTTTGAATCACAAAATCTCGTCCAGAGTATAAACACGAAAATGGATGGTTCCGAGCGTCCGTCCATCCATATTTTTTCACTAGTCCACCGGTGGTTCACCCCTTCATCTCTCTCTCTCTCTCTCTCTCTCTCTCTATGTATATATATATATATATACACACACATATATGAGCCGATACTGTTTTATCGTTTTTTTTCCGGATAACGAGTGTGCCACGAACATTTTTTGTTGACAAATGAAAAAAAAATATAAAAAGTAGTGCGTGGTTGATGGGGAATCAAACATAGCTTTGTTGTACAAAAACCATATACATACATCACAGTAACATGAAGTTAACGAGTAAGAAAATATAGTATTCTGTAGTTTTCCAGATATTCGTGACTCCATGTATGTTTTTGTGTGACCTAGGTGAAGCCAGTTTCGCCATGAAGTTGACAGTGACGTACCGTTATGGTTCATGACGTGTGGTCGACACACGAATGAAAGGGAAATGTTCTCTCGAAACGATATTCATTCGGGTTTATATAAAATAGTATCAAATATGAATCAAACATCGCACGACAGTAGAACGAATTCTCTGTTACATAGTAATTCCACAAATCTCAAGATGTAAGATTAGGTCATTATTATCTTGTTCTTGTTCTTTATTTCATATTTTAATCGAGACCTATACTACAAGACTACTAATACTAATATACTAATAAGACTATTTACAGATTGAATGAAACATGTTTTCAAATTTTTCTCCTCATGGATGTATTCCTGTACAAGATGAACGCAGTCTTAACTTAGATCCAAGGTTCTAGGTGGCTGTGATCGAGCTGGTGGCACGATGTAGTGATACCAACCTATTTTATCATAATATGAAGAAGGTGACCCAACTCGGGTCTTGAAAGTGAAATATTTCCGGGGTAAGTTCCCGAGTTCAGGGTCCTGATTGCCTGTAGCGAAACTATCGCTTTTATATCGAACTATATAAAACAAAAATACTCAACAATGCTATACACGGCTCTATGAAATTATAATGTTAGTATTTGCATTTATTTTTTTAAGACGATTATAGATTATGAGAGTTCAACAATGCCACCGGTACCGTAGTCATTCTTATCTACATCTAGTTCACAAGAAATCCACTAAATCGTGACAAGCGATTGGCTCTTTTGACCTTTGGATCTGAACTGACCGCAAGAAACCACAAATGCCTTCCATGTTATTAGTATGGGAGTTGAAGCACATCCTCCATATTATGATAAAATAGGTTGGTGCCACTACATCGCGGTATATTCGATAATACCGCTTCTATGCTGTTTTTTTTTGGTCTTATCTTTCAAAACTGTTTTAAATCGTTGGAATGCCACTATGGAGGGTTATCCTTATGAGGCTCTTGAAAATTTCGAAATCTTTTTTCTTAAAGGTGCACAACCGATTGCGCCTCAAAACTATACAGTATCAAGTTATAGATGTTGACTCAGTCATTTGAATTCCAACTTTCAACAAATTTGATGCTTCAATTTGACCTGTGCAGCGCAAAAAGAAGTGAAAAATAAACAAGCAAACAAAAATGTGATTTTTTTTCGAGTGGTACGGTAATATTATCAATTGGCTTCTATCATCCAATCACTTTCAAGTATACTCGAGAGATTCCATTGTGTTAATCAAACATCAATAATGTATTATTCACAAAGCTGTAATATTGTAATGTATTTCAAACTATTGATCTGTAGGCCTTCATTATCTGACTTAACATTACGATGTGACAAATGGCTTGGAGTGAAGCTTAGCTCTGTTGTCCTGCCAGTTATCATACCAAACACGAGGAGTATCGTAAACACAATAGACCTGTTTGTTTGTGTTGCACCAACCTGCACTAAAGTGTTGCTGGTGCAGGAAGGAAATGCGAAATATTACGGGTTTGGTGCAGGAAATGATCCCTAAATGTTGAGGTACAAACAAACACGATAGTGCCAATGTCAACGGTTCCTAGACGCAAATTTTGAAGTGGGAAAAGTTATTTGGGTAAAATCACGGAGACGTAATTCTGCATGTTAACTTGCTTGCAAATAATTACGACCCTTATTTGAATATTTATAATTTTTCATTCTCATCGACACGAATTCAAACATCAACAACTTGTAAGCCTACATATAATGTCTGCCTACAACTTGATTTTAGGGCCTACCATCTTGAACACCATCTTGATCTGAGCACACCAGCTCCGTAGCTGGTGTAGAACTACTTGAACTAGTGCAAGTGAACTGAGACAAACAAACACGGTAGTGTAGGTTTGGTGCAGCACCACGGTTACAAACAAACACGACAGTGTAGGTTTGGTGCAGCACCACGGTTACAAACAAACACGAAAGTACAATAACTGAAGAACTAGTTCAGATAGTGCAGGACAAACAAACAGCCATAATGTGTTCGGCTAGGATTAGGGCCAGGTTATGTAATGAGGTCTTTGATTATGACCTTCGTAGCCTCTGTTACGTCATCCATGTTATTTTTCCAGAGCTATGAATTATGAGGGTGAATTCCTAGATCTTCCATTATTGATTTCATGTGATTCAAATCGAATCAGTTTCCCAACGAATTAAAGAAATTAGAAAGCTCGTCTTTCAAAATGAATTGAAAAATATCTGATAAGCAAATGCTTCTACTCATTGGACGAATTTTTGCTGAATGATGATTCAAGTATGTAATATTTGTACATGTATAGTTCAAACTATATTAGATTTTACTCACCTCTATCTATGCTCTCTACATTTTGTACCTCTACTTTGTAACTCAAGTGACTTGACATTATCAATCATGTTTTGAATCGAATTATTGCGATCCTTAACTTCTACTTGATCGACTGAAGTGTTGTTCTATCGAATTTGTTCCAGGAAATTTCTACGAAGAACATTTTGATGAAAACATCGGGAATGCTGGCATTTCTATCTATTCAATTTGTTGAATTATTGCAATTTTGCGTGTATTGTTTTCGATTTCTTCTCAATAATTCTATATTGTGTATCGAGTGCAGCTCGACAATCCTCGACTAATCCTTCTGATCAGTCTTGTGTGCATGAATAGCTGCCGAATACACGCATTTTTCTCTTGGAAATGTTGGGACGTATTCAATTGAAACTAAATTTGGATTTGTAGTACCATGTAAAAAACCCTAGGATTTTGGACTCGTAGTGCTACCATATGTCAAAGAAACTTGTATATTTCCAGGGTGATAGCACTGTAGTTTTGTAGTATATACATGTATACATCTGATTTTTCAGATTTGAAATAACCCCCGTATAACTTATCTGTTGGCGGGTCAGTTAAGCGAACATGGTCTTCTTGAAATAACTGGATCGATGATTTTATCCATCGGTACGACAGCTAAGATTCAATGTAGTATATATTGCACTATAATCAAATGTATTTCCGACAGGATACCATAGAATATACTCATCGATGATACTTCTTTGTTTCACTTCTAGATACAATTTCTATATTTTCTATGGAAAGAGCCTTCTTCGGTCGCTTAGAAAACATTATTGCCTGAACTACCGAAACTTGCCAGTGAAAAGTTATACATTCTTTCATTCTGATGATTTTATTATTCAACCAGAACTAATATAATTTGAAATACACTGTATTCTGAATAGAAAATGTCATTCAACATTATTTCAAAACATGGAACAGTCTATTTTGGTACAGTGTATTTTGAAAACTATTCTGAAGATGTATTTCAAAAGTACTCTTGTTTATGATATTTTCATTTCAAATAACTATATTACTGAAGTATTTTTCAGTCTGATACATTTCTCGTATTATTTCACTCAAGTCTAGGTGTCATATACCCTCATCCAACATAGCTGAAGGTAGCATACCAACCAAAGGAAAACACTTTGGTGATTGTATACATATAATAACTAAGAATTCAAACACTGAACTCTTTTTGAAAAGATTAGTTGCTTTTTAAATCATCAATATCGTCATAAAAAATCATTTACGTCAAAAATACTAAAATTTAACAAAAATAACCGTGGTATTTGTTCTTGATATGTTGGTAGACGCCCCGGGCATACCTACACGAACATACCATACTTGCTATACTATGTAGGACGAAACTTTCAATATACAATGTAAATTATTTATGACTATACAAAGCACTCATAAATTGCTATCTTTTCTCATATTTATTGTACCGTTCTGGGAGCAAACATTTATTCAAAGTGTCTCCATTTGTTTGTTTTCAGAATGTCTGCTTACCTCTTCTTCTTTATAAGATAAGCTTTGCTAACGACAGACAGGCATTTTTAGGTGAGATTTATAATCAAATTATTGATATATTGTCAAAATATATTCAACACATTCACATGCTTTTAAATCCTACTAAAAGCCAGTTATACAATTTTCAGTCAAGTATTTATTCATCAACTATTAGGTAAGGTACGAAAATAGCATGCGTAACCAAAGGTGATTACAAGTTAATCCACTAATTATCGCTTTATCCATTATCAATCAGTTGATGTAACCGGATCTAAATGGAATGATTCAAAACCTTGAAGTTATTATTTCAAATGATTACAGGACGAGCATGTGAAATATCGTCTTGGATCTAGCTAGCTTCAATAGCCTAGGACTTCGACTGAATGATGTTCACTTTGAAAGATTATGGCAACAGAATATAATGAAAAAAGTCAGGATGGATTTTGTGCTAGCAAAATTGTAAGTATAGAACTACACAAGATATATCTTCACACATTGATATATCACTACCTTTTCCACGGACTCTGAAGGGAATAACCAACAGGTGAAAATCACAGAAACATTGATAATAAACTAAAACTCACGACATGTTTCGATCTTGTTAGATCTCATCAGGTGAATATATCAGGTATTCTTAATATTTCTTCCTCTCAAGGAAACACCTGCAAACTACTTCCTGTGCTGGCTTGCCCGGGTCTGCCACTAGAGTGCACTGTTTTCTTACAGCATCCTCTAGGCTTAGGCTTACATGAACCAACTCAGAATTCATGAATGAATATTAGGGTTTAGGCGCATCGACAGCGAGGTCATTTAGCGCCTAATTCAATTTGAAGGTTATGCTCTCTGAGTTTATGATTTTCACCTGGTGGTTGGGTGAGGACAAGAAGGAACAGACCAGAGACAGAAAAGAGTGATAGGAACAAAATCTCTAGCCTTCTCTTGGAATTGAACCAAGACCCATAGTACTGAGTCGAAGAAAATGCCATTCACTATCTACCGTAGGCTGAGCGGTCAGCAAATAACACCCATGCCTTATCAAGGACTCGAACCTCGACCCCTAGCAGGAATGATAGAACAGATTTTCTCCCCTGTAACTATACAGATCGGGCGGCGCATGAAAAGATGGCCAAAGCCGGTAATAAAAGATGAAAGGGGCAGTGGGCCCTGAGGCAATGACATTATTGGAAAGTGGGACTTGATTTAAAGAATATTATTCTGTAATGGACGATACATGCACGATTATGCAGGTCAAGAGAAACTAGTGATATGAGAATAATTATATATATATATATATATATATATATATATATATATATATATATATATATATATATATATATATATATATATCCGTATGAAAATAGAAGATTTTACCATGTCATTTTGAATAATGAGACACATTTCTACAACTTTCGAAATAATTAGTCAGAGGTAGCCTACTATTTCAAATTGATTCAAATATTTTTCAATCTATCATCTTATATGCATCGTGCTGAATCGAACTAACATTAATTGATAATGATATTGGTACAGTGTGAACCAATAGAATCACCCGGATCATTCAAATTAAAAAAGGTACATGTTGAAGCGAGAAAAATAATTATTCAGATTTATTGCTTGTTTGTTCAACGATCTCTTACAGAAAGGTTGTTTGGTGATATTTTTTCATCCCAACTTTTTATCATCATCTTTTTCATTTCAATAATGATTATTTTCATCAATAATATGAATTCAGAAAATGTTACGAGAAAAAGTGATAGTGTTTTTATTGTGTTACGAATTGAAATAATTAAAAATGTACTTAGAATATCAGATGAAAGATCCAAGGATGAAGAAGAAACCAAGATCTTGGTATTATCTGAATATATCAATTATTACTTCTGATAGAACACGAATCCACATCTCGACGCCGTATTTTTTCAATCAAATGATGAAAAAATACGATAATTTTTCTCCAGATTCGAAATTAATCCGGGTCAGACGATTTTCCAATTCAAACCCCGTAATTAATTGTACTTTCATTATAATTCCCCCTAACGTATCGAGAAGGCGTTTTCATCTCCTGGCTATTAATTAAAGACGCACATTTTAATAACTATTTTTGACGTACTTCTCCTTGAATCCAGTTCTGTATGAATACAAACTGATGAAAGGATCTTCTGCTGAAATTGAAAACCTTGCTGAATAGATTTCAAGATATATATATCAAATGCTCCGTGAATAGAATCAAGAGTGTTGGGAATTGGAATACAGATAAAAGGTTGATTAAACAAACACTCGCTGAATTTTCAAATCTTCTTGTTTCTTGTTTCTTACTCGACAGATTATGATTTCAGCTTCTTCTGGCTCTGCAGTCATTGAACGCCGAAATAAGGCTGTTTCTGTATTATTGTCAAGCTTTCACTAGAAAATAATAATACTCTTGGCTTTCATTTTCTGTCTTCTCTCTATCTCCCTTCATCTCTTTGAGATCATGGAAAATGAACAACACACATATATACCGTATATATATATATATATATATATATATATATATATATATATATATATATATATATATATATATATATATATATATATATATATATATATATATGTATATACATATATATATATATAGAGAGAGAGAGAGAGAGACAGAGAGAGAGAGAGAGAGAGAGAGAGAGATAGAGAGAGAGAGAGAGAGAGAGAGAGAGAGAGAGAGAGAGAGAGAGAGAGAGAGAGAGAGAGCGTGAGAGCAAGAGTGAGAACGAGAGCGATTTAATTCATATTTATATTTATTCAATATATATATATGTATATATATATATATATATATATATATATATATATATATATATATATATATATATATATATATATATATATATAATTGATAAGTGTACATGGCTTTCTGTTGAAACGTACAGTAAGTGATGTTGATAGAGTGGGTATTATTATCACTTAAATATACCACCTCGTGGGGGAATCGAGCCCCGAACCTTTTCTTGATATGTAACTGCTCATATAAACTGGTGTTAGCAGGTATTTTACATATTCACACGTATATATATATATATATATATATATATATATATATATATATATATATATATTGAATAAATATGAATATGAATTAAATCGCTCTCGTTCTCACTCTTGCTCTCACGCTCTCTCTCTCTCTCTCTCTCTCTCTCTCTCTGTCTCTCTCTCTTTCTCATCTCCTTCTTCTTTCCATCTCTCTTCCCTCTCTCTATACCCACCCTTCTTTCCCATCTTTTTTGATATCCTCTACGACTCTTACACGATCCGAAGGAGCACTATAATAATACTGAATCGAGTTATGAGGAAAACACTGTGCGGTATGCGAGGAGGGTAGAACCATATCTTTGGCATTATCTATCCACTTGACTGTTATATAACCAACATTGCTGCCATTAACCAATATTAAACTGGATATATTATATAAATGGTGTGAAGGTGGGAATAGAAAAGTCGTGCGGAATATTTATGATTGAATGAATATCAAATGTAATTTTTTTTGACAAGTGTTTTATATATTATTATCAAATGTAATTCAGAGAATAGCTATATAAATGTAATTGGAGAAATAGCTATAAAAACGTAACTTCTTCTATTGGAATTGAGTTTTTAATGATCTGAAATGAGAAAGAGGTACCAGTAAAAATACCAGTTAAAATGATGAAGTCTTTCAAGGGTGATAAAAGCGATAGATCATTGTTTTCTATCTTTCAAACGGAGAGAAATATCAAGATTTTATCGCATATGATCTGAGAGTTGATATAATTTGGTCAGTGTGATGAACATATGATATACGAATTTAGTTACTATATCTATATGAGTAAATCACTCGATGTTAGACTAGCACTCGATCATTTAGCTCTACATCTATATATACATTTTTTTTGTATGCACTTTACGTCTCATTTATCTATTATAATTTTGTTTGCTATGATTTGTATGCCAATATTCACGTATTCATGTCATGTATCATTTCGAGGGACCGTGAATCAATAATAAACAAGCAATTAAACAAACACCATTTATTTTACAAACCCTTCTTACGTGATTATTGTATTGAGAGTAAATTTTCTTGAGTATCCATGAAATACCACACGGTGATATAGACACAAAATAAAAAATGATAGGGCACGAAAACTTATGAAATATTTCCGATATTTTGAACTTCTCTTCAATGTATTCTTCATCGACACTAAGTCATCATTTTCCAATCTATATTATCTATATGTCTATATCTATGTATCAAAGTGTCTGCATTGTAGTGAAAGCAATCAGAATAATTCAAATTCTATTGATTCGTCTCAATTACATATCAATCAATCTGAAATCTTTCAATGTATTATTATTTGTTGTATTATTTGTTTGATTGGATGAGCGAAGCGAAGACTCAATTACACTATACCGAAAAAAAAGTGCCTGTTTTTTTTTTTTTTTTTTTTTTTTTGTTCGCGCTCCACAGGTCAGACAAAAATTCAAAATCAGTTGAAACTTGGCACACACATGAACCCCTATCTGACTTGATGCTGCATAGTTTTGAGGCACGATCGGTTGAACAACTTCTGAGAAAAACTCATTCCAAAGTTTTCAAAAATCCCATTAGAATAAGCCAGAGGAAAACATTCGTGAAAAATATTTCATCTGAGAGGATTCAAATTCTCAGAGAACTTCAATATGATAATGATACACATTATTCCGAACTTTTACTCAAATCGAATCAGCCGTTTCGATGTAAAAAAATATATAATGTTATTTGTGTCAATTATTCAAAGCTATTAAGATACCTATTGAATCAAAGCAACAAGTGTCATCACTTGATTGTAAACGATTAAAACAAAGCCTTCTTTATTATTATATAAATTATTAATGGAAAATAAGATGGCAGTGATGTAATGGTTTGGATCTCAAGGTGTATATATATATAATAACCAATCCAAAGATAAGTTGATATGTTCCAGCTCATCCATCAACGCGGAAACACATAGCGCGTTTGCCTAGTATACTATAATTACTAATTCGTTGATAAATCATAAATGATGACTTACTGCCATACTCAATTTTGATGCTATTTATAAGTTATATAGTAGAATATGTAATTTGTGTACCGATTTCCTCGAAAGAGGGTCGAATGAACAAACTCCACTACTACTACTACTACTACTGCTACGTACTAACTACGGTACTCTAACCAGAAGATTTTCAATTCCAAAAATGTTTAATACTTTGTCAACGGATGTAAGTTCTTCGCAGAAAATATCAGAAATTAAAAATTAATCGAAAAATCGATTATTATTAGAGCAACTTGTACGAAATGTTGGATTTTTCTTCTTCTTCTTTTATATTCTAAATATCATCTTCTATGTTCTTGTTATTGTGTTCTCGGTACTTATTTTTTGCTATAAATAGGCCTATGTTTCGTAAAAATTGTAAACATAATGTTTAGTTAAAAAAGAGGTTACTATGAGTTAAATGCTTTATGTAAACTTTATGTCTATATTATAATTAGTTTATGCAAAATGTAAACTTTATGTAGCCTATATATATATTATAATTAGTTTATGCAAAATGTAAACTTTATGTAGCCTATATATATATATTATAATTAGTTTATGCAAAATGTAAACTTTATGTAGCCTATATATATATATTATAATTAGTTTATGCAAAATGTAAACTTTATGTAGCCTATATATATATATTATAATTAGTTTATGCAAAATGTGAACTTTATGTAGCCTATATATATATTATAATTAGTTTATATACGTGATCTAGAAATCAGAATTCATCATCAGAATTCAGAATGATCAGAATTTTTTTTTTAAAAAAGGAGTTTATTTATGAAAATGGACCTAAAGACAAACCACATTAGTGGCTTAGTGCGTCTAGAAATAACTACGTAATGTACATTGAATTAATAAAGAACTTGAAAAAAAAACTACTACTACTACTACTACTACTACTACTGGTCTACGAAATTGTACTGAAACCTTTGTGAGAACACGAATAAAAAATAATGAAAAAAAAAACTACCACCACTACTACTGCTACTACTACTACTAAAATATCTCAGCAATTTTATGGTAGTTTCATATATAGCATATTATGTTGTTGTATAGCATACGCATAGCACCTTGTGTTGATCGACTTGATGTTGTCAACAACACGTGTTCGGATGCAGGAACGTGTTAACAGGTTGGTCAAAGCCGACAATCATATTGAACTTAATTATAATTTAATAACTGTGTTCCAATCTAACGTCATTAACACACCCTAACTTGCTTTTCTGTGTATTCATTCATTATTTTATTTTATCAAATGCATTGTTTATCATTGTTATTGTTGAAATGTTCTGTTGGTGATATTTTATCTAGTGAAGCGAACCTCTCTCAGGGAAGACTGTATTATGGTTTTTGTCATCATGTGTTTTTATTGTATTCGCACCTTGTGGAATTTGGTTTCTGACACGAATAGACTCAATATTGATAATATTGTAGTTGAATCAATTCAAATCATTCAGAGAAGAAGCTTCTTAAAGCCTGTCGATCTGCAATAAACATTCGAATTGGGTCACGTTTTCAATATTATATAATATTTTCAATGTTATATAATCTGACTTTTCATGTATATTACATTTTATACATTGTTCTTGACATGTTTTGTTATATATTATTTGGAAGAAAATAAATGAAATGAAATATATGCTATATACAATCCGTGGTGAGGTGAAGACAGTTGATGAAATATACTTGGATCTAGATGAGGTTGTTACCGACAAAATAATTTCACAAACTTGAGCAATTTTGTAACTACAAGAATTTAAAGCATTTGAAAGATTTGTTTTCGCTCCTCATTGCAGACATCATTCTGAAAAATACGTTCACCTACATTTATTCTGCTCTTGCTTCATCAACAGCGAGATATTCACACAAATAATGATCTCCCAATAAAGGCATATGATGAAAGTTCAGGATCGTTCGAACGATTCGGGGCACCACAAGGGCGATGTCACCACCCTATAGATACTAGTTGAATATACTGTAGTTCATTCAAAACATTGTGCAAATTGTAGTCATTGGTTCAAGAGAAGAATAACACTGACAAATCCTAGAAATAGCCCGGATAAACAAACACAGCAGTCTTATTTGTATTTGTTTTGTTGGTAGACGACCTTATTTTCTCGTGAATACGAGTATATCTGGTTCTCAAGAAGTGTCATTGTGAAACTAGACTCAATAACATTTCTGACAATTATTTGCATCTTGAGATGTACTCACAAATTTCTTCTCTCATACAATGTTAACTTTTTATAATGACTCTCACATCTGTGAAATTCCCTTGAAAGAATTGTCATCTAAAAAAAAAGTTCATCCATGTCAATAGGATTGAAGATTGTTTTTTTCCTTCTCGCAAAAGTTTTAATAAAACCACGGCATTCATCTAATCGGCCTCCTCCGACTCCTAACCACCCTTAAATTGCTGTCAGTCGGATTAATCCTCCTCATTTTCATCTATCTCGAGGCTATGTCATTATTCTTCGGATTCGGCTTGCTGGGCACCTGTTGTTGGGAATAACGACGATTCCATTTTCATTCCGCTCCACCGTATCCGCTCTGCGGTCACGTGCCCTTCTCATAGCTGCATGGAGTCCAACCCCCTTTCAATAAGTTGATCTCGAACGTTACGGAATCACCATTTCGTTTCTATTTCGTTGTGTATATCCACATCAATATTTTCTGTCAAATCCACGGAATCTAATCATTTAAGACTAAATAAATAGAATGAGTATTGTTTGTTATCAGAAATAGTAACAGTTCTATTTTTTTTTTGAAAAATAAGTAGCATTTTTCTTTGGATTGAAGCACGAAAAGACGAAATCAAAAGGAAATGTTCGCTATGTGGAAAGTAAGGTAAAAAGAACGGTATAACTTTTCCGGGCTGATGGCTTTGAACCGTTTGTTCAAGCTATATAGCGCCCTATTGGCTATCAACTAAATCTTCAAGTTAAGGGTTCTTACTGGAATCGAAAAGTGAGAGAGAAAATAGTGCAACTTCTCTCTCCTCTATATACCTACTTTCATGTCGTAATAATGGTTTGCCTGTGAAATGGGAAGATCGAGTGCGAAATGTTTCCACAGCGAAGTTTTCTACCCACTTTTTCAAATTGTTCGAAATTGCTTCAATATATGCTTATATGTACCTACGTTTATTTATGTCTGACAGACATGGTGAGAGAGACGAACAGAGAGATAGTATGTAAGAGACAGAAAGAGAGAGAGATGAGAGAGATAGAGAGTTAAAGAGAGAGAGAGAGAGAGAGAGAGAGAGAGAGAGAGAGAGAGAGAGAGAGAGAGAGAGAGAGAGAGAGAGAGAGCGAGAGAGAGAGAGAGAGAGAGAGGGAGAGATATAGAAAGTTGGAGAGAGAAAGAGAGATATAGAGAGAAAGAGAGAGATAGAGAGAACGAGAGAGAGAGAAAGAGAGAGAGACAGAGCATGTGAGAGACACGGTGATGAGAATTTCAACAAGATCATTTTTCATATATCGAGCGTCATTAAAAGGGTTTGTTTTAAAAAACGAGTAGCTTGCCTCACGTTATTGACGCTCGAATCTGTTACCGAACCTGCACGACGTTCACCTGTTTGTACACTTGTCGTCACGAGAGATGCACATTGGAAAAGAGAATGCGATAAAATTAGAATCAACATTGGAAAAGTATCTCCTTAAAGAATACAATACAATACAATTGACTTTATTTTTGTGACAAAAATTGCGATATTCAGATTGTTAGTTGATCTGCTGCTCTCCTATTATGATTTTTCAGAGTTAATGATCCGGTTTAATCTCAATTTTATTCATATATTCTTTATATTTGAAGAATTATTGATTCTTTCTCTCATTCGTGATTATATTCATTTGACTGAAGTGATCAAGCTCCAATGATCTCAAATTAATTGATGCACTGTGAAGAATGTTAATTTAATCGTGTTGGTATTGTTAAATATCGTGAAGACATGTGGTGCTCTTATGACTGGAACGTTGACTTGTCCATTACTATACTTGTATGATCAATGTTTTCTGGACCAATGAATATATTATTATTATCATTATTATAATCATTATCATCATCATCAAGAAAGTGGTATACCAACGAAATGAGTGTAGAAAATTAGATCGTTACATAATATCATTGAAATGGCGTGAAGTTTTAACTTTTGAAAGACGTGGTGGTGTTTCTTGTCGTTAAAATAGTCATGAGAATTCATGATAGCCCTAAAAGATTATAGCTGTACATCAAATATGACGGTGATATTTGTGTTTGTTGTGTTGGTACATGACTTCCTTCTTTCCTGGATACAAGTGTATTGTCTATTAAATGCAGTGTTTAGAAGAAGGGAAATTTGAAGTGTAGTTTTATTTTCAGCATCAAACTAGAAATAACAAAACCAAAGAATCGAATACTTCAGTTTTCTTCATTGAGAGGAATCCACATCTCAGGTAGCAATAGAATTTAATGTAAGTTCTCAAGTTTTCTCGACTTTTCGGTTTTGTTTTTCATATGTCATCCAAGTGTTATTGATTCATTATCCTACTTAAGAGTGCAAGGAAGTCAAATTAGCGAAATATCATGGTTTTGTGATAAATTTCGAACGGTATAATATGTCAAAATTTTGATACTTGGGAAACATATATTTTTAATACCTTCATGATGGTATTAGTAAAAACTATTCAATCCATATAGCCCAGTTGTCAAGCGTATACAGCTGAAGAATGTGTTATTCGAGTCGTATACGCCTGACAATTATTCAGTGTGAGATAAATATATATATTTCATAATATAAGGTGACTTAAGGTATCTGAACAATATCAGTGTTCGCTGAGTATCATAATGTCAATATCTCATACTGTTCAAAAATTATCACAAAAAACTGAGATTATTCCAATTCGACTCTTTTCAACTATTTCGCACTCTTGAATCATATTCCGTAATTTTTGAGATACCACTTCCATATTGAACACATAATATAGTTGATATGAAATTCACGATTCTATGGAACAGTGTTTTCTCACCTGATTTTCACGACGCCGTAGCAAATGAAAATGGTATATTTCTCGAGAGAACGCTTCACCACTTCTGAATAAATTGAACACAATTATGATCAAATTAGTAAAATAGTTAGAACGCTTTGTTTCTGTACAATTCGTA
Organism: Brachyptera risi; assembly: GCA_964007535.1. Classification (NCBI taxonomy): domain Eukaryota; kingdom Metazoa; phylum Arthropoda; class Insecta; order Plecoptera; family Taeniopterygidae; genus Brachyptera; species Brachyptera risi. Next base: position 13,984,443 of record OZ023328.1, on the reverse strand, counting down.
ATTTATTTTCACATTTATGAATCCTTACCCAAAATGTGTCAGAAATCTGAGAGCAACTGATTGTCATTTTTTCCATTGGTATTGCTATAGTATCAGGCCTATATACTTTTATCCACGGAAGAAGTAGGTCACTCATAACCAACATAACATACACAAATTGAATCGCAATATTTTATAACTTCGATAATTTTAGGTTAATATGATTGTTTTTGACGAGGTTCAAGCAAAACATTACATATTTGAGAAGCGTTTTATCCTTCGAGTTACAATGAGAATTTATAGCTACAGAAGTTGTTAGAATCATTCAGTTGATGAACGATCGCAGACCCCATGGCTCATTCAGCAAAGAGACAGATTGAAAAAATGAAGTAGATCAGGGCATGGGTTCATGCACCACAAAAATCATGAGTTTTTCATGAGTTTCATTATCACCCGCTCATTCGTACCCCCATATAACCTATCTGCTAGTTGAGTCGTTCAGTACAATTGAAAATAAAGTTGACGATCCCGCAGTACGATTCCCGTTTTTCAATTCTTATGACTTAACAATCTGTATCCACTGATTTGAATATCTCTAAGGATGAGTAATAACTGAGTTGTGATTCCCTTTTCACTCTAAAAGATTACGATCTTTAGGGTAATCGTCAAATGACATATCCTTATGGATCTAAAAAACGCCCATAGTTACAGTTTTTAAAGAATTTATAAAATGGCGTTCACGTGATAATTCTAAAAAAATATCGAATAATTGGATGAGCGAAGCAAAGACTCAATTTCACCATACCTGAAGAAAAGTGTTTTTTTTCTTTTGTTCGCGCTCCACAGGTCAAACGAAAATTCAAAATCAATCGAAACTTGGCGTATACAAAAGTACTTTTATCTAATTTGATACTGTATTGTTTTAAGGCGCAATCGGTTTAATCAATCCTGAGAAAACTCAGTTCAAAATTTTCAAAAATCTCATAAGAATAACCATGAAGAGAAAAAAATCCGTGGAAAATATTTTCTTCGAGAGAATTGAAATTCTCAGGGAATTCAAATATAATAATTATACATGTTATTACGAACTTTCAGTCGAATTGGATCGGCTGTTTTGATGTAAAAACAATATGAATTAATTTTTGTAAATCACTCAAAGCTATCAAGATACCAACTGAATCCAAGCAACAGGTGTCACCATTTAATACAGAAAGTTCAAAATAAAGCCTTCTTCATCGTAGAAGAAATAAATTGGGAAATAGGAGGGCAGTGATGTAATTGTTTGGATCTCAAGGTGGATTTATATATATATATATATATATATATATATATATATATATATATATATATATATATATATATATGTATATATATATATATATATATATATATATATATATATATATATATATATATATATATGTATATATGTATCATATATATATATATATATATATATATATATTTATATATATATATATATATATATATATATATATATATATATATATATATACAACAATCCGAAGATATATTTATATATTGTTCTAGCTCATCCATCAACGCGGAAACACATAACGCGTTTTCCTACTATCAAATAACACGAACATTTCACAGTCTGGTGAATGATCTTGAATAGTTGTGAATAGATTGATGAATAAAAAGTAGTGATTACTCATGAAAATATCCAATTTTCAATCAGTCGTTTTTCTTTCGTACACACAAGTATAGGTGAGTACTCATATCTTCACACTTTCTCCATAGATCATGCGACAAGCCCACTATATGGTTTTCCTCATTCATCTCAACAGTATTGCTTACAGTGAACAGGATCAGTGTGTTTTTGAGGGAATGTAACGTTATTAGAGCACTCCCTCTTCCTCCTTTCTTCCCTACTCTTCTCACCAAACAAACTAGGAAACCGAGTTCTAACTGCGTTCCCCGACATCTTTCTGTCACTACTTTTAATTACACCTATGCTGGCGTCTTCTCATGTCATAGCTCATATGACGTAGCAATAAATTCCTAGCAGAATGTTTCTCCAAGTCTCACATAATTGTCAAGCTACCAATAACACAATTAATCTCATCTTACGTCAATCTTGGAGGATGATTGATTCAATTAATGGAACTGTATATATATATATATATATATATATATATATATATATATATATATATATATATATATATATATATATATATATATATTTATGAAAAAAAAATTCCAGATAATCATTGCTTTTCATCTTTCTTTCACGGCATTGTTGGGAAAATGTTTCACAAGAAATACATCCATCATTTCCTTATCTGAATCTTTCTTTACTTTCTGAACGCATTTAGTTGACTCATATAATCAAAGATGTTATTCTCGTCATCTCACCTCTTTCCACCCACCTCCCTCCCTCTATGCCGTGCCTACGAACAACTCGTGGAGTACAAACAATCGGGCGAGGAAACTATTCGAAATACATTATAAATTGTGTGAAAATTTCGTTCCAGTTTTTCACACGTTTCGTTAGATGTTTTTATTGTGTCTCGAGTTATTATTGACTGGAAAATGTTATTTGTGTTGTCGACCTAGCTATGCTATGAATAATAATAGCCTTTATTGATGTCGATTAATTATTTATGATAGAAGTAAACAGGAGACCAATTCATCGGAGAATCACGCAATATAATTCAAATTTATTTGTATGATGAATAAGTACGGATAAAATTGTATTATAATTCATTATGGATTGACGCGTTATTGGAATTGAGTTGAATATTTGAAATGGTAACAAAAAACAAAATATCATAAAACGAAGTTGAAGTGTACAACCATATTTGATTTATTTATCTCATATCACTCATCAAGTATGGTAAAAGTAATGCCGAAGACAAGGAAGATAGTTGAGCATGGAAAGTGCTTGTCTCTAAGAGCTTGGGCGTGTGAAAAAAGCATCGAATGGTTATCTGTTTCCAGAATAGATGTAGTTGGAGGAGAAATCTTGACGCTTCAAGAAAGCGAGGAACGTTTTCGTGAATGATGCCATCAAAATGATTGCAATTTGTCCAGCATATATAATTAAACGAATAACAAATGAAATTGAAGTATATACTTCGATGATAATGCATTTCCTCATACCACTTATTCATGTGAATAAGTTTTAGACTTATTTAGAAGGTTCTAGAGAATTAATACTCGTATTTTTTGTGTGAGGTTTCTTAGAACTTCAATCAATGACAGCTGGTCATCCTGCAGACTTCACGCAACATTCTGTCACTTTTTATTCTAGTACATTTCTTTCGTGGCTACGACCATGGTAGATAATAAACCAATATAATGAGGCTAAAATCATGAATATCTGTGAACTTGCATTTGATAATTGACAAGTTAGTTGCATGAAACATACTCATTCAAGTCTCTCCGAATTGCCTTCCGTCTACAAAACGAGTACAACCTTTTACATAACTACCAACTACGATGAGATTCTCAAACTATTCTCTCAACTACTAATTAAATCAAGCAGATAGTTAAGCTGGTCACAGTTGGTTTGAATCGTTTAATCATGGAATGTAAGTGTTAAACCAAGCAATTTCACTAGAATTTAATCCTGGCTATGTGTTCTTATGGAACTATTTATAAGCCCAGATAATACGGGTTTATGTCTAATATTCTTTTATCGACGGATTCGGGTTACTGTTTTCAACAGTTTTTACTCCTACAGCGATAACGAGTAACTCAATCTCACATTATATATATATCTAAATCTGCGCTTTCTTTGTCTATATGTATATATACTTGTGTTTGCGCGAGAAGAAGGTGCGAAACACCCGAATGTCAGTGGTGTGGCCTATGTGAAACGGACGCTCGGAAGCTTCTAACAGTTCATGAGTGAAGTCACTAAGGCCTCACACCGTGTTATCTACGCCATGGGGAGTCTGTTCTTGTCTATTGTTTCAGGAATACTTTGCATCACTCCGGAGTTTGTATAAATGCGAAGTTCAACACTCATTTTTCAAGATACGAGCTGAAAACGAACCGAGAGTCAGAACGGAATTGTACGAAAAAACGAAAAAAAAACGCCATTTGTAGGGAAAATAATCAACGCTATCATGTTGGTGATATCTCCACTTCTATTACTTGAACCGTTGTTATTATGGCGAGCATTTTTATGAATTGAGTCAAGGTGGAATTACAACGTCCAACATTTACATTTTTCATGAACCATTGAATAAAATCGTGTTGGATACAAAAAATGGAACAAAAACATTAGATGTTTTTAAAGTAACCATAACAGATAACATAATCATAACAGATTATTCAAAATCGAAGTGATATCACATTGATTACACACGAAATGTGAGAAGTGTAGGGTGTTACAAAATTGAGTGTATCAAAAAGATCACAATGGAGAGATAGATGACTATATAATTTAGTAGAGAAGTTTGAATTATATTGTCAATGTCTTTCAATAATTAGATGAGCGTAGCGAAGCTTTCCATTTCACACCCTGAAAAAAAATGGGCTTCGTTTTTATGTTTTTTTTTTTTTTGTAATTATGTACGTGGCATACAGGTCAGAGAAATGAATCAATCAACTTGAAACTTTCTCTGAACGTTGGTGTCATACCAGAATAGGTTGGGATTGTTATTCAGAGAAATCGGTCGGAAGGTTTTTCCGAAAAATAATCGGAAACTTTGGAAAATCCTCATAAGAATAACCCGGAGGAGAAATACTTGAAAAACAAGAATTTTTCAAAAGTTCTCAAATTCTCACAAAATATGAAAAATATTATTATACACCTTTTCAGATATTTTTACAACAATCGAATGAGAAATAATGAAGAAAATGCAATAAACGTGTACAATTGATTGAATATTTGGATCAATTGGCTTTGCAAAGTGTTTATGCGATAGGTTGCAGGTTACTATAAATACCAACAAGTTGCAGGTGAGGTTTTTGAACGTTTGAAGTAAGTCAAGGTTTGTAGATGTAAATTGAGCTGACAAGTCATTTTTCATTCTAGATTGCCATACTTCTAAGCTCATCTCACAACGCGCATCCCGCGTTTTCCTAGTTATTATCTGCTGATATTAATTCCGGATTTTTTGTTGTTAGATGAGCGTAGCGAAGCTTTTCATTTCACACCCTGAAAAAAAATGGGCTTCGTTTTTATGTGTGTTTTTTTTTTGTAATTATGTACGCGGCATACAGGTCAGAGAAATGAATCAATCAACTTGAAACTTTTTCTGAACGTTGGTGTCATACCAGAATAGGTTGGGATTGTTATTCAGAGGAATCGGTCGGAAGGTTTTTCCGGAAACTGATCGGAAAGTTTGGAAAATCCTCATAAGAATAACCCGGAGGAAAAATACTTGAAAACAAGAATTTTTCAAAAGCTCTCAAATTCTCACAGAATATGAAAAATACTATTATACACCTATTCAGAGATTTTCACATCAATCGAATGAGAAATAATGAAGAAAACGCAATAAACGTGTACATTTTATTGAATATTTGGATCAATTGGTTTTGCAAAGTGTTTATGCGACAGGTTGCAGGTTACTATGAATATCAACAAGTTGCAGGTGAGGTTTTTGAACGTTTGAAGTAAGTCAAGGTTTGTAGATGTAAATTGAGCTGACAAGTTATTTTTCATTCTAGATTGCCATACTTCTAAGCTCATCTCACAACGCGCATCCCGCGTTTTCCTAGTATATTTTCATGTCACAATTATCATCTTATTGTTGATGTTCAAAAAACGGGCTTCCGAACTATTTAATAAATTAATGATGATGAAATAGTGTTGTGATATTTGAACAATAGATAATTCGAATCTTTGTTAAAAAAAAATAAATTTGATGAAGATTCGACTACATGAAAAGTTGATATGAGACGGATTATCTGGATTTTTTATGTTTGTTCAAGATTTTCACTATGAAAATATCAATAACAATATTTCACTTCATAATTACAAATTTCTCGTGAAAATTCATCCAATTATTCCATTATACGTTGAGAACAATAAGGTGGACATAGTGGGAGAATGTAGGTGATTGCTAGAAATAAATATGTCTTCATAACTTCAAGGGTATACATGATACTGAAAATAACTCAATTTCAAACTATATTCACACCCCGCGTCTAATTTATAACCCATTCTACAATTCCAAAGGCAAACTTTTCCTGATGCGCTTATCTATCTAGACTAACTTATCCAACTAGTTAGTCCTAACTAGAGTCTGTGAATCTGACCCGGAGAGAGCGGAGTGAAGTCTTAGCATAACCTCATCCAATAATAAGTAGATGAATCAAAGAAGCCGTGTGGAACAAACAGCCGCTACGATATACTAATGTCTTTGCGTCGGAACTTCAAGAATGCATATGGAGAATCTACCCACAAGATTGTATCAATTTTTCTGTTATTTATTGATGTTGCAATGTTAAAATAGTAAAATAGTTAAAGAGTCTAAAATGAGAAAACAAGTTGAAAATTCCGAGAAAGTTTTGGAAAAACTAGGTCGAAAATACGTTGAACCATCACTTACAACAAAACAGGTAGATAGCTTGAATCTAACAATTGACCATTGTAGATGGGCGTGACTTATACGAAGCAGGGGAAATTTTAGATACCTTGATTGGTTATTTCCCTATTTCCCCTGCTTCACTGTCCACTTGATTGGTTTTCATAATTTGTGACATCACGAGGGCGGACGATCTACAATCATGGTAAATTGATACATTGGTTAAGTGTACCTCACTTCATCAGATAAACTGAAGTCTTGTATGCCAAGCGGCAAGCGCATACCATGTTGACTATTTATTTTTAGCTTAGACCAGAAGCAGTTGTTTCACAAACACACCGATACCAAACAAGATCAAATGTCTCGATAAATGATATATGTAACGCGAGATGCATGTGTTGTGATCATTTTCAGTGTCAACTGAAGCATAAACAATCGTAGAGAAATATTTCATATTTCTCGAAATTGTGTTGCTTCATGTTGTTATAGGTTTTGTTTATGCTATTATTCAATAAATGTGTATGTGTGTGCATGTGATGTATATAAAGTAAATTCAATGATGGGATAGCCGCAACAATAATGAACTACTCAGCGTTGTCAATGATTGTGTACTGTTTACTTAAATCACGCATATTATCATGAAAATTCAAAACTCAAATGTCCAATGTTTTTCTTCTGCGAGTACTTGTTTGTTTTGTTATTATAGTTTGATTTTAAAGTTTCAAATGATTATTTATATCTTCTTCGAATTGACACGTCTGTTTGATTTGTATTCAATATGTATGTTCCGCAGATGAGCCTCTGGCTTGGTGGGAATTATTTATATTGTTAATTTTGAAGTATTGGCACAGGTAGCTGAGTGGTTAACGCACTTGCTCCATGTGACCTGGGAGGTAGTGGGCATATCGGACCCGGTTCGATCCCCGCCACCGTCCATCTTTACAGGGTTTTTTCGTGGTTTCCCTCTGTAGTCTAGGCTATATGCCGGGATGGTTCCCACAATATAGGCCACAACCGCTTCCTTCCCACTATCCTTCCCATTACCCATAAAAACCTTCATCTCACCATCCCATCATCTCATTAATCATCCATCCGACGCCAATAGATCTTAGTCATCATTACAGTGCGTCGTGAAACCCAATATAATAATAATTATGAACTTTGTATATACTCTAAATAAAACACCTCATATGAAAAAAAACTCGCTCTCCAGATGAATGTATCGTCCCGAAACTGCTTCACACCGTGCAGAGAAGTACCTCCTGGAATATTGTCGATCTATAATAAATATTCACAATTTGTTCACGAATGATTACCCTTGTGAGAACGTTTTGCCTCATGCGGACTGACGCCCCATATCATTGTTCACTTCTTGAATTACAATATTCATACAGGAAATTGCATTCTCTCACAATAAAACTCCAGCCCTTTGAGATTACATTCATCGTTTGAGTTATGTTATTATAAAACGAAAAAGTGTTGAATAATTCTAGCACAATTATTGAGTGATAGGTGTGGTTATTAATTGGCCACCGAAATCCATGCAACTTGAGATAACCTGATGGGAGATTACGAAAGTCCCCTCTAATGAACGGCTCTTCTGATTGGATATATTGTTTCATGACGTCAAGGGGGGGGGGGGGGGGTAAGAAAATGAAAGGGGTAAATCAGTAGGTTCAGCGTCCGGCTTCCAAACATGAAGAATTTCAAGTACTCTCAAACTTCACAACCTGGATTAATCTAATTGCAATGCAATCAGTGAGAGTGTAGCGGTTTTCAGTTTAGAAGTTGTCAACTTTAAAATAAGGTCGGGTGGTTCTGGTTTTAAAACTGCAAAAATGCATCTAGATAAACAAAAAATGTTTGTTCGGAAAAATACCATCTCATTAACTCCCTTTGAAACTTTGTGAGAATAAAAAAAAACAGGGATGACTCAAGATTCGAAAATTTTGATGTCAAAAGACAAAAAATTGACACAGGTCCAATCTGGACGTACAATGAGTTCAAATGCATTTTTGTTCAGCTCATCACCGTATCTGAAATACACTCTGAAATGAGATGAACTTGATCCATCTGAGGTCATTCGAGAGTTAATTGAAGATAATAGCATCATTCCACTATCACCATTCGAGGAAGTGATAGCATTAAATCAATAGAATAAGAATTAAGAAGAAATTGTTTGTTCAAAATGATGTAAATCAGGCTTCCAATGCAGCTGCCACATGGAAAAAATAATAAAATATAGGTTTGGATAATTAATTATCTATCTGAATAGAAAAATCAGACAATTTAATAGAACAATAGATCATCGAAAACGTCAGTGGAGCGAGTATACAAACTGAAGAGAAGAAAAAATGATAGTAATAATTATTGAAAGTGGGCCCAAGCAGAAGCAATCAGTTCCCATGTATCAAGAAATAGATATTGGGAGGGAGAAAAAGTTAAACTGAAATTAATTCTGATGAAATTACAATTATTTCAATAATTCCTATATGACAACCTATATATAATAGATAATGAATTCCTCTGAAACCAGATTCAAATCCCAAACAGCCCGGTGCTTGTGGACTAGATGGACGTTACATGTGTGCACATGTGGTTCTATGCCCGAAGTTTATTACAAACATTGATAAATCATGATTTTCAAATGAATATAAAAATTCACATAACTGATTAACACATGCTGCGAATATATATTTCAGCCAAATATAACCACATCGTTGACGCAACGTTAATACCCAATATCCATTCATCAGATGTAGTATAATTATTATCTTTTCTGAAATAATAAACGAATATACAGTCGAAAAAATATTGAAAGACGATCAATTAGTCATGTGTTCGTCACATAAATGTTTCTTAATTTATATTTCTACAGTAATACAGTCACAGTATATTTCTTTTTCGATTACATCAGGCTGGAATTCATCTGCAACACTTTTCAGATGTTCACTTGAGATCTGATACATATCTGTAACAAACGATAGCGGGAGAAACGAGAGAGATAGGAAAGAGAGAGAGAGAGAGAGAGAGAGAGAGAGAGAGAGAGAGAGAGAGAGAGGGAGAGAGAGAGAGAGAGAGGTAGATAAAGAGTGGGAGAGAAAGAGAGAGAAAGAAAGAGAGAGGGAGAGAGAAAGAGAGAGAGAGAGAAAGAAAGAGAGAAATAGAGAGAAAGAGAGAAAATGGAAGAAAGAGAGAGAGAGAGAGAGAGAGAGAGAGAGAGAGAGAGAGAGAGAGAGAGAGAGAGAGAAAGAAATGAAGAGTAAGAGAGAGGGATCGTGTAAGAGGAAGAAGAACCAATATCAAAAGTTATTCTTTGCATGAACTCATCTGAGAGAGTGAAGTTGTGCAGTTGTCTGACGTGTACAGTTCTGAATGATGACGTCACAAAGTCATCAGAGCGTCACAGTTTCGACGAGAAGTCGTTTGTTTGAAATCAGTCGAGAGTTCATCTCTCAACGCACTCATCTCATCTGTAATTCTCACTCGTCACGATTCAGTTGCAGTTTCAAAGGGTTAGAAAACTGCACTTACCACTTCGAAAGATAAGAATCGGCCATCACAGTTTTATTGCCGTCGAAACTTAGGCAATCATTTCACACATTCCCCGGTTATTTTATACCCGGAATCTCTGAGATGCTTTGACTTGGGAAATATACGAGAGTAATATCTCAAGTAAGGCTATTAACGCTGGAAAGTTGTGGTGTGCTGGAACTTTAGATGAGTTTGATTATACGTGAACCACTAATTATTAGAGTATTAAAGGACCTCGTAATCCTGAAACTGGAATTTAATGAATAATCACGATATTTGTTTCACCAATTTTGAAGAAAACTTAGAAATCACCAACTCGATTTCAGAAAAGATAAAACTGCACTCACTTTGCAATTAATCCAGATATCATGAGTCGTAATATGGGCATCACCAATTCTGTTCAAAAACATACAAAATTGAGTATTGTCTACGTAGCCTGCAGAAATCAAGTGAACGCGTGCATTTGTTCCATGTTTATATACATTACAAATTCATATGATGTATAATTTGAACTAAACGTTGAATGCATGGGGCAATTTATAAGAAAGTAGTGCAATTTTTATCAGGATAACAGCACAATTTCTAGTTTTGAATATATAGTTGGCCCCAGCGATTGATGAGATGGCTAAAATCCAAGGTATATCATCGAATATTAAAAACGAAACGTCAAATTCTCCAACGTATACACTTTATATTATTGTGAATAATGAAAAATCCACCGTTTGCCTTTCCTTAGGAATATTAAGTGATTTCACCATATGAAAACAGAACATATTCTTCAATGATCAGAATAACTGAAAATTTCTTGACATCCAAACTTGATTGCTCCAATTTGACTTCCAGAGTCTACTGGATCTACTCATGTAAGATATTCACCAACTTTGTCAAGCTGGATTCACAATGCGAACTAATGATTAGTGATTAATGATTAACTAAAGTTGGCAAATACGGATTCAGTATTGATGTTCTCATTGTGATTAATATTAGTGACTGACCTTGAAAGTTAACTAACTTTCAACTTCAGTATTAATCATTAGTTTCAATTATTAGTCCGACCAATCAGAAGTCGTGAATTCGAAACGACAGGAAGTCAATACAAAAGGAAGCTATCCAGCTATATGAACCGCTCGTTTACAGCCTTCTAACATGTAGATTTCAATTTAAATCCGTCATCTTAAGACAGCTACGACTCATGCAAATTATTTCTTATTTCAAGCCTATGTGAATGCTCAGTTTTTTAATTCTAGTATTCAGTATTAGTCTCTAATCATTAGTTCGCATTGTGAATCCAGCTTAATACACACAAGTTGTTGTCAAAAACAAGAGGCAGTGACTTCAATAATGTTGAATATCGCTCATTGTTGTATGTTTGAGATATCTCATTATATAAATGAGAACGAATCTTATTTATGTTTGTTAAAAAAAAAGTACTCTCAAATGTCAAGAATATTCCTTTGAGAAATATGTGGTTGAAGGTATATCTCTGAAGGAATATTCTCTGAAGATGTAAAGTTCAAATATTTTGTTTATACATATTAGTAATTTGTCAACAAACGTCAACCTTCAATATTTATGTTTACTTAGATCTAAATTGAGATTCAAAATTATGTTCCAAACACAAAAGGGTTGATTCTAAGTAAAAACCCTCGAGACAGTGGAAGATATTAATTGTGGGAAGTCGTAACACTTCAAAGAAATGTCATTTAATTTTCGAAGTAGTTACTTTAATTATGAACATTTCAACGTTTGTTATGTTGGTAGACAGAGACCGCTTCATTTTCTGATGAACACAAGTGTATCATATTTGTTTTTTAAGCCTGATTCACAATTGAGATATGGAATAGTGATTATGAAATAGCAATAGTGTTATAGTGTATAGTGACATAGGTGGGCCACACAAGCATCTTATTCAACTGCTTCAGCGCCAACCTAAATCATCATTTTGCCTTGAACGTATCGACTTTCAGTGGCGATGGCTACAACCAAGGCTTTCCAGATTATTCAATTATTATTCCATCATTCTTTTGAAATAATATATTGGGCCTTGCAGCAACTGTCGAAAGTAATTTTGACATTTATTCCTTAAGAATGTCTGATTTGAGTTTCAGAAAAAAATAAAATACACGAAAGACATAACGATAAGTCACTTGACTAGAGTAGTAATATCATCTGATTGGTCAGAATTTGGCTTGTCATGAAGGTCATGAGGAATAAGTCATAAGAAATGATTCTTTCTAATTTCCTATGACTCATCACCTAATCACTATAACCAGTTTCTTATTGTGAACGGTTACATGGAAACGCCAACATCCATTTCGCTCACACACACGATAACACTATCGCTATTTCATAATCACCATTACATATTTCAATTGTGAACCAGGCTATTTCAGCAAACGTGAACTGAAACATTTTGTGTTTGTTTTATATGTGGAGAATATTTTAATTATAATAACAGATGCGATCGATGTTGTCGACATTCTAGGTCTATACATTCAGATATAAAGTTTTCCACAATATCAGTTATACAACCTTCGTTTTATGACAACAGTAGGCCTACTTTTTACAACCCATTCGACGTGAAATTTATGGAAGTATTCAACCCAGCTAATCATGGCATGGTAATTCAGAAGATTTCATCAGGAGATACATGCTTTTGTAACTTCTGAACACATTTCTGAGTTTTTGTTATACGAAATGAGGTTAGACCGTCATAGCCAAAAATAGCAATCAAACGCACTTATTAATGAAAAAGGTAGGTTCTATTCATAGGACCTGATTACTATGTGACCCCGTGATGACGTTTCTGTTGTTTTTGTTGTTGTTGTTGTTGTTGTAGTTGTGCGCACTCCATCCACCCAAAATCTACCTAATCCAAAAATGATTTCAGCTGAACTTATCGAACATGTCGAACCAATTCGATCTATAACTTATACCCGCGGCATTGCATCATAGGGCATGAGTTTTATGAATATCATTCATCGATAATCCACTCATTCGTGTCCCCAAAATAACCTAGCCCCCAAAGCTGTTGGTGAAGTCGATAATACTAATCAGTAATTAAAATAGAGTGCATCGATGAATCAACATTCACTTCATGTAGATTAACTCGTATTCATTTTTGTTTACTTTCAACATTTTTATCACTGATATTAATATTTCGGATATGTGGGGAAAAAATAGATATTTAATTTCACCTGGGTGATGAAATTTCAGTTCGATTATCGCAGTAAATATTGGATGAATATCATCGGGAAATCGATTGTCAGAACTCATTACGATGAACAAAAAATGGCTGGAAAATACTGTGCTGTAGCATTAAAATTTACTCTCATGTAATCCATTTTGGTATTCTAGGATGATTGTCAGTACGTCATCAACTTCAATGGACCAAACAAATGATTCGATTAATATAAAAAGTAGATCAAACTTCTCATGTGGCGTATCAAAACCTTCACCCAGCTTTTGTTCATTTTCTTTCATCAATATAAAATGTGAACAGAGAGTGGAAATTCATAGGAAATATAGTGAACAGATTGACGATTTGCAGTCTCCGCCCACATGACGTCAGAAATCATACCGTCCAATCAACAAGACTGGTAGAGCTGTGGTCAAATTCGAATATACAATCGAGGTGTCTCCAGATGACCACGAATGATATAGATTCAACTTACCGACTGGTGAAGACACGCCTATTTCGAGTCGTCAATTGAAATAACATGTATCACTCGTATGTAACACGAATGGGAAACATCAAGCTTACAGAGAACATATATTGTTTTCGAATGTTTATTATTGAATGCTCAGTAATACCAACTTCAGTCAACAAGCTGCAACTACATTTTCTATCAACATAATGTTTTGACTGAACAATATTTGCACAATGCTTTCCAACATGATAGCTTATTGTTACAGTATCAATTTGATATATTGAAATATGAGTTCATCAAAATATATTCATAATGACCT
>OZ023328.1:13890449-13960449 GCA_964007535.1 Brachyptera risi | reverse complement strand
CGCAGGAGTAACGTATCTCAGTAAGGTAATATATCGATGCAGATAACAAAATCTTCACAATTATATCTGTGACATTTCCAGGACCCTCAGGCGTCCACATCTGAGATCATTTTGCGCTAGTTATCAATGAAGATCTAGATCATCTTGAAAGCAAGTGGTCGAATTCAATCAATATGTTGTGAGTGATATACATAAATTTAATATCATTTTAAGCTCAGTGGTAATTTAAAAAAAAAATCCCTTGACTGTCACATCGTTGAGTTCATTTGAAATAGATCTTTATTTATTTATTTATTTATTCAATCTTCTGCCAGTAGATTTACAATATTCTTTTTACAGGGTGTAAACAGTTTCATATTAAAATATTTGGCACGTCAGGTACATATAACTAGGTACATACATGATACAAAACAAATACAAACATATAATATACACATTAAAATTGGAACAGTTGAAAAAGAAAAGAAAAATAAATGACACAATTTAAAAGTATTGAGTCAAGTCAAAATTAAAAAAATATACTTATGGGTGGTTACATGCATCAATAAAATCCTTTTCACAATATACTACTTTTTGTATTAAAAATTTTTTAAGTGATAGTTTAAACATGCCCTTATTTTCAATTGTGGTGATAGTCTTTGGTAAACTATTATAATAACCTATTCCTTTGAAAGTACAATTCTGTTCAAATAAAATGGTTCTATGTGCTATGTTACGTATATTTTCCTTTTGGCGTGTGTTGTGCTGATGAATATCAGAGTTAAGATTTAAAATATTCAGGTTGTGTCGTATGTTTAAGATAGTTTCATAAATATATAGTCCCGGTAAAGTTAAAACACCGAAATCTCTATAAATTGATTTACAGGAACATCTTCTCCATTTTTCAAAAATTATTCTTAGTGCTCTTTTTTGTATTTTAAAAATTCTTTTACTCTGGTACACTCCACCCCAAAAAATAATACCATATCGTAACAGCGATTCGAAGTAACCTAAGTATATACTTTTCATATGTTCGATTTTGAATTGCTCTCTCAATATACGTAATGCAAAACATACTTTGATCAGTTTCTTGGACAAATCATCAATATGTGCTTTCCAACTCATATTTTCATCTATTTTAAGACCTAAAAATGCAGTGTTTTTCACACAATTTATTATTTCTAACTCATTAATAACATCTGGCATTGTGAATCCCTGTTCTATGGTTCTGTTATCATGCACATTTTTGAAGAATATCAAATTCGTTTTCGAGTTATTTAGAACCAACTTATTCAATTTAAACCATGATGTAGTTTTCATCTTATTTTTCGTGGATACAAACTAAATTTGAAATGAATGCTTTTTTCTTATTCATACTATTTTGAAGGTGGCCACACTTGAGAGCGCTTGAGGATCGAATCAGCAATATAACGGTACCCATTTATTGGTAATAACATTTGATTGATATGAGATATCAAATTCTGTCACGGGGAAACACATATACTTTCAATTCCTTGAAGATGGCGGCAGTAAAAACTTGACATCTTGAAAACTTTATATAAAACTTGACTCAACAGGAAGATCGCATTTGTGGTGCTCCATTCCAACGATCCTATTTTCCATCCAAGAACAAGATTCTGTATCAAGTTTTGATGTTATTTGAAAAAAAGGAACAACTATTTAAATCACATCGTACAGCTTTTACAAGCATACATCCATATTTATCAGCTGTATATCTGCTAAAATGGCAGGATCCACGAGTGATAATTTTATGTTGTATCATTCTTTATGTGTGCTGGACACCTGTGTTGCTATAATAATAATGATAATAATAATATATTCATTGTCCCTACTGAATCTCCATTTGATTACTATATGAAAAACCTCAGATTTTGTTATTGAAGGATGTTGAAACACAATCCATTTGAAAAAATGAATATTCATACAAAATTGCATCTTGCTTAGGATAAGTCAGTAGATTCAAAACATTATTTACAATAAGTATATTTTGAAATAGATTTCAAGCCCACGTTATGGTATATTGAAGTTCATATATTTTACATGGTTCGAAAGTTATCAGTGAAAGAAACACTTGATAATATTAATGATGATAATAATGATAATCTTTATTTCCAAAACTTTTTACAGTCATTACCCTTTGGTATGAATCCTATCAAGGGTGTATGGAAAACATATTTGCATGAGTAATACAAATATTCACAAATATACACAATCGAATAGACACAAGAAGACTTTCACATAATCTTCAATAAAATAATACATTGATTTGATAATTAGTAAGGAAGATAACGTATTCACATTTTTGAGAACATATTATTGACATACATAGGAATAAAAATTCTTAAATTTTATATATTCCAAATATTTATTTAAATCTGCTTCCGTGCCCTCTTAAGATGAATGTAATTGCTTATTGCTCTGGCAGAGCCAGCTTGATCTCTGAGTCCGTATTCCATTCACTTTATCGCAAATTAGTTGGAAAGAAAAAAGTTGAATTTAATTCCATTGATTGAACTAGGAAAACACTGTATATTTTGCGTTGGTGGTTGATGGCAGTGGTCGTATTGGAGAAATACTTGATCATTCAGGTTGGGTTTAACGAACGCACTGTAATGATCACTAAGATCTTTTGGCGTGAAATAGGAAAAAAAACACTTCTCGGGACATTTACACATTCAGTTAATTCCACCTAGACGTGCGATTTTTATGCAATTGAAAATTATAGTCATGTAGCTCTCTCAATTGACTCAATTTGCTCTAATAAAAATTGAAATGTAATACAAATACGGCGATAATAAGGAATGCTCTTATGTGAATTCATCTCATTTGATCATCATTTAATCATTTTACACTTCCTTATTGATCAATTCACTCCCCCATTTCAACAAATGTTTTCCATTTCATTCTTACCACCTCACTTCATTCCATTTATATTGCGAATAAGAGAAAAAAAAGATTTTTCGATCTTCTCTGTTTAGATTTTTCTTTCCATTGTTTTTGATTTTCTTCATTCTTTCACATTTAATTTATTTTCCACCGCCCTATTCATACTTCTCTACTATCGACTTGTTTTGAGTCAACTAATACACCGTTGAGTTTGAAAAGTGAACAACAATTGACAGCAACAACAATACGATCTTTAATTACAACTCCATCATTAGTTCCCTCAACTTTCCCAGTCTCTAAGATAATCTGACAAACAAAACATGCTATCTTATAGGCTTTGACAACCCTATCGATTGATGACAATTACTACAAACAATCAAATAGAATCACGAACTTTCTGCAATCTTTCCATTCATACAGCTTCACTCAAACTTGCATTGAATTTTGATGAGCGAAGGCAAAGACCGTAGGTATAGTAATATCTTTAACAAAGACGTACATCCGGTCCAGACCAAGTCTTTCTCTGATCATGCGCGTCACGGGCTTCAAGGCAAAACCGAGCCACATTCAACTTTTTCCAGTCACTTTACTCAACTTTTAACTTATTGAAAAATAGTCTTGCAGATTAAACATTGAATTTTGAAAATAAATTCAAAATTTGAAACACAAAACAAAATTTACTCGAGGAAGATTAGAAAAATGTTTCAGTTGTTTCAATTAAGGATGTTACAACAATGACGAAGTTATTTGACAAGTTCGAGGTAAGACGCGTAAGCAGTTTCTATGCCATGGTGTTAGATTTCTATCACATTTCGCATAACTATTTCACTCCTATTACAACGCTTATGCTCGGTTTTCCTAGCGTATCATTGTGAGACAACCCCTTCGACAACAATTGACAATTATCTCAAACAACAAACTAAAATCAGTAACTCTCTGCATTGTTCTCACTTATACAGCTACACTAAAACCCGCACTATAGTTATCTAATATTTAAGTGAAAACGTACAGTTGTGTGATGGGGTTGAAATTGTAATTCCCCGTGGGTGGGTTGCTTTGGGATCACTCGGGTATCGTTAACCCTCCTCTCCCCTCCCCCCTATCCCCCCCTCGCCCTCCTGTTCTCCTGATGAAGCCGGCTAGGTGTCTGGTGGCTACCTTAGCCGCCTTTGTCGCATTGCATCGAGCCTAAGCACACACACACTGTTTAAGAGTGCACCGGAGGCAATTTAGGGGAATATCAGGTTTTTTGTTGATATCATTTGAATGGTATGAAATATTCGAATTATTATAGAAAGGAAACAAAGATATGTTTAATACCTTTGAAATGGTACGAACAATAACTATTTATCTCAAATCACATGGATGTCGCGTATATACAGCTAAACAAACACATTTGAATAATAATAATATAATATCGATTATTGTCATATTTTTCTCTTTAGAATCCTTTTACAGTGTTATACATTGGTTATACATTGTTGGATTATACGGACAATTTTATTTGCAGTTGATTAAAGTACCAACTGAAAATAAGTACATGGTATAAATGATAATTGAGATTCCTAAAACTAGGCTAGACAGTATATTAATTGGGAATTTGCATATATAATTATGTTGATAATTGAAAACAATACTCGTATATGTGAGCCTAAGATCGCCTGTGAGTTTATCCACATATACATTTGTGTTAATTTCCCAATTGTATACGCGTGGCAATTACGCGATATGAGATAGATAGATATTAGTCATATCATTTTGAAGGTATTGGAAAAATTCGTGTTTTCTTTCTCTCATATCATTCAAAAGTTATCGTCAAAATACTGATATTCCGCTAAATCGACTCCCATGGACTCTTAAGTTGTAGCGTCCATGGCGAGTTGTACGGGAGCTCATCCTACCGTTCATATCCGTCAACTATACTTGTATCCACGAAAAAAGGGTCTTATATCAACGTGAATATTGGGGTTTAATGGTGCATCAACGACCTGGTTACATCGCGCCTCCACCGCCGTAACACACATGTATATCGCTGGTGTATTGTATAGCCATCTCTTGACTGGATCTTCAACGCTTCTTGAGTCAACTTCAAATTCAATAATAATTCATTTTCTCCATTCATAATCACTACTCACTTCTATTATTACTTATGAGGTTTTCGATCTCATTACAATGATTTTATCGCTCATTTTCACTTTCGGAGATTATAATTCCAAATTCATAGTAAGCTTGACCTTCATGGTCAGTCATCGTGAAGATGAACAGCATTCATAAATGAAAGATTTTCCTGATCCTGAGAGTCGATGATATCTACGACGAGAATTACGATTGAAAATTCAACTACATCTTTGAAACGAGTGAAATAATCGAAACTGCGAGTCTTCTTTCGTAGGTACAAGTAGATATAGTGATATCTAGTTTCCAATTGAAGTGACGAATTCCACATTTTCATTATGTATCAATCAAATGTGGAACCAAAAATACAATACAATAGATACAATAAAATACAATACAATTATCTACATACTGAATACCTCAATACACAAACAACAAATTGCATAACAAACTGCAATAACAAGCTGGAACCTCCAGCGGTCAGAAATACTACTAGAGGGAGAGGGTTGTAGGAGGTAGTGAAATAGCGTGGAGAGAATTCAGTTTCATTGGGGTGCCTGAAGAGCGTATACCGGAATAAAGTGGACTCGATTGTGTGACATTGATTTGGGTATCCAACCTCACCTGCACCCTAAACACATTCAACAACCCTAAATACCCCGAGTCAATGTCACACAGCCGCGTCAACTTTACTCCCGTATACGGTCTTCAGCGCCCCCATTTTTGTTCAGTAATTTATTCATTTATTTATTCATTTTTTTAGCAATTTGCCAACGGTTGATACATTGCAAACGTACACGTTGTAAATGTTGTCAAGAATAGTCAAATAATATAAAAATGTCAAATAAAAATAGAACTACTAAGAGCATACTAAAATGTATGCTTTGAAAAATCATCAATAGAGTGAAATGAGTGTTCAGTAAGAACCTCTTTGAGTAGTTGTTTAAAAAGTTGTTTTTCGTGACAAGTCTGGAGTATTCTCTCACCTTGGTTTCTACCTTCCGAAAGTATATGATTTTCACCCCTGCAACGGATCTAAGTACTCTGAAACATCCCCCACCCCCACCCCCACCCCCACCTTCCCCTCACCCCAACACATTCAACCCTATGGCTTGCCTAGCCAGCTTATAAGGGATATTAGCCAAGCTAATCCTATTATTGTTGTATTCGGGTTAGATAAAGGTGAAAGAATGGCAGTGGCACGTTATCTATAAGTAGATACAGTATACTAACAGCTTTAGTCTCGGATATATGTTGCAAAGTTGAACTTCAAAGAGGATTTCTTTATTCACGTGTATTTAGTATTTGTAACAATGGGTATATATTCGGTTGAAGGTTCTTTATTTAGGTGATGATAACGATGAAATATTTCCCCAGATGAATTAGTATTTATACAGTTCATTCTCAAAGCTTCTATCGCTGGAGAACGTTTGTGTATCTGTTTAAATAGTGTTTTGGCTGTAATAATACAGAATTGTCCACCAATTTATTAATCATTTTCGTTTTATTTGATGGTTTATGACCATAATATTCATTAGATAAAGATGAAACAGATCACATAATTATATATGCGCCACATATAGATAACTGTGGTTACATATTATTTCTATTGAACAAAATTGGAGATAGAAAAATGCCAAAAATGCAGAATGATATCATGAGAAGTATTTGGTTAGGGGAGACGCTGAGATAAAGGAGATGTGTTGAATATTAATTCTAGTGTATAAATAAGTATAGGGCCTACGTTAATTAATTTTCAGCCAACATTTTCAGCCAACATTTTCAGCTGTATGTTGGCTGAAAATTAAGAAACGTAGGCCCTATAATTATTTAAACACTAGAATTATTATTCAACATTGAGGAATGATTAGTCCCTATAAGTATCTCTGTAATATAGTAATGAAGTAAATATTTTTTTAGTACCTAATTATCGTTCCCAAATTGGCTGTGGATGAAAGGTAGGATTGTTCGTACAAAATGATAGTGACATTCATAAATGTGGTACTGGAAATAAGAATGATGTAAATATAACAAGAGTATAATATTGAAGTCAGAGAACAACTCCATCTATATATTGAAGGAATGATAATTTCTAATGGGATTCCTGCAAAAGTCAGAGATGCTATGGGACAACTGTGAAATTTAGAAGCGAGTGTACTGAAATGATCAGAAATAAGTTGTATATTTAACTATGAATAACATAAATAACTATATGTTATCGCATCTTAAATGCGCATGTGTGAATTTTGGTTTTTGCACAAGTATTTTTCTCAGTAATTCATTGTGTGCTTACTTCTTTCAATTGATTAACTTTGCACATGTCTCGTTTTCTTTGGTAATTTTAGGTTGCACTTTTTTCCCCCTGTTTTTTAACTTATTTTGTGTGTGTTTTAAAGAGTTATTTTATTCACGTTATCGCCTCAGTCAAGCCCTTATGAGGCTTTGTGGATCAAGCGATGTGAATTTTGTTAATTGTAATGTTTCTAACTTTTGTTTTCCCAATAAAAAAGCAACTTGTGCTCAAAAAATACGAACAAAAATTGAATCACTAGGATATTTCAGAAGTAATTGAAATTATGAATATTGAATAAAGATAATTATATGTATAATTTTGTATCGAATGTATTGTGATGTGAATGGCCTACTACTATATATACTACCAAGAAAAATAGCATTTTTTATGATTGTTTTATGATCATGCCATCTATTATTACTAACTATTAGCATGCATCATGCAATGATAGTTATCAAACCAGTAGAAAATATATCTCTTTCAATATTCAAATATCTTTATCATCGATAAAAATTAATTTTCATAGTTAAATAAAAGAATTGAAGACATTTGAAATAAGATGAAAGATTTCGACAATAAATTCAATGGACATCTAATCTGATAGCATCTTCTAATTTTGACGAATGAATTCCAACAACTGTCATTCTAAAATCAATATACGCATTTTTTTCATCTTCTTCAAAATGTTCGACCTCCGCTCTGAAGTGCATGTTATGATATCTGAGAGCTTGCAGAAGGAAATCGGCATCAACAGATAGCAAAAAAAGCACTTGAGAGCGCAAGATGCTCCAGTGACGTCATTAGACTTGAGCTTTGTGATGTCATTGCACTAGCAGTGTGCACGCGATCTATTCTGGATCGCTTTTATATCCACTTCGAATATTCGACACAAATCATAGTTCTCGAATTGAGGTTAAAGATGACAAAGTAAGGATGAGAAATATATGTGTTATGCGGTCTTACATCAGGGACCTTATGGAGGAAGAAGAAGAGATTTTTATTTTATGCGCCAAGTTCATAAAGCTTGTTTCTATGATTATTTCACAAAAAAATATCACATTTATAAATTGACGACTAGTGATCGACCCGCCCACAAACGTCACATAACAAAACATCCAATCAAATAGGCTTTGTTATGTGGCCAAATGGACATTGCTTATCAGAGTATCTCTAAATGCCCACATGAAGTATAGAAGGTGGCCTGCCGATAAGCCACGCCTATCACAAGTGGTCAATTGGAAATTTCCTGAAACACAACTTCATCCACATTTTATATTCAGACGTTGAAATTTCCAAAAAATTGCCTGAAGTTATTCTTCTGGTTTCAATTTTTCAAATCAATTTCAATTATAGTCATCAACTTGTATTTATATGTGACCAATCATAGCAAGCATGACATCACAAAAAAAATATACAGAATGAAGTGACCAAGGTAACAAAAAA
Source organism: Brachyptera risi (assembly GCA_964007535.1). NCBI lineage: Eukaryota > Metazoa > Arthropoda > Insecta > Plecoptera > Taeniopterygidae > Brachyptera > Brachyptera risi. Next base: position 13,951,712 of record OZ023328.1, on the reverse strand, counting down.
CAAAAGACTCCTGTTTGTACAACTTATTTATTTTGCTTGCTTGGCGCTATCAGCTAGCAAGTAGCCGATGCACCATGAGGTCCCTTGTGTCAGCCTTCATTACATATTATCTATCAACAGTTGATTCGAAAATAAAAATGTGAAACTGTTAACATGAAACCGGTGATGAAATGACAACGCTGTCTGTCACCCAAAAAGCCTCCTCCCCCCAAAATGATGATAGTATAATTGATTGAAAGAGCAACAGAGGGGCGATTTTTTCACACCCCAGTAGACTTTTCGATTTCATTGTAACGTATCATAGGAAGAATTTAATGATAATTCTGAACAATTTAAATATTTATATTACAAAAAGAGATCATCGATCTTTAAAATTTCGCTCATCGATCAATCTAATTAGTATTCACAAACGGAAATGATTAAACGCATAGACCTATATGAAATAATTACAAAAAACCATTACAAACGGAATGCCATTTTATTTCTAATACCAATTCGATTGTCTTCAACGATTCACGGTTTTTATATATTTCATGCTCACAGACTGTCTTCTTTTATATTCGGAATTATCGTCAAATTTCACTCATTTTTCACTTTCTGGAAACACTATCCCTCAACACTTTTTTTTTCTCTGTGTGAAACAATTTCATAAATTTCTTACAATTCCTCTCATGTGTATATGCAATACAATTTTTTTTAATAACATCGAAACTTGATACAAAATCATTGTTCCCCAATCAAGGCTATATGGATGAAATATATAGTCTTGAAGGGGCACTATAAGGACGATATTACCACCTCAAAGAATAATTAAAAATAAAATAGCTCATTCATCCAAACTATACATCTTAAGGTGATAATTTCATGTATACTGTAAATTGATGAGACAAAATCTTGGTCTTCTTCTCATTCTTCTTCTTGAAATCTCATTTTTTCTCTGTTCTTGTAATTATTATTCATTTTGTTTAGATTTTTTTCATTGTTTTCGTTTAATTCCATAATGCCATAGTTCAATTTTCATCAATACAAAATGAAACATTGAACAGAATGAAGAGTATTGAAGATCCAGATATTACAATGGAAGATAATTTGAATGTAGATTATGAAGGTCGAGAGAGGTGAAGGATTCAATTAAGATAACATGTTCTTGTAAGACTCGAATTCATATGCAGTCTGAATTATGAATATATGCCAAGATGTCGACTAAAATGAAAGCCGTCCCTATTTAAACTTGAAATATGCAGCTTATTTCACGTTTTAACAATGTTGATAAGTTTTGAGAAGTTGAAAACCACGTCTCAACGGGGATTCGAACACCGGATCTCCTTACTCCCGGTTGAGTGTGGAGCTCAGTGTGTTGAGGTTGCTCGGTGGTCTACTAGTAGTGTACTATCCCTCTAAACCCAAATCTCTCTAAACTGCTCCAATCCCTCTAAACCCCACCCTCCTGAATTACAATAATGAACCTATCCCATCAAATACCATTTTCTTGTTCCCCACAAACCCAATTGAATTAAGCCATGTCGCGCGTTCACTTAAATATAAAAATTCGAGTGGCTCTGACGAAATCCCTGGCTCACTACTTGCAAAATGCATAGACTATATATCGATGCCTCTCACCGCGATTATAAATGATTCCTTCTCATCAGGAATCTTTCCCCATAAACTCAAACAAGCTTTAATTATTCCAATTCACAAAAAAGGCATCAAGACCGATATCAATAACTACAGACCCATCTCCCTCCTCTCCTCTTTCTCCAAATTGATAGAAAAAGTAATGCTTCTCCGTTTAACCTCATTTCTTGACTCAAATAATATCATTGCTGACTGTCAACATGGGTTTCAAAAACATAAATCTACATTCACAGCCATTTTTAACTTCCTCTCCACCCTCTATGCCGCTCTCGATAAGGGTGACCATGCCATAGGTATTTTTTATGATCTAAGTAAAGCTTTCGACACCATAGACCACAATCTTCTCCTTTATAAATTCAATTCCCTAGGAATTCGTGGCTGTGCCAATAAATGGATTGCATCTTTCCTATCCAATAGAACCCAAGTCGTTCGTATCAATTCCCCCAACTCTGCACCCTCCATTTCAAACCCACAATCCGTTAAACAAGGTGTACCTCAGGGCTCTGTCTTATCCCCTCTCTTATTTTTACTCTATGTTAACGACCTCCCTCAATTATTACATGTCGGACATCTCTTCCAATTTGCTGATGATACGAATCATTTATTAACCACACCAAGAATCAACTCTCTCATTTCCCTCATTCAAACTGCCAACTGTCAAACTTCACTAATATCCTCATATTGCTTAAATAACAAACTTGCACTGCAACCCACTAAATCAATTTTCATGAACTTCCATAATAAGTCTAGCCCACCCATCGTGTCCCCATTAATACGAGTTGATGGTAAAATCATCCCCAGTACTTCATCGACAAAATTTCTCGGAATTCATATAACCCCCAATCTAGACTGGTCCCAACATATTGAGAAAACCGCAGCTAAAATTAAAAGTGCTTCCTTCCTTCTTCGTCGACTCAAAAAAATTGTCAATCCTCATACCCTCTGACTTGTCTACCATGCCTATTTCCACTCTCATCTCTCTTATGGACTTCTCTTCTGGGGTTCCTCCCCACGAGCTAAGCGAATATTCATTATGCAAAAACAGGCAATTCGCATCATTTCCGGTATTTCTCGCAGTTCCTCATGTAAATCACATTTCACAAAGCTAAAAATTCTCACCCTCACATGTACTCTTATTCAAATTGCCAGTTCTTATGTTCACTCCAACTCCAGCCTCTTTCCCAAAAATGCTTCTATCCATAACTACCCTACCAGTCACAGTAACTCTATCCGTTCTCTAACACACTCCCACGCTTTTTTCAGACACAGCCCTCTCCATCTTTGCACAACCATTTACAATAAACTACCTGCCCATATAACTAGCCTCACCAAACTCTCATCTTTCAAATACAAACTTAAATATTTCCTACTTCAGAACCCCTTCTATGACCTCAACGAATTCCTAACTTCAAAATCTCATTAGACCATCATTGTACTATTATATTTATATCATTCTGTCTTTCTTTCAATCTATTCTTTTATCTACTCATTTTTATATCTAGTTGTTAGTTTTTATACTTCCTATATTTGTGCTATGTACACATCTTTGGATTATATAAAATAAAATACCGACGCGCTACCTGAATAAAAGGGATCCGGCATTTGATTCCCTGTTGACGGGAATTTATAATTCTTGAAAAATCATCAACAACTTTTTCCTTTCAGAATAACAGATCATATCGAGATCCACAATGCTCGGTCAAAGACGCATGGTTAACCAAATTGTTTGGCTTATACAAAAACAAAATATTTTTGTATCAAGTTTCGATGTTGATAAAAAAGTGGATACTGAAATGTTGCTATACGTTGTTTTAATGATGGTCATCATTAGACGAGCTTTAGCGAGGATTCAATTTGACATACTGTAAAAAATTGGTGTTCGTTTTTATGTTTTTTTTTATGTTTTTTTGTCGGTTCTCCACAGGTCAAACGGCTACAGCTATCAACTTCAAACTTTTTTTCGTCATGGTTCCTCATCCAACTTAGATCTGTATAGTTTTATGGCATTATCGGGTGGTAACTTTTTTTTTTATGAATTTTAGAAATTTCAAAAATCCCCATTAGAATAACCCGTAGGAAAATACTTAAAAAATCAAAATTTTTCAAGACCTCTCAAATTTTCGCCGAATATAAAGGAAACTATTAAGCACATTTTGAGAGATTTTTCGCAATTAGAAATAACGAAGAAAACGCATTAATAAAGCATTTTCCCATCAATTTAGGCTATTACGGGAACCAATTAAATCTATAGCAACAAGTGTCACTAATTAATTCAAAACGATTGAAATGAATGAAGAAGAAGGCCGTGACATAACTGATTCTCGTAAGGTTTTTGAACGTTTGGAGTGATCCAAGGTCTGTAGATGTAGATTGGGTTGACAAATTATTTTTCATTCTAGATTTCTATACCCCTAAGCTCGTCTAACAACGCGATCCCGCGTTTTCCTAGTGAATAATCATTGAGCTTATAGGCTTCTGTCAAGTGACGTCACTCATTGTTGATAGAGACAGACAACGATGTCCACCAGTTGGAATTGACCAATCAGAATGTTTGATCACTCACCAGTTCGCTGTATTGCTATGGTAACGATTGTTTGTCATTTGTTACTTGACAAAAGCCTTTTGTTAGCCCACATTTATGATTCACTGCCATCTAGATATTTATTGCGCTTCCCAATAAGGTGTCACGGCGTGTTGGAGATGGCAATACTATGTAGAAGAAAGAGCAACAAAATAATAGACGATGTTGAATGAGCGTTATAGACATATATTTATGAAATGTAAAGCTGGTCTTCCATGATCGCGATTTGCGTTTCGCTTTCGCAAGGCGGTGAAATTGAGGCGAGCTCAACAGTCAGAAATCGCGTATCTCTCGTCACTGATTGGTCGTTTTTATCATAATGGTGGCTTAAAAAACCGCTTGGCGAATACCGCGTTCATGAAAGGCCAGCTTAATGGAAAGCTATAAATGCACCTTGAGTTCGAAACAGTTACGTCACTGCCCGGTTCTAGCATCACTCATTTGAATAGTTCTACAATTCGATTGTATTAAATAAAACAATTAAACGAAAACAATACCTGTTGCTCATATTCCTAATAGGTATTTTATTGGCTTTGGTCGATGTGAAAAATAAGATTATATTATTTTCCATCGGAACGGCTTATATCCGATTTGTGAAAACAAAGTGTTATCGTTATCGTTATCGTTATGTAATGTTATCGTTATCAAATTAGAATGCCGTGAGAATTTGAATTTATTCGAGGAATGTGTTTTCCAAATTTTCTCTCTTGGGTTATTCTTACGGGCTTTTAAATTGCTTCAGAAAGGTTTTACTCAAAAGTGGTGCAAACGATTGCGCCTCAAATTATATCAAATTATATATTATTATTTATATTATTTCGATATTGGTATCGAATTGGATGATGACATTTCAGTATGTCAAGTATCAGCTGAATTTGTAGGCCCACTCTGGTTTGACCAGTGGAGCGCGAACAAAATAACAAAGAAAGAGGGAATTGATTTTTTCGACTGCGGTGAAATTGAGTCTTGGCTTCGCTCATCCAATTACATGATCACGGTCCCCTACATCCTCAGCTCTCGTAGCCGTAGATAACGCGCTCAAAAACGATGTAGGCCACTATTCAACTTTGGATGTAGTTTTATACTGCAATCAGTATTACGGTCTTAGCTGGAAAAGGGTCAGTATCTATATTTTCAGAAGCTATTTACATATTCAAAACATTAGTGAGAATAGGTGCATATATAATTATATATAGGCTACATGATATTTAATTTTTATTAAATGGGTTGATCGAAGTACTAAAATTTGGCCATACCGTATATTTCGTTAGTATCCAATGTCTATGTAACATATTTCTCTGTGTCTTGTGGACAAATTTTTTGGTGTGGAAAGGAGGTTCTTCGCTAACTTATAAAGATGTGATGAAAAAACGACTTGGTCAATGAAAAACAACCCCTACAAAGTTGAACTCATTAACAAATAAAATGGATGAGGAAGTTTCCAAGGTCAAAGACACGTATTGATGATTCTATGAATGGATATTAAAGAGTAGTTCAGTCGGAAATAGATTTGAGAAAGGTGTGCATGTATTTATATATTCAAGTTTCCGATTTATCGGAGGGAATTTGCTCGCCAGATCATCACAACTGCCAGACGCATCGAGGTATTTTTATAATCGATTCACAATTCAGTTGCTTAACGACCCCATCGACAGCCAGGTTATATGGATCACAATTAATCGATTCTCAATTCAGTTGCTTAGCGACCCCATCGACAGCCAGGTCACATGGGTCACAATTCAGGTTTGTAGAAAGATGCAAGAACAACCCGTGTATAGTAAGGCTCGAAGTGAGAACACACTGAATATTTTCCTCATTGATGTATGAGCTATGAATGAGAAATACTAAGGTCGTCGACTGTAGACTTATAGAATGAGATGCATAATTAGTTCTCATGTATTTCTTCATGGACTCACAGAACAATTATCCATGCAAAAAATAACATTTTTCAAACATAGTTGGTCGGAACCAAGCGGATACAAAAATTTTGAAACAGTTATTTTGTATGAATCAATTGTTCAATGAAATAATGATTCTCAATAGTTTCCAACACTTTTAATTTTTTAAAATTTTGAAATTGGATCATTTTTGAGAAAACGAATGATTTTCACATTCATTGAAAAGTTTCTTGACGCTATGATGTTAGCCAAAGAAGATCAAGAAGTGAAATTTCTGAATCGTTAAGTGAAGTATGAATTCCCCATTTTCAATTTGTTGAACGAGTTCATTTGAAATCGATTATTACATTAGGGATAACTTCTCCGAACGATCCTACCCTGTCACTCTAAGCGTCAATCTAAAGAATAAATATGTGTAAATTTTCCAACGTTACAGAAAAAATACCGTCCATTCAATTACATCTGACCTGTGAAGCGCGATAATTGAGAATAGATTCACTTTCAATCAATAACATATTTCATTGTTGTTTATAGATTAGTGTGGGGCTAATCTATTTTTTGGAATCTGGTGAAGGAGAAGGTCTGGTCTCAAATAAATGAATGATTTTAGTTAGTTTTCACTTCAACGAGAGAAATAAACCAAGAAAATCGTCCGTTAGTATGGTCGATCCTGGAGGGATTCGAAGCCTGGTCTTCTGAATGACGGTTTATAGTACTAACAACTGATCTACCAGACTCAACTATACAAATAATCGACTACATATTCGTTTGTACTCATGAATCAGAACTGATACTAATTTATCACTACCAGTTAAGTACTAGTATTAGGCTTTAAATCATTATGTTACAATAAGCTACAACAAAACCACATTTAATATCATCAATGTCAAATCAACTTCTCCAATTCTCCTGGCCAATGTAAGTTGAATTCATGAAATATCAGATTGACTGCGATCACTAATAATGATATAACTAGTACATTAATTCACTAGTGCAAGTTCAGTACTGGTAGTTCATCAAAATATGATGAGCTACAACAAAATACAGCATTTATATCGTCAATGTCATCGATTTTTCTAATTCCCTTTGATACTGGAAGTTGAGTTTATGAAATATTGGATTGACTGACATCACTAGTAGTGATAATACCAGTACACTAGTACACTAGTGTAAGTTTAGTACCAGTAGTTAATCACGCTACAATACGCTACAAAAGAACCACATTTAACATCGTCAATGTCAATTCAACTTCTCTCATTCCCCTGAGCGCTGGAGGTTAACTTCATCAAATATTAGATTGACTGTCATTTTAAATTTCCTCGAGATAATTTAGTTTGCATCCAGTGTACCGTGGCGTCTTGGCGCTCATTGCGGGAGCGTCGCGACGCCGAGAACAGCCGTTACTTGACGGACTGATCGACGCGGCTGAACCGGAAACGCTCGATGCGGAAATTCAAATATGATTTATAATTGGACTTGTTCGAATTGAGTTCATATCGCCTCTCATGCATAAAAAATATCAAGTATTGTATTATAAGAACGTTTTATATAAGTCATGTATGTTGTAAGTATTAGGTATTTATGATGAATAACACTTGTTTTGATTGTTTCATATTAGTAAGACCCGGTTTTACCAATCTTAGTTAGGGTGCTAATCCACTAACTATTAATTAAAGGTGCGAAAATAACATATGTAACCAATGGTGATAACAAGTTAATCCACTAACTATTGCTTAATCCAGTTTCGTAAAATCGGGCCTAAATATAGTATACTTACAAACATAATGTTGAAACAATGTCAACAAATAGAGTTATTCACGATTACAAAGACTATTTCGTAATCAATTTTGTTCAAGATTATTTCTTTTCGTTTTTCTCCATATTCACTCCATTCGAGTTTTTCTGTTTGCTATTTGATCAATCAAGTTGAAATCAATCAAAAGTTCATTCTCGAAACAGAATGTAATTGATGTTATTTTTCAATCTACATCATTTCGAATCATTCTTTATGAATGCAACTCTGAATACAAACACACTTCCTGACATTATTATCACATTGGTTTCAATGCCCAATCAACCTGTATTAAATACGGTGTATAATGGAATGTAAACATACCAATGGAAAACACTATTACATTCTTCATCTACATACGTATTTGACTGTGACATAATATTTCATGCAATCTTTCAATAGCGTTGCGTACTCCTAATTATCATTTTATATGAAGTCACACGTATTCTGTTCATACATATTTGTTACAAATCTATGAATTATTATCGCTCTGCTATCACACTGTACAAACACCGATGTCAGAAATCTTTCAGTATGAATGAATAAGTAAACATACCTCACGGTATTTCCTGGATTTTCTGCCAGAGTACCCAGAAAATAGCTTCTAGTTTATTCAGTCATCAATAAAAACTAGAAGGCTTGTATGTCTCATCCAGAGCTTACCACAATATAATCCATAATATCCTTCCACATCTATCACAACTTACACGTATGAAGCACTTTATAGATTCAGGCGACTTTTTCCACCACTTGCACATGCACCCGTCACATATAGAACCATATACTTGTTTGATCTCACACTCTTGTGCACCATGCATTTCATTTCCACAACATCCTTGCAACTTTCTCAATCACATATCCTTCTCTCCTAGCTTCCTCTTTCTTTTTCTTATCACGTCGATTGCGGCTCCCATCAACCAAGGTGTGATGGACGCACGAATTAACTTCATGTTGTATATAACTTGATATGTACTGTACATATATATATATATATATATATATATATATATATATATATATATATATATATATATATATATATATATATATATATATATATATATACATAGGGGGACGGACAATTTGCCAGTGGACAATTTGCAAGGCTACCTCTTCCTGGGGGTCGGAAAATTTGCCAGGCTGTGTTTGATGGGTAGGACAATTTGCCAGGGTCGCTTAGGTATACATGAGGGGTCGGACAATTTGCCAGGTTGTATTTGATGGGAAGGACCATGTTGATGTTAATAAAAGCGCGTGGGCTTTTGAATTACATCATTTGAATTACATTATTTGAATTACATTATTTAAAGATTGCAAAAAAAAAAGTTATATAAATATATGTTACATAAACTATATCAAGAAGAACACTCGAGATTCCATATTGATGATGCTATCACCAATATGAATTGCAATATACAAATAAAATATAAACACATGGGATTTCTTCCAATCTAGAAGTTTTATTATTCTTTTTATTCATGATATCCATTATTTTCGTGGGACTGAACGGAAACAAGAAAATCTGTTTAGAACATCGTCTGACAGTGCCATTGTCGGTTGGTTCATTGGTATGTTTCGATGTTTTAGAGAGGAGGTTAAACAATGTATCACATAAATAATTCTATGTCTGATCCAGGAGTTTGTTGAAATGAGTAATCTGATTATTCGTGAATGTTCTTTTGATATACTAGGAAAACGAGGGATTTGCGTCGTGAGATGAGCTTAGAAGTATGGAAATCTAGAATTAAAAATATTTCGTCAGATCAATCCACATCTACGGACCTTGGATTACTTCAAACGTTCAGAAATATTACCTGCAACTTTTTGATTTTCAAAGTCTCAAAACCTGTCGCAAAACCTTTGAAACCTGTCGCATATATACACTTCGCCAGACCAATTGATCCCAACCTTCAATAAAATGGATACTTTCATTAAGTTTTCTTTGTTATTTCTCATCCGAATGTTTGAAAGTCACTGAAAATATTCAAATTATGTTTTCCACATTCAGTTGAAATTTTGAAGTTTTTGAAAATATTCAACATTTCAAGTATTTTTTATCCATCTATTTATTTATTTATTCTTACGAGGATTTCTCAAACTTTCCGATTTTTTCCAGATAAACCTTCCTACCGATTTTTCTGAAAAACAATTCCAATCTATTCGGGTATAACAGAAATATGTAGAGAAAGTTTCAAGTAGATAGGTATTTTTTCCTGACCTGTATGCCGCGCACAAAATTACAAACAAACAATTAACAAACAAAAGAAAAAAACATGAAAACGAAGCCCATTTTTCCCGGTATGTGGAATGGAATCCTCGCTACGCTCATCTAAAAATGATTCAAGCTGTACGATGAAATCCTGCACATTGATAACATTGCATGACGTTCATGTGATCATATGTTTCAAATTGGCTTGAGTGATTATATGTTTTGAGTTTGGGTGAGCTTTGACATGTACTTCACTACGTAAATAATATCTATAGCCTTGTGTTTGGACCACGCTTAATTTGTATTAATTTGCCAATGAGCGGTAATGTTTCAAGTATTTACTATGGTCTACGATATACTAGCTATGCCCGATTAGTGTACAGTTGGTGTTCTACTAATATGTATGATTTAATTAAAAATAATGTAATTCAAATAACGTAATTCAAGAGCCCGTGCGCTTTTATGAACACCAACATGGTCCTCCCCATCAAACACAACCTGGCAAATTGTTTGACCCTCCCATTCATACCTAAGCGACCCTCGCAAATTGTCCTACCCATCAAACACAGCCTGACAAATTGTCCGACCCCCTCATTTATACCCAAGCGACCCTGGCAAATTGTCCCACCCATTAAACACAGCTTGGCAAATTATCCGACCCCCTTATTTATACCTCAGCGACCCTGGCAAATTGTCTCACCCATCAAACACAGCCTGGCAAATTGTCCACTAGCAAATTGTCCGCCACCTATACATATATATATATATATATATATATATATATATATATATATATATATATAAATATATATATGTATATATATATATATATATATATATATATATATATATATATATATAAATATATATATGTATATATATATATATATATATATATATATATATATATATATATATATATATATATATATATATATATATATATATATATATATATATATATATATATATATATATATATATATATATTATTAAATATATATATATATAATATATATATATATATATATATATATATATATATATATATATATATATATATATATATATATATATATATATATATATATATATATATATATATATATATATATATATATATATATATATATATATATATATATATATATATATATTTATATATAATATTTCAAACTTTCATGATCCTTATAATGTGAATTATTATTTTCGGAAATACCATCTGTATTGGAATTAAAAAACATGTAATTATGCTTTTCCTACGTTTCAGGATGTTTGTACATGCCATTCTCAAGGGATCGTTAATTAATTTGAAATTAGACAATATGAGGAGTGTTGTTATGAAAACTACATCACTCTGTATAACCATACTCTTGATATTTTCCAATGTCACATTGATAAACGATCCCTTGAGAATGGCATGTCCAAACATGTTGGAACTTATGGAAAGCATGATTACATGTTTCTCTAATTTCAATACACATGGTATTCCCGGAAAAAATAATTCATATATATTAATATATATATATATATATTCATATATATATTTATATATATATATATATATTCATATATTCATATGGATATGAATATATATATATATATATATATATATATATATATATATATATATATATATATATATATATATATGTATATATGTACATATATATATATATATATATATATATATATATATATATATATATATATATATATATATATACATATATATATATATATTTATATATATATATATATATATTCATATATATATTTATATATATATATATATATATATATATATATATATATATATATATATATATATAGATATGAATATATATATATATATATATATATATATATATATATATATATATATATATATACGTATATAAATATATATATATATATATATATATATATATATATATATATATATATATATATGTTATCACGTTTAATCATTTTGAGGCAATACTAATCACGAAGTCATAAGTAACTCAAACTACTCCACTTCTGAGAAAATTCTCCTTGTGTTCTAACACATTCTGTTGGAATGAACCAGATACGTATTTAAATATCACTCATTCCAATTGATATTCGTTATTATTTATGAAACGAATTCCAATTCCTGTCTTCGCTTCAAATTGTATTCTTTTGAGTGAACCAATTGTGCCGTGATATATAAACAGTTCACTAGACTATGTATAATACACGTTATAAAATCACATCCAAATTGGTGGAATCAAATTACCAAAACAGTGTATACTTTGATTGACTCGTGTAACTTGTTAGGTGAGGCGAACAGATGACAAAAATGGCTACATAGGCCTATTCAGGTTGCCACGAGAGAGGAAAACTGACACAGTCCATATAGAGAACGCCCCTGTGGTCATGTATAATTGGTATGCAGGTTATTGGAAATAATAATGAGAGAAAACCGAATCGAGAAAAATACAATTTGAATTACAATCAATGTGAATCGATTCAATCGATTCAGAGAATATGATGTGGTTTCATTTATCCTTCAGAGTTGTCCTGAGAATAGAGTCTGACACTTCATGAGGACAAATAATTTCAATTTTGAATGAGAGACTGTTGATGATTCCGAAGTTTCTGAGAAGCATTAGAAAGCAAACCTATAGGTTTTAAATCACAGAGCTTTCGAATGCCCACAAAACGGTTTCAATTAGAATTGCTATCATATCAGGAATTGAGTTCGATAACAAAATACGTCGGGCTACTTTTCTCAGATGTATACTTGTGAAAATATATGGAATGTGAGTATTACATCAATTACGCATGCCGTTATGTATCCATAACGGTATGCGTAATTGAAACACAATACAGTTATACAAATATATATATATATATATATATATATATATATATATATATATTCATATATATATATATATAAATATATATATATATATATATATATATATATATATATATATATATATATATATATATATATAAATATATATATATATGAACAAATCTCAAATCCGACTCACATGCACACATTGAGTGAAAAATACTTGAAATATTTGAAAGTTACATTAATCTGAATGTGTTATCATATAACAATTCATACTGTTTACTATTTTATTGTTTCATTACCCCACACGAGAGAGATGGAGAGAGAAAGAGAGAGACAGAGAGATTTCAGCTCAAACCACCATGCACTATCGAATAATTAGCAATGCTTTGTATAGAATGCGATGAAAGTCGATGTATTCACCACACGGCATGATTTCAAAGGACGCATTTAATGAACACAATTTACACACGGACTAAAGGTAGTCACGGCCAGTACGATGCTGGTTAATTTGTGACCGTATTGACTGTTCGGCGCTCCACTGAATCGGTGGTTTACATTCGACTAATGAAAATTCACTCGATCACCAAATAACAAATACAATGGTTTTTCGAACAAATGATTCATTGGATTTTCTATATTGTCATTGAATTTTAAATAATTGTCAGTCCTCAAAATGTGTTTACATTAAAGGTTTGTGAAGGATGGTAGAGTTGATGTTTTTCAGAGGATTTTTTTATCCGAAAATGACTCATTTCTCATTGATGCTTGGAATGAATGATTTTTAAATCAGAATCAAGTCATCTTTAGTTGTAAAGTAGATGCGTACCACCACATGACATCTGAATTACAACTGGGGAGTGTGTTCATATTCTCAATCTTCAATAGATAACAATAAATTCCAAGTATCACTTCAATTTGAAATTAAATTTTCAAATATAGTGCATATATATATATATATATATATATATATATATATATATATATATATAAATATTTTTTACTGAACATTTATCATTATAACAAAACATTTGTCAACAGAATTACAAATAATAACCAAATTAAACATGACAGATTCTTCAATTATCACATTTACACTCAAGTGAAAGAAGAAGTAGATATGGAAGTAATGAAAAATAAGGACAAGTTGTAATAATTGGATGAGCGAAGCGAAGACTCAATTTCACCATACCCGAAAAAAAACTTGTTTGTTTGTTTTTTTGTTTTTTTGTTCGCGCTCCACAGATCAAACAAAAATCCAAAATCAGTTGAAACTTCACATACACAAGTGTCCTTATCTAATTCGATACTGTATAGTTTTAAGGCACAATCGGTCAAACCACTTTTGAGAAAACTTATTTCAAAGTTTTCAAAAATCCCATAAGAATAACCCAAAAGAAAAAGTTCGTGGAAAATATTTCATCCGAGAGAACTCAAATTCTCGGGTAATTTCAATATGATGATGATACACATTATTCCAAACTTTCACTCAAATCGAATCAGCCGTTTTAATGTGATAAAATATATCATGTAATTTTTGTGAATCATTCCAAGCTATTAAGATACCAATTGAATTCAAGCAACGGGTGTCACCACTTTAATTGTGAACGATTAAAACAAAGCCTTCTTTATATTATCGTATAAATTAATAAGGAACAATAAGATGGCAGTGACATAATGGTTTGGATCTCAAGGTGTATATATATATATATATATATATATATATATATATATATATATATATATATATATATATATATATATATATATATATATATACTAGGCAAACGCGAAATATGCGTTGTAAGATGAGCGAGATATCCGAATAAGGTACAATAACAGTCCTACATTTGCTACTTTATCGACTCTGGTATTCTACACACTTTGTCCTTCATTTAATTGCAACTTTATCTTCTCTGGCATTCTACACACCTTGACGAATATGAAGAATATTTAATGCTTGGGCAAATATCGAATTTAGGAAGCAGTGAATCTTGGCTCATTTCCATATATTTGTTGTATAAAAACAGTTATTTGAATTTTTTCTTCGAAACGATTTTGCTTACAAAATGGTGGTTATACCTATGACTATCAATAACGTAACGGGATAAGCAACATGGCGCTTTCCTTTCACACCATGCGTATATCAAAGGGATGCCGCCTCACAAATGTTATGATGATTTGCTGTTATTATTGTGTGTTGATCTACACAAGTAATAGATGTAATGCAATCTGTGAATCCAGCTCTTCCCAAATGGATTAAACATTATTGGGATAAATTTCATTCGAATGCGCCAATCTGAATTTAAAATACGACTGTAAAAGCATTTAGTTCCCTAGTCAAGAGCCCTACTGCTATATTTACCATTTGATAACTGGATAATTACTCATCATCTACGAGAAAGATTAAAATCAATGCAATTGTACAACTATGTACTATATATTGAAATACCATCCCAATACGTACGATTTGATTTGAAATTGCAAATCTCACAAATGTACACGAAAGCGCGCTGATTCCATCATGGTGAAAACGGCCTAATGTTAAAAGGATAGGACTTACGCCATGTTGCTTATCCCGTTACGTTATTGATAGTCATAGGTTATACGTGTATCATCCATGTTTGAACACTCACAGAAAATCTTATTTTTTTCGGAGAGGTTCATTTTTTCAAATTTTCTCACCCAGCCTAATCTTATGGGTTTTTTAAAAACTTTGACATGATATTTCTCAGAATCTATTCGACCGATTCATTCCAAAAACTATACAGATCCATGTTGTAAAAGTTGGCCCGTACAAAAAAGTGTCATGTTGATTAGTCAAACCCTGCGACCTGTGCAGTGCCCACAAAAAAAAAACAAAAAAAACACACACAGACAAAGCCCTATAAGAGTGGGATGGAGACTTCGTTACGCTCATAAAAATAACCAATCCAAAGATATAAGTTGATATAAGTAGCTCATCCATCAACGCGGCAACACATAACGCGTTTGCCTAGTGAGAATAGAATAAGTTAGTTATTTCATCGTTTGAAAAATAATGATTTCCACATGAGCCGAAGCTTGCCGTAACAAAAAAAAAATATATATAAATCTAACAAAAATGACCTAGAATGGGTGGGTTTTAACTCAACAAATTATAGAAACAATGTGAAAGCTGATGGGAGCTAATTTGTCAAAATACCAGTTTTTTGATGACAACTTCCGAACGGTATGAGATATTGAAATTTCAATAATAATTTTTTTTTTTTTTTATTAGATTCAAATAACATAATAATAATAATGATTTTAATAATAATAATGATAATAACGATTTGTGTAATTTGTTCTTTTTGTATAATGATCAATTTTACATCTGCTGTCAAGGGAAAGAAGTAATCATTGTTCAAGAGACTTAGTTCAAAGTGGAAGATATCAACATTCGTGTGTTTACTGAAACGACTTACGATTATACTGAAAGACTTTTATCTACGGCGAAAAATTATGGTCACAGACAGCGCAGTCCTGGTGTTGAAGACCATTAGTTTTAAATAATCAAAATGGGGTGGTAAGATCGCCCTTGTGGTGCCCCGTCCAAACGATCCTATCTTTCATCCATAGCCTTAATTGGGGAACAATGATTTTGTATCAAGTTTCGATGTTATTAAAAAAAAATAAAAAATAATATCGATGAGAGTTTATTCATTGGTTCAATAGGTACATTGATATTGTAATTGCCACCCTCGGTAACTCAGTCATCTGAGGCACCGCTTCAGAAACTGAAGTCACCGTCGGGCGTGGGTTCGAGTCCCGCATAAGGCATGGGTTTTTGTAAAAGTCCTTTCACTTATCATCGCTTCATAATTTCACTATCACCCGCTCATTCGTATCCCCGTATGACCTAGCTGTTGATGGGGTCGTTAAGCAAACAATAATCATCATCATCATATTGAAATTAATTAAAATTTAAAAATGTCAAGCCGTGGAAATGATACACTTTGTCAGCAATTAGATGAAAATCAGAAAATATGTAGTGTCCACAATTACATCAATCATTATATATCTCTTAACAAATGATAAAATCAATCATTCGCACCATTAAAACCTACCAAATTCATTGAGTACTTTTCATAAAATCCAACTGGTCCTTAACTGTGTATAAAGCTTGAGATAAGAGAATGCTTTCGATTGTTAATTTGAAGAGACTATTTCTTTGAATACATTTTATACTATTTGGAAGAGAATTATATAATGTTGAGCAAGCATGCACGGGACCTTTTTAATAAAAAGATAGGTTATATTGCCCGGCATATAAATTGAAAGAATAATCTCTTGTATTGTAATTGTGGTCTAAACTTAAGGGAGGACAGAGGAGAAAATCTTATAATCTAAAGTATGATATCAAACAGTCTCAAAATACTACACAATACTAATCAGGTCACACAAAAAAAAAAAATGATATTTTTTTTTTTTTTTGTATTTTTGGTATGGTTTTTGTATATTTTTTTGTATACATTTTGGCATTACTGGAAAACACCTTTTCTGGTTAACCAACACAGATAATTTCGATATTTGAAGTGAAATCTAATCGCAACAAACCAACGCATAATAATGGGTATTCGTTTCTACATCACATTAATTAATGCTTTTGCTGTTAGATATTTTTGAAGTTTGACCAAATTTTTTTTTTTTTTTTTTTTAAATTTACCAAATACTCATTATTTTACTGTACCATCATTTTTCATTCGTTTAGGTTTTCAATACCCACTTCCTTCCAAATACTATTCATAAAAATTCACAACAAAATTCAACACATTCTAACAGATGGTTATAAAGAAAAGATTCACACTCAATTGTGTAGGAAAAACTGTAGCAGAGATAATTTCATGCGGAAAAGAGTGTTTTCCATGATTTTTGTGCTGTATCCACAGTTGAAATATATTTCTCAATATGGTTATAATACTCACACACCTTTCAGATAATTTTTATATGAAAGTTGACATAAAAGACTAAATGAAAAAATAATTGAAAAAATTGAAAAAATAATGTTAAAACTAGTGTTTTCACCTCTGTCCTTCCTTAATTCAATGATATAGCTCTTGATTTCTTTGACAAAAGTAAGGCAAGCTAATATATCAATGCATGGGACGGTTGATATAGTTTGTTCTTTGAATGACCTCGCTGTCGATGCGCCTCAAAACCCTATAGTATTCATTCATTTATGAAATAGGGCTGGCAGCTTTCGTTAGAACTTTTGCTTATATTGAACATTACTCTTATAATACGCTTCTGTACTACAAACACTTGATAAAAGGGGGACAAAATATATTTTGACACTTTCAAGATGGTATTAGTGAAAACTATTCACCTTGCATTTCATAATTGTCAAACATATACAGCTATGAGTGAACATTTTCAGCTGTATATATTCGACAGAAATTTCATAAGTTTATCAATATTTATTGATGATGATGATTATTGGTTGAATGGTCATAACTTAAACCGTCTTGAAAGTGTTGAAAATGTATGTGTTTTACCCGTATTAAAGTTCAATACCTCATACCTCGATATCCTCGTACCTTGATACCTCGTAGTTCAATACCTCGTACCTCGTAAGTAGTGAGGAAATGGGGGTTCTGGCGCAGGAGGAGGAGGTCATTAAACCCATGACGTCATCCAAGATGGCGCGCTCATCCAAGATGGCGCTCTCATTCAAGATGGCGCTCATGACGTCATCCAAGATGGCGTTTATTTCCAAGATGGCGGCCACACCATTTTTAATTTCAAATTTCCCTCTTTTTTTTTTATCGAGTCCCATTTTGAATTTTCAATTTAATCGATCGCACGCTCTAGCGGCAAATTCTCGAACTTGATGTTGGTGCGCTCTATCAGCGAATGCTCGAATTAATTAATTTTAAATTTCTCGCTTTTTTTTTTCAAGTCCAATTTTGAATTTTCATTTAAATCTAGCGCGCGCTCTAGCGGCAAATTCTCTCTCTCTCTCTCTCTCTCTCTCTCTCTCTCTCTCTCTCTCTCTCTCTCTCTCTCTCTCTCTCTCTCTCTCTCTCTCTCTCTCTCTCTCTCTCTCTCTCTCTCTCTCTCTCTCTCTCTCTCTCTCTCTCTCCAACTTGAATTAATCAATTAATCAATTAATCATTTTAATACAAAATATTCTTCCCGTGCGATTCGAACGCGGGATGTTCGCATTATGAGCCTGGTATCTTGACCACTAGACCAATGGTCCAGTAAGAATCCTGTGTGTTATTATTGAATATAAGCTGAAGTATCTGACGTATGCGAAACAAGTCTAAGCTTATAGATGTAAGTGATGACGTGAGTGATTATATTTTCGCGCCGATTCTTGAATAATATTTCTATTCTTATAACGTGCGTATTTTCAATTTAATCTGTACGCCTGTTGAAAATAATTCAACCGATTCAATATTTTCAATTTTTTATATTCAAAATGTATTTATTCATACGCGGTAATTTTGAATTAAAATTTCTATTCGTACAACGTAACCATTTCTGATGTACTCTTGACGCAGTAATTTCACATTCTATTCTCTATTCCAAAATATTTTGTAATAAATTCATTAATCTGATATTTTTATATTTGATTAGATGTTACTAATAGAAAATTATTTCCTGATCCATTAAAATTGATTTTTCTAAACTTTAACTTGATCAATATTTTTCTACAACTGTATCCTTTTCTGGGCTATGTGAATGTAATTGTTTCTAACCGATATATTCATAAAATAACTATTTCTTTAAATTCTCAATAATTTCAAACTTTTCTTTCAATAACCTGAAATTATTCAGTTCAGGAATGGGTAGGGAAATTAAAATACAGCGGTTGATTATTTCAACTTCACAATTTTATTTTCTCAGAATCTCAAAATATAATCTGATTTTAGACAAGAATATTCAAAATACATATTTAATCAACCTCATCGCAAGTCATCTTGAACAAAGGACAGTTTGGACTCCATCTTTTATGTTCCTCTATAGGATTATCTGAAATCTTCCATTTATTCAAACCAATTGAACAGTACGGACACATGACCGAGAAGCGACCTCAAGAGGTAAATGTTAAATTTTGAAATGACCATGCGCATACGAGTGGATACCATCCCGTAGAATGTAACGTTTATCGTCAAATGGCGAAATAGTGACTTTACGTTGCATAATTGTGAAGAGATTGTGATCAATACTACGTATCGAAAACATCTCTTCACTCTGAATCTGTTTGAGAAATAAAGATTTGTGGTAATCAGAGTGTCGAATTTTTTTCCTAAGGGTAACCTTCGCTATCCCTTCTCCTACTTTTTTGCTAACTCCACTGTTCTATAGAATCGAATACATTTTCGCTCTCAAACCGATAAACTCCTTTACTGGTCTACCATCCATCTCATCTTTAAATTTGCCTAAAACTTTTTTATTCTTATTGCTAAACATCGCATGATTCTTTGGGAAGTTGGAAGTATCGAAAAGGTCTTCATCTACTTGCATATCTTCGAATAAATCTTTAGTTTGAATCTCATAACAGTGAGTCTGTGTCTGTGAATAACAATTTGATATGCTCCCCATATTTAGATTTAGCATAATTGTAATGAAAATTATACATAACAGTTTCACTAAGTATAGTGAGCCCCGCGTAGATGGGACGATTTAGGAAAAGTACAGGTTTTTTGAGTGAACAGCTACTAGATCATTGTCAAAAATTTTGAAACTTTCAAAAGCATGGGAAGCATATTCACCCGTTTCATATCTACAACGTTGATGCGCTCACACATATATTCCATGGTTTTACCAAAAACCGCATTATTCATAGGCTTGAAAAAATCTTTCTCAAAAGTTGACATCAAAATTGAAATATTCTGTAATCAAAAATTTGAAAATGATTCAAAATAACATAATCATCACTCATTCAATATTTTCTGTAATCATTCTGATTTTTCAGTGTCGTGATATAATGATATGCATCTATTTCCTAGATGCTAATTTTAAATATTCCATAATGAATCATTTTAACAAGTTTCAAATAATTTTTAAATTTCATTTCCTATTCTTCAATGAAATTCTATTCCTAATTTTTTCTCATCAATCCATTCTCTCATAGTCAAGTTCCATTCTAAGTGGCCATCAATTCATATTTTTCCAATCGATTAGAATTAAATTACTACCCATAACTCTTTCGGAATTGACTAGATATTCTAATTGATGTATTTCATCATTTATATATTTATCAACTTCCACTATGAAAATATTATCAACTGTTCACCTCATAATAGAATTCAATCCATTTCAATTTCGCATTTTTCAATCGATGCATTTCAATTATTTTCTGATGCATGCTGATTCTCATATTTTTTCTAACCTTTTGAAATTATCTGGGTATTCAAATTGATTCATTCCAACGTTTATATATTTTTTCCAACTTCCACTTTGAAAATATGATCAACTGATATTTTTTTCTATCCGAATACAATTCCTATTTTACTGATAATAGTCGCTAACTACACACAAATATAAATTATCCGACATTTATTTTCATGATCTACATCATTTAGATGAATCGTTTTTTCAATTGTGGACGTATGATCTCACGAGAATGTCATCAAAAAATTCAAACCATTCCACCATATACATGAAATAATTTCTCAATTCAAAAACGAAATGAAGTGTAACTGTTACTAAGAAATTAATAATTATTGATCAAATAAGTTTACTGCGATTGAAATGAATCTTCTCATATTAAACTTTCACTCATTCATTATAGTTTTCAATTCAGGGTATCCATCTCAATTAGTAACGACAAACATGTTCCGATTAGCTTATTATGATAATAGATTTCAGCGTCGAATATAGTAATATATTACACTCAATCATATAGAAATTATTTTAAAAATCAATCACATTCGAGCTCGAATAAAAGTCGTGATGAGTAAGAAACATAAATATCACTGATGCATAACATTCCAAAAATGCAGACATAGCTATATAGAATGATGAATAAATAAATCATGTTCAATAAAGTTGGAATATCTCGATATAAATTAAACCTACTAGTTTACCTCTAATATAGTTATACCTTGTATCAGAACTGATAGTTGAATGATATTTCTAGTATATGAATTAGTGGAGTATCATATCAGGAAATTTTGATTGGATGGTACTGATAGAGAACTGTTACTGATGCGTAGTGATTTCAGAACTAAATTTCTATTCTCATGACGTGGATAATTTTTAATCAGCACCATGAGATTATTAACTGCTCATCCCACCTTCCAGAATCTGAAATATCTTTTCATTCAATGCTTTCACTTATTCAATATTTTTTCAATCTGAATATAATTCCCATTTCACTGATATTGAAAGAGCAAGCAAGGTAATGATTTTCAAAATAATATGCTTCTAAATGTGTGTTGACTGTATTAGGATCGGAAGTAATGATGATATACAATATTCGGAACACTTGTCTTGTACTAACACGTTTGATTTGAGCCGAGTAAACCTGAGCTTGCATTTTATTATAATAACAAATAGAAAGAGCTGGCACTATGAAACCAATAAAATGGATGCTGTATCGGCATAATAGCAACTCGATATAGGTAGCTAGTGTAAGAACTTGTGATATGAACTCTGATGCTCAGAATGTGATGATAAAATATAGTCGAATACATAATAATATTCAATATTTTCAAATTAAACCACTTCATAACATTGAGAGAAACAGAAAAACTGGCTTCCATCTGTTATCGTATCAGTTAGTACGCAACTATATTCAGTGTGCATTTAAGTTTGATGATGTCTGCTTGATTCATTTCCTAGGTTAAACTTCTCAGAAATAATCGAGTTGATAATTTTCAATAATATGCTTTCATAAATTATCACATGCAAATTCAATTTCCTTATTTTGTATTTATTTATATCAGGTTTAACGACGTACTGTAATGATAACTTGGAAATATTCTTCGTGATCAATCTAATTTTCCATAATCGTGGCTTATAGAATACATTCATTCATTCTTTTATTCTCATTTTTCTACGCGTTAATTTCGAAATAACTATCGACCCGTAGGAATATTTCAATCCTGCAGACAATTCAACCTGTTTCACGTAAAGGGTAGCATTCAAAATTCAAATTCAAATATTTTTTTTTTTATCATTATTATATTCTATCAGATATTACTGATAGAAGATTATCTCCTCACTCATTAGAATCGATTCTTTCAATCTTTTATCCGGTCAATACATTCTATCTTAAATGTTCATTAATTTCAAATTTTATTTGAAACTGTTGGGAAATACATTTTTGAGATCTAATTTCACACCCATCAAAGAATTTCTATTCTCAATTCCAAATATTCTGTGATAAATGATTTTATCAATCTGATATTTTTATATTCGAATCAAAGAATTTCTACTCTCAATTTCAGAATGAATCTGAATCTGTTTGAGAAATAAAGATTTGTGACTCTTGAAATTCAACGTTCATTCTAGTTGGAGAGCTCAGCGTATGGATGGGACGATGTGCAAGAATTACAGCCTATTTTTTTGAATGAACACCTACTAGATCATTGCTGAAAATTTTGAAACTTTCAGAAGCAGGGGAAGCATATTCACCCGTTTCATATGTACAACGTTGATGCGCTTACACATATATTCCATGATTTTGACAATGACCGCATTATTCATAGGCTTGAAAAAATCTTTCTCAAAAGTAGACACCAAAAGTGAAATATTATGTAATCAAAAACTTGAAAATAATTCAATAAAACGTAATCATTACTCATTTAATATTTTCTGTAATCATTCTGATTTTTCAGTGTCGTGATATGATAATATGTATCAATTTCCTAGATGCTAATTTCAAATATTTCATAATGAATAATTTTCTCAAGTTTCAAATAATTTTTAAATTTCATTTTCTATTCTTCAATGAAATTCTATTCTGAAAGAAAAAAACTTATCACATAGCTAATTTTTAATCAGCACTATGAAATAAAGTACTACTCATCTCACTCCCAGAATCTGAAATATATTTTCATTTAATGCTTTCACTTATTCAATATTTTTTTCAATCTGAATATAATTCCCATTTCACTGATATAAAAATATCCAGCAATTGAGGTAATAATTCTACAAATATGCTTTTAAATTGATGTCGACTATATTAGGATTGAAAGTAAAGATGGCAAACAATATTCAAAACACTTGACCTATACTGGCAGGTCTGAATTCTGCCGAGTAAACCTGAGGTTGCGTTTTCTATATCGGATGCTGTAAGTCTATCAACATTTTCAAAAACGTAATAGAAACTCGATATGGGTAGCTATAGTGTTGGAACTTGTGTTATGAACTCTGATGTTCAGAATACGATGGTAAAATATAGTCGAATACATAATAATATTTTATATTTTCAAATTAAACCACTTCATAACATTGAGAGAAACAGAAAAACTGGCTTCCATCTGGTATCGTATCAGTTAGTACGCAACTATATTGAGTGTGCATTTAAGTTTGATGATGTCTGCTTGATTCATTTCCTAGGTTAAACTTCTCAGAAATAAACGAGTTGTTAATTTTCAATAATATGCTCTCAGAAATTATCAAATGTGAATTTAATCTCGTTTTATGCTATTCATCAGGTTGAATCTCATAATGAAATTTCATTCCAAGTATTTATGAATTTGATATTTCTCGTGATCGATATCACATCAATAAAGAATATTTTCCGACTCATTGAACCATTTTTATTCTAATCTGGAAATATCTTCTTGATTGAAGCTTTCACGTTATCAATATTTTCTCAATCCAAATTTAATTCTTATTCTACTGATAATAATTCTACTGATGACTATACCCACACTCTAATATAATCATCCAACATTTATTTTTATCATCCGCATCATTCATTTGAATTGTTTCTCAATTTTAGACTTATGATCTCATGAGAATTCTATCAACAAATTCAACCCATTTCAGATATCTATGGAATAATTTTTCAATCCATACATTTTTTATAATCCAATAATAACTGTAACTACGAGATTAATCATTGGTAATCAAATAGATTTACTTTAATCAGATAAATCTATTCATATCAGTTATTTTTAATCAAATATTCTATAATGAATCATTTTAGAATATATTTTCTATTCTCATGATGACAATTCATTCCAAGTATTCACCAATTTGGTATTTCTCTCGATCAATTCGATTTCATTATTGAAAAATATTTTTGGAAACTTTCAATTTGAGAAAATTATCAATAGTTCACATCATAATAAATTTGATCTACCTTCACATTTTACTATCAAATTCTCATTTTTCAATCGATAATTGATCTGATGAATCGATAA
Source organism: Brachyptera risi (assembly GCA_964007535.1). Classification (NCBI taxonomy): domain Eukaryota; kingdom Metazoa; phylum Arthropoda; class Insecta; order Plecoptera; family Taeniopterygidae; genus Brachyptera; species Brachyptera risi. The sequence continues at coordinate 13,926,417 of OZ023328.1, read as the reverse complement.
TCTGACGAATGATGATTCTCAACAGAACATAACTGGAATTATAACGTGGCCAAGTTTTAATTAGCACTATGAAATAAATAACTGCTAATCTCACACCATAATATGAAATATCTCTTCATTTAATGCTTTCACTTATTCAATATTTTTTTCCAATCTGAATATAATTCCCATTTGACTGATATTGAGAAAACAAGCAAGGTGATAATTTTCCAAATATGCTTCTAAATTTATGTGGACTGTATTAGGATAGAAAGTAATGATGACATACAATATTCAGAACACTTGACTTGTACTAACACGTTTGATTTGAGCCGAGTAAACCTGAGCTTGCATTTTATTATAATGACGGAAATTAAAGAGCTCACACCACGAGAATTCTCTGATAGAGCGCGTCACTATCAAGTTCGAGAATTTGCCACAAGAGCGCACCACCATCGAAATCGAGAATTCGCCACTAGAGCGCAACACCATCGAGTTCGGGAATTCGCCACTAGAGCTTGCTCAGGTCAATTAAAAATTCAAAATGGCGACCGTATAAGAAGCAGAAACTTTGAAATTGAAAACGGCCGCCATCTTGGACATAGCCGCCATCTGAGATAATGGCCATCATCCTGTATGACAGCCTCCATCTTGGGTGACGTCATCTTGGATGACGTCATAGGGTCAATGACCCCGTGACCTTGACCCCCGCCAAGGTCAATGACCATCGACCCAGCATGGGTCAAGTACATTGTCCCGATTGACCTTGGCGGTGGTCAAGGTCACGGGGGTCATTGACCCTATGACGTCATCCGAGATGACGTCACCCAAGATGGAGGCTGTCATACAGGATGATGGCCATTATCTCAGATGGCGGCTATGTCCAAGATGGCGGCCGTTTTCAATTTCAAAGTTTCTGCTTCTTATACGGTCGCCATTTTGAATTTTTAATTGACCTGAGCAAGCTCTAGTGGCGAATTCCCGAACTCGATGGTGTTGCGCTCTAGTGGCGAATTCTCGATTTCGATGGTGGTGCGCTCTTGTGGCAAATTCTCGAACTTGATAGTGACGCGCTCTATCAGAGAATTCTCGTGGTGTGAGCTCTTTAATTTCCGTCATTATAATAAAATGCAAGCTCAGGTTTACTCGGCTCAAATCAAACGTGTTAGTACAAGTCAAGTGTTCTGAATATTGTATGTCATCATTACTTTCTATCCTAATACAGTCCACATAAATTTAGAAGCATATTTGGAAAATTATCACCTTGCTTGTTTTCTCAATATCAGTCAAATGGGAATTATATTCAGATTGGAAAAAAATATTGAATAAGTGAAAGCATTAAATGAAGAGATATTTCATATTATGGTGTGAGATTAGCAGTTATTTATTTCATAGTGCTAATTAAAACTTGGCCACGTTATAATTCCAGTTATGTTCTGTTGAGAATCATCATTCGTCAGATTATCGATTCATCAGATCAATTATCGATTGAAAAATGAGAATTTGATAGTAAAATGTGAAGGTAGATCAAATTTATTATGATGTGAACTATTGATAATTTTCTCAAATTGAAAGTTTCCAAAAATATTTTTCAATAATGAAATCGAATTGATCGAGAGAAATACCAAATTGGTGAATACTTGGAATGAATTGTCATCATGAGAATAGAAAATATATTCTAAAATGATTCATTATAGAATATTTGATTAAAAATAACTGATATGAATAGATTTATCTGATTAAAGTAAATCTATTTGATTACCAATGATTAATCTCGTAGTTACAGTTATTATTGGATTATAAAAAATGTATGGATTGAAAAATTATTCCATAGATATCTGAAATGGGTTGAATTTGTTGATAGAATTCTCATGAGATCATAAGTCTAAAATTGAGAAACAATTCAAATGAATGATGCGGATGATAAAAATAAATGTTGGATGATTATATTAGAGTGTGGGTATAGTCATCAGTAGAATTATTATCAGTAGAATAAGAATTAAATTTGGATTGAGAAAATATTGATAACGTGAAAGCTTCAATCAAGAAGATATTTCCAGATTAGAATAAAAATGGTTCAATGAGTCGGAAAATATTCTTTATTGATGTGATATCGATCACGAGAAATATCAAATTCATAAATACTTGGAATGAAATTTCATTATGAGATTCAACCTGATGAATAGCATAAAACGAGATTAAATTCACATTTGATAATTTCTGAGAGCATATTATTGAAAATTAACAACTCGTTTATTTCTGAGAAGTTTAACCTAGGAAATGAATCAAGCAGACATCATCAAACTTAAATGCACACTCAATATAGTTGCGTACTAACTGATACGATACCAGATGGAAGCCAGTTTTTCTGTTTCTCTCAATGTTATGAAGTGGTTTAATTTGAAAATATAAAATATTATTATGTATTCGACTATATTTTACCATCGTATTCTGAACATCAGAGTTCATAACACAAGTTCCAACACTATAGCTACCCATATCGAGTTTCTATTACGTTTTTGAAAATGTTGATAGACTTACAGCATCCGATATAGAAAACGCAACCTCAGGTTTACTCGGCAGAATTCAGACCTGCCAGTATAGGTCAAGTGTTTTGAATATTGTTTGCCATCTTTACTTTCAATCCTAATATAGTCGACATCAATTTAAAAGCATATTTGTAGAATTATTACCTCAATTGCTGGATATTTTTATATCAGTGAAATGGGAATTATATTCAGATTGAAAAAAATATTGAATAAGTGAAAGCATTAAATGAAAATATATTTCAGATTCTGGGAGTGAGATGAGTAGTACTTTATTTCATAGTGCTGATTAAAAATTAGCTATGTGATAAGTTTTTTTCTTTCAGAATAGAATTTCATTGAAGAATAGAAAATGAAATTTAAAAATTATTTGAAACTTGAGAAAATTATTCATTATGAAATATTTGAAATTAGCATCTAGGAAATTGATACATATTATCATATCACGACACTGAAAAATCAGAATGATTACAGAAAATATTAAATGAGTAATGATTACGTTTTATTGAATTATTTTCAAGTTTTTGATTACATAATATTTCACTTTTGGTGTCTACTTTTGAGAAAGATTTTTTCAAGCCTATGAATAATGCGGTCATTGTCAAAATCATGGAATATATGTGTAAGCGCATCAACGTTGTACATATGAAACGGGTGAATATGCTTCCCCTGCTTCTGAAAGTTTCAAAATTTTCAGCAATGATCTAGTAGGTGTTCATTCAAAAAAATAGGCTGTAATTCTTGCACATCGTCCCATCCATACGCTGAGCTCTCCAACTAGAATGAACGTTGAATTTCAAGAGTCACAAATCTTTATTTCTCAAACAGATTCAGATTCATTCTGAAATTGAGAGTAGAAATTCTTTGATTCGAATATAAAAATATCAGATTGATAAAATCATTTATCACAGAATATTTGGAATTGAGAATAGAAATTCTTTGATGGGTGTGAAATTAGATCTCAAAAATGTATTTCCCAACAGTTTCAAATAAAATTTGAAATTAATGAACATTTAAGATAGAATGTATTGACCGGATAAAAGATTGAAAGAATCGATTCTAATGAGTGAGGAGATAATCTTCTATCAGTAATATCTGATAGAATATAATAATGATAAAAAAAAAAATATTTGAATTTGAATTTTGAATGCTACCCTTTACGTGAAACAGGTTGAATTGTCTGCAGGATTGAAATATTCCTACGGGTCGATAGTTATTTCGAAATTAACGCGTAGAAAAATGAGAATAAAAGAATGAATGAATGTATTCTATAAGCCACGATTATGGAAAATTAGATTGATCACGAAGAATATTTCCAAGTTATCATTACAGTACGTCGTTAAACCTGATATAAATAAATACAAAATAAGGAAATTGAATTTGCATGTGATAATTTATGAAAGCATATTATTGAAAATTATCAACTCGATTATTTCTGAGAAGTTTAACCTAGGAAATGAATCAAGCAGACATCATCAAACTTAAATGCACACTGAATATAGTTGCGTACTAACTGATACGATAACAGATGGAAGCCAGTTTTTCTGTTTCTCTCAATGTTATGAAGTGGTTTAATTTGAAAATATTGAATATTATTATGTATTCGACTATATTTTATCATCACATTCTGAGCATCAGAGTTCATATCACAAGTTCTTACACTAGCTACCTATATCGAGTTGCTATTATGCCGATACAGCATCCATTTTATTGGTTTCATAGTGCCAGCTCTTTCTATTTGTTATTATAATAAAATGCAAGCTCAGGTTTACTCGGCTCAAATCAAACGTGTTAGTACAAGACAAGTGTTCCGAATATTGTATATCATCATTACTTCCGATCCTAATACAGTCAACACACATTTAGAAGCATATTATTTTGAAAATCATTACCTTGCTTGCTCTTTCAATATCAGTGAAATGGGAATTATATTCAGATTGAAAAAATATTGAATAAGTGAAAGCATTGAATGAAAAGATATTTCAGATTCTGGAAGGTGGGATGAGCAGTTAATAATCTCATGGTGCTGATTAAAAATTATCCACGTCATGAGAATAGAAATTTAGTTCTGAAATCACTACGCATCAGTAACAGTTCTCTATCAGTACCATCCAATCAAAATTTCCTGATATGATACTCCACTAATTCATATACTAGAAATATCATTCAACTATCAGTTCTGATACAAGGTATAACTATATTAGAGGTAAACTAGTAGGTTTAATTTATATCGAGATATTCCAACTTTATTGAACATGATTTATTTATTCATCATTCTATATAGCTATGTCTGCATTTTTGGAATGTTATGCATCAGTGATATTTATGTTTCTTACTCATCACGACTTTTATTCGAGCTCGAATGTGATTGATTTTTAAAATAATTTCTATATGATTGAGTGTAATATATTACTATATTCGACGCTGAAATCTATTATCATAATAAGCTAATCGGAACATGTTTGTCGTTACTAATTGAGATGGATACCCTGAATTGAAAACTATAATGAATGAGTGAAAGTTTAATATGAGAAGATTCATTTCAATCGCAGTAAACTTATTTGATCAATAATTATTAATTTCTTAGTAACAGTTACACTTCATTTCGTTTTTGAATTGAGAAATTATTTCATGTATATGGTGGAATGGTTTGAATTTTTTGATGACATTCTCGTGAGATCATACGTCCACAATTGAAAAAACGATTCATCTAAATGATGTAGATCATGAAAATAAATGTCGGATAATTTATATTTGTGTGTAGTTAGCGACTATTATCAGTAAAATAGGAATTGTATTCGGATAGAAAAAAATATCAGTTGATCATATTTTCAAAGTGGAAGTTGGAAAAAATATATAAACGTTGGAATGAATCAATTTGAATACCCAGATAATTTCAAAAGGTTAGAAAAAATATGAGAATCAGCATGCATCAGAAAATAATTGAAATGCATCGATTGAAAAATGCGAAATTGAAATGGATTGAATTCTATTATGAGGTGAACAGTTGATAATATTTTCATAGTGGAAGTTGATAAATATATAAATGATGAAATACATCAATTAGAATATCTAGTCAATTCCGAAAGAGTTATGGGTAGTAATTTAATTCTAATCGATTGGAAAAATATGAATTGATGGCCACTTAGAATGGAACTTGACTATGAGAGAATGGATTGATGAGAAAAAATTAGGAATAGAATTTCATTGAAGAATAGGAAATGAAATTTAAAAATTATTTGAAACTTGTTAAAATGATTCATTATGGAATATTTAAAATTAGCATCTAGGAAATAGATGCATATCATTATATCACGACACTGAAAAATCAGAATGATTACAGAAAATATTGAATGAGTGATGATTATGTTATTTTGAATCATTTTCAAATTTTTGATTACAGAATATTTCAATTTTGATGTCAACTTTTGAGAAAGATTTTTTCAAGCCTATGAATAATGCGGTTTTTGGTAAAACCATGGAATATATGTGTGAGCGCATCAACGTTGTAGATATGAAACGGGTGAATATGCTTCCCATGCTTTTGAAAGTTTCAAAATTTTTGACAATGATCTAGTAGCTGTTCACTCAAAAAACCTGTACTTTTCCTAAATCGTCCCATCTACGCGGGGCTCACTATACTTAGTGAAACTGTTATGTATAATTTTCATTACAATTATGCTAAATCTAAATATGGGGAGCATATCAAATTGTTATTCACAGACACAGACTCACTGTTATGAGATTCAAACTAAAGATTTATTCGAAGATATGCAAGTAGATGAAGACCTTTTCGATACTTCCAACTTCCCAAAGAATCATGCGATGTTTAGCAATAAGAATAAAAAAGTTTTAGGCAAATTTAAAGATGAGATGGATGGTAGACCAGTAAAGGAGTTTATCGGTTTGAGAGCGAAAATGTATTCGATTCTATAGAACAGTGGAGTTAGCAAAAAAGTAGGAGAAGGGATAGCGAAGGTTACCCTTAGGAAAAAAATTCGACACTCTGATTACCACAAATCTTTATTTCTCAAACAGATTCAGAGTGAAGAGATGTTTTCGATACGTAGTATTGATCACAATCTCTTCACAATTATGCAACGTAAAGTCACTATTTCGCCATTTGACGATAAACGTTACATTCTACGGGATGGTATCCACTCGTATGCGCATGGTCATTTCAAAATTTAACATTTACCTCTTGAGGTCGCTTCTCGGTCATGTGTCCGTACTGTTCAATTGGTTTGAATAAATGGAAGATTTCAGATAATCCTATAGAGGAACATAAAAGATGGAGTCCAAACTGTCCTTTGTTCAAGATGACTTGCGATGAGGTTGATTAACTATGTATTTTGAATATTCTTGTCTAAAATCAGATTATATTTTGAGATTCTGAGAAAATAAAATTGTGAAGTTGAAATAATCAACCGCTGTATTTTAATTTCCCTACCCATTCCTGAACTGAATAATTTCAGGTTATTGAAAGAAAAGTTTGAAATTATTGAGAATTTAAAGAAATAGTTATTTTATGAATATATCGGTTAGAAACAATTACATTCACATAGCCCAGAAAAGGATACAGTTGTAGAAAAATATTGATCAAGTTAAAGTTTAGAAAAATCAATTTTAATGGATCAGGAAATAATTTTCTATTAGTAACATCTAATCAAATATAAAAATATCAGATTAATGAATTTATTACAAAATATTTTGGAATAGAGAATAGAATGTGAAATTACTGCGTCAAGAGTACATCAGAAATGGTTACGTTGTACGAATAGAAATTTTAATTCAAAATTACCGCGTATGAATAAATACATTTTGAATATAAAAAATTGAAAATATTGAATCGGTTGAATTATTTTCAACAGGCGTACAGATTAAATTGAAAATACGCACGTTATAAGAATAGAAATATTATTCAAGAATCGGCGCGAAAATATAATCACTCACGTCATCACTTACATCTATAAGCTTAGACTTGTTTCGCATACGTCAGATACTTCAGCTTATATTCAATAATAACACACAGGATTCTTACTGGACCATTGGTCTAGTGGTCAAGATACCAGGCTCATAATGCGAACATCCCGCGTTCGAATCGCACGGGAAGAATATTTTGTATTAAAATGATTAATTGATTAATTGATTAATTCAAGTTGGAGAGAGAGAGAGAGAGAGAGAGAGAGAGAGAGAGAGAGAGAGAGAGAGAGAGAGAGAGAGAGAGAGAGAGAGAGAGAGAGAGAGAGAGAGAGAGAGAGAGAGAGAGAGAGAGAGAGAGAGAGAGAGAGAGAGAGAGAGAGAGAGAGAGAGAGAGAATTTGCCGCTAGAGCGCGCGCTAGATTTAAATGAAAATTCAAAATTGGACTTGAAAAAAAAAAGCGAGAAATTTAAAATTAATTAATTCGAGCATTCGCTGATAGAGCGCACCAACATCAAGTTCGAGAATTTGCCGCTAGAGCGTGCGATCGATTAAATTGAAAATTCAAAATGGGACTCGATAAAAAAAAAAGAGGGAAATTTGAAATTAAAAATGGTGTGGCCGCCATCTTGGAAATAAACGCCATCTTGGATGACGTCATGAGCGCCATCTTGAATGAGAGCGCCATCTTGGATGAGCGCGCCATCTTGGATGACGTCATGGGTTTAATGACCTCCTCCTCCTGCGCCAGAACCCCCATTTCCTCACTACTACTCTCGTACCTTGATACCTCGTAGTTCAATACCTCGTACCTCGTACCTTGATACCTCGTAGTTCAATACCTCGTACCTCGATATCCTCGTACCTCGTAGTTCAATACCTCATACCGTTCGAAAGTTATCACCAAAAAACTGATATTCCAATCAATCAACTTCCACGCACTCTTCAATTACCGAAATTAGTTGAAAACATTATCTATTCTTTATATTTTCTGCAGCAACAAATGATACACCCTTGGAAATATAACCGTGCTACGTCAGTGCTACTCCTCAGTTATTATATTGGTGATCATTATTCATATATTCAAAGTAACAACAAGAAACGTTTTCGATAATAGCTCAGCTGTCAGTCAAATTCGAAAATAGCCTGAAAGGAAATCGAAATAGATTGAAGTCCATTGTATTTAAATTTCGAATTTCATTCCACATTTAAAATCTTTCTCTTGTTGTTTCCATTATATCGAACTGTCAGCGTAGAGTTTGCTATCAGCAGTGATTTCCCTGCTGACGGGAACAGGTGAAATAAACACAGTGTTCATAAACTAATTCTACTGTTTGATTTTATATTAGATTTTATACCAGTCTGGCTCTATATTGTAATATGGAATACCAGATTTCGTATTGTGGTATGAAAAACAAATTATTGAAAGATATCAGATATTGGTTTACTCTCAGGTCAACCGGAAAAATACAAAGAGACAATATTTTTTCCTTAATCAGTACCCCAACGAACTTCAAATATATTGAATAAATGAATAAAAGTGTGTGAATCAAATTAATTTCAAAAATTCCATTTCAAAAATTCAACGGTATTTGACGATAGTGACGCATCATCACCAACCTGACAAAAGGTCAAATCATACTCGAAATATAGTTTAATGAATAATGATTCGACGAATTGATTAGTCTGACGATCACCGTAATTCAAAAAAATGTGTTCAATAGAAAATTATCGATAGTAATGAACAATGTCCGTTCATATAACTTGTGGAATATTGAGCAGACACGGAATATGTTTGTGTCAAGTTATCAGTGGAGTCCTGAATCGAAGGTATGTTCAACTCTTTCACCGTACAAATTAAAAATAACATTGTTTAATGGTTTATATATACGTTAACGTTTACATTCACACCAACGCGTTTGTTTAATGGTTTATACCTCAACGTTTACGTCCATGTAGCAACGTGTAATTTCTACATAACTAGAATTCTAACAAAGTTGATAGTTTTAATTAATACATAATAGTCCTTGTCCCTCCTCCCTCCAAGAGTTGAAAGTGATAATATAACAAATAAATCTCATCAAAAACATTAATTACGTAGAGACATTTAATTTTGAAAAAAATGATCCCGCGTTACGATTGTCGGCGGCCGTACTTCGTGTTATTCAAAGTCCACTCTCAACACATAAACTGTTTCATTTGAAAGAACTAAAGCTTCACCACCGGAAACTATCCATCAAGCTTACCGAAAAGGATACCGAACCCCGGTCCTCTAGAACACCACCGATGTAAACCCTACATAATGCTATATAGTACCTGAATCCACTGCCTAGTTGAGCTAGCGTGCGTGACGGGGGGGGGGGGGGGGATTCTGGATTCTCATGATGGATATTTGGGTGCGTTCTTTAAAAGATGCAAAGTATTTGCCGGCTTCGTATCGTAGCAACAGCGGGGGAAACCAAGTGTTATAATAATCTTTCCGTCAATGTCAATTTATTTGACGTTTCCTACGAATAAACTTGCGTGTGTTTTTTTTACCGTCGTCGGTTCGCGTTTTCGCATCGCAGGCAATTTCACCTTCCTACGTCATGAATCAACCAACACAAAGTTTAGAAACAAAAGAGGTGAGATCGTCGAGAAACTCGAGACGTCCATTATAAAAATGTTACGTCAGAGATGTGAAAGTGTGGAACCACTTTTTTTGTGGTGAATTTTTAAATTATCCGATGGTCTGTGGGCCAATGTTGCACCCACTTGACAAAGAATATTCTGCCACGTTGCTGAATATAAATATTGACTGAAGTTTGTTCAAAGTTTGGATAATATATTCGTCATGAGTTTATCTTTGTTAGGTTTTATGTTTGTTGGTGACAGGGTCGTTACCCAGTCTTGAAACAACCAAGAGGTGCCATTTCTAAACGGTCTTACTGACTCATCCTTAGTCTCGATTGGAAAACAATGATTGTCTATCCAAATTTTGATGTGTTTGAAAAAAATTGATGGAAGAAAATGAACCATACTTGTATTCACGAGAGTAAAAAGTCGTATATCAATATAACAAACAGAAATATCACCTCGTATTCGTACAGATGTGATATTTTAGGGTACTATAATTTTTCAGGACGAGATAAGAGATAAGAAACAAAACTTTATCCATCAAAAAAAGGCAAATCGTTACTTTTTTATGTAACATCGAGACTTGATGCAACAACACTGTTTCCCAATTAAGGCTATGGATGAAAGATGAGATCGTTCGGACAGGGCACCACAAGAGCGATCATTCTCACTACCCCATTTTGATTATTCAAAAACAAAGAACTTTAACAGGACTGCTCTGTCTGTGATCATATTTTTCTGCCGCAGATGCAAGTCTTTCGGTTTCCCAACGTCCGAAACAAATCACAAGTACCCTCCATTATTCAACGTAATTCACCGTTATTCACCGTTATTTACGTATTCACTCACAGTTGTAACAATGTTATTCATATAGATTTATCTATTCATATTTATCTATTCATTTATTTATTTATTCATTTATTTATTTATTCATGTATTATTCATTCATTTATTTATGCATAGTTTGTGAACAATATGATTGTATAAGTCGGGTCAGGTACTAAAATTGATATGAGAATGTGGATGAGTGAATGTTGATGAATGAAGATGGAAGTGAAACAATATTTCATTTCAAACACTGAGATCGCAGGTATTCGTCAATGCTGTAGAGGTTGAGTTCAAGTGAGAATGTTTTCATTGCAAACTTGAATTCTTGGCAAGTTTTCAATATCTTCATAGAGTTTGGTATAGAGCGTTGTCTATCCTCCTTCCCGACTGCATAACTCCTTCCATGGTCATCTCCAGCCTGCAGTACTGATGAGTCAGTTCGGCAGCTCCTCATATGTTGGGATCGAGATGCATTGAGGGTTGCGTTTGCCCGTTGGAGATGGTGTCTTCACTTCCTATCCCTCCCATGTTGAAAATATGTTCCGATTCACGGTCCACGTTTCAAAGTACTATTGACCGTGCGTATAGATATGTGGTGATAGAAGGAACTAACGATATCGTCAAGGCCGGCTCGCCGTCATCAAGTTTGCCAGCCTATCAGACGTTTCCACAAAAACACCAGATAGAGCAGCGATCCATATTACACAGAAAAGTCCTCACGGTATGGTACGTGTTTTCAAGATAAGTGAAGGCACCATTTCCGGCCGCAAACAAACGCAACCCTCAATGCATCTTGGTTGGGATATATATGCCTGGTGAATGTCTTGGAACAGATCTATAAGTTGTTTCTCACGAACACACTAATTTCCAGTATGTACAGGCAGGGGAGAATAAGGATCTGCAACTCATCGAAAGCTGGTCTGCAGGAGTCACGACTCTGGCGAAGTGTCATGCTTCGAATTATTCGTTTCTGAGCGCGAAACACTCGAATACTGGCGGTAGTTAAACTCCAGACGGGTGCATTCCTGTACGGGATGAACCCAGTTTCAACTTAAACCTGTGCTAAACGTGTATTGAAAAACTGGAAATAACTCGCTGAAACCGGATTAGATCGTACTGGAATGCACCCCCCCAGAAGAGGAGTCCTCCGTAAAATAAGAAGGATGACACTGCGAAAAGTAGACGACGCGGAGGGTAGCTCGGTCGCATGGGCGTGATAACTTCCTAAGGGCAAAGCTGATCTTGACCAGCTTTCCTACTAGTTCGATAATGTGTGCCTCCCATTCTAGATTGAAAGTTTCACGGTTATTTTATCGCTAGGAAACCATCTTTCGTGGGTTTGAGTATAGTGAGTCGCACTGTTAATATGGTAGCTTGTCTATGACACTAGAACCTCCGTTCGTCTCAGACATTCAAGACATTGCTTTGAAGTCTGAGACGGGCGTGGGTTCGAGATCCACCGTGTGGTAATATGAGGTTTTGCGAACTTCCTCTAACATACGCGTATCATCACCTCGTCTTCAAACCCAATAGGAATATAAATATACAAATTCAGCTCTATATTCAACAGAAGTCACGTTGGAGTTTAACAATTGAACCAAAATCGTGGGCAAATTACACGCGCTGTGTTGTGCTTGCAAGCACAACACCACCTTTTCAATAATAATTAGACGAGCTTCAGCGAGGATTCAATTTGACATACTGAAAAAAATTGGTGTTCTTTTTTATGTTTTTTTTTTTTTTAGATTTTTTTTTGTCGGTTCTCCACAGGTCAAACGGCTACGGCTATCAACTTCAGACATTTTTTCGATATGGTTTCTCATCTAACTTAGATCTGTATAGTTTTGTGGCATTATCTGTCGATAACTTTTTTTTATGAATTTTAGAAATTTCAAAAATACCCATTAGAATAACACGGCGGAAAAAAGAGAATATTTTCATTTTCCAAAAGAATGAAATTATGTGTGAAGTTGAATTACATTTTGATACACATTTCTGGGAATTCTCAGCTTGATAGGGTCAGCCATTTTGAAGAAAAAACATGAAATGTGCTAAATTGGTAGGCCTATACCACTCGATGCAGTTTTTACCCATTTATAACTTAAATGTCACCCAATTGGCGAATGTAGGCAAAAGTTTGGCAAAGAAGTCGACACACTATTACTTTCCGCTCGTCTAACAACGCATATATGGCGTTTTCCTAGTTAGACGAGCTTTAGCGAAGATACCATTTGATATACTGAAAAAAAATCGTTTTCGTGTTCGTTTTTATGTTTTTTTTTTCATGTTTTTTGTCGGTTCTTCACAGGTCAAACGGCTACAGCTATCAACTTCAAACTCTTCTCAATTATGGTTCCTCATCTAACTTAGATCCGTATAGTTTTGTGGCATTATCGGGTAATAACTTTTACTTTTATGAAATTTAGAAATTTCAAAAATACCCGTTTGAATAACACAGCGGAAAAAAAATTTATGTTCCCAAACAATTAAATTTTGCGTGAAGTTGAAATACATTCTGTTACACATTTCTGGAAGCTGTCAGCTTGATCGAGTCAGCCATTTTGAAGAAAACACATAAAATGTGCTAAATTGGTACCACTCGAAGCAGTTTTCACTCATTTATAACTCAAATGTCACCCAATTGGCGAATGTAGGCAAAAGTTTGGCAAAAAAGTCGACATACTATTACTATCCGCTCGTCTAACAACGCATATATGGCGTTTTCCTAGTATGAATACATAATATTTAGGTAAATGTCTCATCTCTATCCAATGAACCACAATGACATGAAACAGTTTTAAATATACATGATTTCACATTGGAAACATAAAAAAGTCACCTTGTCAAATTGTTTGCGATTGATCGATTCGATGTATTTGCGAAGGCTTCAACTCTGGTCGATACATCATTATGTTTTATACGAGCTACAAGATTAACTGGATGAAAATGTTATGTATTTCTACTTGATCACACATAGTAAGTTCTGTATCTCATCTCATAAATTTTTTTATATGTTGACTGTTTTTACGATTCATTTTCCAGGACCGTTTCCAGCATTCGATAAAACAGCTATGGTATTAACAACTGGTGACATAATTATCGTCAAATACTCGAGTGTCTTGCAGCTTGATCGTATCGTTCAGTTGGTTGATCGTTGGGTTCGTACTCGTCGTATCGTACTTGATCGTATCGTTGAGTGATCTTCATGTTCACAAGATGAGATACTGAATAAAGTTTAATGTCTGTTATGGGGCCAATAAATTATCGAATTCAATGATAATCGTAGCTAAGCAAACGAAGCATGTAACTCGTGGGGTGAGCATTATATACATGTTCATATATATATATGAATATATATATATATATACATATATATATATATATATATATATATATATATTCATATATATATATATATATATATATATATATATATATATATATATATATATATATATATATATAAATATATATATATATATATATATATATATATATATATATATATATATCATATATATATATATATATATATATATATATATATATATATATATATATATATATATATATATATATATATATATATATATGAATGTTATTTTGTTTCCTCGGGTTGACCACGTTAATTGCCTTTTTTGGACATGGTATTGCGGTACCTTTCGAAACCCTTTCTTCTCTTCCTACGTTTCAGCAGGATGTGACGATGGTTCTACTTACATTCGCCGAGCTGTTGAGATGAATCCCTGACGGTGGCAGATCAAGATTAGAAGGCAATGTGCATACCCACTCCACTCAATGTTTGAGGGAATCAGCAATGCAATATGTGCCAGATTCAATTCGAATTCAAATTTCGATTTCGGATAGAACCATTTTATGGAAACGCAAGTGTACCTGTAGATGTAGTTGCATTTCGTCCAAACCCAACTCTGTGTATATAGTACATTCGATTGGTAAAGTATTCTGGGTACATATAACTACGCGTATGTGGTACTTGGATTCACTTCACACTCCCGAAAGTACTATACATATCGCCAGCTACTCTTAAAGGACGTTGCACACGTCTTGCCTGAGTGAATGTCAGTTCAGAGAATAAATATTGTTATAGCGAAGATTGCATTGCGTTGAATGAAACATGTGTTACATACATCTTAACACTCATGCCTGGGATAGACTGGAATCGAACCGAACGTTCTTGGAATAATAATATATGATATATACTTGCTTCCACAAGAGATGGAAGTCGTCTACTAAAATTACAAACACGAATATCAGTGTTATTTGTGAAGATATGGTATTTTGTCCATCAAGACTATGATTACTATTATTGATTACAAAATCGATTGGAATATGATATGTTCGATGCTGCAGATGATTTCTTCACGATCATCAAAGTTCTCAGAAAAATCAAGTTGGTAGATATAACCTTATTATTTCCGAGTTTGAGTACATTCTTGTATCTACGAAATAAAACACTATCAGCAAAATAATTGTAAAAATCTCTTGTAATTGCATCATCTCGCTGCGAATTCAATGTTTTACCACTGCTGAAGGATTGGTTTGATGTTTTGTTGTACATCTCTGCTTGGAAAACCAATTATTGGATGAGCGAAGCGAAGACTCAATTTCACCATACCCGAAAAAAAGTGACTTCTTTTTTCGCGCTCCACAGGTCAGACGAAAATTCAAAATCAGTTGAAACTTGGTATACACAAGTGTCATTCAATTTGATACTGTATAGTTTTGAGGCGCAATCGGTTGAACCACTTCTGAGAAAACTAATTTTAAAGTTAATAACCCAGAGGAAAATATTCGTGAAATAATTTTCATCCGAGACATTTCAAATTCTTAGGGAATTTCAATATAATAATAATACACATCATTCCGAACTTTCACTCAAATCGAATCAGCCGTTTTGATTTAAAAAAATATATGATGTAATTTTTTTAAATCACTCAAAGCTATTAAGATACCACTTGAATCCAAGCCACAGGTGTCACCTCTTAAATGTAAACGATTAAAACAAAGCCTTCTTTATTATCATGGAAATTATTAATGGAAAATAAGATGGCAGTGATGTAATGGTTTGGATCTTAAGGTGTATATATATAATAACCAATCCAAAGATAAGGTGATATGTTCCAGCTCATCCATCAACGCGGCAACACATAACGCGTTTGCCTAGTATTTAAAAAAATACATGTATACAAAAATAACGACTATCTTTTCGCCCAATTCTTACGCGAAAAATAGTGAAGTGCTCAAGTGCTCAAAATAAAAAAAAAATAAACATAAAACGAAGCCCACATTTTTTTCAGTAGCCTACCTTATATGAAATTGAATCTCCGCTACGCTCATCTGACGAGAGAAAATCTTTTATTCATGACGGCTGTCCATCTTCACGATGTCTGACCGTGAAGGTCCAGCTTACTATGAATTCGGAATTATAATTGCCGAAAGTGAAAGAGAGTTATACAATTATGTTGGTTGAATCAAAAACAATATACTCGACATAATTGAGTGAAAATTGAATTATTATAATAATATAATTGATATAATCAGATTTTAAGTTGGTTGAGAAACGCCGAAGCGATGATTGTGGAGAATGTGTGATGATTTTCTCAAGATTGTGAAGACTATTTCTTGAATGAATGATTTTGATATATTACCGGTAAATGATTTCAGAAAAGTAGTAAAAAATGTGGGAATAGCCGCCCTTGCTCCAAGAAGGAGTCCTATAACGTCCCAGTATTCTTCAGGAATCCCATAACGTTTCGCGAGGTCAGGAATACAGGGACGATATATCTCCTTCTTCTCCGCATCAACCTCTTCCGCGTGGCCCTCTCCCTTTTCAAATCTGATAGTGGGGTCAAGAACCAAAACCTTTTTCCTGTCTTCCCGTATCGCAACTATATCTACTCTACGGTTCGAACCTGAGGTAGAGCAGCAATGCACCTCCTCGTGCACCTCCCATTGACTCTTTCTAAAATGGTCGGCAATCATGGTTCTGATGATGTGATGGCGGTTATTCCGCAGCAGTTCGCCTTTCCGGCACGACCCGAGGACATGGCCAATTGTTTCTAAAGGTACGTTCATAGAGCCACGGCAACACGAACTTGCCGGGCTTGTCGTTCACTGTGGCCTTGAAAGTTGAATGAAGTTGAACATTTTGCCGGACGACAGACTTGCCGTGATGACGTAGACGAAATCAGGGCCACGTTTATACTCGGACTGTGTCTTCTGCGTACGAATTATCGACTGACAGCTCGATCACTATCGACGTTGCCATGGTTATCGCATCGATTCGATATATAATTGCCTCGAGTCGGCGATAGTTTGCCGTGGTAGTATGAACGGTACCAATCATTTGACGTCCAACGGCACCCGACAAGATTGCCGGCCGGCAAAAATGCCGTGGCTCTATGAACCCCTACCTTAACTCGTTGCAGCCTAGATGGCGGCAACGGTTGCCCTCGAGTGATCGTCCGGGAACGGCTCGAACTGAGAAGACCTAGACGCGTGGCCGAGTGGTAACACACTGAACCGTCATTCGGGAGACCGGGGCTCGATTCCCGCCATGGTCGACTATCCTGACAGAGGTTTTTCGTGGTTTTTCTCTGTCGTTCAGGTTGATACTGGGATGGTTCCTTAACAACAGGCCACGACCGACTCCTTCCCACCCCCCCAAAACACCTAATAAAATAACTTTTCATCTCATCATCCCATCCCATCCCATCATCATCTCATTCATCATCCACCGACGCCAATAGATCGTAGCCATCAGTATGCGTCGTTAAAACCCAATATTAGAAAAAATAATAGAGAAGGACAGAAAAGAATGGTATGCAATGGAAACAAATGGAATCAAAACTATGCTAGAAACCATGACGATAATGTGAATGATTCATGTAAATGATATTTCTATTGTTGATATAAATGATTTATAAATGATTTGAGATTGAATGATGGGCTATATATTAATGAAGAATGATGTGATGGTTCATCAAGATCTTCGAGGGGGGAGTAAAACTATGTTATATATAATCCGGTAGTTAAGTTGTAAACTAACTATTGCGAGGGTTATAAGCAGCTTGTGTTGTTTCGAGTGTCAGGTAATGTTCAAGTTACAGCCGCTGATTATGATCCAGTTAAGATATTATCATAATTCTCTCGACCCACATCCACAAGCAAGCAACCAGCCACAGCAGAAGTCGGAAGAAACATGATCGCGATGTAATAATACTTACCAACAAAGTCTCTCGTCTCAGAGTCTTAGTTATCAACAGAGCCAATTAGCGAAGTGTCGGAATTAGGAATTTGTATAAATGAAGCTGTTTTCCATTTTATTCTATTTTCATTATACATTTTGATCATCAATACATAATATCAGAGAGAATAAGAGAACTGGCAGAATCAATTCAATTTCAATTCTCAATTCATTCCGTTGACATTTCTATTTCAAATTACATACATATAGACAATGAGAACATCAAGCAAAGTTTCCAGGTGGGATATTTTCTTGTCGTCACGATTTTCCAAACTGGCTAATCACAAGCCAGTATTCACCTAAACAACATGGCGATACCGAGACGAGTGGCCGAGTGGTCCCACATTGGACCGTCATTCGGGAGACCGGGGTTCGATTGCCGCCATGGTCGACCATTTTGACAGGGGGTTTTCGTGGTTTCTCTCTGTCGTTCAGGTTGACACTGGGATGGTTCCCAAACAACAGGCCACGACCGACTCTTTCCCACCATCCAAAAACACCTAATAAAATGACCTCTCATCTCATCATTTCATCATCACCTTCATCATCCACTGACGCCAATAGATCGTAGCCATCAGTATGGTGCGTCGTTAAAACCCAATATATATAACATGGCAGTTCACGACACCGTTTCGGTATCGATTTGGTGTCGTGATTATTGACTCGACCCCAACTTTCATCGGCCGAAACTACGATTTTACCGAAATTTAAACTCACATTCCTCACATTCGAAAAAACCTGTGAGTTGAAAGTAATGAAGGCTATGGCTATGACGTCACGAAAACGTTACGGTGCAGCGAAGTGGAAACAGGCATGACAAAAATCGTACCGATATTGTGTCGGACGACAAGACAACATCGGAACTGGAAACACTGCTCAAATATTTGGATCATCAAATGAAATAAACAATGAAGAGATGTAATTTGAGGTATGTGAACCACACATATTATGGTGTGTGGAATGGAAAAAAATGTGAAGTCCGCGTAAGAACAGAAATTCTTGTTTGCGGGCTGATTTATATATTTGTGTCATCAATGATTAAAACAGTTGTAGAAAAAAACGAATAATATATTACAGCGAATTTCATAGAAATATACAAAATTGAACCTCAATCATAAACCCAAAGTTTTCATAGCCAAATCGATTTTTTTTTCATAACATCTATTCACAAGAAAAGTTCGCATACATCGGGCGTCAAAGTTTACTTATGTCTCCAGTACGTCAGTGATAGGTTGTAGCATCAGTTCATCTGAATCTCAACACAATCACGGTTCTCATAGCAACTAAGAAAAGCTCAAAGAGCACTAAGAATAATTTTTAAAAAATGGAGAAGATGTTCATGTAAATCAATTTATAGAGATTTCGGTGTTCTAACTTTACCGGGACTATTTATGAAACTATCTTGAACATGCGACACAACCTGAATATTTTGAATCTTAACTGTGATATACATACACCAGCACAACACACGTCAAAAGGAAAATATACGTAACATAGCCCATAGAACCATTTTGTTTGAACAGAACTATACTTTTAAAGGAATAGGTTATTATAATAGTTCACCAAAGAGTATTATCACAATTGAAAATAAGGGCATGTATAAAATATCACTTAAAAACTTTTTGATACAAGAAGTAATATATTGTGGAAAGTATTTTATTGACACATGTAATTACCCATGAGTATATTTTTAATTTTGACTTGACTGAATTTCTCAAATTGTGTCATACATTTTTTGTAACTGTTCCAATTTTAATATGTAGGCCTATATGTTTGTATTTGTTTTTATATCTTTATGCATTATTTCTATGTACTGTATCTACCTGACGTGCTAAATATTTCAATATGAAACTGTTAACACCTGTAAAAAGAATATTGTGAATCTACTGACAGAAGATGTTATGAATAAATGAATGAACGAATGGGACAAAATCATTTTTTCATTCTAAACAAAGCAATTATCACTCATTATCATTGGATTGAATTACCTCCATTTCTGTATAAAAACCACTGATAATTATTATACAAACTTGTCCAGGGTTCGTATCCACTTTGCACTTTGTTGTTGTGCTCGTCAGGCACGGAACACCCAGTAACTAATCAATTATCAATAATTAATTGTACACAAATATTATAGCAAACCACGAGGGAAATGAGAAGTTGATCTGCTGATTGAAAATTAATCCTCCAAGAGCCAGTTGTACCAATTAATGATAATCAGTGAATTGGGCACTAATTATCAATCACCCTACATAACTTATACTGTTTTCATACGTTGACTAATAATTAACTGCTTCATACTTGATTATCATTTAGTATATCCGACTCTGAATCTGACCCTCAATATTCTGTACCATATTTATATCCAATAGAATTCATGGAGGGTCTAGTGAAGGTTTATTTATATTGAAAAATGAAAAAGTATTGTTTATTCCTCAAAAAACACACATCGTCCGAGTGTTTTCAACCGATGAAGGCAGTGTTTTTGTTGCCCGTTGATTGATGCCTTATTTTATTTCCACTTGTTGCTCTTTCACAATCCCACTTATCGAGCGTTGCCAGTTCTCCTCGACGCTCTTATCTATTCAGCACCACTGCCCCGCACGGTGCTGCACGGAGACACGGCATCGCTGCTCGTGGATTAAAATGAGCTCTCGTCAGCGTCGGAGGGGTGGAAATACGGTACGACTTTCCATCTTCTCTCTTCCCCTTCTTTTCTCCATCCTCTCCCTTCCTCACCCCTTTCCTCACGACGCCATCACAAAACATCGAGAAATACGAAAATAAAGGTGGTATATATAACAAATGGGAGCTATATAAAAAAGACAATGTATAGATTTGTGATATTGATGTTACTAGAAAACGCAGCATATGCGTATAGTGAGATTAGCGAGATATTAGTTGAGGAAAATCTAATAGATATCTGAACACTTCATTCATCACTTATAACTCATTTTCATGAGACATTTCGAACATTCAGGTCCTTACAACATACCAAATTCAAATATTTTCGGATATATATTTCACACTTTTTTCCCCGTCACAGGTATACTATTCTACAAGGCTGTGGCTGGGCCAAGGCACTGCATCTGAATATGAGGTCATCGTTGGGCGTGGGTTCAAGTTTGCAGTTGGGTTTTTGTGAACGTTCTTCCACTTATCATTAATCGATACTTTTATTATTCGCACTCCCAAATAATCTAGCTGTTGGTGGGGTCGTCAAGCAAATAACCATCATTGGGTATTTTCCAAATAGCTCTCATCGTTTTTCCAAAATCTTCACGTCTACACACACTTCACAGTTTTATATGGAAGATGATGATGCCAATTGAAGATTACATCTGGATCTAATAATAATTATAATCATACTAATAATGATAATAAGAGAAATGATGATGATGATAATAATGAGATGCATCAGCTATAGAAGCGAATACAGGAGCTTGATATATTGACGACTGACTATTAGCGACAAATAAGTAACAGATAGTTTGTGAGATAGCTGCTATACAACGAAAGCTGGTTGTACCAACTGACAAATTAATAATAATCAGGTAATTTGTAGTACAGAAATAATATACACAACCAAGAGTGGTGAAAAGTACAGTAATCTGTTTTTCTCTCAATTCACTGATCATCAGTTAGTGCAACGAGCTCCAATGAACATTGAAAACAAAATCATCTTCATATAAGTTTTCAATTTTCATTAGCCTGAATTAATAACTGCCGATATTCGTAGCTTACACATTGGCGATTCGAATCTATAATATTTTTGGTCATTAGGAAATATTTCGGACCTGTACAATTTTCCGCAGTTCAAACATCCCTTTCTATTAGATTTTATGCATTCATATTGAGTTTTAACGACGCACTTTACTGATGGCTGAGATCTATTGGCGATGATATAGGCTGATGGCGATGAGAGGTCATTTCATTTGGTGTTTTTTTGAAAAGTGAGAAGAAGTCGGTCGTGGCCGGTTGTTGAGTAACCATCACAGTATTTACCTGAACGACAGAGGAAAACCACGTGATACCCCTATCAGGATGGTCGACAATGGCAGGAGTCAAACCCCGGTCTACTGAATGACAGTTCAGCATGTTATAACCAATCGACCACATGTCTCAGTGATCAGATATTATGTTTTACGACGTCAAAGGAGTGGGAAAACAAAACTAGTTGGTTCTGATAAAATATATGATGGTTCTGAGTTCAACTCCAACTTATCCGGTCTCACGTCAAGAAGAGTTATATCATTCTATAGACTTTGTTTTTCTAAATTCACTACTTCAAAGTTTGTTGAGGTAAATGTCACAAGAACTTGTTCATCCATCATAGTGACATATTCCAAGCGTTTTTCTCGCCTGTACTTCGTTGACCAAGACGCCATACTATCACACATACAAGTTTAGTTGGTTAAACTGTCTTCATCAGTTATAATATAGGTAATATATCACAATGACACATACTTTTTACTGGAATATACATCAGGTGTTGATGATTCTCTGAGGATTATTTTTATGTCGGGAAGTGTCAGGCTTGAATTCAGATGAAACTATATTTGAAGTGAGAAAATATTTATAGACTTGTATGGAATCAATATATTTCTATCTACCGGGAAAATACAACGTATGCGTTGTGAGATGAGCTATATATATATATTCACATGATATGTGATGGGAAGTTATACACACACTCTGATTTTTAAACCATGCATTATGTCACACATGTATCCTTGTGATTTCTGTTGCATGATCTTAACGTTTTACGATTGAATTGGTTTCATTTGTTGCTGTTCTTGATAGCTGTAAGAGCCTTTGATCAGGGAACGGAACCGGAACCGGAACCCGAAAAACCCCGTATTTTGGGGGAACCGGAACCGGAACCTTCATTATTTATTTTCAAGTACCGGAACCGGAACCTCTACAAATCTTGGGTTCTTTTCGGTTCCATAAAGGTTCTCAATACCTAATTCAGACTCATTATTCACTCATTTTGTTCAAAACTGTTTGGTTATTTTTTTTTCCAGACATTAAAAAATAAATCCTTCTCACGGGATTGTGCCAAAAACGACCGTTGATTCATTTTATGTCCACGTTTTTCTTCGGGAAAAATACATTGACATTTGAGAGTATGCCTCTATAAAGGAACACAGCTCTCTGAGAATCGTTCTTTGGCGGTGCCCTCGTAGCTGTATAACTTCTAAGTTTAAAGCACCAAACAACCGATATCAGAGCGTGTGGCCAGTTTGGTCGAGTTTTCGCTATTTCGGGAATTTCTCCTGTTTCACCATTTCTGTATAAATTTTGTCAGAAAGAAGGTGTAAAGGAGGAAGCTAGAAAGTCGAAACCCAGTGTGAGGGAAAAGATCTGTCCCCGGCAGATGGACAAACAAAACAAAGTGTCAAAAACCACCAAAAATAGACGAACCACCACAAGCAAGGGAAAAAAAATATATGAAATCATTTAGCAAGTGGAACCGGAACCGGAACCGGAACCCTTATTCACAATATGGAACCGAAACCGGAACCGGAACCGGAACTTTTTTAATCGTAGAACCGGAACCAGAACCGGAACCGTTATTTGAGAAAATTAAGAACCGGAACCGGAACCGGAACCGGAACCTTTATTCATTTCGGTTTGGGTCCCTGCCTTTGATGCCAAACATTGAATCATGGATATATTCCTCTTGGAACGGCTGATTCGATTCATGTGAAACTTACAAATGATGTGTGGAATTATTGTGGAATTAAAAATTTGAATATATTAGAAGAAAATATGTTTTCTATTTCTCTCAACTTTTTTACTCTCGGTATTTTTATGAGAGTTTTGAAATTCTAGGAACATTTTTTTTTTCAAATAGATTCAGCTGATTGCGCCTCAAAACTATTCAGTATCGATCAAGATGTTGAGACGTGTGTGCTTTAGCTTGACCTGTGACACGCAAAGTAACGTTTTGTCTTTCAACTATAGCCATACGGTGAAACTGAGTCTTCGCTTGGCTCATTCAAATAAGCTTGCATACAAAACAAGAGAATTGGCTCCGAGCGTAGAGAAGTTTGCTCCGAGCTAATTCAATCCACAGCCTTCCGTCGAAATAGATAAGAAGGCTGTGGGTGACCGAAATTCAGAAACATTAGTGATTTATAGAAATAATATATGCTGGATATTCTTATCTCTTGCCCAGATTCAAATACACTTGAAATTCGCCGCTTGTTGCATTTGGAAAATGCGTTATATGTTCTCGCGTTAATTGATGGGTGAGCTAGATCATATCAACATATCTGTGCATTGATATATATATATATATATATATATATATATATATATATATATATATATATATATATATACATACCTATCTTGATATCAAAACAATCACGTCTCCACCCTCCTATTTCCCAATTGATTTCTATAATGATAAATAACGCTCTGTTCAATCGTTTCCAATAAATTGGTGACACTCTGTCACTTTGATAATTGATATCTGAATAGCTCTGAGTGATTTGAAAACATTACATCTCATATATTTTCACCCCAAAATGGCTGAATCGGTAGGTCCGTGAACCTGGCCCCCCCACATGCAGCACTAATTCTGAAACTTTGCAAATAATTAGTGCTAGGCCCTTAGAATTAGTGCTCCAAGTTCCATAATTAGTGCTCGGTTAGTTGCAGAGAAAAGTCGAATTCAAAGATGGGGGGCCAGGTTCACGCTGCCCCCCCACATGTAGCACTAATTCTGAAACTTTGCAAATAATTAGTGCTAGGCCCTTAGAATTAGTGCCCAGAGTTCCAGAATTAGTTCTCGGTTAGTTACAGAGGAAAGTCGAATTCAAAAATGGGGGGGCCAAGTTCACGCTGCCCCCCCATATGTAGCACTAATTCTGAAACTCTGCAAATAATTAGTGCTAGGCCCTTAGAATTAGTGCCCCAAGTTCCAGAATTAGTGCTCGGTAAGTTGCAGAGAAAAAGCAAAGTCAAATATGGGGGGGCCAAGTTCACGCTGCCCCCCCCACATGTGGCAATAATTCTGAAACTTCGCATCTTAATAATGCTAGACCCTTAGAATTAGTGCCTCAAGTTTCAGAATTAGTGCTCGGTTAGTTGCAGAGAAAAATTAGTTTCAGATGTTCATTTTTTCAGACGCGCGCCAAGCGTGACGCGCGGAATTCAAATCCCGAATCGTAAAAAACGTACAAACTTCGTTTCATGTGTTACTTCCCGTTCGTGATGATGTCGAATGACTGATCACTCTCCTATGGGTTGGGTTAACATTTAATTCACTGAATAATCACTGGGAAAACGCCGCACATGCGGTGTCTGATGCATGAGAGTGATGCGGAGAATGGAATATAGAATTTAATAGTGTATTATATTTTGTTTCACTGAAAACTGTTCGGCACACTGAATCGGAGTACATCGAAACATGGTCAAGGATGCTTGGTTTACCATCTGAGAACCATTTCAAATGTCACACATTCAATAATAAAAAAATACTTCATTAGTTCAACATATTATATGTTCTCGAAATGTCAAGTAAACAAGACAATGTGTATAGGAAATGGCCTAGATCTGTCATCCTTCAACGGTAAGCGGTCTCATCTTAGAAATAATAGTAGCATTATTTTCATACATTAAATATATATATATATATATATATATATATATATATATATATATATATATATATATATATATATATATATATATATATATATATATGGATATATATATATATATTTATATATATGGACATATATATATATATATATATATATATATATATATATATATATATATATATATATATATATATATATATATATATATATGGATATATATATATATATATATATATTCGGTATTTTGATATTTGATACTTATTCTTGATGTCGATCTCTTGGGATAGACATCAGGAATATTTTGAATCAAACCATATTTCAACATATATCGATTATGGTTTGTTGTTCCTCCACTCCTATTTGAGCGCGAGTTTGAACTGAGAACAAGTAGTAAAACGTTCTCATCCTAGTCCCATGGGTGTGACCCTTTACAGCACACACATGTTCGGTTTTAACAAATTAGTGTATAACGTCTTTAGTAATAGTTTAGTCTTAGTTTCATATGGTGTTCTCATCTAAATTTCACTTGCACCTTCATATAACACTACTTACCTTTTGGTTCAGCAACTTATTTTGACAGGCGCTAAATGACCTCGCTGTCGATGCGCCTTAAAACCCTAATATTCATTCATTATATATATATATATATATATATATATATATATATCCTATTCGAATTTCATTCTATGAGGAAACACAATTTATTTTGTGGGTTCTTTCACGGAAGATCCACACTACCGGTACATGATTAATGATCCAGCTATTTGTATATTTACACATTCAATAAATAATATGTTCAATTCTTATGTTTTTTCAGACTTGTGTGATTAGTTCCTTTATTCGTTTTATATTGATTTAATCTCTGTCCTTCTGTTATCATTTCAAGACAATGCCTGAAGGCAGGATATGTTGAACGGTAACGAAACATCATTAATTTTTTTATTTGGGGTCGATTTTATAGTTTCATACTCACTTTATATGTATCAAGCCATATTTTTCCATGCTTGTAAGAATAGCAATACAGTCGTAAACAATTAGTCCATTTACGAATACGTTGTCAAATCGATCCTACATAAAGCTCAATCACACTAAAGCATAATTTAATCAGATAGTAAATATTCGTATTTATGCTTTCAATATATCTGTACAACATTTGTACATAGGCCTACGTTATTTATTCATTTCTTGTCTATATAACCAATTTATTCGTAACTTCCTATTCCATCCCAGTTCCTTCAGTTCCTGACAATAGTTGACCATTTGAACACATATTAAATCAAACATCCTTGAACATATTTCGATAAACTTTCGATTCAGTGTGCCGAACAGTTTTCAGTCAAACAAATTCCCACCAAGACCTTCTTAAACAGGGAGCCACGCCACTGCTATTCAACACTTTCGCATGTAGTGATATAAAAAGTTTTGCCAAAGGAACTCTTCAAGAGAGGGAAAAATACATAGGCCTATGTGTGGGATATTGGGCATATAATGCAAACGTTCGGGTGTAACTGGGCCTAATAGCTTTTGACATGATGAAATGAAATATGCATAGCAATTACATCTAATCATGTCAATTGAGAAAGATATTCGATGGTTCATTGGGGCCGTGATTCGCGACGAAATAACGTCGATAAGGCAGTAAACTGCAATTCTGGGAGTTTTTATCTCAGTCAAAAATGAAAAATTGAATCTCTCACACACAATAATTTTTGAATATTGATATAAATATATCGTTGAAATGTTATAGAAATCTGTCAGAAATTGAATTTTCATAATAATAACATATTTGAAAAAAGAGTGTAAAATGACATTACTTCCGGTTTACAAGAGTGACTTCCCGTTAAAACATACAAAAGGCACGTTACCATATGAGCCCACACATTCTCCGGGAAAATCAGAGAAATCGAACAATTCGTGTGACCTGAAGCCCATTTCGAAGGTGACGACGGAAGAAGAAGAAAACGGAAAAAGTACGTTTTTCACAGTGCAAAAACATCCAGGCGTTTGGTCCGATATAGGTCAAATTTGAGACGTCGTGTCGTTTATGGCGCCTCATTCTATTTCAAAGAAATACGAACTAGAGGTATCCAAGTGCATTAGATTCGGAGATACAGTATGCTCAAAACTGCCTGGGAGTACTTCGTGTGAACAGTTTGGCGTGTGGCTGGCTTAGCGAGGGACTTGGCCACAGTCGAGCTACCGCTCGACTAGATAATACGATATATGATTATATATTCCATTCTCCGCATCACTCTCATGCATCAGACACCGCATGTGCGGCGTTTTCCCAGTGATTATTCAGTGAATTAAACGTTAACTCAACCCATAGGAGAGTGCTCAGTCATTCGACATCATCACGAACGGGAAGTAACACATGAAACGAAGTTTGTACGTTTTTTACGATTCGGGATTTGAATTCCGCGCGTCACGCTTGGCGCGCGTCTGAAAAAATGAACATCTGAAACTAATTTTTCTCTGCAACTAACCGAGCACTAATTCTGAAACTTGAGGCACTAATTCTGAGGGTCAAGCATTATTAAGATGCGAAGTTTCAGAATTATTGCCACATGTGGGGGGGCAGCGTGAACTTGGCCCCCCCATATTTGACTTTGCTTTTTCTCTGCAACTTACCGAGCACTAATTCTGGAACTTGGGGCACTAATTCTAAGGGCCTAGCACTAATTATTTGCAGAGTTTCAGAATTAGTGCTACATATGGGGGGGCAGCGTGAACTTGGCCCCCCCATTTTTGAATTCGACTTTTCTCTGTGACTAACCGAGCACTAATTCTGGAACTTTAGGCACTAATTCTAAGGGCCTAGCACTAATTATTTGCAAAGTTTCAGAATTAGTGCTACATGTGGGGGGGCAGCGTGAACTTGGCCCCCCCATATTTGACTTTGCTTTTTCTCTGCAACTTATCGAGCACTAATTCTGGAACTTGGGGCACTAATTCTAAGGGCCTAGCACTAATTATTTGCAGAGTTCCAGAATTAGTGCTACATATGGGGGGGCAGCGTGAACTTGGCCCCCCCATTTTTGAATTCGACTTTTCTCTGTGACTAACCGAGAACTAATTCTGGAACTTTGGGCACTAATTCTAAGGGCCTAGCACTAATCATTTGCAGAGTTTCAGAATTAGTGCTACATGTGGGGGGGCAGCGTGAACCTGGCCCCCCATTTTTGAATTCGACTCTTCTCTGCAACTAACCGAGCACTAATTCTGGAACTTGGAGCACTAATTCTAAGGGCCTAGCACTAATTATTTGCAAAGTTTCAGAATTAGTGCTGCATGTGGGGGGGCCAGGTTCACGGACCTTGAATCGGTTTGCGTGGAAGTTCTGAATGATATATATCATCATTAAATTGAAATTTCTTGAGAATTTGAACTTCCTCGAAGGAAATTATTTTCACGAACTTTTTGAAAACTTTGAAATAAGTTTCATCAGAATTGTGGTCCAACCGATTGCGCTTTAAAACTATACAGTATCAAATTAGGTCAGGACACTTGTGTATGCCAAGTTTGAACTGCATTTTTAATTCCATTCGACCTGTGGGGCGCGAAAAAAAAGTACTTTTTTTCGAGTATAGTGAAAGTGAGTTTGCGCTTCGCTCATCCAATAAAATTCGCCGCTTGTTGCATGTGGTTTATGTCCACGGATCGGTTTTTTAAACTTATAATCAAAGGTGAAGTCAAGATTGAAGTTGGTAATCAGATTTAAGTAACGGTAACAATGTTATTTTTTCAAGCACACTTATCTGTAAAGCTGAATCTTTAGATTAGTACTCTGGTAAAACCTTTTTCTTTTTTTTAATAACTTCGAAACTTGATACAAAGCTATTGTTTCCCATCAAGGCTATGGATGAAAGATAGGATCGTTCGGTCGGGGCACCACAAGGGCCAACTTACTACTCCATTTTAATTATTTGAAACCAATCAAAGAACTGCGCTGTCTGTGATAACCGTTTCTGTGATATACATCCGGACATTATCACCATTGGTATGGAGAGTGGAGAAAACACACGAATGTTGATATCTTCCACGTTGAACCAATTAGTCTCTTCGGCAATGATCACTTTTCTCCCAGCAGATTTAAAGTTCATCATTAAACAAACTGAAAAAACAAATGAGTGATATGCCCATAATGTTATCATATTATTATATAATTATTATATTATTATATCATTATTATCATGTTATTATGTTATTATATTATTGTTATTATATATTGTTATTATGTTAATGCCTATCACTCACTCTACTAATTGAAGGTCGTGGCCAATTAGTAATTCATCCAAGCATTTGCTTCCAGGACTGTGAGAAACCACGATGAACCAAGTCAGGATAGATAAAAAAAGGTGTTTGTTGGTCTTCTTAAAAAAAAAAAATGAACCGATATGTATACGCCACAACGTGAGACAAAAAATACCGTGTACAACTTGGAAAGCAATTACACTAGACCGTATACACACTCCAACTTGCTTCTGTCTTCCCAGCTTATATTGCATTGTTGCTAATTATATCATTACGGCCATGTTTAGCGAATGGACGAACAAAAACAGCAGAACTGAAACAAATACCTAATCCTCTCAATATACGCAGCGAAACTCAAAGTTTTTGTGATCCTCATTTCCTTTCCTTTGTTTGAAACGTGCGTAATCCTATGTAAACTGTGCGTACAAGGCTTATTTATATATGCAAGAGTGAGAGAGACGTATACGAGTGGGTTAATACGTCAATTAGATTTGTTTCGTTCAAGTGGAAGATAACAGATGAAAGCTACATGAGAATAATTTGAGATTAAACGTGACTGTAAAATTATGATTTTTTCAAGAAGATGGCCGAACATACATTTCTCAATACTCTTATTGGATTGGAATAAGCAGTATATGCGTCCAAAGATGAACAATATAGGCTCTCATGTGGAATTTTATGGAAAGCTGTACAGGCACACACATTGAATCTACAATAATTATCGTTTTATTCGTTCAATATGTGAACTTCAGTCTTGTTAATGGTCTTTCAAATGATCTAAAAACTGCATCATATTTTTTTTCAGAACTACTGATGCGATGTAGGCCTATATATGAATCTTTGAATGATGTGTGATGTTATTTTAAAATTCTATGAAAATCTGAATTCATTTACAGAATATTCTTTTCGAAATTCCTTTCTCTGGATCATTCTGATGTTTTTCTTACATTTTAAATGGTTTCTCTCAAAAGTGGTGCAATAGATTGCGCTCCAAAACTATACATTATCTGTATCGACTTGGATGATGACATGTGTGCATGCCGAGTTCAACAAAATGTCTGCTTCGTCTGATTTGAGCTCCCCCCCCCCCTCCCCAAATAACCTCATTTTCAAGTCCGGTAAATTGAGTCTTCTCTTCGCTGATTCAATCGCCTAACGATAGAGGCTTAGAGCGAGGAGGCAAACGAAACTCAATCCTCCGTCCATGCGGTCAGTGCAGCTAAGTCGAGACATTAGTTCATGAAAAACCATCACAAGCTAACAGAACTCTCTTATTTGTTCATAATCGATATAAAATGAATAGTAGAAATAGAGGAATAGTGACAGATGGTATTAGATAGATATAATATAGTTGATGGAGAAAAATAATAAATGTCGGTTTGATATTTCAGAAACTTCTCTCTTGAAGTGGAGAACTGGCTTCTGTGTTTGTATGCGCTGGAATGGAATATGATGGAATGAAATGAAATAAGAAATAAATAAAGTATAAAATTAAAATATAATGAAATAAGAAATAAATAAAGTAGAATAAAATGAAAATACAATTGATGTTTTAGAAAGTATGGTTGCAAATTGAAGTACTGGCCTCTGTGTGTTTGATCACGCTCCACAGGTCTCGAGAACTCACTCTGATTTGGATGATGGAGACAAATCAAGAATAGAACTGTTTGTGAAAGATTTGAAAACGTTCGAGAGTGATCAAGAGTGATGGGAGTCGATTCAGACTTTTCAGACTCTTTGGAAATATCCATTTTTCCTGTTAACTTTGGAACGGTTTGATATATCGATTTTATGATACTACAAAAACACATATTCGTCTGATACCTTAAGAATGATGTGAAATAAAATCTTCGATCATGGATGCCAATATTTACACAGGTTATCAGATAGGAAATGTATTCCTTTTAACTGTATACTTGTGAAAATTGGGCAATTTTCAGGTGAATCACAGCTGAGTATACCATTTCAAAGGTACGGGAAATACATGTGTTTCTGTTGTTTTATGGTTTTGATATCTTATAAACACCATGTTTGTATATTTTAAATGTGATCATGTATGTAGTGGAAAATAGTTCTTATCTAAATGACATCAATGAATTAAAATATGATCACCCACACGAGACTAGAAATAGAAATACGTTACGAATTGAAACTCATAGACTCGAAATGTATAAAAAGGGTCCCATCTTTGCAGGCATACAGATGTTTAATAACCTTCCTCCTTTCATCAAAGAGGCTGCCAACGTTGATATGAAAATTTTCAAACATGTTCTTAAATCCTACTTATTAGGCAAATGTTTTTATGAAATTAATGAATATTTGATGGATGGAACCATTGGTTAATATATGTGACTTTCCTTCTAAAATCATTCTCTTATATCAATTTATTCATGTTGTGTGTTATGCTTTTTAATGTCTGTCCATTGTATTCTTTCATTCTTTTCGACTGTTGAATTTTGTTATTTTATGTCATTTTATGATATTTTGGTTATATTGATTATATACCGATAATATGACGTACCAATATCATGTAATTATGATCAAGCATGGAATAGAAGAATTATTATTATTATTATTATTATTAACGCAAGAATGTTATCAGAATTATTGTGTGCTTGTGTTTCAATCATCATTTGACTATCCACTCACACTGCTCTGGAATAGAATGAAATTATGACAGTGAAATTAAAAATAATTATATTAATGTTTTTCGAAGTCGAGAAATTATTACAATTATTGGAAACAAAATTTCAGGTTTCAAGATCGGTGTATGTTTGTTCAATTTTACCAGGAATTACTCTAGTGAAACTCACAATTGTACAGGCATACAATCGGAAAATCATCAATGAAAGGATAGTGTGTCAATATAATCATGCATAAATATCATATATCATCATATATATCATGCCATTTTATCATAGTGAACAGAAAATAATAATTCACACAAAATAATAATTCATACAAAAATAGGAACCAATGAAGTATTGTTGGGAAGCTACAAACTAATCAAATCATCAGAGCCCATTGGTGATAGTCATCATTTTTGCAGCGACGCTCAGATTTGAGAATTATTTTTCAGTATTTTCCTGAGACCTTGGTGCTCTTTCATTTTTGAAATAAGTGAACTGTGCAGTGGAACATTATCGGAGACTACTGCAAAGAAAATGGAGTGAATTGAAATCGGTGCCAAGATTCAATATGGAAATTTGTGTTCATTCCAAGTAATTCCAAGGCCTGAATACACTAATTTTATATCATGATAATCAATAATCGAAAATAATAATAATAGGAAATAATCAGCACTTGCCACAATACAAGAGTGCAATATTCTATTATCCTTTGGAAGTATAACCTTCTTCAGCATACACGCTCAGTTTCAAACTTCAAATTTATCATATTTGTATATAGTTGTTCAGATTTCATAATTTTCTATGTTGTTATTTTTGTAGCTATAAGTACTGTAACTTGCTAGCACATCTCATCATATCAAGAACTCTATCATCATATACACATTTTCAACGATTCAAAATTACGATACACGATATTATTTTCAATATCATATTACAATTACTGAAGTTTCCAGAGTTATTCACTTGACAGGTCATGTTTATCTCTTGTGAATACAAGTGTGGCAGCTACTCTTTTTGCGTATTGCAGCAAAAAAAGCTTGAATGATTAATGGAAAAATTATTATAATTATAATTCGTGAAGCACGCTGACCCGTAAGCAGGATGCAGGATTCATGATTTTGTTTTGACAAAGTTTAAATTGGAGTAGTCCTTGGTTATAAATGCCCAGAGGACAAAAGTGCAATATACCTGTATCCATACGAGAGATGAAGGCGCGAAACACCCGTGCGCTAGTCGTGTGAGATAGTGGAGACGGTAGATCGGAATCTTCTCATGTGGTTCAAAGTGTACTAATGTTAGCTTGTCATGTCTCTGTTCACGGTGAAATTACAATTTCTTAATTTGAATGAATATGATACACTAATATACACAAAAAAGCAATATTTCAGCTTCAAGTAGCTCTACCATAACATGAGAGATGAATTTAACCAAACTTTTATTGATGAGCGTAGCGAAGTCTCCATCCCACTCTTATTGATGAGCGTAGCGAAGTCTCCATCCCACTCTTATAGGGCTTTGTCTGTGTGTTTTTTTTTTGTTTGTTTGTAAGCACTCCACAGGTCGCAAGGGTTGACTGATCAACATGGAACTTTTTTTGTACACGCAAACTCATCCAACTCAGAACTGTATAGTTTTTGGGATGAATCGGTCGGACCGATTTTGAGAACCATCATCTCAAAGTTTCTAAAAACCCCATAAGATTTGGCTGGGCGGAAAATGTTGAAAAATAAAATCTCTCCAAATGGGATGAAATTTTCTCTAAATGTGTATACATAGATTTTACACATTATTACGATTTTTTAAGCGATTCTGATCAGTCGTTTTGAAGAAAAAAAATAAAATGACTGATAATATTCAGAGAATATATCATAAAAATTGTGGCAGAATTAAGTTGTCAAGATTCACTGCTTTCTAGATTCAAGAGTTGACCAACAATGAAGTATTTTTTTATATGCGTCAAGGTGTGTAGAATACCAGAGTCAATGAAGTGGCAAGAGTAGAACTACTTTAACGACTTTGATAGCTTATTCAGATATCAAGGTGTGTAGAATACCAGAGTCGATAAAGTAGCAAGGGTAGAACTACTTCAAGGACTTTTATACCTTATTCAGATATCTCGCTCATCTTACAACGCATATTTCGCGTTTGACTAGTAGGGCTTTGTCTGTGTGTTTTTTTTTTTTTTTTTGTAAGCACTCCACAGGTCGCAAGGGTTGACTGATCAACATGAAACTTTTTTTGTACACGCAAACTCATACAACTTAGAACTGTATAGTTTTTGGGATGAATCGGTCGTACCGATTTTGAGAATCATCATCTCAAAGTTTCTAAAAACCCCATAAGATTTGGCTGGGCGGAAAATGTTGAAAAATAAAATCTCTCCAAATGGGATGAAATTTCCTCTAAATGTGTATACATGGATTTTACACATTATTACGATTTTTTAAGCAATTCTGATCAGTCGTTTTGGAGAAAAAAAATAAAATGACTGATAATATTCATTGATGAGCGTAGCGAAGTCTCCATCCCACTCTTATAGGGCTTTGTCTGTGTGTTTTTTTTTTTTTTTTTTTTTTTTTTTTTTTTTGTTTTTTGTTTGTAAGCACTCCACAGGTCGCAAGGGTTGACTGATCAACATGAAACTTTTTTTGTACACGCAAACTCATCCAACTTAGAACTGTATAGTTTTTGGGATGAATCGGTCGGACCGATTTTGAGAATCATCATCTCAAAGTTTCTAAAAACCCCATAAGATTTGGCTGGGCGGAAAATGTTGAAAAATAAAATCTCTCCAAATGGTATGAAATTTTCTCTTAATGTGTATACATGGATTTTACACATTATTACGATTTTTTAAGCAATTCTGATCAGTCGTTTTGGAGAAACAAAATAAAATGACTGATAACATTCATAAAATATATCATAAAAATTATGACAGAATTAAAAAGTTGTCGAGATTCACTGCTTTCTAGATTCAAGAGTTGACCAACAATGAAGTATTTTTTATATCTGTCAAGGTGTGTAGAATACCAGAGTCAATGAAGTGGCAAGACTAGAACTACTTAAACGACTTTTATAGCTTATTCAGATATCAAGGTGTGTAGAATACCATCAAGGTGTGTAGAATACCAAAGTCGATAAAGTAGCAAGGGTAAAACTATTTCAAGGACTTTTATACCTTATTGAGATATCTCGCTCATCTTACAACGCATATTTCGCGTTTGACTAGTAAAATATATCACAAATTATGACAGAATTAAGTTGTCGAGATTCACTGCTTTCTAGATTCAACAGTTGACCAACAATGA
>OZ023328.1:13875449-13880449 GCA_964007535.1 Brachyptera risi | reverse complement strand
GCAAACTCATCCAACTTAGAACTGTATAGTTTTTGGAATGAATCGGTCGGACCGATTTTGAGAAAAATCATCTCAAAGTTTCTAAAAACCCCATAAGATTTGACTGGGCGGAAAATGTTGAAAAATAAAATCTCTCCAGATGGGATGAAATTTTCTTTAAATGTGTATACATAGATTTGACACATTCTCACGATTTTGTATTCAATTCCAATCAGCCGTTTTGAAGAAAAAAAATGAAATAACTGATAATATTCATCAAATATATCATAAAAATTGTGACAGAATTAAGTTGTCGAGATTCACTGCTTTCTGGATTCAAGAATTGGCCAACAATCAGGTATTTTTTCATATGCATCAAGGTGTGTAGAATACCAGAGTCAATGAAGTGGCAAGAGTAGAACTACTTTAACGACTTTTAAAGCTTATTCAGATATCAAGGTGTGTAGAATAACAGAGTCGATAAAGTAGCAAGGGTAAAACTACTTCAAGGACTTTTATATCTTATTTAGATATCTCGCTCATCTTACAACGCATATTTCGCGTTTGACTGGTTGAATGAGAGTAGCGAAGATTTCATCCCACTTTTATGGAGCTTTGTCTGTGTGTTTTTTTGCTTGATTGTTTTTTCTTTCTGTCTGTTTGTAAGCACTGCACAGGTCACATGGGTAGACTGATCAACATGAAACTTTTTTGTACGGGCCAACTTTTACAACTTAAAACTGTACAGTTTTTGGAATGAATTGGTTGAATAGATTTGGAGAAATATTAGGTCAAAGTTTTTAAAAACCCCATAAGATTAGGCTGGGTCAGAAAATTCCAAGAAATGAAACCTCTCCGAAAAAAATAAAATTTTCTCCGAGTGTTCAAACATGAATGATACACATAACCACCATTTTGTAAGCAATTCGAATCAGCCGTTTCGAAGACAAAAATTCAAATAACTGTTCTCATTCATCAATTATATGGAAATGAGCCAAGATTCACTGCTTCCTAGATTCAATATTTGCCCACGAATTAACTGTTTCTCATATTCGTCAAGGTGTGTAGAATACCAGAGAAAATAAAGTAGCAATTGAATGAAGGACAGAGTGTGTAGAATACCTGAGTCGATAAAGTCGCAAATGTAGGACAAGTATTATACCTCATACAGATATCTTGCTCATCTTACAACGCATATTTCACGTTTGCCTAGTTAATAGAACTTTCACATGTTATATTATTTATATTGTTGAATAGTTTCCACAAGGTGATTTTCAATTGCCTTGAAAATTGTCTATTTGGATTTCGTTAGGAAAGTTAATGAGTTTTTGTTGAAATTACTACCTGGTCTGAAAATCAAAGAAGAGAAACTGAAAAGATGATTAATGAATATATAAAACCTTGTGAAAATATACACACACACACACACTTTTATATATATATATATATATATATATATATATATATATATATATATATATATATATATATATATATATATATATATAAATGTTATCTCTGGTTTTTCTTATGTCAGGATCGAATCAAATCTATATTTCCACTGAAGCTCCACTAAAAATCACATTGTTGGTCAAAAACAGTCACTGCCTCTTTAAAAAAACAGTCGAATCGAAATTGATAGATAATTCAGAAGGCAGTGGATACAAAGTCAAGTCACTTGGATGAGTTAACATAGAAATTGATTACATTCGGCCATCCTGTAAATAAATCGGCCTCGATTTAGAGTAAAAAAAAATCATAACATTAATACAATAACATACCGGTAAACAAATATCAACAAATAAAACTGAATAATAGAAGCCAAGTGTGCCGGTCACTTCTTTGTCTTGGCCATCTCCTCCACCGCTCTCAGCTTTTCCCGGACTTTTGCTTCAACGACCAACTTAATCGGACGCACATCCAACTCTTCAAGTTCTTTTTTATAGTCATCAACCATCTCTTTTGGCACGGGTGCACCTTTCTTCATGTGTTTCTTCTCATCGTCTTGGAACCGTTCATGAAGATGGTCATCATTAAACGCATAATTATCTATTTCATCTACCGCCGAGCAAATCACGTTTTGTTTTCTTGGAAGTGGCCATCATGGTTCCTAGAGCCATCCCTTCCTCATCCAATTCACGTTTTTTCTCTTTCTTCATGGGCTGTTTAGAAATAACGTCATAGCCATATTAATCTAACACTTTTTCCTTTGTTACATGTCCTTTGACTGAAAAATCGGTTTTTCTTTTCTTCTCCGAGTCAGAATCGTCAGAATCATCATCAGAATTATTGTCGTCGTCATTAAATCCTAGTTTCTTCTTGATCTCCTTCTTAGTATTACCTGTGATGTTACCTTCCTTCTTCTGAAATTCTTTGACCATCTTGTCCAATTCATAATCCTCATCGTCATCATCTTCCAAATTCTTGAATACATCTTTCTCAAACCATATTTGAGTTTTATGTGTTTTCTTCTGAGTCTCACTTTGAGTTTGAAGGTTTGTCATCAGAGGGTTCTTATTCTTCGAAGATTTTTCTGTTTTCTCAATTTTCCTGCCCCCATCATCTTCATCACTTGCTTCACTGTTGCTGAAGGCTAGCCCTTCTCTTTCATCATTGGAATCTTCAACACCAGAATCTGCTTCAGATTCACTGTCATCTGACTTGTAGTATTTTCCTGAACTATCCAAACGATCCATATCAAACTTGCCGTACGCAACACTTTTAGGTATTCGGGTTTCATCGTCCGAATCTGCTTCGGATTCTTCCAAAACGAGCAATTACGTATCCCTCGATCCAGATTGGATCTTTGTGAAATTGACCGAGTGTCCAGGAATTACGGTGTCTCTAGCAACACGGAGATTCAACTTTTGGCTTCCTTGTTCTGGTTGTGATGTCGTTAATTGCTGAATTATCTCGGATGTTGTGGAGGTGATGATCAGGCGATCATCAATCTTCGCAAAGGGGATACTAGGTAGCTCCGTCCATGTCCTGCCAATAACCAGTTCCACGGCCTGGGAGTTATCGGGAACAATCAAGACACAGACGTCCTTGGCGACGACGGAATCCACCTCAATTGTAGCTAAGGCTTTTCCAATAGCCTTCGTGTCCTTACCTCCAAAGCCGGTGAGTATTCAGTCGGACTTAGTAGGAGTGAGGCCACACTTGATTGCGGCACTAGCTTGAAGAATGCAACTAGAGCTCCATGGATCAATCATAGCTTGTATTCGAATGTCATTCACTTGAGCACTACGCTAGTACTTACTTGGATTTACGCCCTCATTACCCTGCGCAATAGAAACGGTATTCTCTCGGTCGGACGATTGAGTAGGACAGTAACGTTGTGTGTGGCCTTCAGTTTTACAGCGCACACAATATCGTGGTCTCTGGGGCTCGGTACAATCACGGGAGGTATGCCCGGATCGATAGCAGTTGAAGCACTGCCGTTCAGTGCTTGTGTGCGATTTCTTGTAGGGTATGGATGGTGATAATTTTGTAATGCCTGATGTATTACCTCCCTTTTCTGGATTAATGGCTGGTTGCGTCCTCGGAGCAAGTATAGGTTGTGATTTTCTTGACGTATCCTTCTTCCTTGCTACGGCCCGCGAAGTTCTTTCCCGTTCCACTTCCTCAAAGTCAGCTATATCCCGAAGGATGTCTTCCTCGGTCTGGTGATGCTGGGTTTGGATAGCTGAACTCTGTGATCTTGACAACATTCCGATTACTAGCTGCTTCTTGGTATCTTTAAAATCTAGATGTAGGTCTTTGCATAATCGAACCTTCTGATGAAAGTAAAGGTATACACTCTCACCTGGTTGCTGTTCACGATCTTTCATTCTTTGCCAGCGTTCAGGAAGACTGATCCTACCAATGAATGCTGCTTTAAATGATTCCTTGAATAGTTCCCACGAAGTGAGTGTCTCATATCGGTTGAGAAACCACTCCCGGGCAGCGCCAGTGAGATGTGATCGGGCAGTCTCTAGCGTTACAGTATCAGGCCAATGATATAGAGCACTAGTGGCTTCCAGTGACCGGAGCCACTCGCCAGCATGACTGGTGCTTTCACCGTCGAAGTTACCAATACTCTTCAACAAATCCAGCATCAAACGGATGTCCTCCTTTGGTGCTGATATTGTCCCCATGGTGGCAATTAGTCGGGTGAACATGGCATCCATGTTGTCCAGAGATACCAATGCAGTACTGGATCCGTGATTTGAAACAGTTTCAGACAAGTTCTGATGACGACGGCCTAGACCTGCTGCTGGTCGAACACCTCTAGGGACGGACCTTCGATTTGGTGGCGGTAGCATTGTATTATTAAATTAAATATAATATACACTGTTTACTTTGCATATTACCGGT
Source organism: Brachyptera risi (assembly GCA_964007535.1). NCBI lineage: Eukaryota > Metazoa > Arthropoda > Insecta > Plecoptera > Taeniopterygidae > Brachyptera > Brachyptera risi. The sequence goes on along the minus strand of OZ023328.1, from coordinate 13,876,111 downwards.
ACATAAAACTCTATGAAAGTTTATTCACAGTTTGTTGAAGTGAAGTTAATCTTTCAATTTGTTCATACCACTTCTGAAATGCTATCTCTGGTTTTTCTCATGTCAGGATCGAATCAAATCTATATTTCCACTGAAGCTCCACTCAAAAGTACATTGTTGGTCAAAAACAGTCACTGCCTCTTCAAAAGAACAGTCGAATCGAAATTGATAGATAATACAGAAGGCAGTGGATACAAAGTCAAGTCACTTGGATGAGTTAACATAGAAATTGATTACATATATATATATATATATATATATATATATATATATATATATATATATATATATATATATATATATATATATAAATATATATATATATATATATTTCATGATTATTATCTCAGACGATGATACTGCTAATATTTTTTTTTGGCGATATTATTCAATTTCTGTCCGTATGTTAGTCACTCATCGGAGTAATTATCCATCCATGTCCGGTTCAATGACCGAATAATGATTCAGTAGTATTCCCAAGTTTTCCGATAATAAAATTACATCATCATGTAAATTACACAAATGAATATCTGAATAAGATTGATGAGAATCGATATGATGTCCGCATTTTCCCTGTCACATCACATCATCCCATGCATCCATTCCATAGCTAATTAGACAAC
>OZ023328.1:13865449-13870449 GCA_964007535.1 Brachyptera risi | reverse complement strand
TCGGTTTATGAAATGGTTTCTCGAGAGAAAACCAAAACACATATCAAAATAACCACCCATCTCTTCTTCCCATCATCTTATTCATCATTCTCCAACGTCAATTGATCTTAGATATGAATGAATGAAAATGTTTTATTTTTTATTTTCAGAGATTCAATACCTCGGAATTAATTTTTAAATGGTGAATAGAGGACATAACCAACACCAAACTCGATGTTGAGAATTGAGTATTGATGGAATATTGATTGAGTTGATATCATTCGGTCATCGCCTTGATTCTATCGGTGAACGCGCACAATTACCATCACCTGAGTTTTCACAATTTTTTCATTGAAATATGTACTTACATCAGCATTTTCATTTCTCTTGTGATATTGCTGTAGTGATGATTCATTACGAAACAATTAACGACTAGTGGTAGGTGTGACTTATTCATCGACCACCGAGATCTGTGAAATTTCCTATACTCTGATTGGAGATTTAGGGAAATGCTCCCTGATAAACAGCTCGTTCGACTGTATGTTGAATTTATGTGACGTGAAGGGGGCCACAAAACGAGTTTGGTCAACTGATTCTCAATATCTGAAATGACGTGTATTGTATTGCATTGTATCGAAGTTCAATTGCGATGTCTAGTTTGTATACTCAGTCATGATTTAGCAAACCTTGGGTACGTAGATTACAAAATAAGTAGTCCTAGATTGGGGAAAGAAGGGAGGTGGGGGGGTTATGCGCATACCCAAAAATATGGCTAGCAGATCGCAAGTTGCTAGCGATCGCAACAAACCCGATCCCCGCAAAGTTGATGTCAAATAGCCGCCATGACAGTTGTCGAACAAGTTTAAAGGATTGCGAGCGAGACCCAGCAAGCATTGCTAGAGCTTGCTAGATGTACATGAATGACCCCAGTATCATTTCGAGAAATCATGCGCATGCAATATGGGGTGTGTGGAGAGCAAGGCAGTAAAACGATCGACCGTTTACCATAGCTCTCCAGTGTTTCGAGCCACTGAGACAGGAGAAACAATCAGAATAATATATTATTTTTGCGTCATTTATATTCTTGGAATCGATGTGGAGTATCCATGGATTGTTTCTAAGTAACATCATACAAGATTCAAAAGAACAGGATTCAAGAGAACGATTAGGAATACATGATTGAAAATCGTCCACCATTTTAAACTTATGTTTATTCATAAGATTTCAAAATATAGCGAAAATTCACTTTGAACAGTATTGAATTCATTTCGGTTCATATATATATATATATATATATATATATATATATATATATATATATATATATATATATATATATATATATATATGTATATATCTATATATATATATATATATATATATATATATATATATATATATATATATATATATATATATATATGAATATAAATAGATATATGTTCATATATTCATATATATATATATATATATATATATATATATATATATATATATATATATATTCATATTTATATATATATATATATATATGAATGTGAAGACTTGCAACTCAGTCTGCACGGATTATATTTTTAACTCATGATTAGCAATGATAGTTCTCAGTACCCATACAGAATATGTCAATTTGAGAGCTTGTTCTTTCTAACGAATTGTGATTGAATACAAAATGAGCAGAACTTCCGTTTTGGGAAATTATTTTGTGTCTTTTCGACTTGTGGTATATTCACAGATGGAATGATCGGGCTATAAATTACTGTATCATATAACACTCCTGAAAACATCAAAATAATATCAGGATGGGCTGTATTCAATTAAAACTTGGGCCGACAATTATTTTTCATCCCTCACCCCAAACATTGGGTCTTTGTGTTGGTCTCAAACGTATAGTCAACAGTTGTATCTACGACCACAAATGTCATCACATATATGAGAGTACTCAATTTCGAGATGAAGAGAAATATTTGATGAAACAGCAGCTAATTGAATTTCGTCCAGATATCTCCATTGCAATGCTCTCAGCTACACCTATATTAATATTGCTCTCGTGCATTCTCTACTAGAACGTATGTATACGAACTATTGATGAGAGTCATTTGAATATGATAACTCTCAATAATTAACTATCTGAGTCAAATTTAGATGGGTTGAAAATTTGGGTGATACAGTATATTTAATCAAACATTAGTTTAAGAAAAATTATAATATTCCAAACTGCACTCTCCACAATTCGAGTTATTCATCAATGCAGTTCAACTTTTTACATGTAGACTACTAATGAGATAATGTAAGAGTCCTCAGTAATCCCATAAACTCATTCTAGTTCAAAACTTGAAGCACAAATCAGGCAAACATAATATCTTACTTCATAGAACTCTTCCAGGGACAGTTTGATGAATCCTCCGATCATAAGTGTGACAGGTTTATTGGCTCTGCACATTATGATGCGCATGGACCGTTTGAAGCTGTCCGACGCGCCCAACCAATCACAGTTGAACAATGCGTCTCTCACCTGATCACTCTGGAATATGACAGATGAAACTCATTATGAATGGTGGATCCTCAACAAAGAAAGTTCACAAGATTCCAAGGAAAATTATTCCAAGTTCTGTGTGTATATCCAACTATGAACATAGTGACGTCATGAACCGTAGAGGCCCATTCACGATCAAACTTAACCGCGAACTGAGGAACCTACAAATTGTTTGTCGTACAGTATTTCTCGTTACTGTTCACGACAACATTAAACTTGGTCCTTAACAGTAGCAGTAACGTAGAAGTTTGCAAACTCCAAACTTGGTTTCCCAAGTTTAAGTCGAACGTAGGAATTGACCAATCAGCGCTGCTCCAAACCTATGACGCGTTAGACACATCGATTTCAGACCTGCAGCCATTCGCCATTTTCAGAAGATTCCACGAAAGTTCGTCTTAATCCCTAGCAATTCTTAGCCGCCGTCTCAAATACAGACCACCAATTGTCATTGTCATTTGTATAATTTGAAGCAATACGAAATCCACGGTAGCTCGATCCATTTCATTACAGCAATAATTAGCAATGGCATTGAGTTAATAATATGGCAATGGTAATAGGTATAATTATAGGTTAGGTTATGTTGGACTGTCAACAAACAAATCAGCTGTGTATTTCAGCACTATCGATCTCTCATGACGCCATTATCGAAATAAAAAGTAGCAATCCTACTGGCTAAACTTAGAACGTGGTAGTGTGTCGTGGATGAGCATACCAAATTGTCAGTTCACAGCCATAAGTTAGAGGAATACGTTCAAGTTTAAGTTTAATCGTGATTGGGCGATAACAATTACCTCGGACGTGAGTTCGGCTGACAGGGCACTGCATAAGAAGAACACTATCGTGCCTCCGAGAAGAAACGACACCATGGCATTGCCCTTCACGCCAAATTCTGGTAACTGTGAAATATATTCACATTCTCAGTCAGTCAAAATTGAAATAATGAGTGCGCGTTTACTTTGGGTGCTCTTGATCAGAAAGTTCATTTGAAAAATGGTTGGATGATGGCGATGAAGTTTTATCCAGTGATTTTTTTTCCACATCTTTTCATCTATGATATCAATGTGTATATCGTGTTCAATAATAATAATAATAATAATAAAATGTTCACTGTCCACAAATTGATCACTCATATGATATTCTGACAGTCAACAATGAAAATTCAACAACTAAAAGTTCTAACAAAACAATAACAATCTATAACAACCATGAGTAGTTTGAAAATTCATCAATGGTATAAAAACAATGAGTCGTCAGGAAAGTGTTGAGTGATCTGGTGAAAGAGCCATTGTGAAGACCAAGCTGCTTCAGCTCATATGGTAATGAGTTGGAAAATTTACTTCCTGCAAATATTGGGCATTTCGAAAAGAAGTTTAAATTATGATTGACTAAACAGAATGACTCCTCATTTCTCGTATTGTGGCAGTGGATTTCAGCGTTAGTAGTGACTAGATGAGAGTTGTTTTCTAAAAACATTATGCAGTTGAAAATATAGAGGCATTGTAAGGGCATGATACTAAAATGCTTGAAAAAAGGTGTGCATGAATCTTCAACATACACCTCGGCACAGGGATCAAAGCTCGCTCAAGCCATGTATCTAATTGCCCGTTTCTGAAGAACTAAGAATCTCTTGGTATGAGAAGAGCTGCCCCACAAGATTATACCGTACTGCAGGTGAGACTGAATGTGGGCAAAGTAAACCAACTTGACCGAGTCGACGCTAGTGATGTCCATCAGTCTTCTAATAAGATGGCAACCAGAGGCGATTTTGAATGAATCATGATCATGATGAATTATTCAGTTGATTCGAATGTTTATTCATTTTTAATCATTCATATCGAGTTTAACGACGCAATGTACTGATGACTGAGATCTATTGGCGTCGGTGAATGATATATGAGATAATGGGACGATGAGATGAGAGGTTTTCTAATAGGTGTTTTTTGAGAAGAAGTAAGGAGTCGGTCGTGCCTTATTGTTGGAGAACCGTCCCAGTATTAAGCTGAACGACAGAGGGGAACCACGAAAAACTCCTGTGAGGATGAATCGAATCCTGGTCTCCTGAATGTCAGTTCACTGTTATAACCACTCGACCATTTGTCTCAGTAAATGTTTCTTATTTAATTTAAAATCGGACGGGAGAAAAATGGATGAGAAATTATGAATACAAATTATTTCATACCTCGTGGATGAACGAATATGTTTAGAAAAAAAAAAAGTTTTGATGGAGAGAGGAAATACATATAAAAAAGAGTGGTGAGGGCGGAAAACCAAATATGAATTATATGGAAAGCAGAACTAACTTCAAGTTCATTTAGGTTTTAGTGACTTTCAACTGACTACCATTATTTGAGCATTACGCCTACCGTAGTCAAGATGAGTTCAGCAGCCGTCACTGCTATAACGTTGAACATGAACTGCATCAATATCATAGGACTGTACACCGAGTCCAATTCGTCCGCCAAACTGAAGAAATATCAACAATAAATAT
>OZ023328.1:13857949-13860449 GCA_964007535.1 Brachyptera risi | reverse complement strand
TTATTTGAAAATTAATTGAGATTCATAAGATAATTTCAGCTAAGCTTCTTTGACTTGAATTGAAAGAACCTAGTACATTCAACAGACCTGTGATATAATTCATTTAATAGATTTATGACAATAGCTGATATCTAAGAGTCAATTATACTGTCAGAGGGAGTTTTTTTATTGAACAGTACGCTTTTGTCAACAAAATATGTTAGAATTCAGAAATTGTTTGAAATTTCGTAGTTGAAATAATAAGTATTGATTGAAATATCTTTAAAAATACGTGAACTATTTGAATTACACAATGATGAACGTTCACAGTCACAGCCAGCAGACTGTTTCGAAACACTGATATTAGAGTATCAAAAAGCGACTGAATGCAATCATGCAGTGACGATCCACGAGGCTGATAATTATACCAGAGACTTGTATGTACTTATTCTCAGAAAATCACATCAAACTCGATAAATGATTTTGCAAATATGTAAAAAAAAAACATATTCAGCAATAATGATATTGAAACGGACCAAAGTCATGATACAAATGGCTGAATAAAAACTGATGAATGACCGATGTACGGATGCCCAACTATGGAACTGAATAAATACTTTGAAGATTATAAGAAGAATTTTTAAATTGTAATACACAATTATCATTTGATTTATTCAATTATTGAATCAATAATATAATGTATATATATATATATATATATATATATATATATATATATATATATATATATATATATATATATATATATATATGAGTATATAAATATGTATATATATATATATATATATATATATATATATATATTTATACACATATATATATATATATATATATATATATATATATATATATATATACATATACATATAAATATATATATATATATATATATATTTTTTTTTAAATATATATATATATATATATATATATATATATATATATATATATATATACATATATTTATATATATATATATATATATATATATATATATATATATATAAATATATAAATATATATATATATATATATATATATATATATATATATATATATATATATATATATATATATATATATATACATACCAAATTGTGTGTCATAGTATTATTATTAAAAGTGTATTTTTCGGTAACCACCTTGATTCTTTTCGTAACATTGCCTCAATTAAAAATGAACCACAAAAAGTGGTGATATCCCACCAAAAATAAAAACTTGTGAAAAATAGGGAGCCAAACCCTCCCCGTTCAAACACTTTGGCATATAAAAGTAGTGATATAAAAAGGTTTGCCAAGTTATGGCTTATTATTGAAATAAATAGTGTGTTTCATGTAGAAATATGTTAGGGCTTTATAGGATGTGACTGATGATTATTATAGCTAGGACCAATTTATTTCCACAAAATGAAATAAAATATGTGGGCAAAACAAATTATATCAATATTGGTTGTATGCTACTTAAAAAATGAACGAATTGAGTTAAATTCTCATTTAGATGCTGAAATTATTGACATTGATTTGAAGAGAAGAAAAAACTTGGCTCATTGCCCAACTCAATCCTCACCAGTATTGTTATATCCTGAAGTTGTAAATAAAATATGCATTCATTCATTCCATAGCAGATGAATGAATTTATCATGATTATGCATTATTACATTATGCACTCTATAGATGGCAGAGTTGGGCAATAAGCCAAGTTCTTTCTTTTCTTTAAATTAATGTCAATAATTCCAGCTTCTAAATGAAAATTGAACTCAATTCGTCCATTTTTTAAGTAGTATACAACCAATATTGATATAATTTGTTTTGCCTACATATTTTATTTCATTTTGTGGAAATAAATTGGTCCTAGCTATAATAATCATCAGTCACATCCTATATAGCCCCAAGATATTTCTACATAAAACACACTATTTACTTCAATAATATGCCATAACTTGGCAAACCTTTTTATATCACTACTTTTATATTATGCCAAAGTGTTTGAACGGGGAGGGTTTGGCTCCCTGTTTTTCACAAGTATTTGTTTTTGGTGGGATTATATATGGAAGGCCTCGTTTAAACCCAAGTCATGATTCTTCATTGATGATGTTATTGATTCACGGCTCTGGAGTGAATAACACATTTGAAGCTGCGAATATGGCGGACAAAGCGAAGAAATGTGGTGAAATCTGAGAAAGGGTTGTAATAACGATTTGTGTACTTCATATAATAATGTGATAATGGCATCATGGTTTCATCATCAATTCTCATCCAGTTCACATATACACATAGCTTACATGATTTATAATACATAACATATCTCATAAATCGTTGAAATCATTGCTGGTTGGAAATAAAAGCGTTTATTTGATTTTAAATGTATGGTTCATGAAAAAATATCTATATTTCATATCAGACAAACAGAAGAAGAACATCACACTTGAAGTACCGGTAACATCAATATTTTACACCATAACACAGAAAAACTGATCCAATTATTTTTCTCTCTCCCTTTCTCT
>OZ023328.1:13835449-13852949 GCA_964007535.1 Brachyptera risi | reverse complement strand
AATGAAATTTTCTTTCAGGTCAAGGTAGAAGACATCACCCATTTGTATGCCAAGTTCCATCAGGGTGTATGATTCTTGTTTACCTGGGGGGCCAAGTCTTGAGTCCAGGAGTTTTCAGAACGCTAGCGTTTTCATGTCTCTTTTCGATGAAAGAGTCCAAAAGAGCGCGTAAGCTAGTCTTGAATTCAAACTAGCAAAACGCCAGGCGTTCTAGATCGCTTTTTTGAGCGTTCTAGATCGCGAGCTTTCACCTCGCGGTCTACAATTCCTGGCGTTTTGAAAAGAGATGTTTTCAAATATCAGATCGATTTTGAATGTTTTTTCATGATAATTGTCACTTATTGTACCGATAAATATAGTTTTCAATAAGAAATGGGAAAATAAAATGAATAATCGTGATAATAATGGGCCCTATAATTTAATATGAATTCAATATAATTCAATATGGGCCTATAGGCCTATTGTGAATATGAAAAGAAAATGATCTTCATTGTTCATTCTTTCTTATTTTTGGTGTCATTATTCGTTTCTGTTCAATTGTCTCTTTCTTCCTTCCTCTTTGTCTTTCCTTTTATCTTTCTCTCTATTTATTCTCCCATCTTCCTTTCTTGTCAATTGTTTCTTTACGAAAGAGTCGCATTTTTGATACGATAACAAATCCATATGATCTCCACGATTTTCTCAGTATGAAATAAGTCACGATAATAAATAATATCTAGTATATACTATATAACAGTTGGAATTTGTGGCTATCTATGCAATGTATCTATAAATCATATAGCTGAATAATGTCATAGAATAAAGAGGTAGACCTATGATAATATGATAATGAGTTAATCATTTTGTTCACTCAATAAAGGCCTAATATTCTACTTTATCCTCTTATTGCTATTCACATTCAACCGACATTTGATATTTGATATTTTATTTCGTCCCGTGGACCAGTACATAGTACATAGTATGGGATAATGATAGTTAATAATAGGTAATGATAGTTTATGATAGTTAATATTGTAGTGAAGTTAAAATAATGATTAGGTGAAATAAAATAAGCACAAGTAAAATTTCGAGTGGGATTAAAATGGATGGAAATTATGGTTGAGGTATTCAGAGAGGCTGTAAAAAGGATGTTGGGTTAGGAAGGACTTGAGATTATTGTCAAAGGAGGGGCGGGTGGTTGAATTTGTGATGAAGGGAGGAAGTTTGTTGTAGATCAAGGTGCAGATATAATGGGGGCTATTAGTGAAGGATGAGAGAGAGTGTGCTGGAAGTCTCATGCTGTTTCTATTTCTGGTGGAATGATGATGCACGGAACTGTTGAGGGGGAATTGGTTGGGGTGGGTGCGGACGAAGGTGGAAGCGATCTGTATGAGTGTGCAAGGAAGGGTGAGGATACGAAGTTTTGTGAAGTGGGGTTTTGCCGATTGGCGGCGGGACTTTCCTGCTAAGATGCGGATGGCTTGTTTTTGAAGGATAAAGATGCGTTTAGAAGAAGCTGAGTTGCCCCAGAAGAGGAGGCCGTGTGACAGGTGAGAGTTTAGGTGGGCGTGATAGACAAGGAGAAGGGAGTTGGGGTTGACGATAGGCTTTAGGCGTCTGAGAAGGTAGCAGGATCTTTGAATTTTAGTGAAAGTGTGTTGAATGTGAGTGGCCCAATCTAAAGTGGGGGTGATATAAATGCCTAGCAATTTTGTGGCAGGAATACTGGGAATTGTTCGACTATTGATTTTGATTAGGGGTGAAATAGATGGGGGGTTAGATTTGAGATGGAAATGAATGAAGGCAGTTTTAGAGGGTTGCAAAGCTAGTTTATTGTTGGAACAATAAGAGGCCATAGCATTTGCTTGTTGATTGGCAGAAGATATGAGGGAGGAGAAGGCTAGGGTTTTGGAAGAGGTAAGGAGATGATTGGTATCATCGGCGTATTGGAAGAGGTTGCCGAGTGAAAGATGATCGGGAAGGTCGTTGATATAGAGGAGGAAGAGAAGTGGGGCGAGCACGGACCCTTGAGGCACTCCGCAGCGCACAGATTTCATTCACCATTGCATCCTTATAGATATTTGCTACAATCAAACAAACAGCAATAATTATTTTGCTTCAATATACAAATGATGAAGTAGCGTTTCAGATCCTGTTTCATTATAATATTTGAGAAAATGGGCCTATACGCCTATTAAATTTGGATATGAAGATATTGTTCAAAATAATTTCATGTATACATTTGACGATTAATTTTTGCATTCGTGGCACATTGTGAAATTGCCTTTCGGCCCATATAGGGCCTATATATTGTGATGATTGTGCCAGTTTATTCAATGATAGAGATCATTCAAATACAATCTGAACTGAATGAAAAAAATAATAATATGAATTAAACAGTGGTTCAGCTCTGGAAGTTATTTAAAGTGAAAACAAGAAAAGATATAGGCCTACCATAGCGGGATTCGATTACACGACCTTCAGAACGAGACACAAACGCGCTACCGACTAGACTCCGGCGGCACCGATTTCTTTGCAGGTTTTCTCTCTCATATAAAACAACTATTTGTCCGTATTTTCAATCAAATTGAAATGGGTAATTACATTCTCTACTGATATGAAAAAAAATAATATGTTCATCCCGCATGTATTGGGGTTATCAAAACATAGAAGATCGAAATTAAAAATCAGATACGGAAGAGCTTGAAATGATATTATCGAAACTTTATAGTACGCATAACTACATTGGCGCTGCGAACGCATAGAACGGTGTTTTGAAAACGCTCGTGTGATAATGAAATCACCCGCGTTCTCAAAGCGCCTCTTGGAACTCAAGACTGCCATTTGAATATAACTCATATCCCTAGCGTTCTCAGTCAGCGTACTGAGATCGCTAGGCGATCCAAGTTGCCTGTTTCAAGACTTGGCCTCCTGAGAAGTGTGATGAAGAATACAAGAAAAAAACAAGTTCATTTCCACAAGCTCGGCAAAAATTAGGATTCGCTTATGCTCATCAAATTAAATCTTCACGAAATTACAAATGACGATCCCCATACCTCTTTTCTCCCACGTCTCAGCTAGGTTACGCCTCCCCCCCCCCCGCCCCTTTCCACAACTGGCCAAAATCTTTCAAAATTCCACAACGCTCTTGCAGCTCATAATAATATGAGTAACATGTAAGTATATCCACTTCAAACTTTTGTGAAAAATGACTTTCTATTTTTATTCAAGGTTTGGTAATATTCCTTCTATTTCTATGTCTCCATAATTGATTTTTCGACAAGAAAAGGTTATGATGACATGTAGATAATAGAAAGGTGGATTTTCCTAGTGATATGGCATCATTAGATATTTCATATTTATTCACAATAAATCTAGACAACACGATATATTGACTTGAAAGATATATATACGAAATATAGGCCTATATGAATTAAAGTCGTGAAACTTCAATTGAACTGAACTGACTCAAGTGTTGTTTCGCGATAATGGTCCTTAATATTTGATAGTGTGAATATGGCAGCTTGAAGACATGTGAAGAGAAAATTTGAATGTATATTAATGTTCTAATGCTAAGAGCGTATCAATAGTAATGGGCGTGAGCACTGCTTCAACTGAAAGTCTTGAATTTTCTCGACGATGGCGCTATCTATGTAGTGTGGGCGAAAGCACTTTGCAGTCGGTCACGGTAGCTCGTTGTTGTGAGAACGAAAATCGTGCTCATAACGATTATAATAGATTGAACCCACGAATTTAGTGCTAATAGTTTGCGCGAATTTTTCCCGCATTATTGAAATCAAGAAGCAAATGATTGTGATTGAAACATGTTACTATAAAGGATAAACGGTCGAGCTAATAAAAAATTAATGAGAAATAATTCGAAATTGATTGAAAATAATTGAAAAATTATAATTGAAATAATTGAAAATGATTGATAACAGAAATGAATAAAATCAAAAATATTTTCGAGCGTATCAAAAATAGCTAATTTCTATCAAAAATAATACAGTCAAAAAATCAAATTATACAACTAACAGAATAACATGAGTAGATAATAACCACATTCCTCACGGGCTCACAGTTTGAATGACAAATGATGGGAACGATGAATAAATATAACGTTGGATGTACTGTCCGTGTCTTGGGCTGTATCTTTTTCCCATGGTATTTTATCTAGAGTATACAATATTCACAATAGACACCATAAATAATTCCCACAGCCAGAGGCTCATCTGTGGAACATACATATTGAATACAAATCAAACAGACGTGTCAATTCGGAGAAATGATTTGAGTCGATTTAGAGAAATACCCAGTTTTTCGGGTGACAACCTTCGAACAGTATGAGATGATGCATTTTTGATACGGAAAAAAGTTATTGTTAATACCTGCAGGATGGTACAAGATATTTTTTCGAAACTCATGTCGCAATTATTTTTAAACGTATACATTTTACTGAAACTCATATTCAGCTGTATTTAATTACCTTTGACAATTATGCGATATAGGTTTCTCTTAATCCAAGAATTGAGATTATGGAGATAAATAGTTCATACTTATACCATCTTGAATGTTTCAGACATATATGTGTTCCCTTGCATTGAAATAACCATATTCTTTACCGTTCGAGAGTTACCATGAAAAAACTGATATTCCACTACAGCAACTCACACGCACTCTTGAAGTTTTATGAGCATATGTTGCCTCTATCAATTTCATCTCATTTCCATACACAGATGATCGATAAGCTGGTGATGAGAACTACCAAATCTAGGGCAGTCGATTTCCTAATATGACATGCCCAGTTCGAGTCATATATACACTTGATTTTTATTTGATAACATCGAAACTTGATGAAAATCTTTGTTCCCCAATTGAGGTAATGGATGGAAGATTGGATTTCCTGGACGGGGCACCACAAGGGTGATCCCAATTTATTGAGTCACCTCATAATGGAACTTCTACACAATTGTTCCTGCCATAACTCCACAAAATCAGCACATATAATTTCTGTTTTCATCGCCTTGATGTTTGAAGTGGGAAGTATATGATCGATGAATTCGAGTGGGTTATAATGAAACGACATTTCTGAATGATTTTATCATCATACATTGAAGGTTTATTGTCAATTCATTTGCATTCAGAACAGTGGCGTGACACATATGGTTACGAATACATTCTCTAACGTTATCTGAACCGATCAAAGCTGTTGAAAAGCAACAATAGTCCTCAAAACTTGGTAGTAGGAATATGATAGCTTGGTGACCAGTCCTGTGCATAGACAAAATTGATAATATTCCATAATTATACATTTGAACAGTTTATTGCCGGAGATAATTCAAGCAGAACGAGAATGAATGGAGAATAATCAACCTCCAGTTCAGTAATTGGAAATTCACTAGAAATAAATGCAATCCATCCATTTTTATTACTTCGCATGCAATGCTTCTTGCTTCACGGCTTTATGAACGCCTCCGTGCATCCTACACACACTGAATGAAGGCTTGTGTGTGAACTAGGTATATTATTATCATTATGATTCGAACGTTTTACATGTACTTTCAATAATTCACGCAATATATCGGATTTATCAGTACGTTTTTGAACTTATTTCATTTGATATCTCAATGAGGAAATAGAAAAATTCATTTCCTCACGTGGTTCCTCCTTTCACGTGAAACTTGAGTTTTCCCATCTTTGATCATTTCAGACTTCCACCTGTGTATCAATGATATATGTATTCGTTATCTCAATCTCCAACACTACAAAGCTGGTTCAACAGAACAATACACTGCGAAAATGATCTTACGTCATAGAACACTTCCAGCGAGAGTTTGATGAATCCTCCGACCATAAGTGTGACAGGTTTATTGGCTCTGCACATTATGATGCGCATGGACCGTTTAAAGCTGTCCAACGCGCCCAACCAATCACAGTATATATATATTTATATATATATATATATATATATATATATATATATATATATATATATATATATATATATATGTATATATATATATATATATATATATATATATATATATATATATATATATATATATATATATATATATATATATATATATATATAGAGAGAGAGAGAGAGAGATATGAATGTGAAGACTCGCAACTCTGTCTGAACGAATTATATTTTCAACTCATGATTAGCAATAATAGTTCTCAGTACCTGATAGTAGGAATACGCTAGTTTGGAAACCTGTGGAGAGAAAATATGAATTATATATATATATATATATATATATATATATATATATATATATATATATATATATATAAATATATATATATATATATATATATATATATATATATATATATATATATATATATATATATATATATATATATATATATATAGGAACATGTTCATACAGAATATGTCAATTTGAGAGATTGTTCTTTCAAACGAATTGTGATTGAATACAAAATGAGCAGAACTTCTGTTTTGAGAAATTATTCTGTGTCATTTCGACTTGTGGTATATCCACAGATGGTACTCGGGCTACAAATAACTGTATTATAGAACACTCAGAATAACATCAAGATAAGATTATGATGGGCTGTATCCAATTGAAACTTGAGCCCAAAAGTATTTTACCCCTCACTCTAAACATTGTGCCTTTGTGTTGTTTTCACACATATAGTCAACAGTTGTATCTACGACCACAAATGCCATAACATATATGAGAGTACCCAATTCCGAGATGAAGAGAAATATTTGATGAAACAGCAGCTCATTGAATTTCGTCCAGATATCTCCATTGCTCTTGCAATGCTCTCAGCTTCACCTATATTTATATTGCTCTCGTGCATTCTCTACTAGAACGTATGTATACGAACTATAGATGATAGTTGATTCGAATATAATTGCTTCATTCATTTTTCACCTTCGGAGTCAAATTTGAATGGGTTAAAATTTTCGGTATATATATATATATATATATATATATATATATATATATATATATATATATATATATATATATATATATTCAATCAAACATTGGATTGAGGAAAACTATAATATTCCAAACTGCACTCTCCACAATTCGAGTCATTCATCACCACTGTTCAACTTTCCACCTGTTCTGATGAGACAATGTAAGAGTCTCCATTAACTCCATATTCATCGCTACAAACTCATTATAGTTCAGGACTTGAAGCACAAATCAGACAAACATAATATCTTACTTCATAGAACACCTCCAGCGAGAGTTTGATGAATCCTCCGACCATGAGTGTGACAGGTTTATTGGCTCTGCACATTATGATGCGCATGGACCGTTTAAAGCCTTCCGTGGCGTTCAACCAATCACAGTTGAACAATGCGTCTCTCACTTGATCACTCTGGAATATAATAAATGCAAATTATATTATGAATGGAGGCCCCTAATGCAGAAAGTTCAAATGATTCCAAGGAGAATTATCCTGAGTTTTGTTCATATATTCAACTGGGAACAAAGTGACGTCATAAACCAGTAAACACTACCTCGGACGTGAGCTCAGCTGACAAGGCACTGCATAGAAAGAACACTGCCGTGCCACCGAGAAGAAACGATACAATGGCATTGCCCTTCACGCCAAATTCCGGTAACTGTGAAAAACATATTCACATTCTTAGTCAGTCAAAATTGAAATAATGAGTGAGCGTTCACTTTGGGTGCTTCTAATCAGAAAGTTAATTGGACAAATAGTTTGATGATAGCGATGAGGTCTTAACCAGGGATTTTTCTTTCTACATCTTTCCATGTATGAGGAAGATGCAAAAATCGTGTTTGTTATGCTCATGATGAATCATTGAGTTCATTGAAATGTTTATAATTGGATGAGCGAAGCAAAGACTCAATTTCACCATACTCGAAAAAAAGTGCCTGTTCTTTTGTATCGTGCTCCACAGATCAAACTAGAATCTGAAATGAGTTGGAACTCAGCAAACACAAGTGTCCTCATCTAATTGAATAATGTTCAGTTTTGAGGCGCAATCGGTTCGACCACTTCTGAGAAAATTCATTTTGAAGTTTTCAAAAATCCGATGAGAATGACCCAGAGGAAAAAAATCGTCAAAAATGTTTTTTTCTAGAGAATTCAAACTATCAGGAAATTTCAATATGATTATGGAACATAATATTATTTTGAACTTTCATTCAAATCGATTCAGCCGTTTTGATGTGAAAAAATTGTGATTTAGTGTTTTTTAACCACTAAAAAGTTTCTAGATACCAATTAAATCCGAGCAACAGATATCAACAATTGATTGGATACGATTGAAACAAAGCCTCCCTCACTATCATAGTGAATAATTAGAAACTAGGATGGCAGTGACGTAATTGTTTGGATCTCAAGAAGGTGGATATATATAATAACCAATCCAAAGATAAGTTGATATGTTCTATAGCTCATCCATGAGCGCGGCAACACATACGCGTTTTCTTAGTATAATTGAATATCGGACAGAGAAAAAAAGAAGACAAATTTTAAATACAGATTATTTCATACCTCGTGGATGAACGTATGACTCAGTTGTTTATGTTTGGGAAATCCATTTTTTGGACGGAGGAAATTCATGAACCCACAAAAAAGAGTGATGAGAGCGAAAAATTGGAAATGAATCATGAAAAGCTAGTCTAATCTCGGGTTCATGTGGGTTTCAGTTACTTTCAACCGACTACTATTAAATGAGCATAACGCGTACCGTAGTCAAGACGAGTCCAGCTGCGGTGACTGCTACAATGTTGAACACGAACTGCATCAATATCATGGGACTGTACACCGAATCTAATTCGTCCGCCAAACTGAAGAAATATCAATAATGAATAGGTGTTGAGTTGATATAATTAAAAGGAATAGGGAATACCATGATCAGAAGAAAAAAAATACGTGAACATAATATATGATCTATCAGAAAGTGTCTGAAAACATTTTTAAGAATCATTTTTCATGTTCCATGATGACAATATTACTTGAAAATGTTCAAATGAGGTCTCAAATTTACCTTATAAGTTCTCCATACTGTATTGCATTCTCCCTGACTAGTTGTTGCATTTTAATATCCACTTCTCTCATCCGAGTCTCTTCCAAATGTATGCTCCGATATTGTACTGTACGGGCAGATTTCCGACAGAACAGTTCCACATCTGATATCTGAATACCAAGTACAGTTCTCTCACTGAATGACGCATTACCATTAGGAAGCAAACGCCACTTGCGGGATAGCGTGAAACTAGACTTGTGCAAGTTACCTCGTTTCTCTGGTGGATTACCACTCTCAGCCAACTGTCGAATGTTTGTTAGTCTATAGCGAAGTATCGAGAGGAGACCGTTAAGTTGCAGCATCATTGTCATGATCAACAAATCACAGACGAAAGTGTACATCATTTCTACACCATTGGTAACGCATATGAAGACATTCAGCATCTCATAAAAGGGTGATTTCATGAGATAGTCTGGATAATGACAGCTGGAAGAGTAAAGAGAAAATGATTGATTTGCTGGACTGTGACATTCAAACTGAATTCAATGGTATGTTTGGTCTAGGCAGCCTATAGACAGTTGAAGAAGAGAGCGGACATTTTGAAGACCCTTTTCTATTGGCTACTGAAATATCTCTTGCATTGACGTCATTCTTTGTCCAGAACGTTTGCTAGACTGCATCACATCGGTTAGGAACAACTTCAGTTCTAAGTTCTGGGCCCAGATTCACAAAGAATTTTATCTACTAGGCAAGTTCGCGAAATATGCGTTGTAAGATGAGCGAGATATCTGAATAAGGTATGATAACAGTCCTACATTTGCTACTTCATCGACTCTGGTATTCTACACACTTTGTCTTTCATTTAATTGCTACATTATCTTCTCTGGTATTCTACACACCTTGACGAATATGAAGAATATTTAATGCTTGGGCAAATATCGAATCTAGGAAGCAGTGAATCTTGGCTCATTTCCATTATATATGATGTATAAAAAGAGTTATTTGAATTTATTTCTTCGAAACGGCTGGTTCGAATTGCTTACAAAATGGTGGTTATGTGTATCATTTATGTTTGAACACTCAAATAAAATTTTATTTTTTTCGGAGAGGTTTCATTTTTCCAAATTTTCTCACCCGGCCTAATCATATGAGGTTTTTGAAAACTTTGACATGATATTTCTCAAAATCTAATTGACTGATTCATTCCCAAAACTATACAGTTCTAAGTTGTAAAAGTTGGCCCGTACAAAAAAAGGTTCATGTTGATCAGTCAAACCTGCGACCTGTGCAGTGCCCACAAACGAAAAAAAAAAAAAAAACACAGACAAAGCCCCATAAGAGTGGGATGGAGACTTCGCTACGCTCATTTAACTCGGCAAACGCGAAATATGCGTTGCAAGATGAGCGAGATATCTGAATAAGGTATAATAACAGACCTACATTTGCTACTTTATCGACTCTGGTATTCTACACACTTTGTCCTTCATTTAATTGCTACATTATCTTCTTTGGTATTCTACACACCTTGACGAATATGAAGAATATCGAATCTAGGAAGCAGTGAATCTTGACTCATTTCCATATATTTGATGTATAAAAACAGTTATTTGAATTTTTTTCTTCGCAACGGCTGGTTCGAATTGCTTACAAAATGGTGGTTATATGTGGATCACTCATGTTCGAACACTCGGAGAAAATTTTATTCTTCTCGGAGAGGTTTCATTTTTTCAAATTTTCTCACTCAGCCTAATTTTATGAGGTTTTTAAAAACTTTGACATGATATTTCTCAAAATCTAATCGACCGATTCATTCCAAAAACTATACAGTTCTAAGTTGTAAAAGTTGGCCCGTACAAAAAAGTTTCATGTTGATCAGTCAAACCCTGCGACCTGTGCAGTGCCCACAAAAAACAACAACATGAAGACAAAAAATTAGCCCCATAAGAGTGAAATGGAATCTTCGCTTACGCTCATCTAACTAGGCAAACGCGAAATATGCGTTGTAAGATGAGCGAGATATCTGAATAAGGTATAATAACAGTCGTCGTACATTTGCTACTTTATCGACTCTGGTATTCTACACACTTTGTACTTCATTTAATTGCTACTTCATCTTCTCCGGTATTCTACACACCTTGACGAATATGAAGAATATTTAATGCTTGGGCAAATATCGAATCTGGGAAGCAGTGAATCTTGGCTCATTTCCATATATTTGATGTATAAAAAAAGGTTTTTGAATTTTTTCTTCGAAACGGCTGGTTCGAATTGCTTACAAAATGGTGGTTATGTGTATCATTCATGTTTGAACACTCAGATTTTTTTTTTCTTTCGGAGAGGTTTCATTTTTACAAATTTTCTCATTCAGCCTGATCTTACGGGGTTTTTAAAAACTTTGATATGATATTTCTCAAAATCTAATCGACCGATTCATTCCAAAAACTTTACACTTCTAAGTTGTAAAAGTTGGCTCATACAAAAAAAGTTTCATGTTTATCAGTCCAACCATGCAACCTGTGCAGTGCCCACAAACAAACAAAAAAAACAAAAAAACACAGACAAAGCTCCATAAGAGTGGGATGGAATCTTCGCTACGCTCATCTAATTAGCACGTTCTGAGTTAATATTCACGAAAAAGTTCAGGCAAAAATTCTAAGAATATTTGGTGGTAGAGTTATCACCGGTCGCGACTGTTTTCAGTGGAGATAAGACACTCACCTCGCAAGTGATTTCGATGATTTTGAAAATTTCACTCACTCAGATTTGAAGGTTCATATTCACAAGAATGAAAATGAAAATCCATGGGTTGGGAGTAGAGACACTATTCTGTTCTTGAATATAATGTGCAATATGAGACCTTAACCTCACAGCTACGAATTTGAACTGACAGCTGATAGAATAAACGATGAACAAAATGCAAAGCCTTCTTGATGATCAAGATCACTATCAAGAGGTTAAACATGAAAATATAAAAATATATGTAACATTTCATTAATTCATTTTGACTTTGAATATTATCTAGCCAGGAAACGAAAAGTTGATGTTTATATCACGTGACAACTAACTAATTGATATGCCACTCTTTGTTCACGTCGGTTGACAGTCCCTATGGCATCTTATCTACTAACTGGTGAATTTACGGCACTTTTAGACAAGAAATGGTGCCCTCCATGCGCGGGAGTTATGCGCTCTCTTCTTCAAGTATCTTGACTCTCTAGTTTGGTCTGGACATTTCAACTGGATCCTACTTTTACAAAATAACAGAGTATACGTATACTTGAATATACTGGTGAAATATCTGGTCCGAACTTATCGCTGAATCTTTGGATGAATAGTTCGTGATGTTGTCAGAAGTGCTGCCGTGGTATTGTCAGTCCAGTGATCAACTTCAAACACGACAATACGGATGCATAATCAATGCATTATGAATATGTATATATATATATATATATATATATATATATATATATATATATATATATATATATATATATATATATATATGTATATATATATATATATATATATATATAATATATATATATATACATATACATATATATATATATATATATATATATATATATATATATATATATATATATATATATATATATAAATATATATATATATATATATATATATATATATATATATATATATATATATATATATATATATATATATTAATATTCGAGTCATTTCCTTGATTCATATTCATATTAATAATTGAATTCCGGTATATCAAGTACAATTTCAGGTTTATTCATGAACAATATACCTAATCGTTTCGGTAAAATCACATTCACCCTGTTCACAGGCACAAAACTCTCAAACTATAGAGAAAAAAAACTTATTCATATACACATTTAATGAAGAAGAATCTTGTCTACAGGAGGCGATGACATTAATTAGTCCAAGGAGCTTATGAATTATGAAAATCCAGAGCTTTCCAGAAAAGAACATAAAAACAAGATCATTATATAACAAAAATGTATAATAAAAACAACCATTCAGGTATTAGAAACTCCGAATAGAAATGTGAAAAAGAAGAAGAAGAAAGGGAAAAAAAGGAAAAATGAATGAAAATGTCACAAAAAATACAGTTTCTGCACTGCGATTCCCGTTCTTAAACTTTTACTAAATCTTTAACTTTTAACAATTCATATCGTTAGAGTTAAAGACTAGATCTCCAAAGATCGAGTCCCGTTCTCCAATCTTTAACGTTATACATTGTTAACATTGTTTGTTGAAATGATGACGTATTTTCCAGTCGACGTCATCGATGGCACATCATGAGCCAATAGAAAAAAATTATGCATCATTCGAATCTAGAGAGCATATACAGGATTAATAGAACCTCTCGATCTAGAAGGCACTGGAGCTCTTGTCAATTTCAACTTCTCTCATTTCATTGTTGCGACTTTGATTTTCTTCAAAATATTCTGAATGGGAATCATTCATGGGTATTTATTCATTCAGTTTTGAGAAGTGTAAACTAGCCCAAACATAATCCAAAGAGGGTGAATGACTATCGTCACAATCAACTGACAGAAGGAAGGAGAAACGATTTCGTCCCCATCCCACTTTTGGCATCAAAAAAGGAGGTGAAAAACTAAATGATTCTGTAAGTGATGACTATACTTTTCACTCTTCAATTTACGCACAACAATTCAAGATCATTCGCCAGGCTGTGAAATGTTCATGTTATTTAATATTAATTGATAATATTTTCGAATTATTAGATGAACGCCATTTTATGCATTCTTTAAAAACTTAACGATATGGATCTTATAGATCTATAAGGAAATGTCAATTAACGATCACCCTAAAGACCGTCATCTTTAAAAGTGGAAATGGAATCACACTTCAGATATTACCAATCTTTAGTGATGTACAGATCTTTAAATCAGTAGTTACAGATTGTTAAGTTAAGGATTGGAGAACGGGAATCGCACTGCTGATAGATCTTCAACTTTTTGACGAAGCCTGTCTTGTTGATGTTCTGCTTCTAGTAATAGGTACTGAAATAGTAAAGAGGTTCACAACTTCATTCCTCCTTTTGTCTTCTTTTGGTACCGGAAAACGTGCACGCTTTGTAATATCATCAGACGGATCCTTCTCTTCATCTCGGTATTTAGACAAAGCTGGTTTCCATGCTGGAGGAAGCTTAGAGCTATCGTCTCTGCTGTTCAAATTGAAAGGTCTTTTTTCCAACTCAATGGTTTCTCCTATTTTTCTTTGTAAACATTTATCCTGTGTGAGTAAAACTTTCGTTCCATCAAAATCTATAGCATGGCCATATTTTTGTTTATGTTGTGCCAAGGAAGACGAAGGAATCAACCACTTAACGTACCGTTCGTGTTCCGCCCTCCTGATCGAATTTTTTCTCCTAGTTTCTCCGATATACGTTTGGGAACACTCCCCACAGGGAATCTCATGAATACCACAGTTCTCGAGAGGAATTTTATCTTCAACATTTCTCCCGAAAGAGAAGATTGAAACGATTATGAAGATGAATGACTTCAACCGGATGTTACAGTTAAATGTATGATTGTTTGTGATAATTTGATTGCATACCAAAAACTATACAACCACCCAGGAGACTAATATCCTAAAGTTGTGAAAATAAATAAATAAATAAATGAATAGAACGTTTTCGATTTCATTTTCAGTGGTATATACAGTCATTACGTCATATTTCTTCTAAATACAACATATTCTGTCCGTTGTTTTGCGCACGTAAGGTAGAATGGCAACTGGAATATAATCTACTTCCTTCGTGACGTTGGAGTCCACCATAGTATTATCCATAACAATCTTCTCCTCCAAAACTTTTTTCAGTTTTTTATTGGAAGCCTTTTTGATATAAATATCATTATACCCGTCCTTTCGTAAAGCTTTCTTAAGAAATAATAATTCCCCTGCTTTACTAGCCTCATCAGAGAGTCTTAATGATCGAGTATATAACGTGGTGGCTACAGATAATAATTGAGAAGGGTGGTGATGGGAAGAGGCCTGCAAATACCGATCAGCATGTGTATTTTTCTGTATACACTATGACCTAAAACACCATCTTCTCTTCTTGTTACGCGTACATCTGAGAACGGAAAACTTCTATTCGATTCAACTTCCATGGTAAACTGAATTTTATTATGAAAACTCTTCAACTGGTTAAGGAAAACATTCAACTTTTCTTCGCCATGCCTCCAAATCACGAAAATATCATCAATGTAACGTCTCCATAGTATAGGTTCAGGGTCTACTGCCTCCAAAATTCTCACTTCTGAGTCTTCCAAGAAAAGATTCGCTATTATCGGCCATAAAGGAGAACCCATGGGCGCGCCATCAATTTGATTGTAGAATTGGTTTTCATACATGAAATATGTTGACATCAAACAGTGTTTCGTTAAAGACAAGATATCTTCAGGGATACAGTGGTTGTTTCTCAAAGCTTCTAGTGCCTCAAGTATTGGAATATTGGTAAAAAGAGATATTATGTCAAAACTTACAAGAATATCGTTTGCCTCAACTTCTATCCCATTGAGAAGATCATCAAAATCATTCGAATTTTTGATAGAATACTCCATTTTCTCTGCCAGTGGTTGCAAAACCACTACCTACCTCAGCTAGGTGACGAGCCAATGCTTGTGTTGGTGAATTTACTGCACTCACAATCGGTCGTAAAGGAACATCCACCTTGTGAATTTTAGGTAATCCATAAAAACGAGGTATACGTGATGAATTCTCTCTTGGAATCACTGTTTTAGGTACTTCTGTATCTAAACCGGAAATTTTCATCAACGTTCTTGTCTTTTTTTCCGAATACGATGTTGGATCCCTTGAAGTTTTCTCGTAACATGAATCATTTAAACGAGCGGACATTTTATTTTCATATTCAAGCGTATCCATCATCACCGTAGTATTGCCTTTGTCCGCTTTTAATACTATTATGTCCTTGTTGGCATTCAACTCTTTTAACGCTTTCATCTCTTCATCAGAAACATTACTCATGGGTGGAATAGCATGACGTAAAACAACTGACACATCTTGCCGTAAAGACTCAGCTTTATCCTTTGGAAGTCGTATTATCGCAGACTCTATCCCACTAATAATCTTCTCTACCGGAATGCGTTTAGCGCCAGAGCAAAATTGAATCCTTATGTCAAAAACTTGAGTGCTGCGTCATTTGGAGTTGATTTGTTGAAAACAACAAAAGCTGGATTTAAAGTAAGATTTTCTCGACCCGAATGTTTCACAACAGATGTTTGTGTAGAAATTTGTGTACACTTCAAAAAGTAAAATTTCTTAATAAGTGAGCGTCGTACATAGAAAGCATTTATCTCAGCTTGTATGAAAGAGATAGAATCTAACTTCTCAAAAATTGCAGGATCCGAAATATTTGATAAATTCATATGCAGAACGTAAAGTTCCATGTTAATTCTACTCAAATCTCTTCGAACTTCACGTAATTTATTTATTAACAAAGAGACACTCGCCTTCCTTAAAATCTCTGTCGTACTCGGAAAGGGACCTTTAGTATCGCCTCTGACACGGCAGCATACAGGAATAATGGCATCATCACGGCATCTCTTCAAAAACGTAAGATCACACAAGAACTTTTCTTACTTCGAACGGAGTTTACTGAACCCACGAGTATCCAACATAACTTTCTCCCAGGAGAGCTGATTTATATTAGTATTAAAGTTATTTCCTTGATCCATATTTGAATTAATAATTAAATTCCGGTATATCGAGTACAATTTCAGGTTCATTTATGAACAATATACCTAACGTTTCGGTAAGATCACATTTAACCTGTTTACAGGCACATAACTCTCAAACTACAGAAAAACACTTATTTATATACATATTTGATAAATTTGATGAAGTTATACTAACACGGGATAACTGTTTACGAAGAAAAAATAGGAGAAGCCATTGAGTTGGAAAAAATACCTTTCAATTTGAACAGCAGAGACAATCGCTCTAAGCTTCCTCCAGCATGGAAACCAGTTATTTCTAAATACCAAGTCGAAGAGAAGGATCCGTCTGATTACAAATCGTGCACGTTTTCCGGTACCAAAAGAAGACAAAATGAGAAAAAAAGTAGTAAACCTCGGTAATATTTCAGTACCTATTACTAGAAGCAGAACTTCAACAAAACAGGTTACGTCAAAAAGTTGAAGATCTATCAGGAACTGTATTTTTTGTGACTTTTTTTATTTATTTTTCCTTTTTTCCCTTTCTTCTTCTTCTTTTCTACATTTCTTCTTTGGAGTTCCTAATACCTGAATGGTTGTTTTTATTGCACATTTCTGTAATATAAGGATCTTGTTTAAAAATTATTTTCTGGAAAGCTCTGGATATTCATAATTCATAAGCTTCTTGAACTAATTAATGTCATCGCCTTCTGAAGACGAGATTCTCAAATATGTGAATAAGTTTTGTTTCTATAGTTTGAGAGTTTTGTGCCTGTGAACAGGGTAAATGTGATTACACCGGAACGTTAGGTATATTGTTCAT
>OZ023328.1:13795449-13830449 GCA_964007535.1 Brachyptera risi | reverse complement strand
CGAATTTGATCCGAGTATACCAATACATTCGTGACTTTGACGATACATACGAGGAACATGAAGATCTGCATGAGGTCTTCACAGATAGTGATGGGTTCCAAGCCCGTGATATATATGTCATAGACGTGTACGCATGTGAGTTTGACAATGGCTGTTGTTATAAAAAAACGGGGGCCAAGATAGCGCAGGTGATGTCTTATATCGTGTGGCGACGCATCTTCACCCCACAATCCTACGAAAAGAACGAAAAAGGAAACAGTAAGGGAAACAGTACTCAGAACTCGACACAAAAAGTAACAATAGAATGCGCTCCTCAATCTCAATATGGCCTATGAATGGTTACAAAAGTTCAGTTAACAATGTATTATTCCAATCAATGTCATTGTTGAAAATATGCGAACGCTTCTTTTTTCGACTCCTCTCTAGTTCCACCTTTCAACACTAACAGCGTGCCCGCAACTTTTTCCAGTGGATATCTCCCGGACATTTCGATTCTCTCGAACACAGGTAATAACCAACTTGAGATCACCGACCTCAGAGACACAATTGCTGAAACGATTCGTTATATTCGTATTGAATTCATTCTGTTATTATCTCCATGTGTTGTCATTCTTTTTCATATTTGTCATGTATAGTTTGATGAGAATAAAAAACATGTTGAACTTGAAAAATTGAATTGAATTGATTCCCAGCTCTCGTAGCGGTGAGATGAGATACTAGAGCGTAGGGGTTTTGGGAAAGGTGTGAGAAAATGATTCTAAGTTTAATATCAAGTGACCTGTCTTTGCGTATATCTTTGATCAATGTTCGGTATTCTGAACCCTAATCGTGATTGCCACTTGAAATGGCGACCTAGATCCAGCTAGCTTCAAAAGAGACTGAGGATTTGTATTATATAATCTTCTTCAGGAGAGATGAATACTATGACCATACGAGATAAAAACAAATTCACGGTCTTTCTGGGATCAAAAATTGTGACGATTTTTGTTCACCTCAAGAGAAGTGCTAGGATTTCTTACTGACAACTATGGAAATACAAAAATACTGGGCATGTTGCTATGGTACTTTGCTCTTAAAGTGGATACAAACCAATCAATATCCCAGCTTAATTCTGAATTCTGAAAAACGACAGCCGTTTGTACGCCGGTGAAGCACCTCAAAGTTTTCAAGATCACTCGCATAATAGAAGTCATACATCCAGAGGGGCAGTTGCTCATCTGAAGACAAGTGCGAGAAAGGGAACACCAAACATAGTTCATAAACTTGACCTGAACCTCAACTTCTTTCACACACAATATAAGAGTGAGATAACGCTATATATTCCCATATAAATCGAAATTGAAATGGTATAAACGTTACATAATTCATACATAAGAAGGTTTGTCTGATTTATGCAATCCAAAACATGGCCTGCATAGCAACCACATTCAACACTTACCGACGGAAGAAGCCAGTTTGATGCAAAGATCCAAACACTGATACGTCATCAACTTGTTCATCGAACGAACTTTAATTCTATTGATTTCTACTAATATGCGGTTGAGAGAAATCGCCATTTCAACCTACACTCCTTCAACTCCTACTGGAAAATGGCGTCAGCGTCTCACCTTACGATGTTGCGTGGTTACTTGATGATAATATCATACATTATTCAAGTTTCAGTCTTCTGACCTTCCCACATAAACTACTAAACTAGTGACAATATCGATTTCGAAATTTTAAATTTTATATATGACCATATTCGATTCACTACGAAGTAACTATAGGCATAATTCAATACCAATTAATTTTACTTTGATCTCAATATTCCAGGTAACTTATCAATACTGGGTCATGAATCTGAGGCAGTCCTCAACTTGAGTCATTCAATCCAAGGCCTTCTATATTATTATATATAGATGGCCTCGTTCAAACCCAAGTCATGATTTTTCATTGATGATGTTATTAATTCACGGCTCTGGAGTGAATAACACATTTGAAGCTGCGAATATGGTGGACAAAGCGAAGAAATGTGGTGAAATCTGAGAAAGGGTTGTAATAACGATTTGTGTACTTCATATGATAATGGCATCATGATTGCATTATCAATTCTCATCCAGTAAAGGACCCTTATTCTCGAGATCATGAGATTGGGAGATATGGTTCACCATGATGGATTATTATGCCATGGTATTTTCATAGCATTTTCAGTGAGATCACCAGAATCCCACCTAAATAATCTCAGCTCATAATCGCCTAATCTCGAGAATTAGGGTGCTAATATACAACATATCTCATGAATCATTGAACTCATTGCTGGTTGTAAATAGAAGCTTTCATTCGATTAAAAATGTAGGCCCATGGTTCATAAAAAAGTATCTATATTCCGTATCAGACAAACAAAAGAAACATCACACTTGAAGTAACATCAATATGTAACACCATAATACAGGAAGACTGATTCAATTATTTTTCTCTCTCTTTCTCTCTCCCCCTTTCTCTCTCCTTGTCTCTTTTTGATTTTATTTTTTTCAATTTTTTCATCTTCTCATTCGTCTCTCACCTCTCTCACTACATCATTCTCTTTCCTCAAATCTCACTCTCACTTCACTGCATGCCTCTTCTACCTCCTCCATTTTGTATCCATCATATTCGTATCTCTCTCTCTTCTCCCTCTCACTTCCACTTGTTCCTTCACTTCTCCTCTCACCAATTAACCTGTCACATTTACTTTGTTGTGAAATTCGTGAATTTTAAATGAAGCTTTGATATTACAACATAATCATATTTGTCAACATTGGAATGAAAGGGGAGGTGAAAGGGAGACATGTATTGCATGGACATGGATTGCAGCACCTGTTGATCCAGGAAGGTCGCGGTACTACCACATATCTAAAAATACATATCTCAGGCAATAGGCCAGTTTGTTGAAACGAAATAAATAATGGAAATAACAAGAACTATACTGAAATATTTGTTCATACTATATTTCCATGCTAGGCAAATGCAGCATATGCGTTGTAGGATGAGCGAGATATCTGAATGAGATATAATCAGAGTCTATATCGCTTCTTTATCGACTGTGGTATTCTACATAACTTGACGCATATAAAATATATTTCAATGCTGGGAAAATATCTCAGCCAACAGTGTTCTTGGCTACTCAATTCTGCTATTATTTCCATATATTTGATGAATAAAAACAGTTGGTATAATTATTTTCATTAAAACGGCTTGTTCTTATTGCATACAAAATGATGATAATGTTTGTTTTCACATTCTTGTTTTCCTTTTATAATGGTTTGTTCCGTTTTGAACCGCGTTTCAGAAGTTGAACGCGACAATTTTTTCACGATGAAACTTGCTTTCGCACTTATATGCCATCTAATTTGAGACTACCATAGTTTGGTGAAGCATTTGGTTGAATCAAATTCTATAAAATCATCTTGACATTTTGAGAGACATCATAAAAATGACCCTGAGAGGAAAACACCGGGAAATTTTCCGCTCTGCGTGAATTCAAATGTTCACAGAATGTAAAACTCTATTGATACATGAAGCTTCACATGAATTGTATAATGAGCTATTGTAAAGTGTGAAGATGAGAATGTACTCTTCTGGATCATCACTGAAATATTAATTGGTGCGAAGCAAATGGAATGATCAGAAAGGTTAGAATCAATTGGAGTTGCTTACCGAATGCAGAGATCTGACGATTTCGAAATCAGGTTGTGAAAGTCTTGATCAGATCGAGTACGTCATATGTATCATTTTTAGAGTATATACTATTGAATGTTTGTCTTTTTCATTGGCTACGCCAAAAGAGGCATTAATCTCACCGTGGTCAAGATGAGTCCAGCAGCGGTAACTGCGATAATATTAAATGTGAACTACATCAATATCATGAGACTGTACACCAAGTCCAATTCGTCTGCAAAACTGGAACCAAACAGTCGTAATTATTGCATACTCAAATCAGATGTTGAACTCGGATGAGAAAGATCTCCACATCGAATCAGCTGAGAACAGATTTCATCACAAAGTGTATCATTCCCAGTATTGAATTACATTTGTGAAGAGATTGCACATTATCTTTGTATATTCACTTCCGTTTTCATCGAAGAGAACATATATTATTCTGATATAAAATGAATAATTAATATACCTGACAAGTGCGGCATAGTGTATTGCGTTTTCTTTGACTAGTTGTTCCATCCCAATTTGTATTCCTATCACAGGAGGCAGTTTGTAACACGATCTGCGATCTTGTGGGTGCTGTATGGCCAGTTTGTCGGTAGTTCAATTCAACATCCGACATCCTGGTATTGAGTCCAGTTCTACTGATCGATGCATCATCATCAGGACGATAACGCCACATGCGTGTTGGCGTGAAGCTAGACTTACACAGGTTGCATCATTAGGTAGTCAGTTATTATTTATTGGTCCTGATTGCATCATGAGTAATATTGGATAGGTCAGCATAATTATAGAAAGGAGATGAAATACAATACAGTGAAGGAGCATATTAATAGGTATATGCAGTAGAACATTTCTGAATTCGATAGAAATACGAGTGATATATGACATTCAATATGACATGCCCAATTCGAGTCATAATATACACTTATTTTTCATTTGATAACATCGAAACTTGATGAAAAATCATTGTTTCTCAATTGAGGTAATGGATGGAAGATTGGATTTCCTGGACGGGGCACCACAAGGGCGATCCTAATTTATTGAGTCACCTCATAATGTAACTTCTACACAATTGTTCCTGCCATAACTCCAAAAAATCAGCACATATAATTTTTGTTTCCATCTCCTTGATGTTTGATAGGGGAACAATATGATCGATGAATTCGAGTGGGTAATAATGAAACGACATTTCTGAATAATTTTATCATCATATATTGAAGGTTTATTGTCAATTAATTCGTATTCAGAACAGTGACGTGACACATATGGTAACGAATACATTCTCCAACGTCATCTGAACCGATCAAAGTTGTTGTTTAGCAACAATAGTCCTCAACACTTGGTAGTAGGAATATGACAGCTTGGTGACCTGTGTATAGACAAAATTGATAATAGCCTATTTCATGATTATACATTCGAACAGTTTATTGCCGGAGATAATTCGAGCAGATCGATAATAAACAGAGAATAATCAACCTCCAGTTCAGTGATTGGAAATTCACTGGAAACAAATGCAATCTATCAGTTTTTGTTACTTCGCATGCAATGCTTCTTGCTTCACGGCTTTATGAACGCCTTTGTGCATCCCACACACACTGATTGAAGGCTTGTGTGTGAACGAGATATATTATCATCATTATGATTCGAACTTTTTCATGTACTTTCAATAATTCACGCAATATATCGGATTTATTAGTACGTTGTTCAACATATTTCATTTAATATCTCACTGAGGAAATAGAGATATTCATTTCTCCACGTGGTTCCTCCTTTCACGTGAAACTTGAGTTTTCCTATTGTTGATCATTTAAGACTTCCACCTGTGTATCAATGATATATGTATTCGATATCTCAATCTCCAACACTACAAAGCTAGTTCAACAGGACAATACACTCAGAAAATGATCTTACGTCATAGAAAACTTCCAGCGAGAGTTTGATGAATCCTCCGACCATAAGTGTGACAGGTTTATTGGCTCTGCACATTATGATGCGCATGGACCGTTTAAAGCTGTCCGACGCGCCCAACCAATCACAGTTGAACAATGCGTCTCTCACTTGATCACTCTGGAATCAAATATAAAAATAAATAATTGGTAATACCGTATCACAATATTAATGTGAGTAGCAACTTTTGATCATGTTTTCTCGGCAGGTTCTCGCGAACATAAATGCCCACATACTACATGAGAGCGTGATATTGACAGAAATACGATCATTGAACTGTACTCAAATTTGTGATCCAGTGTAGCCTTCCGAAAAATGCACATTATTTTTCATGAAATGGAGTCTATAATGAATTGTTTTTTCGTCATCATTCAAAATTGACGACGGTTGAGCTACTTGACTGCTTTTCAAGAACTGGAATATTCATTTTGTATGTCTATATTTGATGACCGCTGATGATCAAAAATGAGAACAAAATATCTACATACATCGACAAGAAACAATTTGGTGATATTGTGATACAACATTGGAATTTGACAAATTGAAATACAAATTGTATTCGACATAATCCAGGTGATTGCAATATCGAGAATATTGGATCAATGAAGATGATTTGAGGAATTACGAGGGTGTAAGCTGCACGTTACCTCATATTGTGATGCTATATCGATAGGAAAATATTTTAATTTTGCAATCAAAATATTGATGTATGTATTAATTTCTATTGAAAGCATGTAAGATGATGGAGCCTCATATTTGTGATATTTACCTCTGATATCAGTTGTGCTGACATGAAACAGCTGATGAATAGTGTCATTGACCCTCCGAGAAGATACGACAACACGACGATTCCTTTCAGGTTGATCTCTGTCAGCTGGGGATTATAATAACAATATCAATCTGCACTCTGCATTCAAATGATAACCGAAACTCTGACCATTGGTCGTCTCATAATAATGTAAGTACTCTGTATGTTTTCGAATAGATTCAGAGTATTTGTATAAGATATTGCATTCAACGATAAATCCGATTGATAATAATTCGTGCTTAGGATCATATGGATATCACCACATTATTAATTGGTTTAGGTTTGATACGAGGAAAATAAATACTTCATAATTGACATCATCATCGTACTCCGATATAGGGGTTGATTTGAAAATGCTATGCTCTTCTAGCATATCTGAATTCGTTATCATATAGATACATCATTGATGTTTGCTGATGTTGATTTCTCAGTTTCGTGGTTCTCGCAACAGAATTGTTATTTTCAGTTTTTATTGTTTTTGTTTCATTGGATGATAGAAGCGATGACTCAATTTCATCATACCTGGAAAAGAATATATATATTTTTTTGTTTTTGTTCATAGTCCACAGGTCAAACGAAAATTCAAAATCATTTGAAACTTGGCACACACGAGTGTCCTTATCTAATTTGATACTGTATAGTTTTGAGGTCAGATCAGTTCCACCACTTCTGAGGAGACTCATTTAAGAGTTCTCAAAAATCTCGTTAGAATAACTCGGAGAAAACAATACGTGAATAATGTTTCCTTCAAGAGAATTCAAATTCTCAGGGAATTTTAATATAATGTTAATACACATTATTCCGAAATTTCAGTCGAATCGTGTCAGCCATTGCGATGTAAAAAAATATTTATTCAATTTTTTTCAAATCACTTGAAGCTATCAATATACCAATTGAATTCAAGCAACAGGTGTCACCATTCAATTGTAAACGATTAAAAGGAAGCAATTCTTCACTATCATAGAAATTAACTAGGAAATAGGAGGGCAGTGACGTAATGGTTTGGATCTCAAGGTTTGTATATATATATATATATATATATATATATATATATATATATATATATATATATATATATATATATAACCAATCCGAAGATATGTTGATGTATTGTTCCAGCTCATCCATCAACACGGAAACACATACCGCGTTTGCCTAGTATAATCCCATGTTGCTCACAAAATACTGTTCAATATTACCACAAGCATCACTCGTTATTTGCACATACATTTTATTTAGTAAAAGTAATAATCTTTTTTTTCCCGATTAAGGAACAGATTTTTGAGTCCATCTTTTTCTCAATTCGTTTTATTTTCAACTTCTGACATAATTATTCATTAATTCTGTTGCCCGCACACAAGAATCCGTTCTTATGCGGGCTTCTAATTATTTCATGTCCTTTATATTCTCTCACATGGCAGCATTTCCACACATCACCTCAATGAACTCATACAATAATTTTGTTATCATTATCAACATGAATTTTGTCTGTTAGCCATATATGTATATAAGAATAAAACACAATGTTCAATATGAACTTGATTGATTTAATGTTTCAATACTTATGGAAGGAACCATTCATGCTAGGGTGTGCAATAAACATTAAATGCGTCATGAAGGATATCTGTATTTTGAATCAACAGAAATATTAATTTCCAGAGATATAAAGAACATGCAATGAAAAATTGAGGAAATGTTAGGAAATTCGCAGAAGATGATGAATGAAAGAGGAAATAATAAACGTCATAAGATTAGAAAAGAGATCATTTCGATGATGAGGTCGGAATTTTCAGACCCAAAAAGCTATTTTATATATGAAATTAGTTCCAACATTTACCGTATTCAAGATGAGTCCAGCAGCCGTGACTGCTACAATGTTGAATGTGAACTGCATCAATATCATGGGACTGTACACCGAATCCAACTCGTCTGCAAAACTGAAACGACAATGATCATTTGTGAAGTGAATATCGATCTATATTGTTGAAATTGGATGAAATAAAATGAACAGAATAACATAATGATGCATCAGAAACATAATTATTTCCTGAAATTTGTTGGTTGATACTCAGACGAGTGGTCGAGTGGTCAATACTATGAATCATACAAGAGATACAAGAGATCGGGGTTCGATTCCCCCCATGGTCGACCATCCTGACCAGAGTTTTTCGTGGTTCCCATTTGTCGTTTTTTTTTTTTTTATTAATATTGTCACACAAAGAATACAAATATATAACACTCTCAAAAAGATCTACAAAGCCTTAGAAAGGCTTGTCTGTAGAATAACCCAAAAAAAATAATATGTTGAATTAATCAAACACAAAGACAATAAGTGGTGAACAATAATAACTACAATATGTAATACCTTTGTCAACTGACAATCACTTGACGAAAATGATTTTTTTTTTTTACGAAAAATACTAATTTACAAGAAAAAAAGAAAAAATTTACGAAGAAAATAGATATGCAAAACAAAAATTGAAACAGAAACTTAAACACATGGGAAGACAAATTTGAGACATGAATGGGAAGAGATTCAAAACATATCAACTCAAATTATTAAACAACCACTGTTTTAAATCACATTTTATCACAGTATAACTATCTAGGTTAATTAATGAATTGGGAAGACTATTAAATATTGTTGGTACCTGTACGCATAACTGACGTTTCCCATAATTATTTATATAACGTGGTACTTCATAAAGAGCTTGATTTTGTGGCCTTGTATTTACCGAACGTATGTTTTCAAATTTAAATTTTCCATCAAAATAATATCTCAATATAAAACGATACTTATAAAGTTCCGGCAGAGGCAAGAGACGGGCATACTTGTACAGATCGAGTAAACTATTATCTCGGGAGTTTTTTAAACTATCAGGTATAATTATCTTAATTAATCTATTCTGAATGTAAATCAATTTATTTAGATGACCAGGCGTTGTATTAATCCAAGACAAAATTCCATAGAGCAACAAAGATTCGGCTATTGCGTTATACACGGAACGAAGGGTACTAAATGGAAGAACATATTTCAAATTATATAATTGTATGGAACATGATTTCAATCGATTGCAGAGCATATGTAAATGGGGTTTCCAAGAGAATAGATGATCAATCGTTAAGCCAAGATATACATGAGTATGAACGTTTTCAATGAAGTTGTCACAACCTGTGCAAGGAAAACCTCCACTCATAAAATGAAGACAGTCCGTGGAGTGACAATTAATTTTGATCAAACTGCCTGCGTCTCTATTAAATGGTGATGTAATATGAACGATTTTGGTTTTGCTAGCATTCACCACTAGTTCTCGATCATGCGTCCAGCGTATGACACGAGTAAATTCCTCCTGCAAAACCTCCTCCGCTTCAGAAACATCATGATGTGCAGTGAGCAAAACAGTGTCATCAGCATACATGAGCATTTTACATTTATTTACGCAGTGGAAAAGATTATTGACATATATAAGATAGAGAACAGGACCCAATATTGAACCCTGAGGCACGCCAGTCCGAAAGCTCTTAATCATGCTACTTGTACCATTAATATCAACCAAGAAACTTCTTCTATCCAGATAACTACAGAACCAATCAAGCATGGAGCCTCGGATTCCAACATTTTCTAAAGATGTAATTAATTTTGAATGGTTTAATGAATCAAAGGCCTTAGAAAAGTCAATAAATAAGGCAACTACATGCATGTTATTATTCAAGCTAGAATTCACAAAGTCCGAAAATATATTCAGTAAATCTAATGTGCTTCTACCTCTCTGAAAGCCGAATTGCATACTATTTATAATTTTGAATTTCTCCAAATACGAAACCAGTATATTAGCAACATATCGCTCCATAATTTTTTCTACAACCGGTAAAATTGCAATGGGCCTATAATTTAAGTATTCTTTGTGGTCACCCTTCTTATATATAGGCTTTACGCTCGAGACTTTCAACTATTCCGGTACAATACCATTACATAACGACAAATTAATCAAGTGTGCAAGCACCGGACTGAGCTCCTCTGAGCGGACCTGACCTTCAGGTCAATACTGCGATGGTTTGTAACAGAATTATCCCCCCAGATCGTATATTTAGGAATATTCTTTCAATAATTATCAATGAGTCATTTTATTGAAACCTTGGGCCTATGTCCTATTCCTACAGACTTATTTTGATAGCATCATTTCTATAACATGCTGTGCATCGCTCATAACACTGCGTGGGAAAATATATTTCGTAAGAATGTGCTATTCAGTATGTGGTACTTCATTATTGTTTATTTTTTATTGGTTTGACATATGTTATTGATGTTTGACATTGTAGCAGTCCTAACAAGGAGGTGTCAAGGGTCAAGATAGAAACAGAGCTTGGGGTGGTCTATTCAGTCGAGAGCTAAAAGCAATTCAATGTAATGGTTATTACTCAAAAAGGAGGGTGGATATTTAGTTTTATGATACAGATATCATCGGAAATCTGGACCATGTCAATCATAACACAAGTTATTGAATGCAGCAGGAGAGAGAGGGGGGGGGGAAGTACATTCAAAATACATATTTCCAAAATATTGAACTGAATACAACCAATCAAAACTCTGATTTTAGAAAACATACAGCCAATCAAAATGTACTTTTGATGGTTTAATACATGGAGGGTGTGTACCAAGGAGAATTGTTAGAAATAGAAGTACAGATCTACTCATTACGTTCATATCAGCTATACAGGGTGAGTTGTGTGAATTCTTGTGTTGCTGACAAAGAGGTGATCGTCACAATAAACTTGAACCATCACTCTTAACATCAAATTCAACTTCGGATTAGCTTATAACCAGTGGAAGTGATATTCTAAAGATTTTCTTCAAATATCCACAACTTTGCGGCGTCAGCCAATATATCATCGATTTGATTAGGTTCAAAAATTATTATAGTAAGTTGCAAGTGTCGGTGAAAGTGAAGATTTTCGAAATATTCTTCAAATATCCACAACTTTGCGGTGTCAGCCAATATAGCATCAGTTAGATCAAGTCTGAGAATTATTATCTAGTGAACGAAGGATTATAAGCTAATAAGTCCGAGTGAGTGGTTGTTTGATCTTGAACAGTTGAAAAGTTACAATTATCATCATTAAACCATCGACCCAGAAGATATGCGTCCCCTTTTACCCCCGCCATACATCGTACACACATCACCCAGGAGATATGCGTCCCCTTCACCCCCACCATACATCGTACACACATCACCCAGAAGATATGCGTCCCCTCTTACCCCCACCATACATCGTACATACATCACCCAGAAGATATGCGTCCCCTCTTACCCCCACCATACATCGTACATACATCACCCAGAAGATATGCGTCCCCTCTTACCCCCACCATACATCGTACATACATCACCCAGAAGATATGCGTCCCCTTCACCCCCACCATACATCGTACATACATCACCCAGAAGATATGCGTCCCCTTCACCCCCACCACACATCGTACACACATCACCCAGAAGATATGCGTCCCCTTTTACCCCCACCATACATCGTACACACATCACCCAGAAGATATGCGTCCCCTTTTACCCCCACCATACATCGTACACACATCACCCAGAAGATATGCGTCCCCTCTTACTCCCACCACACATCGTACACACATCACCCAGAAGATATGCGTCCCCTCTTACTCCCACCACACATCGTATACACACATCACCCAGAAGATATGCGTCCCCTTTTACTCCCACCATACATCGTACACACATCACCCAGAAGATATGCGTCCCCTTTTACCCCCACCACACATCGTACACACATCACCCAGAAGATATGCGTCCCCTTTTACCCCCATCATACATCGTACACACATCACCCAGAAGATATGCGTCCCCTTTCACCCCCAACACACATCGTAAACACATCACCCAGAAGATATGCGTCCCCTTGTACCCCCACCACACATCGTACACACATCACCCAGAAGATATGCGTCCCCTTTTACCTCCACCATACATCGTACACACATCACCCAGAAGATATGCGTCCCCTTCACCCCCACCACACATCGTACTCTCATCACCCAGAAGATATGCGTCCCCTTTTACCCCCACCATACATCGTACATACATCACCCAGAAGATATGCGTCCCCTTCACCCCCACCACACATCGTACACACATCACCCAGAAGACATGCGTCCCCTTTTACCCCCACCACACATCGTACACACATCACCCAGAAGACATGCGTCCCCTTTCACCCCCACCACACATCGTACACACATCACCCAGAAGATATGCGTCCCCTTTTACCCCCATCACACATCGTACACACATCACCCAGAAGATATGCGTCCCCTTTTACCCCCACCACACATCGTACACACATCACCCAGAAGACATGCGTCCCCTTTTACCCCCACCACACATCGTACACACATCACCCAGAAGACATGCGTCCCCTTTTACCCCCACCACACATCGTACACACATCACCCAGAAGATATGCGTCCCCTTCTACTCCCACCACACATCGTACACACATCACCCAGAAGATATGCGTCCCCTTCACCCCCACCATACATCGTACACACATCACCCAGAAGATATGCGTCCCCTCTTACTCCCACCACACATCGTATACACACATCACCCAGAAGATATGCGTCCCCTTTTACTCCCACCATACATTGTATACACACATCACCCAGAAGATATGCGTCCCCTCTTACTCCCACCACACATCGTACACACATCACCCAGAAGATATGCGTCCCCTCTCACTCCCACCACACATCGTACACACATCACCCAGAAGATATGCGTCCCCTTTTACCCCCACCACACATCGTACACACATCACCCAGAAGATATGCGTCCCCTCTTACTCCCACCACACATCGTATACACACATCACCCAGAAGATATGCGTCCCCTTTTACTCCCACCATACATCGTACACACATCACCCAGAAGATATGCGTCCCCTTTTACCCCCACCACACATCGTACACACATCACCCAGAAGATATGCGTCCCCTTCACCCCCACCACACATCGTACACACATCACCCAGAAGATATGCGTCCCCTTTTACCCCCACCACACATCGTACACACATCACCCAGAAGATATGCGTCCCCTTTTACCCCCACCACACATCGTACACACATCACCCAGAAGATATGCGTCCCCTTTTACCACCACCACACATCGTACATACATCACCCAGAAGATATGCGTCCCCTTCAGCCCCACCACACATCGTACACACATCACCCAGAAGATATGCGTCCCCTTTTACCCCCACCACACATCGTACACACATCACCCAGAAGACATGCGTCCCCTTTTACCCCCACCACACATCGTACACACATCACCCAGAAGATATGCGTCCCCTTTTACCCCCACCACACATCGTACACACATCACCCAGAAGATATGCGTCCAATTTTACCCCCACCACACATCGTACACACATCACCCAGAAGATATGCGTCCCCTTTTACCCCCACCACACATCGTACACACATCACCCAGAAAATAAGCGTCCCCTTTCACCCCCACCACACATCGTACACACATCACCCAGAAGATATGCGTCCCCTTTTACCCCCACCACAC
Organism: Brachyptera risi; assembly: GCA_964007535.1. Classification (NCBI taxonomy): domain Eukaryota; kingdom Metazoa; phylum Arthropoda; class Insecta; order Plecoptera; family Taeniopterygidae; genus Brachyptera; species Brachyptera risi. Next base: position 13,816,406 of record OZ023328.1, on the reverse strand, counting down.
ATCGTACACACATCACCCAGAAGATATGCGTCCCCTCTTACTCCCACCACACATCGTATACACACATCACCCAGAAGACATGCGTCCCCTTTAACCCCCACCACACATCGTACACACATCACCCAGAAGACATGTGTCCCCTTTTACCCCCACCACACATCGTACACACATCACCCAGAAGATATGCGTCCCCTTTTACCCCCACCACACATCGTACACACATCACCCAGAAGATATGCGTCCCCTTTTACCCCCACCACACATCGTACACACATCACCCAGAAGATATGCGTCCCCTTTTACCCCCACCACACATCGTACACACATCACCCAGAAGATATGCGTCTCCTTTCACCCCCACCACACATCGTACACACATCACCCAGAAGATATGCGTCCCCTCTTACCCCCACCACACATCGTACACACATCACCCAGAAGATATGCGTCCCCTTCACCCCCACCATACATCGTATACACACATCACCCAGAAGATATGCGTCCCCTTCACCCCCACCACACATCGTACACACATCACCCAGAAGACATGCGTCCCCTCTTACTCCCACCACACATCGTACACACATCACCCAGAAGACATGCGTCATCTCTTTCTCCCACCACACATCGTACACACATCACCCAGAAGATATGCGTCCCCTTCACCCCCACCACACATCGTACACACATCACCCAGAAGATATGCGTCCCCTTTTACCCCCACCACACATCGTACACACATCACCCAGAAGATATGCGTCCCCTTTTACCCCCAACACACATCGTACACACATCACCCAGAAGATATGCGTCCCCTATTACTCCCACCACACATCGTATACACACATCACCCAGAAGATATGCGTCCCCTTCACCCCCACCACACATCGTACACACATCACCCAGAAGACATGCGTCCCCTTTTACCCCCACCATACATCGTACACACATCACCCAGAAGATATGCGTCCCCTTTTACCCCCACCACACATCGTACACACATCACCCAGAAGATATGCGTCCCCTTCACCCCCACCATACATCGTACACACATCACCCGGAAGATATGCGTCCCCTTCACCCCCACCATACATCGTACACACATCACCCAGAAGATATGCTTCCTCTTTTACCCCCACCACACATCGTACACACATCACCCAGAAGATATGCGTCCCCTTTTACCCTCACCACACATCGTACATACATCACCCAGAAGATATGCGTCCCCTTTTACCCCTCACCATACATCGTACACACATCACCCAGAAGATATGCGTCTCCTTTTACCCCCACCACACATCGTACACACATCACCCAGAAGATATGCGTCCCCTTTTACCCCCACCACACATCGTACACACATCACCCAGAAGATATGCGTCCCCTTTTACCCCCACCACACATCGTACACACATCACCCAGAAGATATGCGTCCCCTTCTACCCCCACCACACATCGTACACACATCACCCAGAAGATATGCGTCCCCTTTTACCCCCACCACACATCGTACACACATCACCCAGAAGATATGCGTCCCCTTTTACCCCCACCACACATCGTACACACATCACCCAGAAGATATGCGTCCCCTCTTACTCCCACCACACATCGTACACACATCACCCAGAAGATATGCGTCCCCTTTTACCCCCACCACACATCGTACACACATCACCCAGAAGATATGCGTCCCCTTTTACTCCCACCATACATCGTACACACATCACCCAGAAGATTTGCGTCCCCTATTACCCCCACCACACATCGTACACACATCACCCAGAAGATATGCGTCCCCTTTTACCCCCACCACACATCGTACACACATCACCCAGAAGATATGCATCCCCTTCTACCCCCACCACACATCGTACACACATCACCCAGAAGATATGCGCCCCCTTTTACCCCCACCACACATCGTACACACATCACCCAGAAGATATGCGTCGTCCTTTACCCCCACCACACATCGTACACACATCACCCAGAAGATATGCGTCCCCTTTTACCCCCACCACACATCGTACACACATCACCCAGAAGATATGCGTCCCCTTCTACCCCCACCATACATCGTACATACATCACCCAGAAGATATGCGTCCCCTTCTACCCCCACCACACATCGTACACACATCACCCAGAAGATATGCGTCCCCTTTTACCCCCACCACACATCGTACACACATCACCCAGAAGACATGCGTCCCCTTTTACCCCCACCATACATCGTACACACATCACCCAGAAGATATGCGTCCCCTTTTACCCCCACCACACATCGTACACACATCACCCAGAAGACATGCGTCCCCTTTTACCCCCACCATACATCGTACACACATCACCCAGAAGATATGCGTCCCCTTCTACCCCCACCACACATCGTACACAAATCACCCAGAAGACATGCGTCCCCTTTTACCCCCACCATACATCGTACACACATCACCCAGAAGATATGCTTCCCCTTTTACCCCCACCACACATCGTACACACATCACCCAGAAGATATGCGTCCCCTTTCACCCCCACCACACATCGTACACACATCACCCAGAAGATATGCGTCCCCTTTTACCCCCACCATACATCGTACACACATCACCCAGAAGATATGCGTCCCCTTTTACCCCCACCATACATCGTATACACACATCACCCAGGAGATATGCGTCCCCTCTTACTCCCACCACACATCGTACACACATCACTCAGAAGATATGCGTCCCCTTCTACCCCCACCACACATCGTACACACATCACCCAGAAGACATGCGTCCCCTTTTACCCCCACCATACATCGTACACACATCACCCAGAAGATATGCGTCCTCTTTTACCCCCACCACACATCGTACACACATCACCCAGAAGATATGCGTCCCCTTTTACCCCCACCACACATCGTACACACATCACCCAGAAGATATGCGTCCCGTTTACCCCCATCACACATCGTACACACATCACCCAGAAGACATGCGTCCCCTTCTACTCCCACCACACATCGTATACACACATCACCCAGAAGATATGCGTCCCCTTTTACCCCCACCACACATCGTACACACATCACCCAGAAGATATGCGTCCCCTTTTACCCCCACCACACATCGTGCACACATCACCCAGAAGATATGCGTCCCCTTTTACCCCCACCACACATCGTACACACATCACCCAGAAGATATGCGTCCCCTTTTACCCCCACCACACATCGTACACACATCACCCAGAAGATATGCGTCCCCTTTTACCCCCACCACACATCGTACACACATCACCCAGAAGATATGCGTCCCCTTCTACTCCCACCACACATCGTACACACATCACCCAGAAGATATGCGTCCCCTTTTACCCTCACCATACATCGTACACACATCACCCAGAAGATATGCGTCCCCTTTTACCCCCACCACACATCGTACACACATCACCCAGAAGATATGCGTCCCCTTTTACCCCCACCATACATCGTACACACATCACCCAGAAGATTTGCGTCCCCTTTTACCCCCACCATACATCGTACACACATCACCCAGAAGATATGCGTCCCCTTTTACCCCCACCACACATCGTACACACATCACCCAGAAGATATGCGTCCCCTTTTTCCCCCACCACACATCGTACACACATCACCCAGAAGATATGCGTCCCCTTCACCCCCACCATACATCGTACACACATCACCCAGAAGATATGCGTCCCCTTTTACCCCCACCACACATCGTACACACATCACCCAGAAGATATGCGTCCCCTCTTACCCCCACCACACATCGTACACACATCACCCAGAAGATATGCGTCCCCTTTTACCCCCACCACTCATCGTAAATACATCACCCAGAAGACATGCGTCCCCTTTTACCCCCACCACACATCGTACACACATCACCCAGAAGATATGCGTCCCCTTTTACCCCCACCACACATCGTACACACATCACCCAGAAGATATGCGTCCCCTTTTACCCCCACCACACATCGTACACACATCACCCAGAAGATATGCGTCCCCTTTTACCCCCACCACACATCGTACACAAATCACCCAGAAGATATGCGTCCCCTTTTACCCCCACCACACATCGTACACACATCACCCAGAAGATATGCGTCCCCTTTTACCCCCACCACACATCGTACACACATCACCCAGAAGATATGCGTCCCCTTTTACTCCCACCACACATCGTACACACATCACCCAGAAGATATGCGTCCCCTTTTACCCCCACCACACATCGTACACACATCACCCAGAAGACATGCGTCCCCTTTTACCCCCACCACACATCGTACACACATCACCCAGAAGATATGCGTCCCCTTTTACCCCCACCACACATCGTACACACATCACCCAGAAGATATGCGTCCCCTTTTACCCCCACCATACATCGTACACACATCACCCAGAAGACATGCGTCCCCTTTTACCCCCACCACACATCGTACACACATCACCCAGAAGATATGCGTCCCCTTCACCCCCACCATACATCGTACATACATCACCCAGGAGATATGCGTCCCCTCTTACTCCCACCATACATCGTATACACACATCACCCAGAAGATATGCGTCTCCTTTTACCCCCACCACACATCGTACACACATCACCCAGAAGATATGCGTCCCCTCTTACTCCCACCATACGTCGTACACACATCACTCAGAAGATATGCGTCCCCTTTTACCCCCACCACACATCGTACACACATCACCCAGAAGATATGCGTCCCCTTTTACCCCCACCACACATCGTACACACATCACCCAGAAGATATGCGTCCCCTTTTACCCCCACCACACATCGTACACACATCACCCAGAAGATATGCGTCCCCTTTTACCCCCACCACACATCGTACACACATCACCCAGAAGATATGCGTCCCCTCTCACTCCCACCATACATTGTATACACACATCACCCAGAAGATATGCGTCCCCTTTTACCCCCACCACACATCGTACACACATCACCCAGAAGATATGCGTCCCCTTTTACCCCCACCACACATCGTACACACATCACCCAGAAGATATGCGTCCCCTCTTACCCCCACCACACATCGTACACACATCACCCAGAAGATATGCGTCCCCTTTTACTCCCACCACACATCGTACACACATCACCCAGAAGATATGCGTCCCCTTTTACTCCCACCACACATCGTACACACATCACCCAGAAGATATGCGTCCCCTCTTACCCCCACCACACATCGTACACACATCACCCAGAAGATATGCGTCCCCTTCACCCCCACCACACATCGTACACACATCACCCAGAAGATATGCGTCCCCTTCACCCCCACCATACATCGTACACACATCACCCAGAAGATATGCGTCCCCTTCACCCCCACCACACATCGTACACACATCACCCGGAAGATATGCGTCCCCTTTTACCCCCACCACACATCGTACACACATCACCCAGAAGATATGCGTCCCCTTTCACCCCCACCACACATCGTACACACATCACCCAGAAGATATGCGTCCCCTTCACCCCCACCATACATCGTACACACATCACCCAGAAGATATGCGTCCCCTTCACCCCCACCACACATCGTACACACATCACCCAGAAGATATGCGTCCCCTTTTACCCCCACCACACATCGTACACACATCACCCAGAAGATATGCGTCCCCTTTTACCCCCACCACACATCGTACACACATCACCCAGAAGATATGCGTCCCCTCTCACTCCCACCATACATTGTATACACACATCACCCAGAAGATATGCGTCCCCTTTTACCCCCACCACACATCGTACACACATCACCCAGAAGATATGCGTCCCCTTTTACCCCCACCACACATCGTACACACATCACCCAGAAGATATGCGTCCCCTCTTACCCCCACCACACATCGTACACACATCACCCAGAAGATATGCGTCCCCTTTTACTCCCACCACACATCGTACACACATCACCCAGAAGATATGCGTCCCCTTCACCCCCACCACACATCGTACACACATCACCCAGAAGATATGCGTCCCCTCTTACCCCCACCACACATCGTACACACATCACCCAGAAGATATGCGTCCCCTTTTACTCCCACCACACATCGTACACACATCACCCAGAAGATATGCGTCCCCTCTTACCCCCACCACACATCGTACACACATCACCCAGAAGATATGCGTCCCCTTCACCCCCACCACACATCGTACACACATCACCCAGAAGATATGCGTCCCCTTCACCCCCACCACACATCGTACACACATCACCCAGATGATATGCGTCCCCTTCACCCCCACCATACATCGTACACACATCACCCAGAAGATATGCGTCCCCTTTCACCCCCACCACACATCGTACACACATCACCCAGAAGATATGCGTCCCCTTTTACCCCCACCACACATCGTACATACATCACCCAGAAGATATGCGTCCCCTTCACCCCCACCACACATCGTACACACATCACCCAGAAGATATGCGTCCTCTTCACCCCCACCATACATCTTACACACATCACCCAGGAGATTCCCCTACAAGACTTTCGGACCCCCAACACCCATCGCAGTGATATGGTATCGTTAACTTGTTCATTTTTACCTGATTTGTATTTTATTGTTCCATATTATTAACTGATTGGAATTTCATTTTTTTTCTGTAATTATTGTTTTTACTAGATATTATTATATTATTCCCAGCAGCTGACCTGTCCAATTGAATCGCTACCAATAGTACAAGTGGAACGTCAGCTTTGCAGAGATATTCTTCTGGTAATTCATCATCATTTTGTATTAGGAGGACAAATATTTCTGAATAAATTCAGTTAATTCAATTTGAAATCAACTTTTATAAATTCACAATCTGTTCCTTCTTCCCACCAACCTTCTGCATGCTTGTTTCTAGGACAAGATTACATTCATCAGTTTTAGTTAATTAATAGTTAGTTGGTCGGGCACGGTCGGGAAAGAACGCCACAGGTTCCTCATTCCTCAACAACAGCCCACGACCAACACCCTCGAACTATACAAAAACCTATAATGGAATAACTTTTCATCTCATCATCCAATCATCCAATTTATCATTCACCGACGCCAGAGGATCGTGATCATCAGCAGGCCCACAGTGCGTCTTTCAACCCAATATGAATAAATGTTCACTGGCTCGAAATCATTCCTTACATTCTCCTCTATTCAATATGAGAAGAATTATATTTACGCGCATATTTGAAATTACCAATGAGCCATACCTTATCAGTGCAGCATATTGTATTGCGTTTTCTTTGAGTAGTTGTTCCATCTTCACTTCTATTCTTAACACAGGAGGCAGTTCTAAACATGATCTCTGATGAGTCTGATCACGCTCAGTGTGGTCAGTTGGTCGGTAGTACAGTTCTATATCCGACATCGTGATACCGAGTGCAGTTCTCCTACTGATTGGTGCTCCACCGTTGGGACGATACCGCCACTTGCGGTTTGATGTGGAACCAGACTTGCGTTGTGTATCTCGTCTCTCTGATATGATAGCATTCTCAGCTAACTGTCGAATGTTTGTCAGCTTGTAACGGAGGATCTTGAGGAAACCGTTCAGTTGTATCATCATTGTTACCAACAACAAATCACAGAAGAGATTGAACATCAATTCGAATCCATCGGTCATGATTATGAAAACTGTGTAAACTTCAAAATACGGTGATTGATATACAAATTCCGGATAGTGACCCCTGGAAAAACGATCGGATATTGAGATGATTCGGTGATTAAAACATATCAGTGACATTGTTACAAAGACCGTGAAATTGTCGTCTCACATTGCCGACTTGTAGGACAGAAATTGGTACCATAGCAACACAGTGATTTTGTGGATCAACAACGATTGTGATTGATTGATTCCAGGTGGAGGGCATCGTTGTCTTCCTCTCAGGAATGAACATATATGTCCATATATGTATATATATACATATATATATATATATATATATATATATATATATATATATATATATATATATATATATATATATATATATATATATATATATATATATATATATATATATATATATATATATATATATATATATATATATATATATATATATATATATATATATATATATATATATATATATATATATATATAATATATATATATATATATATATATATATATATATATAAATATATATATATATATATATATATACATATATATATTCATATATATATATATATATATATATATATATATATATATATATATATATATATATATATATATATATATATGTATATATATATATATATATATATATATATATATATATATATATATATATATATATAAATATATGAATATTCACATATATATATATATTTATATATATATATATATATATATATATATATATATATATATATATATATATATATATATATATATACGATAAGAGTCATTTTTGAAAGAAGAGAAACACACAGTTATGAGAATTTATTCAAACAGTTTTTAACTGTTTGTCTCTTCATATATGAAATGATATATATATATATATATATATATATATATATATATATATGTATATATATATATATATATATATATATATATATATATATATATATATATACATATTTATATATATATATATGTATATATATATATATATATATATATATATGTATATATATATATATATATATATATATATATATATATATATATATATATATATATATATATATATACATGTATATATATATATAGATATTCACATATATATATATATATATATATATATATATATATATATATATATATATATATATATATATATATATATATAAATATTCATATATATATATATATATATAAATATAAATATATATATATATATATATATATATATATATATATATATATATATATATATATATATATATATATATATATATATATATATATATACGATAAGAGTCATTCTCGAAAGAAGAGAAACACACAGTTATGAGAATTTATTCAAACAGTTTTTAACTGTTTGTCTCTTCATATATGAAATTATTGTATGTCAGAAAAGATTAGCCTCATTTATACAAAATTCCGGTCGCCATTCTCATAACACAAGGTCAGGAAATGAGTTGCTAGGACTGCAGTATATAAACAATGTGTCAAATATAAGGCTGTATTATATGTAAGTCTTTATTGTTCAATTTTTGTATGATATAATAGAATATGATATAAAATATAATATAATAATGATATATACAATAATTGTACAAAGTAGGCGGGGTTCACTTCTGATAGTGGTCTTCCACCCAAACCTCAAAATATAATGAAGTAATAAATATTACACAGGAATAATATTGACTAAGATAGTAGTAGAAATATGATAATGTTATGACTTATGAGTCTAAAGCTCAGAGAACTAAATTATCAAAGAATAAAAGTAAAATATTAGAGTACAGTATTCAAATTTCAGATATTAAAGTTGGGCTTAATTCTAGATATTCGTTAACTGAATATGGACATATTTGAATTAGAAAGTTTATGACAGCTGCTTTGAATGATTCATTGATTTGGTTATGTTGAAGTTTACTCTTGATGTTTGCTGGTAGATGATTGTACATGACTAGACTGGAGTGCGCAGGGTTGTTTTTAAATAAACTCAATTTATGAGCCGTGATGTGGAAATTGTTTCTTTTCCTTGTGCGGTGACTATGTATGTTACAATTTGCTGGATGATGTTTGTTGTTATTTACTGCGTAAATGATGAGGTGGTAGATGTATAGAGCTGGGACTGTGAGGAGATTTAGTGATATGAAGATGGGCCTACACGATGTCCGAGTTGAAACGCCTGCAATGGCTCTTACCACTCTTTTCTGTAGTATTAAAATTCTGGTAGCATCTGGAGAGCAGCCCCAAAAGATGATGCCGTATGATATTTTTGATAAAATAAGTCCGAAGTAGGCTGTTAGTATTGTTTTTTGGCTGACCATTTTACGTAGATTGCGAAGAATATATGGAGCGGCAGATATTTGTTTACACAGGTCTTGTATATGAGAGGACCAGCTTAGTGTTGCGCTAATGGTAATGCCTAGGAATTTTATTTCCTGCACTTCCATTAGGCTTCTCCTCTGTAGTCTTATCAGTGGACTTTTGTCTTGTATACGTTGTGCAGTGTGGAAGTTTATGTACGTGGACTTACTCTTGTTAATAATAAGGCCGGCGTTGTTTGAGAAGTCTACCATGTTCTTAACAGCATTATTAGCCAGACTTGTTAGTGACTCCAAGTTATCAGCGGCCAAGAGATGGCTGGTATCGTCTGCATAGATGGCCACTGTGCCTTGGCCCAAGTTTTCTGGTAGGCTATTTACATATAATATATACAAGAGAGGACCTAAAACGGTGCCTTGAGGTACGCCGATGTCGGTGACACGTTCGTTCGATTGTACCTTGATATTTTCATGAGTGGCAAGTTCGACGCGCTGCTTACGTCCCTGTAGAAATGACTTTATCCATCCCAGAGTAACACCAGTGATACCCATTTTGTTCAGAATGTTGGCAAGAGTATGATGATTCATACAGTCAAATGCCTTTGACATGTCATAAAAGAGGCCTATGGCTGAGTGTCTTTCATCTAGAGCTTCATAGATTGCATTTAGAAAAATGTCGACGGCCTGAGATGTTGATTTACCTTTTTGGAAACCGAACTGATTTGGAGATATCAACTTTTGCTTGTTCAGAAAGTGTATAAGACGTGTGCTCATTGCCACTTCAAATATTTTAGAGAAGGCTGACGGTAGAGCTATGGGTCGATAATTTCCGGGTTCAGATTTATCACCCTTCTTAAATATTGGGATTACTTTTGCAGTTTTTAGAACCTGTGGAAACTTGCCTTCGGTGAAAGATGCGTTAATGACATCGGCTAGGGGTTTACATATGTGAGTTGCACTTTTATACAGAAGGTTTGAGGGGACCTCGTCCAGACCTGCTGATGGTTTAGTGCATTTTGTGCTGAGAATGTTATAGATCTCTGCTGCATCTACTGGAAAGAGGAACATCTGTTTGGAACATGTGGGGCTTGCTACTAACGGAAGACGTGAGGTTGTTTCCAAGTCTTTAAGTAGGTTCGGAACTATCTCGCAGAAGTAGTTGTTTAGGATGTTTGCACAATCTTTTTGATCTGAATAAGAGGTCGAGTTCACTGTCAGTGTCAGTTCGTGTCTTATAGTTGGTGGCTTTGAGGAGGATTTGATAATCTTCCATGCACCCGCGGAACAATTACGGGATTCTGCAATTACTTGATCATTGTAAGTTCGCTTGGCGGTTTGTATTAATTTTGAATAAATCTTCTTCTCGTGATTGTACTTCATTTTATCATCTTCATTAATTCTACGCAATGTGACGGTATGTAGTTCTTTTAGTTTACGTGCGGCAAGTAATATTTCTGGGGTGATCCATTGAGCCTTCTTCGATTGTCTATTGTGGTTGGGTTTAGGTGGAAAAGCAGAGTTGAAGGAACGCATGAAATGTGATAGAAATATCTCAAATTTCAGTTCAGCCGAACTTGCTTCATAGACTTCGCTCCATGACATTTGTTCAAGAAGTTGGTTGAAATGGTTGGTATTGTCGATAGTGAACATCCTTTTGGTGATCTTGGTTGCAGGCATCTTGGCATTATGTATTGAATTTTTCTCTTCTCTGAATTTGAGTACTTGGCCATTGTGGTCAGATAAATGAAGGCTTATTGATTCCGTGCTGATATTTGATTTAGCAATGTTTGTGAACACATTGTCGATCACACTTCCGGTTGTTGTTGTGCGATTTCCTAATCTAGTTGGTTCAGAGATTGTGGGTTTGAGATTGTACGATGCTGTCAAGTCAATTAGATTATTCAAGTTTGGAGAATTATGGGTTTGTGACAGTTGCATATCAATATTGAAGTCCCCTCCGAGGATTATATTCACGTCACTACCAAACTTATTCACTATTAAATCTAGTGTATTTTCCAGTTTGCTTAGAAAGATCTTCGTGTCTCCGTCAGGGGACCGATAGATTGATAGTACTACGTACCTGTAGGTTTTATTGATGCTGCTTCTTAGGAGTAATGCACAGCATTCGAAGTTTTTCTCGACGCTCATTGCTGAGATCTCTGGTATTTCCGTTACGAATGATGTAATTGATGATTTAACTAGTATCGCTACACCACCTCCTCTACTGGATTGTCTGCAGTAACAGCTAGCAATTGTGTAGTTAGACATGCATGTTACTTTGGATTCCGATGTGGAGAGCCAATGTTCTGATAAACATGCCATGTCTGGGGATAACTCTTCCAGGACTAGTTCTAGTTGACTGATTTTGTTTCGAATGCTTCTGATGTTGAATTGAAATAAACTGAAGTATGTGTGTTTTTTCACATTGCGTAGGCCTATGCTCTCGGATGTTGTTCTCGATGTTGTTCTGTCATCTATCTCAGTTGATTTACTTGCTCGATGATTTGCCTGTATATTCTTCTGACTTATGTGACTTCGGCTTTCTGTTGATACTCAGAAAAAATCTTCGAATCTGTGTCCCGGCTGGCCAGAAATTAGGATCATTCAGCGTATCCAGTAGTTCGAAGGGGGCACTTATCTTGAAAGATGCATTAGCCCCTAATGTATGTAGCTTTTCGCAATCAAAATTGGTTTTGGGAATTTTTGAAATCAAGAATTTGTTCACAATGTCCACTGTCACATTTACGTTTACACGACTTAGGTGAAGCCACATCTTCTTGGGGGCGGCTAGTAGTTGGGATTCGTTCATTGCAGTACCTGTGCCTATTATTACCTCTTTTTGTTCAATATTTCTTTTCCTCCTATTGTTTTTTACTAGTGTAAAATCGTTTGGGATTTTACGTTCAGCTTCGGTCGAGTCACTCTGATTGTCTGACACGCCCCCTTCACACGTATTTTCTGCTTGACGTACTGTTGAGTCCGTCTCATCTGAGACGAGTGCTGCGAGTGCTGCCCTCTGTCCTCTGCCATTCCCAACTATTTCTGCATAGTTCACCTTTTTCTCACTTGGTGTAGGCCTACTATTATTTTGACCTGTTACGTTTGATTTTAACAAAGACAATGAAAGCACCTTATCTCGAAGAAGACTATTAATTTCCTCTAGGTTTTGTAGTCGCTTTTCTTTTTCTACTATGAGGGTGTCTTTTTCTGCAAGGCGGGATAACAGAAACTCGACGCGTTGCTGTAGCGTTGCACAGTCATTATCACGGCTAGGCCTAGGCCTAGTTTGTGTTCCCTTCCTTTCATGCAGCATTTTCTGTAGACATTCTGTTAGTTTCTCAGCAAGCTCTTCCTTTTTACCTTTCTGGTCCATTCCCAATCTTACACACTCTTTTTTGAGTTCTGCTACTCCTAGATCACTCACTTTTAATAATAACTCGGAGAGCTCTTCCACACTAAACCCATCAAGATCCGCCATCTTGGCGTACTATCATTCAATCAACCACCTCAATGTTCAAAAGATATAGATAATGAAGTTACTTTTAAAACAAGACTGAAAATGTTTATTTTCAAAAGATGCATCTATGATATTGATGAATTTAGAACAGCATGTGGACATAAATGTCTGTGAAGTGAGGTTAATGAGAGGTCGAAATGAAATGTTCATATCATGTTGTCTGATAGAAAATACGGTGTAATGCTCAATTCAATCACATTTTTACACCCTCGGCTCATCTTGTTGTATGTTATCATTATTACCATCTGGATAAGAATAGAAAAAAAAAAATATATATATATATATATATATATATATATATATATATATATATATATATATATATATATATATATATATATATATATAGGGTTTGAACGACGCAGTCTACTGATGGCTACGATCTATTGGTGTCAGTTTGTACCATTATTCTGTCAGAAAACGACCCACTCCTTCCGTTGTTACAAGACTGAAGTGAAATATTCTGTGTGATTGCTCAGGATGGGTTTCTGAAATCACAACTTCCACAAGCAACAACGTAAGGGACTCAAATCTGAGATCTGTACTAAAATAACTTCATCCTAAACAAACTAAATTTCATCAACTCTCAGATGAGAGAGATTCCCTCACGAAGTTTGAATTTAACCAAATACTCTCCATCAACCAGTCTTTTCAGTTCACATTTCCAGTTATGAAACGGTATTTCAATAAAAATACGATAATTGTATAATATAGAGACCAATCATTTCACAACTGATTCCAATTCTAGGGAAAACCCATTCATTGTCTTCTCCACTATCAGAATATATATACATGATATATATGTTCTTCAATCAGCCCATAATTGAGAAATAATAAATGAGTGAAGTGTTTTCATCCGATGAAAAGCATATTCTTATACCTTAACGGAATGAACACAGTTGTCAGAATATATACTGCTACTGGAATCAAATTCAACCAAATTGCTATACTCAAACCAATCGGGTAGAATAAAGTGAAACAGTTTGTTATCAAACGAGTATTGTAGAGAATCAATTGTTCGTCATTGTTAGCATTCAGCCACGTTTTAAGGTCCATTCTTTGTAAAGTTGCCGCCATGTTTTGTATTCTGTCCATGTATACCAACACGTTCGATACTTTCACAATATACGCTAAGAAAAAGAACATCTGAATGAGGTTTTCGGCTATGTAGATCAGATTCAACCAGGTGTTATAGATGTCGTAGATGTGTATGAATATGATTTTGTAGGTTGCCGTTATTATCAAGATGCGGGGACAAAGATAACGAAAGAATCGTTTCACAGTGTGTTGTTTGGACTCGTTCTCTCGCCACAATCCTAGAAAATAGAAGATATCATTAATATGATCAAGGTTTCAGCGTTTATGTGTGAGCTGGAAAAATCTACAACATAATATTCTATTTCCACATGGTAGTCTGATCATGGAGTTGTTTATGTGGAGGTCTAACTCAGCAACGACCTGTGTGCCAGATTGCGTACTTCCAGTTATTTCCAAACAGCAGCTATGTTCATATTTCAACTGTTAGTTTGAGCACTCCCACGTTGATAATTCTGCAAGTCCGTCCATATCATTACATATTATGTGATGATATAGAAGGCGTTGAGTAATAATATGGAAGGTCTTGAATTCAGGAACTGAATATGAATGAAGTTATGTGGCCACACCTGACAACAATCAACTTGAACAACGAACATGGCCGCCATTACCTACTATCCAATGTCGTCAAGTGGTACAAGTTTTTGACTCGGAGTTATACCTCCTGTGCAGCAGTGCTGTATACGACTTCATGGTCATGATTATTACCTACGAGCTCAACTAAACGGGTGTAGAAACTACACCCGTGTCAATAAGTAGTCTCACTTCTAACCCTTCCACCTTCGGCTGAAAAAAAGTCTCATAATCTGTGGTCAGAAATCATAATTAGATGAGCGATAGCGAAGACTTCCATCCCACTCTTATAGAGCTTTGTCTGTGTGATTATTTTTTGTGATCACTCCACAGGTCGCAGAGTTCGACTGATCGACATGAAACTTTTTCTATACACGCAAAATTATCGAACTCAGAACTGTATAGTTGTTGAAATCAATCGGTTCGACCAATTTTGAGAAATCATCTCAAAGTTTCTGAAAAAACCATAATATTAGGCCGGGCAAGAAAGTTTTGTAAATAAAATGTATTGAAGAAAAAATATTGTGAATGTGAACACATACATGATACACATTTTCACCATCTTGTATGTAATTCGAACAAGCTGTTTAAAACAAATCAGTTCAATCGACTGTTTTCATTCATCAAATGAGTTATATGGGAATAATGGCAGAATCGTGTTGCCAAAATCAATTGCTTTTCAGATTCGATATTTGCTCAGCAATGAAATATAGTTAATATGTGTCAAAATGTATGGGATGCAAGAGTATATAAAGTAGCAAAGGTAGAACTTCTTTAAAGACTCTAATTAGTTGAGCAAATGCGAAGACCTACATCCAACACCTATGGAGCTTTGTATGTGTGTGTTTATGTCTTTTTGGTCTTCTTGTAAGCACTGCACTGGTCGCAAACGTGATCTTATTGAATTCAGAAGTCAGAACTGTGTAGTTTTTGGGATACATCGGTCGAACCATTTTTGAGAAACATCATATCAAAGTTTCTAAAAACTCCATGTGATATGGCAGGGAGGAAATTTCGAGAGAATAAAATCTCTCCCGGAAAATTAAAATTTCCCATAGATGTGAACATATCAATAATACAAATTTTCACAACTTTGTATGCAATTCGGATCAGCTAGCCGTGTTGAAGAAAAGTAATCTAATGAATGTTTTTTTCCCAATAAATAGATAGAAATAATAGTGGGACCAATAATTGGATCCACTGCTTTCTGGATTGAATATTTACCGAATTTTTTCATAGAAGTCTAGGTGTGTAGAGTTTTCGATTATACTAGAGTTAATTAGATGAGTGAATGCGGATACGCACTTGATTACCACTCTTATGGCGCAATTGTCCTCGTGTTTCTTGTTTATTTTCTTGTTTGTAAGCATTGCACAGCACAGGTCGCACGGTTTAACCTATCGACATGAAACTTTATCTGAACACGGAAACTTTTACAACATAGAACTGTGAATTATTGAAAAAACATCGGTTGAATCATTTTTGAAATATTATCTAAAAATATTCTAAAACTATAAGATTTGGTTGGGCGAAAACATTTGAAAAATGAAATGTATCCAAAAAAATCAAAATTCTCCCTGAATGTGGATACAATAATGATACATATCGTTACAATTTTGTATGCAATTTGGATCGGCCGTTTTGAAGAAAATAATGCTATCAGGCGAAGGCAGCATGTGCGTTGTGAGCTGAGCGAGATATCTGAATAAGTTATAATAATTGAGTCGTTAAAGTAGTTCTATACCTTTGCTTCTTCATCGACTCTGGTATTCTACACACCTTGACGCATATAAAGATACCTCATTGTTCGGCAAAGATTTAATCTAAAAAGCAGTGGAACTTGATAACATAATTATGACATTGTTTCCATATATTTGATCAACAGAAACAGTTGAAAGAATTTTTTTCTTCAAAACGGCTGATTCGAATTGCATAGAAAATGATGATGATGTGTATCATTCATGTGTTCACATTCAGAAGAAATCTCATCTCATTTGGAGATATTCAATTCCTCAAATTTTATTGCACAGTCAATTCTCATAGGGTTTTTAGAAACTTTGAGATGATATTCCTCAAAATCGGTCCAACCGATCCATCCCAAAACAATACTTCAAGTTGGATGAGTTTGCCTGTACCAAAGAAGTGTTCGATCAGTCTAACCCTGCAACCTGTGCAGTGCTTACGAACAAACAAAAGAACACACAGACAATTCTCTATAAAAATGGAATGGAGTCTTCGCTATCGCTCATCTAACTAGGCAAACGGAGCATATGCGTTGTGGGATGAGCGAGATCTCTGAATAAGTATAATACGAGTCGTCGAAGTAGTTTGCTATTTTTATTCATTTTATTTGTAGTTTACCTCTGCTATTTCATTGACTCTGGTATTCAACACACCTTGACGCATAAACAAAATAATTCATGGTTGGTAAAATGTCGAAAGCAGTGAATCTTGACAACCTAATTGATGACTCGCAGTCTCCGCCCCCATGACGCCAGAAATCATACCGTCCAATCAACAGGGCTGTTAGAACTGTAGTCAAATTCAAATATCCAATCGGGGTATCTTGCAATGACTACAAATAATATGATTCAACTGGCCAACTGGTGAAGCCACGCCTATTTCGAGTCCTCAGTTTTGCTATTACTTCTATATATTTGATGAATAAAAACAGAAAATTGAAGTTCTCTTCTCAGAACCCTTCTCCTCAGAATCCTGGCCCTCAGAACCCTCCTCCTCAGAATCCTGGTCCTCAGAACCCTCCTCCTCAGAATCCTGGTCCTCAGAACCCTCCTCCTCAGAACCCTCCTCCTCAGAACCCTCCTCCTCAGAATCCTGGTCCTCAGAACCCTCCTCCTCAGAATCCTGGTCCTCAGAACCCTCCTCCTCAGAATCCTGGTCCTATACTAGGAAAACGCGGGATGCGCGTTGTTAGACGAGCTTAGGGGTATAGAAATCTAGAATGAAAAATAATTTGTCAACCCAATCTACATCTACAGACCTTGGATCACTCCAAACGTTCAAAAACGTTACGAGAATCAGTTATGTCACGGCCTTCCTCTCCATTCATTTCAATCGTTTTGAATTAATTGGTGACACTTGTTGCTATAGATTTAATTGGTTCCCGTAATAGCCTAAATTGATGGGAAAATGCTTTATAAATGCGTTTTCTTCGTTATTTCTCATCCGATTGATGCGAAAAATCTCTCAAAATGTGCTTAATAGTTTCCTTCATATTCGGCGAAAATTTGAGAGGTCTTGAAAAATTTTGATTTTTCAAGTATTTTCCTCCGGGTTATTCTAATGAGGATTTTTGAAATTTCTAAAATTCATAAAAAAAAAAGTTACCAACCGATAATGCCACAAAACTATGCAGATCTGAGTTAGATGAGGAACCATGACGAAAAAAAGTTTGAAGTTGATAGCTGTAGCCGTTTGACCTGTGGAGAACCGACAAAAAAACATTTAAAAAAAAAAAAAAAAAAACATAAAAACGAACACCAATTTTTTTCAGTATGTCAAATTGAATCCTCGCTAAAGCTCGTCTAAAAATCGTGATAATGTGTATTATAATTGTGTTCACATTCTTCAGGAAATGTTTCATTTTCTCTGAAGAGATTTTATTTTTTCTAATTCTCTTGCTCAGCCTAATATAAATATTATTATTTTTTTTTTTAAACTTCGAGATGATAATTATCAGAATCGGTCCAACCGATTCGTTTCAAAAACTATGCAGTTCTGAATGAGATAAGTTCCAGTGTATACAAAAGTTTCATGACGATCAGTCAAACCCTGCGACCTGTGCAGTGCTTACAAACAAAACACACACACGCACACACACAGACAAAGCTCTATCATTTCAAATTAATTGATGTCACCTAATGTAAACAACCTTTATTGGTCCCAGGCTTATAAAAAGTGATAAGAAGACTCAAGCTTTTCTGTTTCAAGCTTTTCAAGCTTTTGTTGAATATTTTAATTGTTTTCTAACACTGGCATTATCACCTCAGGATTTATTGTTTGTTGAATGAGTTATATCATCTCTAATTGGATGAGCGGAGCGAACAACTCAATTTCACCATACTCCAAAAAAGTGCCTTTTCTTTTTTGGTTTGCGCTCCACAGGTCGAACGAAAACGAAAATTCGAAATAAGTTGAAACTTGGCATACGCAAGTTTCCCTATATAACTCGATACTGTATAGTCTTGAGGCGCAATCGATAGAACCACTTCTGAGAAAACTCATTTCAATATTTTCAAAAATCTCATAAGAATAACCCAGAGGAAAAAATTCGTCAAAAATATTTACTTCGATATAGAATTCAAATTCTCTTGGAATTTCAATATTATGATTATACAAATTTCTCCAAACTCTCAGTCCAATCAGATCAGTAGTTTCGATGTTAAAAATATATAATCTGATTGTTTTGAATCACTCACAGCTATTAAGATACCAATTGAATCCAAGCAACAGGTGTCACCGTTTGATTGGGAACGATTGGAACAAAACTTTCTTCTCTATCATAGAGATAGATTAGGAAGTGGGAGGGCAGCGATGTAATTGCTTGGATCTTAAGGTGGGTATACATATAACCAATCCAAAGATATGTTGATATATTGTTCCCGCTCATCCATCACGCGGAAATACGTAACGCGCTTTTCTATATAGTACTTTAAATAATGTGTGATCAAATTCTCTTCCGAGTTCATTCCATTGATCATTCATTGTGCATTACTCGGTCAAGAGTGAGCAGTAATTTTCTTTGATTTTTCAATATTCGGAGCATTCTGAATTTTAAAAAATAGTAATCGATACATAAATTGAAATTCTGACAGCGAATACGTGTGAGAAGCATGCTATAGCGAAACCGGTCGAGCTCAAGAGGTTATCAGAATATTGTATCACTTTGGAGGCCCAAGAAGATTTCAATTTAGTAGCCACGGATGTTGAAACTGTCATTATTCGAATATCATGTAATCATGTTCGTGTCAGATATTCTCCTCCGATATTCCACTTGAAATTGTGTGCTTCTTTGGATTGCAATGAACCACTTACCAACGGAAGAAGTCAGTTTGATACAGAGATCCAAACACTGATAAGTCATCAACTTCTCCATCAAACCCACTTTGATTCTAGTCATTCTCTCCATTATAGGTCTATGATCGAGACGATTCGACATTTCAACTACTCTCTTTCAACTCCTATGTGAATATGACGTCAACGTCTCACCTTGCATTGTTGCTTGGCCAACTACATAACATTATCATATATTATTGAAGTTGCAGGCGCCTAGTTCTACCTTTGAGATCAATTTGACATATCGATTCAGAATATGAAGTTCCTCTATTTTAGTTTCCACACTATCAGATTCAATGTGTAGAGTATTCTTGGTATTTGCTTAGCGTAGCAGAGACATATTACATATACCATTCATTTTAATCGTCTCGTTACATTGCATTTTAACTATTTGTAGACAATTTATTTTCAATTTTGACTTGGTTTA
Source organism: Brachyptera risi (assembly GCA_964007535.1). Classification (NCBI taxonomy): domain Eukaryota; kingdom Metazoa; phylum Arthropoda; class Insecta; order Plecoptera; family Taeniopterygidae; genus Brachyptera; species Brachyptera risi. The sequence goes on along the minus strand of OZ023328.1, from coordinate 13,795,687 downwards.
TACAATATGTTATCATATTTCCACAACCGTAAATAAATACAAATACGAATACATTCCACTTGGTACTGAAACAATTTGGGGTCGTTTTCATTTTTTATTTGGCGCGCGACATAGCCCATAGGTCTGACAAAGAAACCACTTGAAACTTGAAATTTTGAAAACTCTGAACCTTTGAAAACGACTTGAAACTTTCTCTGAAGACTGGTGTCAGACCAGAATAGATTTATTATTGTTCTCA
>OZ023328.1:13777949-13790449 GCA_964007535.1 Brachyptera risi | reverse complement strand
GTTCTCTCGATGAACCTTGCTCGCTCACGTGAAAGAGTCCACCACTTTCTTGTCACACAGTATTTCTCTGGTAGAATATCATTTTCAGCTAAATGTCGGATGTTTGTCAGCCTGTATCGGAGGATCTTGAGGAGACCGTTCAGTTGTATTATCATTGTGACAATCAACGTGTCACAGACGAGACTTGGCATCCATCGGTGATATGATTAGCATTGTTTGTATTTCAAAGTACGGTATGGAGATTGTGAGTAGGAGTATTGATAATGCCCTCTGGAAAAATGATAGAATATCAAACTGATTTGTTAAACTTTTTTTTTTTTAATAACATCGAAACTTGATACAAAATCATTGTTCCCCAATTAAGGCTATGGATGAAAGATAGGATCGTTTGGACGGGGCACCACAAGGGCGATCTTACCACCTCATTTTGATTATTTAAAACTAATGGTCTTGAACACCATGACTGCGCTGTCTGTGACCGTAATTTTTCGCCGTAGATAAAAGTCTTTCAGTATAAACACACGAATGTTGATATCTTCCACTTCGAACTAAGTCTCTTGGGCAATGATTACTTCTTTCCCTTGACAGCAGATGTGAAATTGATCATTATACAAAATGCACAAATTAAATTAGTGATAGGCCTATAATGTTGAAATTAGGCCTATCGCTCTACTAATTAATGGTCGTGGCCAATTAGTACTTCATCCAAGCATTTGCTTCGAGGACTGTGGGAAACCACGAAAAACCAAGTCAGGTTGGACAAAAAAAAAAGGTGTTTGTTGGTCTTGAGCTTTTTCTCCCAACTTCTTCTCTTCTTTTCTTCTTTTCTTGTAGTGTTGTGTGTATATATTTTTTTCTTCTTTTCACTTCTTTTTTCTTTCTCTTTCTTCCTCTCTTTCTCTCTTTTTTCCCTCTCTTTTCCCTTATTTATTCATTCATTTCTTCTCCTCATTCCATTTTATTTTTTTCTTCATCTTCCTCTTGTCTTTCATTCATTTATTCAAATTTATTCATTCATTTATTGTCAAACTGAGACCCGGTCTCACGAAACTGGATTAGGCAATAGTTAGTGACTTAACTTGTTATCACCATTGGTTACATATATGTTATTTTCGTACCTTTAATTAATAGTTAGTGGATTAGCACCCTAACTAAGATTGGTAAAACCGGGCCCGAGACGAATTAGTAGATTTGTTACAAAAACTGCGAGATTTTCAAATCACTTTTGAGATTCATGGAATATGAAAATATATCAACGACAACAGAATGTCGTTCACAAGAAAAAAAAAACACAAATGTCAATTCGATGATTTTATTGATTGTGGTAAAGGAAGGTACTTCGATGGTACGAGCATATGAGACGACGAATGAGAAAGGAGAGAATAACCTTGGATATCGACAGCATCAGAGTGTATATAATTATTTGAAACAAATTATTTCAACTATATTATGTATGTGTAAAATAAATATATAAATAAATATATATATATATATATATATATATATATATATATATATATATATATATAAATATATATATATATATATATATATATATATATATATATTATATATATATATATATATATATATATATATATATATATATGTATATGAAAATATATATATATTCATATATATATATATATATATATATATATATATATATATATATATATATATATATATATATATATATATATATATATATGAAGATATATAGATATATATGAATATATACATATATATTTATATATATATATATATATATATATATATATATATATATATATATATATATATATATATATATATATATATATATATATATATATATATATATATATATATATATATATATATATATATATATATATATATATATATATATATATATATGTATGTATATATATATGCATGTTCATATCTATATATGTTGAAGCTAAGGCTTCAAGAGCCGGAAGAAGATGATGGTCACTTCTCGGGGATCTGCCCTTCCGTGAGACAAGTGATGGTACTGAAAATAGCTTGGGGTTTCGACGTTTCGGCTGAAAGCGTCCAGCCATCTTCAAGAGTCGTTGAAGGTATTGTAGGTGGCAAGTCACTCTCGTAAGCGGGTCCCACTGAATCAAAGCGCCCGACCAATCAGAGTGCGAGATGCTGCCTATCGGTCGAGCGCCCCACCGGACGCGACGGAGCAACCAGACCAACAAATTCTCCGAGCTACTTCACATAACCGAACCAGAGATATTGCCTCGCGACTGAGTCACTGAGCGCGCAGGGCCTCTGCGAGGGCCACTGCCAGGCTGCCGCGCGATCGAGTCCGAACAGCGGAGGATCATCCACTTGCGTCCGAGAGCGTCAGCACTTAGCGCGGCAGATCCGGAGAATCACCAGGGCGACCGTCCCAATGCTGAATTGCTCTCTTGTTTCTAATTCCTCACTTTTGTTATGGTCTTTAGCATTTACGAAATTGGGTGTTTTGTTTTCTCTCAAGCCTTTGTTTCTTGTTTATTCGAATGGTGTGCGGGGACACCACTCAGGTTTTGATATATTTTGTTTCGCTTCTCGTTATTCTTTGAATTTGGTTAATAACAACGTCAAGTCGACGTAGACCAAATACGTATCGTTTTGGGGTGAGGCATAATCCGAGTTTGGATTATGCTCGCCTGATTATTAATGCCAAGTCGGCACCCGAATAATTAGGTTCTACATGGCCTCCCCGTAATTTCAACATCAATATACAGTCCACTGGTCTTTCATCGCCATCTATAAGATCGGCGGTAACAGTCTTAATTGATATTTCATTTTGATATTCCACTACGACTTTGACCAGTTTTGAGTATCATCATGTTTTGAATTCAGTTCTAGGGCCTGAGATTTCCAACAATTCAATCTATGATTTGATTTTAGAGAGTATTTTCTCGATTTTGTTTGAGCCTTACGCCCAAATTGTTTTTGGTGAAGTAGATCCATATCCTATATGAAGCTCATAGAATTTTCTCATTCAGTCATGTTTTTCGAGAAAGAGATGGAGAAAAGGTTAGTGATGGGCCGAGATACAGATTCACATTATGACTAGGCTTTCAAATGGAACGTAGTGAAGGAACTTCAACTCGACTGATCACAGCAGTTCAAGTAGTTTATCAACAAAAGACAATAACAATTGCATATTCGCTCGTTCCGTGTGATATGAAAAGTGAGAGAAATTTCAATTCATGATTCAATCTCCACCACCGTCCATCTTGAAAGATTTTTTCTCGTGGTTTTACCCCGTAGTCTGGGTTATACCACAATATAGGCCACAACCGCTTCCTTCGCAACATACTTTCCGTCACCCAACGGAACATTTGTCTCATCTTCACATCCTCTCATTATTACATCCAATGCCAAGAGATCATGCTCATCATTACAATGCGTCATTGAACTTAATTTGGATGCAAAATACAGGCAATACCTTCGAAAGTGCAATCCAACCATTGATTTTAGAGTAAATGAATGCAATCTAGTAACCATTCTTGATAGAAATGATACGAATGTTATTAAGGTTGGGAAAGATGCATCACACAAGCCAATATTCTCAATGAAGTTGTACACACGGTAATACTAACAAGATATCAGAAGTTCTGAACTATGGAAATGGAGGAAGTCCTGCTTGGGACCGAATGGACGACTTCCATTTGAAATATAGATCGCATGTCTTTTTTATTCGTCATCATTGACGTCAGAAAATTAGGGAGATGGTGGGAGAGGGATGGATAAAGATCCTGCCACCGGGCATTTATGTGTAATTGTAAGAGTTGAATAATAATCTATCGCCTCTTGACAGTCCATCAGTACAGCAGTGACTTTTTCAGTTACAGAACCAAGGTGTGTAAATATCAGATACTCTCGCTCATCTTGAACCGCACTTGCTGCGCTTGCTCAGTAGGCCTCACACGAAATCATGAATATTGTTTCTAAGAAATATATTTTTCAATTCAATATAATTTATAGTAGGTGAATGTGAATACCGCATGAGCTCAGATTTAATGTCATTTCAATTCGAAATTGTGAATCAAATCACAAACTGTATTCAAACACAGCTTCACACGATCAACAACTCAAATCTCAATTACTTTTAGAGTGATCCAGGACTTGTGGAAAGTCACTCCCTGATGGAATATTGAACAATTTGATATATCATTTTTACATCCATGTTTCCATAGAGGGTTGCGTGATTACATGATTTTCCATCTATATATCTATATAATTCTATCATATGATGCTATTCTATTGAATACTAGTCCATCAATTATGCACAAGTAAGATTCATGGATCCATGCTATCAACATATGGCATCACATTTTCCCATCAATGCAGTTTGTATGCATTTCAAAATCATTTTTGATGTATACTCGAAATAGTCACGCGGAATTTAATATGTTGATGAACGCAACACTCCTTGGCCATTCAAACCCATCATGTTTGTTGTTTGGCTATAAGAGTCCTCAATACTTGGAAGTAGGAATATGCCAGTTTGGAGACCTGTGTGAATAAAATAAGAATACATTAACATATCCATACAAAATCCAATTGATACATCTATCCCAGTGAGAATCTCCACAATTTAAGCTTGAGATTCTAATTGTATGTGGTCTATAATGAGAGAAGCTTACGTCATAGAACACTTCCAGCGAGAGTTTGATGAATCCTCCGACCATAAGTGTAACCGGTTTATTGGCTCTGCACATTATGATGCGCATGGACCGTTTAAAGCCTTCCGTGGCGTTCAACCAATCACAGTTGAACAATGCGTCTCTCACTTGATCACTCTGGAAAAGTATTAATGTAATCAGCTGGTTATTTTGGCGGACACAAACGGAGATTATTTTACTACTGGAACTAAGAGACGTTTTTTTTAATATCATCGAAACTTGATACAAAATCATTGTTCCACAATTAAGGCTATTGATGGAAGATGGGATCGTTTGGACGGGGCACCACAAGGGCGATCTTACCACCCCATTTTGATCAGATTCTACTTTGATTAGATTTTGATTTGATTAGAGACTACTAAGACTATGTATTTTTGAATATATATTGGGTCTAACGACGCACTATAATGATAACTAAGGTCTGATGGAGTCGGATGAATGATTGATGAGATGATGGGATGATGAGATGAAGGTTTCTTAGGTATTGGGAAGGATAGTGGGAAGTAAGCGATCGTAGCCTATATTGTAAGAACCATCCCAGCATAAGCCTAGACCACAGAGGGAAACTACGAAAAACCCCTGTGGAGATAGACGGTGGCGGGGATTGAACCAGGTCTGATATGCCCCTTCACCTCCTGGATCACATGGAGCGAGTGCGCCAACCACTGCGCTACATGGGCCGGTGATACTTTGTCACCAAGAGATATATTGTTTGATGGAAAGGATGCTGGATGTTGATACAAATGCATACCCCACGCTGGACTCGAGCCCACAGTCAACTTGGAATCAGTTACCGCAGCGAAACCTTGACTGAATGAGTCAGACTGTTTGCCACACTGGGTGATGCATGTTTCACCAGTACGTGAAAGGATCTCACCGTAGGTGCTATTCCGATGTGGATCATTGCATGCTGAAATGATTATACTTGAGAATTTAGAAAACATGTATTGGATATTAAAGGAACCGGATCGTCAGCTGCATATGTGTCCATATTTTTTCTTCATTATTAGTCGACTACACTGATACAGAGAGAAAATTACAATAATATCAAAAAACACTTACAAAGCCCTTCAAAACTAGCTTGACTGTGAGTTAAAGTGGTGAATTATGAGTAAAAATTCAAATTTGGACGTATTTCTCATACAGAGTAGTTGGAGTAAAAAAAAAGAAAGATTTGTTGCATTCTACTTGAAAAGTGTGAAGTGATATTGATTACTATTCATATATATATAATATCACCCTAGAAGACAGTGACAAGAATATTTCCATGTAAGATTTCATGAAAGATGCTCTCCTCATATATTAATCAATTGTACTCTCAACAGTATATCAAATGTATTATGATTCAGTTCTGAATCATTGAAACTTTGAAGACTGACTTTAAGAAGAGGTGGCAATGCTCTTAGTACAATCAACATTCGTGATTTGAATCGATAGTGTGATAATTACCTCTGACGTCAGCTCTGCTGACAAGGAGCAGCATGTGAAGAACACCACCGAACCTCCGAGAAGAAATGATACTATGGCGTTTGTCTTCACGTCATACTCTGTTAGCTGTGGGATGTAATTCGACGTTTTTTTATCAGTTAAAAGACATATCAACTTTGGGTTAAGAACGAAGGGTGACATGTATTTTCCGATCAATTCTAGAGAAGACTATACTAAAGTGTTCTCTACAACTAGGCAAACGCAGCATATGCGTTGTAAGATGAGTGAGATATCTGAATAAGGTATAAAAGTAGTTAAAGTGGTTCTACCCTTGCTACGTACTTCATTGACTCTTATATTCTACACCTTGACGTAGGGCATATACAAGAAATCCTCCATTGTTGTGCAAATATTGAATCCAAAAAGCAGTGAATCTTGGCAACCTAAATCTGCCTTTATTTCTATAATATATTTGATGAATAAAAACAGTTGATTTAATTTTTTTTTTAAAACGGCTGATTCGAATTATACAAAAAGTCGTGATAATGTGTATCATTCATGTTAACACATTTACAGCAGGATTTTATTCTATTTGGATACGAGATTATATTTTTCAAATTTACTTGCCCAGCCTAATCTCATGGGGTTTTTAGAAACTTCGAGATGATATTTCTCAAAATCGATCCGACCGATTCATTCCAAAAACTATACAGTTCTAAGTTGGATAAGTGTGCGTGTACAAAAAAGTTTCATGTTGATCAGTCAACCCCTGCGACCTGTGCAGTGCCCACAAACAAACAAAAAAACACACAAAGACAAAGCCCTATAGGAGTGGGATGGAGTCTCCACTTACGCTCATCTAATAATTGACCATCCCACTAGTTCAAGAGACCATCCACACAACGCGATGACAACATTGAAGCGTAATTGACCAACAATGACGCGAGAAATGGTTGTTTTATGGGACGTACCTGATCTATTTACAACATTCACTAACCATCACTCAGATAAGCGCGAACATTTATTTATTCATCCCAATTCATTTATTCAAAAACTCTTGAAATTGCACATAAATGCGCGGTCGCAAGTTTCCCAACTATCCTTATTCCACCGCCTCCCTAACCTTCTGACGGAATAACTTTAATCCTATCTCATCCCCCTCAAAAACACTTCCACTACGATCAAGAGCGTATAGTTTTCTTCATTTCTTAGTTCATCAGTTAACTCAATATTTTGGATTTGAATGATAGATTTTGGTACCTTGCAAAACCGACACGCATATGTGGCACTAAGAGTAAAACTCTCTCGGAAACGCAACATCGAATTAAGACCCAAGTTATCGCAAATTATCAGTCCTATGATAAAACAAACTTAATTGGCTCCTGTTGGATTATTGATTACTATTTATTGATTATTCATCGATTTTTAATTGTTTCAGATCTTGCAAGCTCTAAGCTTCCATGTCGACGCTACTGTGATACATGAGAATCAGCTATTTGGAAGCCTTCAATTAGGAAACAAGTGGCGGGTAAACCAAACCACTTGGATTGGTCGCCAGATTTAGTTCAACGGTTGAGGGTGCAATGACAGGCGCGCCTGAAGAGCGAATACTAGAATTAAGATACTGCCAAATACCAAGTGGAAACTTGGCTTGACGTCTTCACTTGGAAAGAGGATGACCTATTCGAGGAAACGATTATATAACCTAACCCTAAAACCCTACACAGCTCCTTTGTGTTCTAATCAATTCCACGAAAAAGTAGCTTGTCTACGGCATTCTTACACGCCAAGATGCATTGAGGGTTGCGTTGGTTTGCCGGTTGGAGATGGTGACTTCACTCATTCGAAAACACGTTTCATTTACTGAGTACTTACCTGAGAAATATTGATCACTCTATGTGTTGTGTCTGCTCTGTGTTGTTTTTTAAAAACGGCTGATGGGCTGGCAAACTTGATGACTTCTGTTATTAGCTGTTCCGACGTCATAGAGTAAAATTAGTTCATTTTATCACCACTTATCTACGCACGGTCAATATACTTCTTTGAACGTGGACCGTGAAATGGAACATATTTTCAACATGGGGGGGATGAGAAGTGAGGACACTATCTCCAACCGGCAAACCAACGCAGCCCTCAATGCATCTTGCCAAACGCCAAGCCGTCCTTCACTCTTATAGTATCGCCCTTCAGCGCCAGCCGATGACCTTGGCAATTACCCTAAACTCTGACTGCATGGCTGATATTTTCCCATTCTACGTTATAAGGTCTGTTTGTTTGTGTTGCACTTTTTACACTTTTTACACTTTTGCGTTTGTTTGTAAAATGGGTGTAACACCGACTGCGTTGCACCGCGTTTGTTTGTAAGGTGTAACTGTTTTGGTGCAAAGAAGTGTAGCAACTTTCTACACCTGCTCTGGAGGTGGTGTAGCGGTTACAGCACTACAAATCATGCGCCAAATGCAATGATGATGGATGATGGATGACATGGCGGATGTTGAAGACGCTTTCATCGTGAGAGCCGATGAGAATGAAATCGAGAATCTGATAACTTTTCTGCAAGTTGCTGCATTAAATCACGGCCAATACGAAAATGTATGACGAATTCGCTGTCCTTGCAGGAAGAGACGACATTTTCTACGAAATTTGATTCACAATTTCGTGATTGACGTTGTTGATTTAACCCCAATAAAATTGCTGCAGCCTCATCTTCATCACTGGAGTCACTTGAATCCGAGGAAGATGATGAAGATGAACTATCATCTTCCTCCATAAAATAATTCACAATATTATCCTCGTCAGCGTCACTTCGAACTGACATCTTTACCGCTTTATCAGCCTCCACAACTGTGTTTGTTTGTGAAGTCACGGTGTAGGCTATTGATGAGCTCACTTCCTGCACTTTGACGTATATCCGCTTTACACTCACCTGCACCGCCTACACCACGGTGCAGGTTGGTGCAACACAAACAACAGACCTATATAGTGTTGTTGTATTTTGTGACTCAACAGTTTAAATTGAAGTTCGTTTGAATATCTCGTTCATCTTACAACAAATTTTCAGCGTTTGTCTCGCGTCTTTTTGTTTCACCATATAATGAATGAGTGGATTCTAGTGTTTACTCTTACCGTCGTTAAGATGAGGCCAGCCACGGCCACTGCTACAATGTTGAATAAGAACTGCATCAGGATACTGGGACCGTACACCGAGTTGAACTCGTCTGCGAAACTGGAATGACACAAGCGGTATGTAATAATAATGGTAATAATATATTTTATAATTTTTTAACCCAATAAATATGCATTGCGTGTACTACATTATCAAAAGAGACTGATAATATTAATCATGATATATTTTTTTACAGATTCAAGACGATTTATTCATATTTTAATCATATGATATAATAATACCTTGGACCCATAAAGTAATGTCTATGAGTTTCGACTTGTCTGTGGGTCTCCATACTGTGAATACATTCATTATCAGATTAATTCAAACAAAGACATCTGCATGGCTAAATAACAAATTGTAGACCTAAATGCTTTCTTTCGAATAATTCAATTGAGAAAGTAAAATATAGAAAGTTGGTTAGACAATTATTTGATGGATTAGGGATTATTTTTAAGATTCTATTTTTCATTTTTTGTCAAGTAATTTTCGCGCATTCTCAGGAATCCATTGCTCCAGACTAATTTCCACTTGTGACATTTCAGACATTTTTCTTCATTTAGACGGAATTGCATCGAATAATTTTGGAATTGGCAATTGTTTCTCTTGTCTGCCATTTAGATTTTCAGATGGAGTTTCAACAAAATAATCTCTCTGTCTTGTCACGTGTTGATAATTGACTGTTGATATCTTTTCTCTTTTTTTTTTTTACTCACACATAATCAATGTATATACTCATTCTCACAATGACGGCACGGCAATATATCCGATTGAATCGATTTCATATAGGCTATATATATATATATATATATATATATATATATATATATATATATATATATATATATATATAGGCTATTGTGTGATGACACAAAAAAATGGCAGAATACCTTGAAAAATTAGAATAATTATAACAATTCATTAAATTAAATTGAAACTCTTCTCCACAACGCCTGGGAAGGCTTATCTGTGGGTTGAAAATGAAGGACGATAGATATTATATCTAAATTTCAGTATGATGTGAGAGAGGAATATGATTAGTGCCAATTAAAGAAGGGTGTTTAGATTTTAAAAAATAACCTAGATGTCGACGCGCCGTAAAACTCAAATATTCATTTTAAAGTGATACTAACATAATAATTCAGAAATATAGAATACATTCAAGGTCGAAAAAATATGGACATGATTGCACGTCTATGAAAAATTATGATTGATGACAGTTTGAGAACAAAATTCGATCCAAAGATGTATTTTTAAGTTGGACTATAACTGTGAATTGACAAAATATTGACGAGGAAAAAGAGATATTCTGTTTGAATGAATCAACCTGAATGAAGGGAAGAACGAGTGGGGAAAATTCCCAAATGAAAGTAAACATGGAATCAGATTTATGCAATGATCATCATGAGTGGAATAGTTATATAGAAATACTATCATCATTAATATCTTGCCACAAATGGAACTTGGGGAAACAAATATATGAATACAAAACAAGAGTTGATTAGAATAAATACTCACTGATGATCTTAGATTTCAAGTATAAACATCAAAATGAAGGGGAAAAAGTAGGCGAATATGATATGGACTCAAGATTTTGATAGCTCAGTATTTCACCTCTGCAAATATCACATGCTGGATTAATGATGAAATGAGATGAAAATTGAAAAACTTGATTTTTTCAAATAGTCCCAGGAGACAATCGGAGGAATTAAAGAGAATTGTATAAAATCATAAATCAATCGATCACTGTTCAGTCATTGAACAGTCAATCATAGTACAATATTGCCAATATATCACTTCTTCACTTCACGTTTCAAAATACTGTATTCATCTCATTCAAATGATGATTTCATGAAAAGATTTCATTTGATGAATTTCATACCATTTCAAAATGAAAGTCAGAACTGGGAATTGCCAGCTAGCTTAGGTATCACCAAATGCCAACATATTTAGTAATTACGGTATCTCAGTTGATCCGATCAAACAACTGAACTAACTGTATCTAATGATTATCGTATCCATGAATTGTCGTATAAGAATGATTTTGAATGTATTCAATGAGCAATTACTTTACCTTATGATTTCTGCATAAAGTATTGCATTTTCTCTGAGTAGTTGTTTCATTCTAGAGTCCACTTCTTTGATCCAAATCTTGTTCGGACCCAGTCTCTGATATTGTGGTCTGAGCCCAGTTTGTCGGTAGTACAGTTCTACATCCGGCATCGTGATACCGAGTGCAGTTCTCCTACTGATCGATGCGTCATCATTACGACGATAACGCCACTTGAAAGTTGATTTGAAACTAGATTGGCGTGGAGAGTCTCTTGCATTTCGTAGACCATGGTTTTCAGCCAACTGTCGAATGTTTGTCAGCCTGTAGCGGAGAATCTTGAGGAGACCGATCAGTTGGATCAGCATCGTTATTAGCAGCACGTCACAGTAGATTCCAAGCATCATTTCCATAATCCCGGTGGTGAACATGAAGGTGGTGTTGATTTCAAAGTATGGTGAAATGTAGAAAAAGTCTATATAGTGACCCCTGGAATATATGTGAGGAATTGAATCGATTTGCTGAATTGAGATATATATCATATTTTTCGGGGGATAGTCAAAATGTGAGGTTGATTGGGTGAGACAATTGAATAAAAAGCAGCGGAAACCGTTACAATTAGTGTTGGGTTACGATGTAGTGATACCAACCTATTTTATCATAATATGAAGAAGGTGACCCAACTTGGGTCTAGAAAGTGAAATATTTCCGGGGTCACAATCTGAGTTCAGCGTCCCGATTGACTGTAGCGCGACTATCGCTGTTATATCGAACCATTTTGAACAACAATGCTCAACAATGCTATACACGGCTCAGTAAAATTATGATGTCAGCAGTTGCATTTGTTTTTTGCGAGAATTATAGATTTTGTTAGTTCTACAATGCCACCGTTACCTTGGCCACTCTTATCTACATCCAGCTCACAAGGGAATCCGCTAAATCGTGACATGCAATCGGTACTTTTGGCTCTAAACTGACCGCAAGAAACCACAAATGCCTCCCATGTTATCAATATGGAAGTTGGGTCACCTTCTTTATATTATGATAAAATATGTTGATATCACTACATCGTGGTCGGGGTTTGAAGGCGCGTCGACAGAGAGGTTGTTTTTCACCCATGTGCATGTCCAATTCAAGTGGCCGTGGTTGGCAACGGTTG
>OZ023328.1:13748754-13777749 GCA_964007535.1 Brachyptera risi | reverse complement strand
GGCAACGTTTGTGTATGCTCTAAGCGTATCTAGAGAGCGGGAGAGAGAGAGAAACGTGAGAGAAGATGACATGGAAAAGAAGGAATGGGGAGAAAAGTGACAAGCGATATTCATACCCTAATTTTGTAACTATCAAGTCACTTTGCAGTTCCCATTTTACCTGGTTATCAGTTTGATTGTTTGACGATTGAATCGATTCTGCATGTTGATCTTTTTGCTTTCACTGTCGTAAAAACGGCTGGAATAACTTTTGGTTTCGAGACGGCTGATTCAATTCATCCACAATCAACTTGGTAATGATGTGTATCATTTGTGTGCATACATCTGATGGAAATTTCAATTCGTTCGGGAAAGAAACATTTTACTTTTTTTTTCATTCTCATAGTACCACTATTTTGAATTCTGGAATACTCCTTCTCGAAACTGATTCAATCAATTGCGCTTTTATTAGTACATTATCAAGTGAGATGATGATATTTGTGAAATTTCATATGAAATTGTGATTTCGTCAGACCTGTGGAACGCAAAAAATAAAACGCGTTCGTTCTTCCAAGTGAAAGAAAACTGGGTCGTCGCACACGCTCATTCAGTGATTGCTGCGGAATTTCAACAATGCAATCGGAACATACATATATATGAATATATATATATATATATATATATATATATATATATATATTCATATATATATATATATATATATATATATATATATAATTATAGACAACGACAGAATATTTTAACTACGACAGTGGAAGTGGAAGTAACCTATAGGCATTGATGATTTTTCATGATGAAATTACCAATTCTAAACAAATCGTCATAAATTCAGAGCTTCCAGATGTCGGAAAATTCTGAGGATTTTCTGGGAGAATTTGTGTTTTTCCACGAATCATCTTTTCTCAACACAAATATATATATATATCTATATATATATATATATATATATATATATATATATATATATATATATATATATATATATATATATATATATAAATGAATATATACATATATATATATATATATATATATATATATATATATATATATATATATATATATATATTGACATCGTTTTCCTCTCAAACTTTCATTCGTTATATTAGTTTCATCTCTCGATTTTCAAGCACGTTGACATATTGATCAGGATGGTCAGGAATGATGATTGCACCTGTGTTTTCGATCCCAAATATTCTCATAACTGAAATATCTTCATTATCATCATCAACTGATTCAGGAGTCACTTGTCATCCAACAGGTGATGATGTGACATTTATATATCTCCTGAAAATCATTCGAGCGTTTTATAGGACCATTTCCTAAATGAATATTACTATACACCATGCAGGTAGAAATGATAGTTTCAGCACTTTTCATTGGCTGCGATTTTACTTCTCACCTCAAGGGTATATTCCTCGTCCTCAGAACTTCCACTCCTATCAAAATCATGTTAAACCAAATCGCTAGTGTTATATTCAATGGATAGAAAAAACCAACAACATTTGTGATCAGTCGAGTTTTGTTGAGGATCAATTGCTCGTCATGATTGGCACGGCACCACGCTCCATTCTCCATCTGCTCCAATGTGGCAGCCATGCTCTGAATCCTTCCCATCTGGACCAATACGTTCATCGCTTTCACAACAAACACGAGGTACATGAAGATTTGTATCAGGTTCTCACAGCAGTAGATGAGATGTAACCAAGTCAAATAGATGTCATAGATATGTATGTATATGATTTTGTATATTGCCGTTATTATTAAAATGCGTGGACATAGATAACTCAGATATGTTCCAATGTTGTGAGGTGACGGCTTATCTTCTCTCCACAATCCTATAAGAAGAAAAGATTGACTGATTGGTTATTGTTTGCCTAACGACCCCACCACTGGCGGCGTCCTGACAAACCCATATGTATTTCGAGAAAAGTTTCTAAGATGCCTGGGGTGCTTTACTAGGTGTGCATTCTGAAACTTACTGGCCTCACCCGTGGAGCAGTACTTAACAGTAAAATTATTTGCATCCAGTAGGTCTCAATAAGGTAACGGACCCAGTACAATTCGAAATTATAAACATGGACGACATTATTTTTTTTCGATAAAATGTTAGGTTATGAAACAATGTGTATGCAAATAAATATTGAATGCATTTTAAATCAACCAAAATTTCTCCAGATGCAGTTTCTCTGCCTTATTCACAACAGTATTCACACTCCGATTTGTCTGTGAATAAACTAATGTGACCTCGCACCATTAATGGAGGGTCGCTAGTACTTTTACTGAGTGTACTGGGACGAATAGCTTCAGTGTTTTTAGTACGCCGAATTTATTGGCACGGTGAGTCTCGGAACGTTCAGTAAATTATTTGGAGTAGGTTTTTAAATGCATCCGGTACGCTCGCAGTGGATTCTGGAAGTTTAAGAAGGCAGCCTGGAAGTCAATGGAGCGAAAGATAATACAGATATCGTTGTTCCTCCTTAGAAGGTTTCCTCGTGTCTCGTGGTTGAAGTTTTTCTTTGATGCTTAATTCCAGGATTTCATTCTCTTTGGTCCACCGAGGACATTATCTGGACTGTGACTCACGGCAATAAACACATTTCACAGCCAACACACATTCATCGGGGATGCTGAAGAGCGATTACTGGAATAGCGATAGTACCAAGTGGTAAGGAGGGCTTGACGTGTAAGAATGCCGTAGAAAAGCTACTTTTTCGGGGGATTGGATAGAGCACAAAGGAGCTGTTGTTAGGGTATTGAGTTGAGTTATGATAGTTTCCTCGAATAAGCCATCCTCTCTCCAAGTAAACACGTCCCAGTATTCACTCTTCAGGCGCCCCCATTCATTGTGCTCGTGACTAATCTTCATTTGGTGCATTACTATGCATATAAAAAATAAATTTCATTAGCAGAACTTGGTAAGTTCTATGAATACTAGGCGTTAGACTAATTATAAAACTTCGAACTGTCGAAACACTTGTTGATCAAAAATATCTTCACATTGGCTTCGATGTCGACTTGTCTCTTCAATTTTTTTTCTGACAAATTATCAGGGAACCAGGAACGAGCGATTATTTTTGGATCATTTTCTGTGATTGATTGAACGTAAATTATTCCTGGTACTCTCATTGATGCCATTATTATCATTATTCAATTCAACTGATTGGGGGTTATCGTTTAGAGATAATTTCATTCTTTATATTGGGTTTACGACCCACTATGGGCCCAATGATAACACGGCCATCTATTGAAGTCGGGTGAATGATTACTGAGAGGATGGGATCATGATATGAAGGTCACTCATCAGGTATTGGGAAGGATGGTGGGAAGGAAGTGACCGTGGCCTATCTTGTAGACACCATCCTGGTATCAGCCTAGACTTCAGAAGAAAACCACAAAAACACCCTGTAAAGATTGATGGAGAACAAGTAACATCTATATCAACGTTTCGAATAGTGAGTTGGAAAACGTATCCACATGGTATTCACATGAAACGACCCGAGAAATCACGAAAAACGCGTTTGTCTTCGATTTTCGATCATGGCAGCTATCAAATGTCGGTTTCCTGGATAACAGCTCAGCGCACCGAGACGCGTGGCCGAGTGGTAACACACTGAACCGTCATTCGGGAGACCGGGGTCCGATTCCCGCCATGTTCAACCATCCTGACAGGGGTTTTTTGTGGTTGGCCTCTGTCGTTCAGGTTGATACTGGGATGGTTCTTTAACAACAGGCCACGACCGACACCTTCCCATCATCCAAAACACCTGATGAAATAACCTTTTATCTCATCATCCCACCATCTCATTCATCATCTACCGACGCCAATAGATCGTAGTTATCAGTATAGTGCGTCGTTAAAACCCAATATAAGCTCAGCGCGTTGGAGACTGGTCCACTTTTATCAGGTTACACGTGAAAGCAACGTGGAATACTAGAATCAACGCGATAAAATCAACGTTTAACAATATAATAAATACGAATATCACCGTTGAATTTATATAGCTGCTATATTTTCGAATGTGTATTGATAATTCAATGACAGGTTCACGATAATAAATGCACATCTTCAGGAAGTTCACTCCGCGAAGTTGGCGAGATGATAACGCCTACTCACCGAGCGTTTCATTTAAATCCCGTTGAACATCTAATCGGTGAACGTCCTTGTTCTTTCAAGAATATCACAAGAACTATGCTTTCTCGAATCTGTATATGCGATATGTGATGAATGTGTGTTACTACGGAAATTTGAGTCGAGAAGGTCGTTAAAAAATGCACCATGTAAGCCAGAGTCGATGAAGCAGTTCTACCTCCTGTGTATTATCCAGATCTCAAATAATATTCCATAATATTCTTTATTCTATAATGAATAAATGGTATTCGAAAATGATTGTAGAACTGCTTTATCGACTCTTATGTGAGCTAAACGTGGTTTCATATTAAACTCAAACGATTTGAATAATTATATCAAAATAATATCACATTTATTCATGCACGCATGAAGAAAGTTCAGCTTCATTGGTTTGAAATGTATCTCATATATATATATATATATATATATATATATATATATATATATATATATATATATATATATATATATATATATATATATATATAAATATATATATATATATATATATATATATATATAGATATATATATATATATATATATATATATATACATATATATATATATATATATATATATATATATATATATATATATATATATATATATACATATATAAATATATATATATATATATATATATATATATATATATATATATATATATATATATATACATATATACATATATTATTATTATTATTATTATTATTATTATTAACTCTTGCAGTTGCACATAAATGCGCGGTGACAAGTTCCCTATCAATCCTATCCTATCGCCTCCCTAACCTTCTGACGGAATAGCTTCAACCCTATTTCATCCTCCTCAAGTATACTTCTACTAAGCTCATTCCAATCCCTACCTGTCCTATTCAAGAAAGAGAACTTACCGACATCTAATCTAGCCCCCTTTATAACTACTGCTCTATCATGACTTCGCCTACCCCCATACCCTGACTCATTCCTTCAATCAACCTATTCAACTCTCCCCAGCCCCCTTCTCCTTCCATCACCCTGAAGAAATTACAGATCCGATCCTCCTTTCTCCGTATTTCCAATTCCCGCCATCCCAAGTCTCGGATCATCTCAGATGGACTCTCCAATATTCTCACCCTCCCCCCTTTCATTCTGCCCCCATTTCCACCTCCTAACCCTACCTGTAACCCTTCTAAGTGCAATCCTTTGCACCCTTTCCACATCCCTTATCTCACCTAATCTATAAGGATCCCAAACTGAACTAGCATATTCCACCATGGGACGCACTAACGAGAAATAAGCCTTTTCCTTTATCTTCATACTTGTCCCCCTAAGCTGCCTCATTACAAAGTTTAGTGCATTTATACTCTTTTTTACTATTCTCTCAATCTGACTCCCCCACCCTAGACGTCTATCAAATACCACCCCCAAGTACTTGTAATTTTCCACTGACTCAAGTGACTTCCCTCCTACATCATACACTACATCAGCCCTCACTCTCCTCCTACCAAAGGTGACTAACTTACACTTCCCTTCATTTAACCCCATCTTGTGCAACTGAACCCAACAATTAAGTGCCGTCAAATCTGCCTGAATAGCTACTACATCCTCCTCTGTATTGATTTCCCTATATAACACACAATCATCTGCAAATAACCTTATTCTCGAATTAACAACCCTAGTCAGATCATCTATATATAAATCAAATAATAACGGACCTAGCACACTACCCTGTGGAACTCCTGAAGTAACCTTAACCTCACTTGAAACCTCCGAACCTACTCGAACCGTTTGAACTCTATCCTGAAGAAAGTTTCCAATCCAATTAACTAACCCAGCATTCCCAATGGACAGTTTCAACTTCCCTAATAGTATAGTGTGATCTACCTTGTCGAAAGCCTTTTCAAAATCTAAAAACACTGCATCAATACAGCCCCTCTTGCCTACTACCCCTGCCAGCTCTTCCGCAAAACCTAACAACTGTGTCTCACATGAATACCCCTTCCTAAACCCATGCTGCACTTCCGAAATACCCCTATGTTCATCTACTTCCTCCATTATCCTCTTTATAACTACCCTTTCCATCATCTTACATACATGTGACGTTAAACTGATTCCCCTGTAGTTGTCTACCCTGCCCCTTTGCCCTCCCTTTGAAATTGGAACCACCTCCGCTTTTTTCCAATCTTGCGGTACTCTACCTGCTGTGAGTGAGGCTTGGAACAACCTTAGCAAATAACCTACAACCCCCCTACCCGCTAATTTCAGGAGATCGCTTTGCACCCCATCTATGCCTGGTGACTTCCCACTTTTTAGTTTCCTCAATACATTCCACACTTCCCCCTCTGTAAGCAGGACTTCTTCCCCCTCCCCCTCCAGTGTTGTTTCTCCCTCCCCTATAATTCCAGTCACATTGAACACTTCCCCGTAGAATCTATTTAATGCTGCTGCCTTCTCCTTATCCGTTTTCCACTCATTCCCTTCCTGATCAACTAAGGTGGGCAACTCCTTACTACTACCCTTCTGACTAGAAACAAACCTGTACATTCTATTCCAGCTACCCTGTACATCAGGTTCATTAAACATACCACCCATGAAGTTTTCTTTCGCCTCCCTCTTAGCCTGGTTCAAGTCCCGCCTCAGGTCCCTGATCGCTTCATTTCCCTCCCCTGACTCCCTCAATTTCCTACTCATCTTTCTACCCTTTCTCTTAAGCCTCCTAACCGTACTATTATAGTAGGCAGGATCTGCATTTGCCTGCAACACCTTATAGGGAACCAACATATCTCTAACCTCCTCATATACTTTCCGAAAATTGAACCACAGACCTTCAACATCACGCTTGTCTATCTCACACCACTTCTCAAACCTATCCTCAAAAGCTTTTTGAACCTCTCTTGCCTGCACCCTTTTGTACCCCCAAACTTTCTTCCCAACGTTATCGGTTTGAACCGGAGCTAAAGCTAAGCTGACTATAGGTACCCGATGATCGCTAATGCCATCAACAATCACTGTTTTTGCCCACAACTCACTCGGCCTGACTAACACTACGTCTAGAATATTTGTACCCCCTAAACTTCTACTCCTGGTTCCCTCCTCCACAACCTGATGAAAACCTTCGGTTAATATGCCCGTAACGATGTTTTGCATTACTCCCCTCCCTTGTTCTCTACCTCCTACCTCCCATCTTACGTTAGGCATGTTCAAATCTCCCGCTATAATTAAACTCTCTACATTATCCCTAGCACTAAGCCTATCCTCTAAGCAATGAAGCAGTCCTAAATCCCCCCCCGGAGGCCTATATGCTGCGATTACCTCAAGAGACTGTTTGCCTACTGTTATCTTCATTCCCATCATCTCTACTTCCTCTTCCTTCCAGAGCACTGTCCCCTGAATACCTCTTTTAACTGCTACCATTACCCCCCCTCCATGCCTATCCCTATCTCTTCTATGCAATGTGTAACGATCTATAGTTAATTCACTTTCTGTAAATCCCCCTCCCAACCATGTCTCTACTGCCACCACCACTTCTGGCTGGTACAATTCTAATAGCGTTCTAAATTCATCCACCTTATTTGCTAAACTCCTACAATTTACTACCATTAGGTTAATCTCCTGGCATTTACTTTCCCTCGACCTATTTCCCCCCCCCACCCACTCTCCCCCCCTTTTCTTCATTCATCGCACCCCCCTCAAGTCAAACCTGTGTTCCCAGCCTATCACCTACCCTCCCTAACAGCCCACCAAACATACGCTGCCCTTCCTTTGACAAATGAAGTCCATCCCCACCTAATCCTTCTCCTCTTAGCCAACAATTGGAGTCCACAAAACACACATCCATTCTTTCGCACATACGACTAAGAAAGTCATTCATACCATTGTTGACCCCCCTCTGCATATCCCTACGATACAATATATATATATATATATAATAATATATATATATATATTATATATATATATATATATATATATATATATATATATATATATATATATATATAGATTTATATATATATATGTATATATATATATATATATATATATATATATATATATATATATATATATATATATATATATATAATTTATATATGATACATACACACACACACAAATATATATATATATATATATATATATATATATATATATATATATATATATATATGGTATATACTGCTCTGGGAAGCAATCCAGCACTCACCGAATGTAGAAGCCAGTTTGATGCTGAGATCCATACATTGATATGTCATCAATTTCTTTATTAACCGAAATTTAAGCTTATTCATTTTTCGTGCTACATGGTTGAGAAATTTGGACATTTCGACCCACTCTGTTCGAACTTGTTCTCTTATGTGGCATTGACGTATCAAACTTCTCAGTACCACCTGATGGAACAATACTGTCTTACATCATTGATGTAAACTTTGCCTGTTCTTCTCTCAACTAGAAGTTATGATATCGATTATGAATTACATGTTTGTCTTTATTCGATACTATAGAGAGTGACTGAATATAGACATATTTTGTTCTGTACTCTCTTGTTTTTCTTTTCAACTACATAGAAACTAATTGATTCTGGTCTATGGGTTTTACCCGTGACGTGTGCATGGTTGAGACTTAAAAAACACCCAATTGATGGATTTTATGATAATAATAATAATAATAATAATAATAATATTTTTTATTGTCGGAAGACTGTACAATTACAGAATGATAATCGTCAACAATTAGAATTAATGCTCAATAATTAATACATAAGTATTCGTCAGTAGAATAAAAACATTTTTCAAGAAGAAAGTTCTTAACACTGGACCTAAAATTACTCAAACTTTTCATTTCTTTAAACTCGTCTGGTAAGTGATTATATAACCGAGTCATTGAGTAGATTGGACCTTTCGTGAACATTGTCAGCCTGTGCTGCTCCATACGAAAGTCGTTACGCCGTCTGGTGTGATGCTGGTGAAGCTCTTGATTGTATTTTTGAAATAGTCCATAGTTTTGCTTGACAAAGATCACTGATTGCTGTATGAAGACACACGGTAGAGGTAAAAGGGACAAAGTTTTGAACAGAGGTTTACATGATGTTAATTTTCGTGTATTTGCTAGAATTCTGATGGCTCGTTTCTGTAGAACAAAAAGTCTTTTAGCACTGGAAGAGTTTCCCCAGAAGGGGATGCAGTACTGAAAATGCGGGTATACATGGGCGAAATACATCATACGTAATAAAGTTGGAGAAACCACTCGACATAGGCTCTTGAGCATGAAAATACCTTTTAACATTTTCTTAGCCGTCTCTTCAATGTGTGGCGTCCAGTCTAGTGTGTCTGTCACTGTGATACCAAGAAACTTTACAGAGTTTGTAACCTTGACACTATAACCGTTTAAGCGGACAAGTGGACTAATAATTGGCTTGTTTTGTACTGTGTGAAATTGCAGTACCGTTGTTTTATCAGCGTTCAGAAAAAGTCTATTTGTACTACACCAAGACTGCATCACCGACGAAGCTTGCTGAGATGAAACTGCGAGGTCTGTAACAGTAGGTCCAGAGATAATGTGGCTTGTATCATCGGCAAACAGAATAAGCTTTCCATCTTTACAAGATTCAGGGAGGTCGTTAATGTACAACAAAAAAAGAAGTGGTCCCAATACCGAACCTTGCGGCACTCCTACAGAAGACTTGAGCGTGAGGGACTTGAAGCTGGAGGTGATATTTGCTCCATTTTTCTCTAAAATTTCCACTGCTTGAGGTCGATCGTGGAGAAAAGATTGTATCCATCTTAGAGAATTTCCATTAATACCTATCCTTGCGAGTTTCTCGAATAAAATCATGTGGTTGACGCTGTCGAAGGCCTTAGAAAGGTCATAAAAAAGGCCTAAAGAGTGGGAGTTCGTTTTATCCATTTTTTGAAATACGGAACTCAAAAACGAGAAGATGGCTGTTCCAGTCGATTTACCGTAGAGGAAGCCGTGCTGAGATTCAGTAATGATACTGTGTTTATGCAGGAAGGAAAGTATTCGCGAAAGCATTGCTTTTTCGAAAACTTTTGAAAAGCAAGAAATCAAAGCTATCGGGCGATAGTTTCCTAGTTCAGTAGGATCCCCCTTCTTGAATAAAGGAATAATCTTCGACGATTTTAAGCAGGACGGGAACTGTCCTTCTAGGAATGATTTGTTAACGATCTCTGTCAGAATTGGTGCAATTATGTGCGAACATGAGCGAAGAATTGAGGTTGGTACACCATCTGGACCCGAAGAGTTTTTGTTAGCTAGGTTGTTGATAATCGACTCAATCTCTTGTACTTGGGCTGGAAAGAGGAACATACTGCGAAGAGCAGCTACTGCATTATTTCGCTGCGGAGCCGAAGACGACACAGGAGGTGGCATTGACTGAAGCAGGTCTGGAACTAAATTATTGAAGTAGTGGTTGAATGCATCGGCAACATTTTGGGGGTTGGAAACTTGCTTTCCGTTTACACTGAGAGAGATGCTTTTCGCTTTTCTCTTTGATGAAGTGGTGTTAGCTTTTATGACATTCCAGGAAGCGCTGCTTGTGTTCGGCGCACCCGCTATGAATCTATCATTGCTGCTTTTTTTGGCACTTTGCAGACTTCTCCGGTACTTCCTCTTCGCTTCTTTATATCGAGCCGCATCCACGCTGGTCGAACCTGGTTGCTTCAACTCAAAGAAAAGAGATCTTAAAACACATGCCTCGTCCTTCAATTTCTGCGATATCCAGTTATTTGTTTTCTTATGTTGCCGCACCTTACAGTTAATTCTTGGAAAGCTGATATCGAAAGTATGCATGAAAATTTCCATAAACAACGTGAATTTTTTTTCCAAAGAGTCTGCACTCCACACAGGGTCCCAGATAGCCGAGCTCAAGCATTGTAAAAAGAACGCTTGCTGATTCACACTAAAAATCCTCTTTTTTTCGAAAATGACGGGAGATCTCTGTGACATTGTGTCGGACGGGATGGATATGTCAAGAAGCAGAGAACAGTGATCCGAGAGACCACTGTCCATAACATTGTATGAAAATAAACCTTTTGGGAGATTGGTTACAATAAGGTCTATTGCTGTCGACGAGGCGGAAGTGATTCTTGTTGCTTCAGAGTTCACTACATGAAGACCGTAAGAGTCAAATAGGTCAGATAGTTTCGTTTTGCTAGTACTATTACACAGAAAGTTGACATTGAAGTCAC
The DNA here is from genome assembly GCA_964007535.1 of Brachyptera risi. Taxonomy (NCBI): domain Eukaryota; kingdom Metazoa; phylum Arthropoda; class Insecta; order Plecoptera; family Taeniopterygidae; genus Brachyptera; species Brachyptera risi. Next base: position 13,766,431 of record OZ023328.1, on the reverse strand, counting down.
CACAAATAATAATTCTGCCTGATTTACTATTTTTTGACATAGCTAATAAAATGATCTCTTCTAGCTTCACAATGAATTGCTCGATGTTTGCACTCGGAGATCGGTAGACTGATATTAGTATGATAAACGAACCATTATGGTTCCATTTCGAGATGGCGCATTCAAAAACCTTTTCCACACAGTTTGAGCAGTGTATAGGTTCAATATCAATGCTCGACTTCGCTAAAATGATAACACCACCGTGAAGAAACCGCGATCGAGAGTAATTGGAAATGATATTAAATGGAAATGATAGGTTAAGAGAGTTTCTGGATGATTGAAAAATTCATTGCTGTCCACTGTTTTTATAATGTTCAAATGTGTTTCTCATGATTGTTTCTTTAATTGTTTATCATTACTGCATTTTGTATTATCATTATCATAAACTATATTGGCAAGGCTTATATCTTCATGAGATCAATTTGGACCAATAAGGCATATTCTATTCTATTTTGTTGTCATTGAGAAGAGGCCCATCAGATGAGAGTCTCAGAGTTTGTTCTACCAAGTGATAATTATGTATCAATCAGCTCATTTATGATTGAAGTACAAAAATACCATCAACAACCTCGAGTGATAACAAGTCATTTCGCCGATTATTTCTCATGCCCATCAGCAGTTCATGAAATTGGCAATCATAATCTTATGATAATAACATAAATAATTTCAATATGATGATAATATAAATTATACGTATTGTTTTTCACTTCAAAGTGTGGATGGTTTTAATTTTCAGTTTTGATGTACGAGAAGAAAACTTATGAAAATTCTGAATAGCAATGAAAAAATGATGAATTCAGCGAAAAGAAAGTGAACATAATATTGAATGAATTCCATAACTCCATCAGATGCTACAAATGTCCGAACCCTGTCCCTGTCTACTTTCCTGTTGTGACTGAACTTTCTCGATATTTATCTCAATTGTCAGCGAACAAGAGCCATCATCACCCGCTGAATAACCCAGAAAATCAATAGGAATCATCAACATTTATGCTGATAGGCTTTCCTCTTGATTAGTCGTGGCTCTGGCTGTAAAGGCCCTATGAAGCCAAATATAATATGTTTGAGAAAGAATAGATCGCATCAGTATAGTGCGTCGTTAAAACTCAATATAAATAAGGAAGGAGAATATGATTTGTGAGACCACATATATCTGACATCATGTCTTCGTTGGTTTATTTATTTACTCGATACAATAGTGGTTGAAATGATAATTGAAGATTGAGAAAAGTAACACACGAATGATTACAAGTTGACATGGAATTTGATACGAAAACAGAAAGAAGCAAACTATAGAATAATGAATCTTTGGAAAAAGAAGTGAACCAAAAAAATGAGCTCTGAAAGGTGTAGTAGTATGCATACATTTATAGATTCAGTATACATTTCAATATTACTCTTCCTTCTTCCTCACCTTCTCTCTCTTTTTTTCTCTCTCTCTTCTCTCTCTCTCTCTCTCTCTCTCTCTCTCTTTCTCTATCTCTCTCTCTATCTCTCTCTCTCTCTCTCTATTTATCTATCCATCTCTCTCTACAACACTTCTGCAGCCTCATGATATCAAGACATAGTTAATGGAATAGATGCTAATTGATTTTATCTGGCATACAAATTGTTGATCAGTTTGTATAATCAAGTATTCAAGTTCATGTTCTGATTTCTGAATTAAAATACAACTGGAATCTCAATCATCAACGACGTTCATCAAAGTGCCGTAGAACCTATACTCATTATAAAACATTCACACATGTTTATATCCGTACTAACTTGAAATAACATGTTTTATTTTTTATGATCGCCTAATATCCTGTGTTTGTCTCTATAATTTGATGTCGGTCAACTACAAGTTTTGATGTCATGCTGATAACATAGAAACAGCTTTTCCCAGTAATGATATCATCAATATTTAATGTTCCAAGTTAATAAATATGTTCGTGGAACATGAATATGAGAGCTGCTGAGTACTGTCCCGATGATTACATGTCTCCAACTCCAATTGGACTGGCTATATCTGTCGTTTGGCAATAATAGTCCTCAATACTTGATAGTAGGAAAACGCCAGCTTGGTAACCTGTGTGAGAAAAATAAAAACACATTTTCACATTTATATTATATTCGAACGAGTCAAAATCGGAGACTATATTCACATTAAACATTGATGCTTATGGAATGAAAAATGAATATATAGATCTTTCGTCCAAGAATTTATGTATTTGTCAAGACGGTTTGCTGTCCCCAGGTCTTATCCAAAATGACCTTGGCATAGTAAAGGTCCACATACAACAATAGGTTCAATTTCACACACTACATCCTAGATCATGAAAACGTTTGTCCAGGATATTAATTATCCTAGGCAAACGTTCGAAATACAGTTTATTCATGCCAAGAATATCGAAACTGTGTCCAGCCCAAGTTGGTTGTCGAAACAAATGAAATTATTAACAGAAGGATTACTCGATTTTTCAGAATCAAAATCATTACATCCTCAGAAAAATGACAGGAATGATTTTATATCTTCATGCATATGTAATGATCTCAGCTCCACGGCCACTGATAACGCTCGGGTACAAACTGTATCATTTTCCTCAGAAATTGAGTGTTATCTCTCATGTTATATCAACTACCGAAGTCAGGTCCCAGAAGGTTTGTGAAGTGAAGAGTTTGTGTACCAACACTTTATTCAGTCTCTGGTTCAGACCCATTCGCATGCGACTGTTTCTTGAACACAGTAATTCCTATAGGGTGTTCGCACGTAACAAACGACAAACAATCGTTACTATAGCAATACAGCGTACTGGTGGACTACCAAACATTCTGATTGATCAATTCCAACTGGTGCACATTGTTGTATCTCTCTTTCAACAATGGGTGACGTCAGTTGAGAATATCCTATTGAATGAATTTTGATACTATAGTCACTGAGAATTCCTCTTCATGATCACACACATGCATCATGGAATGCTCTCAAAGAATTCAAACTGTGAGGCGGAAAGGAATACATTGTGATTGCAACGTTGTTGGTTGCGTGCCCAATCGTACTGTGAGACAGCATTGATAATAGCACGATGTAGTGATACGAACATATTTCATCATGATATGAACAAGATGTACCAACTCGCGTCTTCACATTAAAATATTTCAGGGGTCAGAATCTGAGTCCAGGGTCCCGATTGCGCAACTATCACTTCCATATAGAACTATATAAAACAACAATACTCCACAATGCTGTACACGGCTCAGAAAAATTATTATGTTAGCAGTTGCATTTGTTTTGCACGAAAATTATATAATTTGTTAAGATGAACAATGCCAGCGGTACCGTAGCCACTCTTATCTACATCTAGTTCACAAGGGGATCCGATAAGTCGTGACAGGCAATCGGGATCTTTGACTGAATCGACCACAAGAAACCACAACTACCTTCCATGTCATTAGTATCAGAAACGGTACACTTTCTTCGTATTATGATGAAGTATGTTGGTGTCACTACCTCGTGGTGATAGCAAAGCTAATTGGGCAAATGTAATCAATATTGCAGAGCAGTAATTACTGCAAGAGCATGCGTTCAAGTTTCCTGAACAGCTTTTGTGTCAGTTCCTGGACACAACGCTTTTGTGGGCATCATTGCAATTACAGAGTTTATTCTGTTGAACCTGCATTTTGAATAAGTTGAGAGTTCTGTATCATGAATGTACAAGGAAATGATGAGGGATGTTCAATTAATATAGCGTTATGAATTATGTGTTCGTACGAAGAGTAGTAAAGAAATGAATCATGAAAAACTTTAATCATTGTAGATAGAACTTTTATATGCTATTTGAAACATTTGAAGCAAATCTAAACCAGAGAGTGTACCACCGGCCAGCCCGGGCTATTCACTTCACAGGCGTGTACTGGAGGTGGAGGAAAATATGTTGGGCAATGTACTCCACTTGAGTGGAAAAAAGAAATTGAAAAACGTGATATTTTACACATCTGCATTCCCACTTTCGTTGGTCATCTTCTCGACAGGTATATAGCATATAGCTTCAGCCTAATGCCAATCAGTTTTATGTTCACCTGTACCACTTAGTATCTTCAATTAGGTCTACATTATATTTATCGACATGAATGTTCAGATCAGGCGTACATTCATTGTAATAAAATATCTTACGTCATAGAACACTTCCAGGGACAGTTTGATGAATCCTCCGACCATGAGTGTGACAGGTTTATTGGCTCTGCACATTATGATGCGCATGGACCGTTTGAAGCTGTCCGACGCGCCCAACCAATCACAGTTGAACAATGCGTCTCTCACCTGATCACTCTGGAATATGACAAATGAGATGGGTGTGAGATTCCGGTACAGCAAACCGAGATGATCGGTGTTTGTTGGCGACCTCACCTAGCATCAGATTATCAGGCTGTTATGCTAATTATAGTCGGTCGTATTTGGTTGTGGGATTTTTTGAAATTCGAATTTTGGAACGTGATTGAATTTTCGTTCTTGTATTCATATTGTTCTCATAAATTGTATTGACCTATCAATTGTTTTCAATATGATAATCCGATATTCCTTGTATTCATTCAATCCGCATTCAACTGTAATTGAGTTGCTAATTACAGTATAAATGTTGTTCATCTTCACAATAGTAATTCGAGAAGATAACCTTCATCATTATGTATAAGCCTTTTCAAGATATGAGTCTATAGTTGATATATGGAGGCCTGAACTTCACGACTCTGATGAATGAATATGAACTCACATGGTTACATCCATTGGGAAAAGTATTTGCAACATTCTCAATTCAAATATTTCATAGATACCATCTTATACAAGATTTGATTTAACTTGGATAATCAAGACAATTTCGATACAAAAAGGACATTAATTTAGAGAATTTTTTTGAGAAACTTGAAGATCTTGTGAACCTCGTGAGTGTATATGAATGATGTTTTCTCACTGTGATATGTTGAAAGCAGTCAATAAACACCCTCATACGTCACCTCTGACGTCAGTTCTGCTGACAATGCGCAGCACGTGAAGAACATGATCGAACCTCCGAGAAGAAGTGACACTACTGCGTTTGCTTTCTTGTTGAATTCCGGTAACTATGGAATACAATGAAATAACGCGTTTTATGACATTTCATATTTGGATAAAAACCGTGACTTGAAACCATGCTCCCAACGGGAATGTATACAGTCGATAAGTGGATTCGAAATATTTGTTGTAAGAATGATGAATGGATGGACCCGTCATCAGACGAGCTTCAGCGAGGAATCAATTTTATATACTGAAAAAAATTGGTGTTCGTTTTTTTTTTATTTGGTTTTTTGTCGGTTCTCCACAGGTAAACGGCTACAGCTATCAACTTCAAACTTTTTTCACAATGGTTCCTCATCTAACTTAGATATGTATAGTTTTGTGGCATTATCAGGTGGTAACTTTTATTTTCATGGATTTTAGAAGTTTCAAAAATACCCATTAGAATAACACAGCGGAAAAAAAAGAAAATATTTTTATTTTCCAAAAAAATGAAATTTTGCGTGAAGTTGAATTACACTTTGATACACATTACTGAAAACTTTCAGCTTGATCAGGTCAGTCATTTTGAAGAAAAAACATAAAATGTGCTAAATTGGTACCACTCGAAGCAGTTTTCACCCATGTATAACTTGAAAGTCACCAAATTGGCGAATGTAGGCAAAAGTTTGGCAAGAAGGTCTACATACTATTACCATCCGCTCGTCTAACAACGCATATATGGCGTTTTCCTAGTGTATAGCAATGCAAGTGTGCGCGCGCCGGCGTTCCTGACACACAGACACACACATATACACACAAAACTGGGTGAATATGTCTTCAATATGAATAACTATATATTCACTTCCGATAATTATGGTTGATAATGAATGAATGTGTCTAAATTTATGGGATGATAGAATTCATAATAATTAATTGATGATGAAAATTGAAGAATAAACTCTGGGAAATAATGACGGAGTTATGAAAAATGAAAACTGAGTCAAGTGAACTAGATGGGATGTAAAAGAAAAATGGTATCTGAAAAGCCATATTCTTCGAAGCAATAGACTATTTCCGAAAAGAATGAGCCATCTATCGGCGATCGTTTGAACTAGAACGGGATGTTACTACCCGAGTTCGAAAGTCCTATGCTGCCAATGCTATTTAACACGATTGAATCATATTATTGTGCGTTACAGTGGACGTATTAAGTCATAATATAATAGTAGTTCCAACATTCATATGTTTACTACATACTGAGAGAATTACACACTGTCAGAGTGAGTAAGATGAGAGATAATGAAAGTTTCAAATCTTGGTGTTTTGCCTCTAAGCCTGTGGGTAAGCAGGCTGACTTTTTGAACAGTACTAAAACTCCCAGAATGCAATACCAGCGATCTCGGCTGCTAGGAGACGTGACGCGCCTGCGAATTGAATTATGAAAATGGTCTATTGTAATGAAAATACATGTCTGCTCTTTTTTTTACCAAATACAATTGATTTGCTCTGGGAAATGCCTCTTACCGAAGTCAAGATGAGCCCAGCAGCGGTAACTCCCACAATGTTGAATGTGAACAGCACCAGTATCGTAGGGCTGTAGACCGAGTCTAACTCATCCGCAAAACTGAAACGACAAAATATATTAAGCTGGAATTAACCTATTCGTGATTAAAAGCTAACCAGGCGGCAGCACTGTCGAAGTGGGCGATTGACCGTCCGGAGGCAGTCGGGCCTAGACGTCATGTTGTTGTATGCTTACACACATTATAATTATTTGTGATTAATATTGTAATTTTAATAATCTATAATTTCGGTGATTTTAATTTTGTATTTAATATTGTAATTACACAATTATCAATTTGTATATAATTTGAAAGTATCTGCCTTCACCCAGTTCACTAAAACATCACCAGATGTCAGCCACTCTGCTTTTAATCACGAATAGTGTTGAACTCGATTGTGAGGAAACAACCAAAACACATTTCTTCATTATACCAGATGAACAAAAATTTCAGATGAACAAATTATCATTTTATTCATCCAAGTTGTAATTGTACCGTTGCATACATCTTGTGATATATTATGTTCCAACTGTTTCAATTAGAGAACGAATAAACGCAGTTATTCAGATATTTGAAATTACCTGTATGCACATTTTCTTGTTTATAGATACTAGGCAAACGCAACATAAGCCAATTGTGAGATGAGCGAGATATCTGATCAGGTATGATCTAGGAGGATTTAACTATATTTCATCTGGAGTGGATATGAGCTGGTACGGTTGAAGCCACTTTCACTTTCTAGATTTCCCCTCGATCCCCTCCGCCGCCATCTTGACGCTGGCAAGAAATGTAAACAGCTGAGTTCACGAATGGAGCACAGCATAGGTTTTATTATTTTTTATTATTATTTCGTATCTTTCATAGATAGCTATTGTCCTAGGCCATATGTAGGACTATTTTATTTAATCTAATTCATTGACTGATAATTATTTTATTGTGATACACTAGTCCTAGAATTTGATATTTTTATGTATGTTCAGTAAGTTTTACTTCACAAATTTCGTTTTTTATTTAATTGTCGAGGCAGATTATATTCAATTATTTTGCAGCTTATTTCAGATTACTTTATTTTATTCTTTGATAGTCGATGTAAATAATTTTTATGGCTTCATAAATCAAATATTTTGAGAAACCTCTCTAGTTTTAAAGCATAATTAATGAAGGGTATATTTTGTGCAATTTAATTGATGGACTGATAATTATTTTATTGTGATAAACTAGTCCTAGTTTGATATTTTTATGTATGTTTAGTAAGTTTCACTTGAGAATTTTCGTTTTTTATTTAATTGTTGAGGCAAATTATGGGCCCTTTGTATGATTTTGAAGTTTATTTCAGATCACTTCATTTTATTCTTTGATAGCCAATGTAAATACGTTGTATGACTTCATCGATCAAATATTTCAAGAAACCATCCTAGTTTGTAAGGCATAATTAACTTTTAATTTTTATAAAGCAATCTTTAAGGGGTATTTTGTTCAAATTAATTGATGGACTCAATAATAAAAAGTGTACTGTGATAATATCTAGTTTGATATTTGTTTCTTTTCAAATGTGTCCTAAATTATATTGCCAATTCTTTATATTTTTGGATTAGATTCATTTATGATACTGAGCCTAAATTGGTGAGTTTGTCATGTACCTATATTATTACTGTTTCACAATCAACCGTATATGTAAGTGTATTGGTAGCTGATCCGACCTTCATGTTTCAGGCCTACAAAATGTCAACTTATTTAATTTGTTTTCTATATTTTTCTTTGATAATTGATTTGAATTAGACCTGTACAATGGTATTATAATTAATTTTCGAACATTTTATTTTATACCACTAGTCAATACCGAGTTTTTTGTTCAATTAATAAACTGAAGCATTAAACTTCTAGTTTATTCTAGCTTCAGCTGGAGTTGAATAATGTTGTTATTCAACAGATTATAGAGGCACTTATATAAGTACGCATACATTGATTTAGCTTTTACTATGTCTGTATTACTGTTTTGTCAATGAAATGCATTCATTTGTATTGGTAGCTTATCTGACCTTCAAGTTACAGGCCTGCAAATTAAAAAAATAATTGGATTTATTTATAATATTTTGTGCTTTGTTAGTGAATTAAAATTATAGATTATACAAAACTAGCTTGACTTTCGACTAAACGAAACTTATAAGAATAAAACAAGTGAGAAATGTATGAATGTATTCCTATTTCATCACCATTCAAGCTGCAACATCTGCTCCTATCACCTTTACAGAATATATTGCATACCGGTAGTTTGAAGTTTATTCAGTTCAAATCTAGTGGTCTGAACAATTGAACATATACCACTTATATTTTACTGAATATCTCACTTGAAAGGCAGTAGTCTAAGGTATCAAATAATTACTTTTTAAAGTAGTAATAAATAATATAAACGTATGAAGTTACTAGGTCTACTGGGTTATGCTATACATTGACACAGTTTCTTGCCAGCATCAAGATGGCTGCCCAGGAAGAGAAGTGGTGGGAGGTGGCTTCAACTAGTAACGTGCGCGCTCGCATGCCATATCCACTCCAGATGAAATATAGTTAAATCCTCCTAGGGTATGAAAGTCGTTAAAGTGGTTTTACCCTTGATACTTTATCGACTCTGATATTCTACACACCTCGATGCATATTAGAAAGACTTCATTGTTGGGCAAATATCAAATCTAGAAAGCAGTGAATCTCGGCAACCTGGATCTGCTTTAATTTCTATAATAAAATTTGATGAATGAAAACAGATGAATTAATTATTTTCTTCAAACCGGCTGGTCCGAATTGGATACAAAATCGTGATGATGTGTATCATTCATGTATACATATTCACAGAAAATTTCATTCTATTTGAAGAGATTTTGTGTTTCACATTTTCTTGCCCGGCCTAATCTCATGAGGTTCTTAAAAAAATTTGAAATGATATTTCTCGAAATTGGTTGAACCGATTCATACCAAAAACTATACAGTTCCAATTTGAATAAGTTTGCGTGTAAAAGACAAGTTTCATGTTGATCAGTCAACTCCTGGGACCTGTGCAGTGCCCACAAAGAAAAAACACAGACAAAGTCCTATTATATGGAATGGAGTCTTCGCTTACGCTCATCTAACTAGCCAAACGCAACATAAGCTCTTGTAAGATGAGCGAGATATCTGAATAAGGTTTAAAAGTCGTTGAAGTAGTTCTACCCTTGCTACTTTATCAACTCTGGTATTCTACACACCTTGACATATGAAGAAAATCCTTCATTGTTGGTCAAATGTCGAATCTAGGAAGCAGTGAATCTCGGCAACCCAATCGACCATTGTAGATCGTCCGCCTCGTGATGTCACATAATATAAAAACCAATCAAGTGGACAGTGAAGCAGGGGAAATAGGGAAATAACCAATCAAGGTATCTAAAATTTTCCCTGCTTCGTATAAGTCACGCCCATCTACAATGGTCAATTTTTATCATCATTTTTACTATAGGCTTCTGTCAAGTGACGTCACTCATTGTTGCAAGAGACAGACAACAATGTCCACCAGTTGGAATTGACCACTCAGAATGTTTGGTAGTCCACCAGTTCGCCGTATTACCATGGTAACGATTGTTTGTCATTTGTTACGTGACAGAAGCCTATATATTTGATGAAAAAACTCAGTTATTTTAACATTTTTCGTCAAAACGGCTGATTAGAATTGCATGCAGGATGGTGATGATGTGTAAAATCTATGTACACACATTTAGGGAGAATTTCATCTCATTTGGAGAGATTTCAATTTTCAACATTTTCCGCCCAGCCAAATCTTATAGGGTTTTAAGAAACTTTGAGATGATGTTTCTCAAAACCGGTTCGACCGATTCATTCCAAAAACTGTTCCAAGTTGGATAAGTTTTCGTGTACAAAAAAAGATTCATGTCGATCAGTCAACCCCTGCGACCTGTGCAGTGCCCACAAAAAAACACACACACACACACAGACAAAGCACTATAAGAGTGGGATGGAATCTTCGCTTACGCTCAACTAACTAGCCAAACGCAACTTAAGCGTTGTAAGATGAGCGAGATATCTGCCCAAGGTTTCAAAGTCGTTAAAGTAGTTCTACCCTCGCTATACTTTATCGATTCTGGTATTCTACACACCTTGACGTATAAAGAAAATTCTTCATTGTTGGACAAATATCTAATCTAGAAAGTGGTGAATCTCAGCAACCTGAATCTGCTTCAATTTCTATAATAATATTTGGAGAATAAAAACATTTTATTTAATTATTTTCTCCAAAACAGCTTAATGGAATTGCATACAAAATCGTGATAATGTGTATCATCCATGTGTACATATTCACACAAAATTTTATTCTATTTGGAGAAATTGTATTCTTCCCATTTTCTTGCCCAGCCCAATCTTATGGTGTTTTTACAAACTTTGAGATGATATTTCTCCAAATCGGTTCGGCCGATTCATTTGAAAAACTATACAGTTCTAAGTTGGACAAGTTTACGTTTTCAAAAAAAGTTTCGTGTCGATCAGTCAACCCCTGCGACCTGTGCAGTGCCTACAAAAAAAAAATCACACACAGACAAAGCCCTATAAGAGTGGGATGGAGTCATGAAAACTTTGGATTTATGAGTCATGTTTGATTTTTTTCAAACGTTTCCACACACTTTGTATTGCGTTATTCTATTGCTTATTTTTCAATTGTCTTCAATATCAATCACATTAATATCAGTCGGTCCGCACACAAGAATTCCTGTTCTTACTCGGACCTCACATTATTTTTTCCTCCTTTCTCTTTTCTTTCTTCATAATGAACAAAGCTTGAATTACATCTTAAAATTGTTCATTTCATCTCATAATCTGGATATCCATGTCATCATTGCCTTTAATTATGTATGTAATTCAAATTAAGAATGTGAATACAATTAAAATTTGATTTATTGAAGCATCAAGCTTACCTTATCAGTTCAGCATACTGAACTGCGTTATTTTTCAGGAATCGTTTCATATTAACCTCCAGTCCGAACACAGGAGTATTTTCCGAACATGTTTCTGTTCCACGATCAGTTTGTCGGCAGGACTGTTCTGAATCCGGCATCGATATGCCCCGTACTGATCTCTCATTGAGATATACATTGGCAAATGGAAGATCACGCGACCTGCGTGCTTCTAAGCAACTGTTTACGTGGTATTCCTTTAGTGAGACCTTATTCTCAGCTAACTGCCGGATGTTTGTCAGTCTGTATCGGAGAATCTTGAAAAGACCGATCAGTTCTAGCATCATCATGATGATCGACGTATCACAAACAAGACCTATCATCATTTCAAATATCAGTGTCATTAATAAGAGGATACCGCTCACTTCGAAATAGGGTGATTGCATCATATAGTCTGGATAGTGCCCTCTGGAAAAGACAAAATCAAATGAGTAGGTGAGTATGTTTATTTAACCGTTGACACTCTTCCGAGATAATTGGTACATAGTATATGAGTGAGAATTAAAATGGAAATATCACGATCCAATGTGAATTCACAGTAGACCTATAGTACACAGTAGAAGAGGTAGAAAACAAGGATATAGTAGGGACGGTGTGCGACCTGTCAAAAGCTTTTGACACGATAAGTCATGAGATTTTGATAGCTAAACTTGAATACTACGGTATTAAAGGAGTAGCTGCAAAGTGGAATGGTTCATATTTAACTAATAGAATGCAAAGAATTGAAATGGAAAATGAAATGGGTCCGTGTGAATCGGAATGGAAGCATATATAGCACGGTGTCCCACAAGGCTCAATTTTGGGACCAATCCTATTTAGCTTATATATTAATGATTTGTCCTCCAACTTGACAATTGGATCCCAAAATACAGTTTCGTTCGCGGATGACACCACAGTGATTGTGATAATTGGAGAACGAAATGAGCTATCGAACAAGATAACAGAAACTATAAGTGAACTTGATGAATGGTTCAATGTAAATAGCCTCAAGTTGAACTGAAACAGAACGAATCTGATTAGGTATGAAGCTAAGAGGGAAATGGTGAAAACCATTCGAATTATAATGGTAAGGAATTGAAAATACTCAACCATTGTAGATTATTATGTATTGAGATTGACTCTCGGTTGAAATGGAAGCCTCACATCAATGACTTGAAGAGAAAGTTACATTCTTAGTGCTTTGCACCGAGACAATTGAGTAATCAGTGTAGCGATGATGTTACTCGCATTGTGTATTTTGCCAATGTTGAATATCATATAAGAAATGGTATAATAATTTAGGATGCTTCTACGGATTCAGATGAGATTATTCGAAATTCGAAAGAGGCCAATAAAAATAATAGGAAGGGTGGGATACAGATCTTCATGCAGAGAATTATTTTTAACCTTGAGAATATCAACGTTCACCTGCCTTCATATTCTAGAGATACTGATGTTTCACATTAAAATGTTTGTACTGAATGGGAACAATCATAACCATAACACGAGGGGAAGTAAAAATATTCACAAGCGTTACAATGGACAGATTGGGATCCTATCAATGCAGGGCCACGTATTTTTAATAGTCTACCAGAAAAATTATAAACTCTACCTAGTCAAGACATGTTTTAGAACTCGAAATGAAATAATTTCACATTTCACATGCATTTTTTAATATAATAGATTTTTAAAGAGCAAGAAACTGCAAATGTGAATTCTGTTCTAACATACAATACTGGATGGAATTAATGGATTTATTTCATTGAATGAATAATCGATCATTCACTTCAACTTAGGCTTACTGACAAATTTCAATACCTAATTTGAAGTCGTAGACTTAAATCACACGAGTAAGAAATATTCATTGCATGATGTATCCTTATGTATTTACTCGTAAAATTTGTATCACTATGAAATAAATAGATACTTATACTTATACTTATGAAAGAATATTAAAATGTGTACAGTTTTTCCTTCCGATCGGTTTAATCAAATTGAGCTCAATTCTGGAGGTTGAATTAGGACTTTGATTTTGAGATGTTGTTTTATTTTCCATTACCATTATTATTCTTGTGTGAGTACCAATTCTTCTCAGCCTTGCTGTGGAGTCAGGGTTCAATATTTCATTGGAAAATAACAATATATGTGTTGAAAGTTGGAAAAAAACAACCTGAATAACCCGGAAGACTCAAATGATAACACATAATGCGTTTCTCAAGTATGCGGGATAAAAAAAAATTGATTCGTATTTATATATATGAATATATATATATATATATATATATATATATATATATATATATATATATATATATATATGAATATATATATATATATATATATATATATATATATATATATATATATATATATGTGTGTATATATGAATATATATATATATATATATATGTATATATATATATATATATATATATATATATATATATATATATATATATATATATATTTATATATATATATATATACATATATATATATATATATATATATATATATATATATATATATATATATATATATATATGTATGTGTATATATATATATATATATATATATATATATATATATATATATATATATACATATATATATATATATATATATATATATATATATATATATATATATATATATATATATATATATGAATATATATATATATATATAATATAATATAAATATATATATATATATATATATATATATATATATATATATATATATATATATATATATATATATATATATATACATATATATATATATATATATATATATATATATATATATATATATATATATATTTATATATATATATATATATATATATATATATATATATAACTTTACTTGAACTTTCACGATTCATATTTATTTAAATTGACTGAAACTGGGCTGTTTTTTAATCGTGATATATTCATTCAAACTGACCAACGTTTCAACGAGATTGGTCTCGTCCTCATCAGGGTCCAAACTATACTGATTATTTTGACATAAAAACATTTCATATGCGACGAAACCAACGCTACTTTGATTCAGAAACCTTGACCAAATAGATGTCACAATAGTTGAAAGAATTCCAGAGGGCTGTGTGAATTTCAAGGTAGCGTGAATCTCTTTACATCTAGAAAATAATATTAATGAAACTCATACAAAAACTTAATAATTCGAAAGGAGAAAGATATGGAAATAAAACAATACTGTCATGAACTAGCGACTGATAGAAAGATAAAAGGAGAAACATAAAAATGAAAATAAAAAGAGAAAGAGGAGAAAGAGAAAAATAATGTCCGTATCCTATTTGTGATGACTTCTAAGAAGCATTCTCTCAGATGGCAGCGTCAAGTCTTCCTTTTCCAGGTCCCCTTGTTTCTTTCTTCCATCCCTCCACTTAGGTAGAGTCTTCAACCACTGGATCGACTCCTCCGATGGATGTACTGGAAGAATCTTCCTCCTTCCTAAAATAGGCTTCCACGCAACCGGTAGTCTTCTGCTGTCGTTCCTAAGATTCATTGCGCCTGTATGTTTCTCTATTTCTATACTTTCTCTAATTATTCTTGGTAATAGAAGATTTTCGCGTGCAAGAACGGACGTATTATTAAAGTCTATCATGTGCCCCGTCTCGACGGTATGTTGAGCCAAAGTCGAGCTTAACTCTTTGAACCGCACTGAAGATTCATGTTCCTTCCTCCGTTCTGATACTTTTTTTCCCGTCTGTCCAACATACACTTGTTGGTCTCGTCGCATATGAAATGTTTTTATGTCAAAATAATTAGTGTAGTTTGGACCCTGATGAGGACGAGACCAATCTCGTTGAAACGTTGGTCAGTTTAAATAAATATATCACGGTTAAAAAACAGCCCAGTTTCAGTCAATTTAAATATATATATATATATATATATATATATATATATATATATATATATATATATATATATATATATATATATGCCAATTCCGATACCAACCTGAGTCGACCTCTTGATTGTCATTCGAATACATCTTTCAACGACACACTGTAATGATAACTCAGATTTATTGGCGTCGGATAAATGATAATGAGATGATGGCATGATGAGATGAAGGTTTCTCAGGTATTGGGAAGGATAGTGGGAAGGAAGCGGTCGTGGCCTATATTTCAGGAACCATCCCAGCATCAGCCCAGACTACAGAGGAAAACCACGAAAAACCTCTGTGAAGGTGGACGATGACGGGTATCGAACCAGGTCCAATATGCCCCTTCACCTCCCGGATCACATGAAGCGACACTGCGTTAACCACTGCGCTGCCTGTGGCGGTTTCCTCATCCAATTCGATACTGTTTGGTTTTTGGGCGCAATCGGTTGCATCACTTTTGAGAAAATGTACTCCAAAGTTTTTGAAAACCCACAGGAATAACACGGAGGAGAAAATTCCTTGAAAAAGTATTTCCTTCGGAAAAAATTAATTTCTCACGGAGAGAGAAAATCATTTTTATTGACGGCTGTTCATCTTCTTGATGACTGACCATGAAGGTCCAGCTTACTACGAATTTGGAATTATAATTGCCGAAAGTGAAAATGAGTTATACAAATATAGTGATAAGATCAAAAACTTAATTATTAAACAAAAAAAAAAATATTAGAATTCAAGTAGATTGAGATACGCTGAAGAGATGATTGTGGAGAATATGTGATGATTTTCTTAATATTGTGGAAACTATTTCTTGAATTAATGATTTTGATACCGGTATATTGAATGATTTGAAAAAAGTAATAAAAAATGTGGGAATAGCTGCCCTTGCTCCAAGAAGGAGTCCTACAACGTCCCAGTATTCCTCAGGAATTCCATAACGTTCCGCGAGGTGAGGAATACAGGGACGATATATCTCCTTCTTCTCCGCATCTACTTCTTCCGCGTGCCCCACTCCTTTTTCAAACCTAATAGTGGGGTCGAGAACTAGAACTTTTTCTCTGTCTCCCCGTATTGCGATAATGTCCACTCTACGGTTCGAACCTGAGGCAGAGTGACAATGCACCTCCTCGTGCACCTCCCATTTATTCATTCTAAATAGGTCAGCGATCATTGTTCTGATGGTGTGATGGCGGTTATTCCGCAGCAGTTCACCTTTCCGGCACGACCCGAGGACATGGGCAATTGTTTCGATCTCGTTGCAGCCTGGATGGCGGCAACGGTTGCCCTCGAGTGATCGTCCGGGAACGGCTCGAACTGCTGCGACATTGCAAGACATTTTTATGGAAGTTGTCCATTCTGATGATGAAAGCTGTTGCTTTGAATAAACCCACGAGTTTGATTGTGGGGTATCGCAGAAAGCTTCGACTCCTTTGCCTTTCTGAGGAAGTTTCGCCCAGTCTTCAAACGAGCGTTGTCTCAGCGCGCTTCTCAATTCACGGCCAGTCGGAGTTTTCTTCTCTGTTGCAACGTTGATGAGATCATTATTTGATGTTTGTAATGTTCCAGCATCAACCATTTCAGGGATTGTTGGGGAATGTAGGAATGTGAGTGTTGGTGATAGGTCGAGTTGATTGATACAGTGCAACATTTCTCCTTTAAAATCTCTTGTTGCCTGTAGTAATTGATCGTCAACGCTCAATAGCTTACGACAGATATTATAATTTTGTATGAATGCTTCCCATGTTGCCTTCATTATTCCCAGTCCTCTGAATTTACTAGGGGCATAGATGAAGCTATTCGGAGTGTCAGTTGGTAACCCCAATATTTGTTTCACTGCACTTCGGACAAGTCTATCGATATCGTCTAAGAAAGACTTGGTTAAACGATACAAAGGGGCGCATTGGAGCGGGTAAATCAGTGTTGGCCAGGTGAATTGATTTAAAATATTGAGTTTCTGGTCATGTCGGAGTAGGTCAGAAGAAGTGATCTTTTCAAGATCGTCCTGTAGATTTCGTATTATTTTCTCCTTGTTTAATACAATTTCTGAACTAAAATCTATTCCCAAATACTTTATTCGGTCATTGTTACCGATTGACTTAATTATCAATCCTTCCGTGGTTGTCACTGGGATATCTGACAACGCACCATTTACGATGTTGATTGCGTGACTTTTGGAATTGTTT
>OZ023328.1:13711254-13743754 GCA_964007535.1 Brachyptera risi | reverse complement strand
AGTTTCAGTGCGCAACTGGCTTAGATGTGCGGCGAGTATGAATACAATGTCACGAGCTGCAGAGCCAGTTTCAGTGCGCAACTGGCTTAGATGTGCGGCGAGTAAATACAATGTCACGAGCTGCAGGGGCAGTTTCAGTGCGCAACTGACTTAGATGTGCGGCGAGTAAATACAATGTCACGAGCTTCAGGGCCAGTTTCAGTGCGCAACTGGCTTAGATGTGCGGCGAGTAAATACAATGTCACGAGCTGCAGGGGCAGTTTCAGTGCGCAACTGGCTTAGATGTGCGGCGAGTGAATACAATGTCACGAGCTGCAGGGGCAGTTTCAGTGCGCAACTGGCTTAGATATGCGGCGAGTAAATACAATGTCACGAGCTGCAGGGGCAGTTTCAGTGCGCAACTGGCTTAGATGTGCGGCGAGTATGGATACAATGTCACGAGCTGCAGGGGCAGTTTCAGTGCGCAACTGGCTTAGATATGCGGCGAGTATGAATACAATGTCACGAGCTGCAGGGGCAGTTTCAGTGCGCAACTGGCTTAGATGTGCGGCGAGTAAATACAATGTCACGAGCTGCAGGGGCAGTTTCAGTGCGCAACTGGCTTAGATATGCGGCGAGTATATACAATGTCACGAGCTGCAGGGGCAGTTTCAGTGCGCAACTGACTCAGATATGCGGCGAGTAAATACAATGTCACGAGCTGCAGGGGCAGTTTCAGTGCGCAACTGGCTTAGATATGCGGCGAGTAAATACAATGTCACGAGCTGCAGGGGCAGTTTCAGTGCGCAACTGACTCAGATATGCGGCGAGTAAAAACAATGTCACGAGCTGCAGGGGCAGTTTCAGTGCGCAACTGGCTTAGATGTGCGGCGAGTAAATACAATGTCACGAGCTGCAGGGGCAGTTTCAGTGCGCAACTGGCTCAGATATGCGGCGAGTAAATACAATGTCACGAGCTGCAGGGGCAGTTTCAGTGCGCAACTGGCTTAGATATGCGGCGAGTAAATACAATGTCACGAGCTGCAGGGGCAGTTTCAGTGCGCAACTGGCTTAGATGTGCGGCGAGTAAATACAATGTCACGAGCTGCAGGGGCAGTTTCAGTGCGCAACTGACTCAGATATGCGGCGAGTAAATACAATGTCACGAGCTGCAGGGGCAGTTTCAGTGCGCAACTGACTCAGATATGCGGCGAGTAAATACAATGTCACGAGCTGCAGGGGGAGTTTCAGTGCGCAACTGGCTTAGATGTGCGGCGAGTAAATACAATGTCACGAGCTGCAGGGGCAGTTTCAGTGCGCAACTGACTCAGATATGCGGCGAGTAAATAGTATGTCACGAGCTGCAGGGGCAGTTTCAGTGCGCTACTGGCTTAGATGTGCGGCGAGTAAATACAATGTCACGAGCTGCAGGTGCAGTTTCAGTGCGCAACTGGCTTAGATATGCGGCGAGTAAATACAATGTCACGAGCTGCAGGGGCAGTTTCAGTGCGCAACTGGCTTAGATGTGCGGCGAGTAAATACAATGTCACGAGCTGCAGGGGCAGTTTCAGTGCGCAACTGACTCAGATATGCGGCGAGTAAATACAATGTCACGAGCTGCAGGGGCAGTTTCAGTGCGCAACTGGCTTAGATATGCGGCGAGTAAATACAATGTCACGAGCTGCAGGGGCAGTTTCAGTGCGCAACTGGCTTAGATGTGCGGCGAGTAAATACAATGTCACGAGCTGCAGGGGCAGTTTCAGTGCGCAACTAGCTTAGATGTGCGGCGAGTAAATACAATGTCACGAGCTGCAGGGGCAGTTTCAGTGCGCAACTGGCTTAGATATGCGGCGAGTATAAATACAATGTCACGAGCTGCAGGGGCAGTTTCAGTGCGCAACTGGCTTAGATGTGCGGCGAGTATGAATACAATGTCACGAGCTGCAGGGGCAGTTTCAGTCCGCAACTGGCTTAGATGTGCGGCGAGTAAATACAATGTCACGAGCTGCAGGGGCAGTTTCAGTGCGCAACTGGCTTAGATATGCGGCGAGTAAAAACAATGTCACGACTCAGAAGCTGACTGTGAGGGTAAGTTTATAAACAAGTATATTAGTTTAAATTGGGTAACTGAGGTATTGATTACTTCTTTTCTCTGAAATTGAGTGAAAGGTGTGTTTGTGTCACACTCACCTAATATAATGGTTTAATTGTGACATTTCACATACCGTATGTATAACCGGCGCTGGGGGCCCATACAAACAAAAAGGGGCAAAACCACTAATATTGTTCCGATTCCATAATAATTATGATTTTGTTATTTTTTAGAGATTTTAATCATTTTTCATCTATCACATATGATATGAGGTGGAAAATTAAGTTTTTCATTGTCGGGAAACTGTTATATAAGGCCTGATTGTTGTTGAATTATTGCTTTTCTGAATAATACCAACTGAACCGGTTCATTTATTGTGTGATACTTTCTTGATTCTATATTGTCGTACAACTACCGTATGTATATCAACAATCAATATTCAAATTTATGTTTCACCAGTGTTACCAGTCTCCACGTCAACAATGGGCACTATGAATTAATGAATATTAGGGTTTCAAGGCGCATCGACAGAGAGGTCATTTAGCGCCTGATGGGCACTATGATTACTAAGTATTTGAGCGACTTCAAACAACACTAACTAGTAACTCTGTAACGAACTGTCGTCTTTTAAAGCATCATATTTGAAAGCAACCGCAAACACTTACCAACTGAATAAGCCAGATGAATGCCCAGATCCAGACAATGATGTGTAATCAACTTCTTTATTAACCAAGCTTTGATTTTGTTCATTTTTGGAACTTCATGCGTGAGAAGTTTCGACATTTTAATCCACTCTCTTGGAGCTTGTTCGCGAATGTGGCGTCAAAGTCTCCCCTCGTGTGTCATTGCGTGGTCAACACAAATAGTTGTATCATACATTATTTAAGTTTCAGTCGCTCGTACATCCCTCGATAAAAAGTTACGATATCGATTTGAAATTCAATGTTTGTCTTTATTCGTTTCATTACAGTTATTATCATTAGCATACTTCAATTCTTTTTGATTGAATTATATCGCTTTCAATACCCGGAAACTAATACGTATTGGGCCGGTCCAGTGGGTCTTATCCACGAAATCTAAGGCAGTTTTCTTCGATCTTGGGCCTGCGAGGTTCTTGCTTAACATACTAATCATAAGTATTATTATATATATATATATATATATATATATATATATATATATATATATATATATATATATATATATATATATATATATATATATATATATATATATATGTAACACAATTATAATTGAACGGTGACCAACTCAACGATGTGTCATGACATTCTCAGTGGGAAACGTCTGAACTTCGGTGTCCCCTGTCAGAAAATCCTTGCGAGCTTCTCCAGTTTCCAAGTAGGCCTATGTGTCAGTTTTTTCATCCAATGTATAGATTATCCATAGATTTCCGAAGTTTTTTCGAAGTTGTAGACTATTATTCAAAACAGCTGACAGCTTCCATGTGTAGTCAATATCTCAGAACGACACCATTGATGTATGATCATTTACAATTTCCACAACGAAAATCAGAATATTAGATCGGTTCTAAAAAATTGCTACTGACGTTTAATTTTAAGGAAGAGACAACTTTTGAATATTTTCATGGATATCATATTTTGTGTCAACAAATAATCACTGTATTACCAATTCTCATGAATCATAGCCAATAGATTTCTTAAGGTGGTATTACATGGTTCAATTTTTCATCAAATTCCTCTGAGTTCAACCCTCAAATACAATTTATTTGACTGTGTAAACGCGACAGTTGGATGGAAATACTTTTCGTCCAACCTTTGATACAATTTTTTCATCCAAGTTCTCGTTTGAAGCATGTTCTAATTCCATCAAAGGTTTTATGAAAGAACCAATCACGTTCGAGAGCTGGCCCGCACAGCGCCAAAGCGAGTGGATTGTGCACTACAATAAATATGAAGTAAAAAATGGCTTTCTGGACTCGAGAGCAGGCAAGTTCTTCAATATCATCATATCATATCATATCAATATAATTATTATTTATAATTATATCATATTCAGATGTATTCGATCGTTTGAAGTGTGCATCTCATTTGCCTTGTCAGCAATTTAATTTACAGTCTCGCCACCGCACATAGCTGCATTTGCGAGTCTCTCCTCAAGTGAACAGTGTGCTAATGTATTTTCGTCGGTCGAACAGAGCGCGCAGAACTACCTTATCGACAGTCAACCATTGTTCATGTAGATACACATAGATGGGGCTATTATAGATTGGAAGTAACATTGGACCATTTAAACTAGCATCCAAGTTCCTTTCCAACTATCATCCAACAGTTGATATCCAACTGGTTGGATGAAAACTTTGACGGTGTAATAAATACTACCTTTACAAAAAGTATTTCATAATATATCATGAACAAATATTACCACATCCCCTCTGATTCTTCTTTCTCCTTTTGATGTAATTTCTCCTCATTAAAATTACCTCATTAAAATATCTGAACAAAAACAAATATATCACACATTTTTTCCATATCTTCAAGTTACAATCGGAACAAAATGACATGGAATTCGGAACGCTATAGAACCCAGATATATGCATTCTTCTTGAAGTGATTTATTGCAATATTATCATCGATACACTATAAAGCTTTTCACAGATTTGCAAATGGCTGAAATATTCAGATAACAAAATAAAATGAACTGGTATTTAGCAATATAAAAATTGATGTGATAGTCAAATAATAGAAGTATCATGTTGCCTATTCATTGCGTCACAAGTAATGTCTGAATGATGAATGATATATAAGCATTGCTCAGGTAGTGGATTGCAACCAGATTGGCACGTTGGTGTGTACAGACTACATGCTATTGAAATATACTAGACCAAAGTTACAAGACCGAAACTTGCAAACTCATCATACGCCTTCTGAAATTAGCAAGAGACAATTGTATGAATTTGAAGCTCTATGTACCTTGTTTATCTCTATAATTTGCAGATGAGCGATAACGAAGAGCTTTGTCTGCTTTTCTATGTGTTTGTTCGTAAGCACAGCACACGTCATACGGTTTGACTGATCAACATGAAATATTTTATCTACACGTAGACTCATACAACTTGGAATTATAGATTTTTTGAATTGTGGATCATATCGATTGGTCCATTTCAGAGAGATATCATTCCAAAGATTCTGAAAATTTCATGAGATTTGGCTTGGTGAGAAAATTGGTAAAATGACATCTCTCCAAAGAAGTTAAAAATTTCCATGAATGTGAATACATGGTTGATACACCTTATGACAATTTCGTATGCAATTCGAACAAACCATCCTGAAGAACATGATGTGATGAAAGTTTCTCATTCAACAAATGGATAGAAATGATAGCAGCATCACGATATAGTGATACCAACCTAATTTATCATAATATAAAGAAGGTGCTCCAACTTCATTACTAATAATATGAAAGGCATTTGTGGTTTCTTGCGGTCAGTTCAGAGCCAAAAGTCGCGTTTGCTCGTCACGATTCAGCAGATTCCCTTGTAAACTAGATGTACAGATAAGAATGGCTTTAAGGTACTTGTGGCATTGTTGAACGTACAAAATCTATGATTTTCGTGAAAAAAACAAATCCAAATACCGGTACTAACATTATAATTCCACTGAGCCGTGTGTAGTATTGATGAGCATTGCTGTTTCAAATACTTCGATCTGGAAACGAAAGTTGCGCTACAGGCAATCGGGACCCTGGACTCGTGTACTGACCACGGAAATATAATATCTCACTTTCAACACTCGAGTTGGGTCACCTTCATTATATTATGACTAGCCAAACGCAGCATAAGCGTTGTAAGACAAGCGAGATATCTGAATAATGTTGAAGAAGTTCTACCCTTGCTACTTCAGAGACTCTGGTATTCTACACACCTTGATGCATATAAATAAGACTTCATTGTTGATCAAATATCGAATCTAGAAGGCAATGAATCTCGGCAACCTGAATCTGCTTCAATTTCTGCAAGGTCTGCTCCAAAGACCTTAATATATAACCTACGGTTGTCTGCTCTATCTTCGCCTAGCGGACAGACGGTTCACCGGCGGAGATTAAACAGACCTTGCAATTTCTGTAATTATATTTGATGAATAAAAACAGTTGATACAATTTTTTTTTTTTCAAAACGGCTGGTTCGAATTGCATACAATATCGTGATGATGTGTATCATTCATGTATACAAATTCAGAGGAAATGTAATCTCATTTGGAAAGATTTTATGTTACAGATTTTCTTGCCCAGACTAATCTTATGGGGTTTTTAGAAACTTTGAGATGATATTTCTCAAAATCGGTCCAACCGATTCATTCCATAAACTGTACAGTACCAAGTTGGATGAGTTTGCGTGTAAAAAAAAAGTTCACGTCGGTCAGTCAAACCCTGCGACCTGTGGAGTGCATACAAAAAAAAAACTCACACAGACAAAACCCTGTGAGAGTGGGATGAAGACTTCGCTACGCTAATCCAATAAAATGGGTTGGTATCACTTCATCGTGACAGAACCATTGATGTGATTTACGGCTTTCTGAATTCGATAGTAAGACGAATCGAGTATATATTTAAAAGGTGTCAAGGTGTGCAGAGTTCTCGATTCAACTTCATATATATTTATATATATATATATATATATATATATATATATATATATATATATATATATATATATATAATATATATATATATATATATATATATATATATATATATATATATATATATATGAATATATATATATATATATATATATATATATATATATAAATATATATATATATATATATATATATATATATATATATATATATATATATATATATATATATATATATATAAATATATATGTATATATATATATATATATATATATATATATATATATATATATATATATATTTATATATATAAATATATATATATATATATATATATATATATATTCATATATATATATATATATATATATATATATAAATATATATGTATATATATATATATATATATATATATATATATATATATATATATATATATATATATAAATATATATCGCTCATCCCACAACGCATTATGCTGCGTTTGCCTGATATGTAGGATAAATATGAATCAATTCGTACATGATTTAGTACATGATTTAGTACATGATTTAGTACATGATTTCGTACATGATTTAGTACATGATTTAGTACATGATTTCGTACATGATTTCGTACATAATTTCGTACATGATTTAGTACATGATTTCGTACATAATTTCGTACATGATTTAGTACATGATTTCGTACATAATTTCGTACAAGATTTAGTACATGATTTCGTACATAATTTCGTACATGATTTAGTACATGATTTCGTACATAATTTCGTACATGATTTCGTACATAATTTCGTACATGATTTAGTACATGATTTCGTACATAATTTCGTACATGATGTGTGCTATGCGAATGAAAACATGCTTTCAACGCAATCGCATACTCATCATAATTCTCGTTTAGAAATAATTGTCCTCAATACTTGGAAGTACGATAACGCCAGCTTGGTGACCTGTTGACAAAACGAAAGATACATTGACTGAATACTAGGATGAAGGATGTTTATTGTTAGCTCAATACATCATCAACAAACAGGGTGATATACCATTTCCGAAATGAATGAGCCATCTAGCGGCGATCGTTTGAACTAGAACGGGATTTTATTACCCGAGTTCGAAAGTCCTATGCTGCCAATGCTATTTCTGATGTTCCAATCAGTACCATTTTCAAAATGAAATATATTTCCAACTTGAACTTCACAATTGAACAAACATCAGCTATTGAAAGCTGATATCTCCTGAAATTTGCATGGAGTTCAAAATTAAAGAACCTATTTTCATTTATTGGGATTATTTTGAATATTAATTCAAATATTATCATCATCATCATTTGAAATATTACTATCGTTATCATTATTGTTAATTATCAATGAATTTACTTAATATCATGTAATGTTATAAGCCACATTTATGAGTTAGTAAGCTGATAATTGTGAGCTGATAATTGTGAACTGCTAACCATTCTGATTTCCTCGGAAGAGGGTTAAAGGAATTATTGAATAAATAAAAAAAAAATATTCAGCACGTTTGATTTATATTATTGTGCGTTACAGTCAGGGCCGGCTCGTGATGTTTTTGCGCCCTGGGCAAATGATGATCCAGGTCACATTCACGGTGGGTGAGGGGGGGGGGGGGCGATTTCAGTTTGGAAAAGAAATGACCATATGAGAACATTTGTGTACAACGGCCCGTTATTGCGAAGCCGGCGACTCGGGGGGGGGGGGGGGGGGGGAAGGGGGCCCCGTAGGGAATTTTATCAGATTACATCCATTTTAAATACGGTTTAGAGTATTCTAGATGAGGTTCAGATGCCAACATTATTCGACTTATGCTTTTAAAAATGACGCCTAAACCAATATTTGTAGCTGCAAGGCCGTTTCATACCATCTCAGCACCTCATAAGGCAAGCAGTCAATTGTGAGCCCAAAACCTGAGTGTCCATATCAAAGGTGAATGCAAGGAGGCAGCCATGTCCCGCAGGGAAATTTTCAAAAATTCACTCAAATTGATAGTACGATTTTACGGGTTCCAGGAACTACAGGAAATTCTTGGAATACATGGATTTCAACAACACTAAATTTTCGAAATGGCTGTTCCAAGCGATTAAAACACTGAATTAATTCATCATTCAATAACAGTGATATTTGAATGTGAGAACATCTACTTTACTCCATTCAGTGATGTATAAATGGAACTAAATTCGATAAATAGAATTTGTGAAACGCCCATCTTGCGGTGAAATGAAGAAAAACTACTAATTTTTGCGCCCCTGGAAATGTTGCGCCCTGGGCAGCTGCCCAGGTCGCCCAGCCCACGAGCCGGCCCTGGTTACAGTGAACGTTTTAAGTTATGAAATAATAGTAGTTTCATCATTTATATGTTTACTATATACTGAGAGATTTACACACTGTCAGAGTGAGTAAGATGAGAGATAATGCAAGTTATATATCTTAATGTTTTGCCTTTAACTCTGTGTATAAGAGAGCCGACTTCTTGAACAGCACTAAAACTCTCAGAATGCAATACCAGCGATCTCGGCTGCTAGGAGGCGGGACGCGCCTGCGCATTGAATAATGAAAATGGTCTATTGAGGGAACGAATGAGCCAGTGAGGCATTGATATTTGAGAGTTGAAAAATCTATTAATGATGCGGGACTCTTCGATGTTTGATTACTATTCGAATTTCAAAAGTTTGGTTATTTGGTTATTGTATTCACGTATTTCTAATCTACACTTTAACGTGTCGTTAAAAATACGTTTCAGCTTTTGCATAATATCACTCTTTTTTTGGGGAGGGTTGCGACAGTAGGAGTAACTCAACTTCAACATCATCTTTACAAAGTTATAGTTCAAGCATTAATTAGACATACAGAGAGGCTTACGTCATAGAACACCTCAAGGGACAGTTTGATGAATCCTCCGACCATAAGTGTGACGGGTTTATTGGCTCTGCACATTATGATGCGCATGGACCGTTTAAAGCCTTCCGTGGCGTTCAACCAATCACAGTTGAACAATGCGTCTCTCACTTGATCACTCTGGAATATGACAAAATGAAACTTGTTGGTTGTTCGTCAATTGAGTCGATCATAATGGTGCTCATAGCTAACTCATGGTCGATGTTATTCCGTAGCAGGTTTCTTGCTGAAATAGCTACTTGAAATCCATGATAATTCTCCAGAATTTTGATCCTCATTTGAACTTGTGATCGCGAATGTAGTTGGCAAACAAGAAAGTTGAATTACGAATTCTCCTATCACTTGTTCTCACTTGACTGTAATTGTGCTGCTAACTGAACTCAAATTATCAGATCATTGGAAAAAATCCGATTTAGGCCTATAGCTTGAATATATTGTTGTGTTTTCATTCAATAAATTTATATTGTTGTATAACGCTCTTCCAGCGTCTGTAAAATCAATCACGTCATTACATGTTATGAAAATTACTCTCAAATAGTTTTTAATCAAAAAATCGCTCTACAGTGTTGAAGAATTATTTTTGGGTTACGAACATAAATGTTGTTAAAGTTGTAAAAATAACTGACTCATAATTTATTTGCTTTTTTGGATATATTATTCATATCATAATCTTATATCATAAAGGAATGTATTTGTTATGAATGTGTTCATGATTATCATTTGCTTAGAAGCGTAACTACCTGTTGAGTTTTATAGAAATGGAACTATTACGTCACTGGTATTTTGAATTCATATTCATGTACAGTTTATTATTCATCATCTTACTATATTTTTTCATAATTGGAAAAATTTGCATGTGTTAGGTATTCATACAAAATAACACTTACTACTATAACACTACTAACACTACACTCCGCTACTATTTTTCATTTATTGTATTTTTTATCATATATTGTTTGCATAATCCAATGCAATGATCAATTTGGACTAAACATTAACGAAATTAAATGTAATAGATGAAGTTTATATCGAAGATAATGGTATTTCGCTTGACAATATTTTGATCATTCCCCATGATGAGTATGAGGTTCAAGATGTGCATGCACATCCCCGTCTGAATTATCGTTCAAATTTTATTTCATCAACATTCTCCTCCAACACTTCACATGTATTTTCATTTTTGCTATCAACATTCCTGACTCAAATTTTGTTTTTATAATTCTCAAAACTCGAATAATCAATGAGAATGAGAAACAATGCTGAATTGATTGTTGTTGAATCACCTCGGAGGTCAGTTCGGCTGCCAAAGCACTGCACACGAAGAACACTATCGACCCTCCGAGGAGGAACGACACCATGGCCATCCCCTTCACGCCGAACTCGGTTAGCTGTGAAACATCATAACAACATAACTTTCTCGTCCAGTCTATCATTACTAGGGTTGCCGTTCGATATGGAAATTGCAAACAATATCGAAACTTTATCGAATATCGATCAGAATATATCGAAATTTCTCATTTTCAATCGATACTCGAATGGGTAAAAAATATCGAATTAGAGAACATGCGAGATTGAAAGTCATTTATTTATTTATGTATTTCATCCATCCATTTATTATTCATAAACAACGGAACCCAGATCCCAGAAGTGCCATGTAATAATGGGAATGATTGAGAGAAGGAAGCGATCATGGCAAAATTATTGTAGGAACCATCCCAGCATTGGCCTGGACTTCAGAGGGAAGCCATGTTAAACCCCTGTAAAGATATAGACGGGGACGGGGAATGAACCGGGTTCGATATTCCCTGCACGTCCTTGATCACATATGAAGCGAGTGCGTTAACCACAGTGCTGCGTGTGCCAGTTTCAGTTTCAACATCATCAATTTGTAGTAACGTGCCGGTATGCGAGTCTAACTTATTCATTCATTCCTCAATTTTCTTGTTGTACTTTCTATTTCTTCGAGATATTATATTTCTGGAAACTAAACGTCTATACATTCAAGAGCCATTGAATGACAATCGCACACATCATTTTGAATCGATTATTTTCCGACTCACGTGAACTGCTATCATCCTTAACACAGTTCATTGTAGCCACTCGGGTCAATATACATTTATTAGGTGCCAGATATACAAACCAGAATAAATAACATTTGTTTTCCAACTAATATCAGCAAAACGATGATTTCCTGATGTTCTTTTTACCATGAGCTGAATTAGTTGTTTTGAACATTCACTCCTACCGTATACAAGACGAGTCCAGCGGTTGTAACTCCCACAATGTTGAATGTGAACTGCATCAGTATCATAGGACTGTACACCGAGTCCAATTCGTCCGCGAATCTGAAACAAATTCAATTGATTGAATATTGAACTATAGTGTGTGACATATAATAATGGGATAATGGATGAAAATATAATCAGTCAATAATTCAGATGAATGATCGTATATATAATTTTATGCATTTTATAACTTTTTAATTTTTCAGTGATTATGTATTTTCAACTGACTGTCTATATGATCTGCATTTCATCTATTGTTGTTTTTTCAATGATAAACTTGTAAATCCTTCATTAGACGAAAATAAAATGAAATGAAATGAAATATAGACATCAAAGCAATTCTGAGGGTCAGGAGTATTTATGGTGCTTTTTTGATGAGAGTAGACATTGAAGATGTGTCAGATTGAGGAAGGTTAGAAAAGGTGAGAGTTTAAAGCAAGTGGTGAATTGAAGTTGGTGTGCATCTTATAACAATTGTATACGGGTATTTAGATAACGAATTCCACGAGGACGTCGGACCTTTCCCCTACAAACTCAGCATACACCATTACTGACAGCAAAGACCCTACTATTCATTCTATTTGCTTTTTCCAAAGTTGAAGACTATGGGTGGATTGCAGAGACGGAGTTTAAACCCCGGCCTACCTTAGACGCCGTCCAAATGAGAAATTGCATTGTGAGTGCAATGCAATTTCTTACTTAGACGGCGTCTAAGGTAGGCCGGGGTTCAAACTCTGTCTCTGCAATCCACCCTTTGTATTTGGTCATATGGGAACGGAGATAGAATGAAAGTGATATTGATATTTGAGTGATATTAACAGTATTGTGCTTATTATCATTAACAAGAAATTGTTTTTTGTATGTTCGATGACACACCAGCTAATCACTTGTACATTTATTTTCTTCTTGCGTAACTTCTTCCATGTAGCCCGCACACAAGCGTTCCTCTCTCATGCGGGTTCCTTGCTGCATCATTATATTCATTCACAGCTTCACCCTCTTATATCAATCATATCCTGTATATTATGTTGTGAATTATGTCTTGGAACAATAATGAAATGATTTCAGAATCAAAATGAAATCAAAATGGAATGAAAATTTGCAGAATGAGAAATACAAGCAAATTGGTAGGCCTACTGACAAGCACCGTGTTCTAACAGTAGGCCTAATGCCCTAGATTTCGTGTGCATCACCAACTGTCAATATATCAAGTGATTTGTGGGTTATCCCAATCTTTCATCCATTAATTGGGTATTTTCGTTATCAAAAATGAAGAGATAAACCATTTAAAAATGTCAATCAACCTCGAAGTTCACCTTATAAGTTTTGCATAATATATCGCATGCACTTTGAGCAGTCGCCTCATTTCAGCATCGACCTTCACCATCCGGGACTTCTTCGAATGTATTCTCTGTTCTGGTGCTGTCAGATCAGTTGGTCGATACTTCAGTGCGATATCCGACATCGAGATACCGTGGTCTGGTCGCTTACTGAAGAGTGCATTGTCATACGGACGCCACCTGCGTGCCACTGCAGAACCAGTTACGCAGTACTTCTTTGTGGGCACTTCATTTTCAGCCAACTGTCGAATGTTTGCCAGCCTGTATCGAAGGATCTTGAAAAGACCGTTCAGTTGTATCAGCATTGAGACCATTAGCGTATCAGCGGCAAGACTGACCATCATCTCTAAGCCATCGGTAGAGGTGACGAAGAAAGTGATCAATTCAAAATGCGGTGATTTTCCGATATACAATTCTGGATAGTAACCCCTAGAAAAGTGACATGGGATTAAATAGATTTTCTGAATTGAATCATGTTATATTGTATTATTTTATTCTATTCCATGTTTAGGTTTGTTTATTGATTCATCATGTTTATACCACGGACAAGTCCGAATAGGCTCTGAGGCCCTATTGTAGAATACAGGTATCTTCTCCATATGAGATGGCAATGAAAACAATCATCAACAAGAATTATTATCACAAATGATGCAAAGTTTCGGTAATTCAGATCGAATACATGGTGGAAGACATTGGTTAAAATATGTGAGTATCGTTGAAATAATGACTTGTATTGACTTGAAAAAATCAAATATCGCCGTGATGTTTGTTAGCTATGGTATTTTCAGGATCGGTGAATCTCTTGATGAAATTTACAGTGAATACATATTTCTATTTTAATTCAGAAAACTATCACTGTGACACCACGATGCATATCACAACTGTAGATTCCAGAATCGTCGGTTAATTGAATGGTTATTGAAGGTGAAGGTGAAGTTAAGGGTGAAGTTATTAAAAAGTAATTAGAGGTGATGGTGCAATGTCACTTCTTACCCAATCGGAACAGCACGCTTTGTCAAAATATCCACTGCTATTATAACCATGTTGAACCAAATTGCTACTGTCAAAATGAATGAATAGAAAAAAGTGAATGCATTTGTCAATAAACGAGTTCTGTTTATGATCAATTGCTCGTCATCGTTAGCATAACACCACGTTTCTCTTTCCATTTGTTGTAAAGTTGTCGCCATGTTTTGAATTCTGTCCATCTGCACCAACACGTTCGTCGTTTTCACGATGCATAATATGAACATGCAGATCTGTATCAGGTTTTCGCAGAGGTAGATGAGATGCAGCCAAGTCAGATAGATGTCGTAGATGTGTATGAATATGATTTTGAATGTTGACGTAATTAATAATATACGGGGACAAATATAACGCAGATGTTGTTTTATATTGTGTGGGTACAATAAATCCTCTCGCCATAATCCTACAAGAGAAAAGATTGACATATTGATTATTGTTTTCTGAACTACTCAAACGACGACCAAGTTATTTGAGGGTGGGCCTACTTCACAAAAGCCCGTGTCTCATGCGGGACTCGAACCCACAGCCGACTTGACTTCAGATTCCAAAGAAGAGCCGTGGCTGACTTGGCTAGACAGGTGGAAGGAACAAGGAAAACGACAGAGAAAGTGATGAAGTTGGTTTTCCTGAGTGTAACCTAGCTGTTGATCAGGTCGTAAAGCAAACAATAAAATAAGTTGATTCCAATTTTCAAATAGTAATTGATGTTCGTTGTATTTCTATAAGTGGA
Source organism: Brachyptera risi (assembly GCA_964007535.1). Lineage (NCBI taxonomy): Eukaryota > Metazoa > Arthropoda > Insecta > Plecoptera > Taeniopterygidae > Brachyptera > Brachyptera risi. Next base: position 13,728,766 of record OZ023328.1, on the reverse strand, counting down.
TGGAACGATAGAAATTATATCTCAAAACTAGAACGAATATAGAGTTCATTGGTCAACAACTAATTTTGAACATTTAGTTGTTAATATTGAAATATCGAAATGAAAATTGTGAAAGATTGTGTTGTGGATCTCAATATTAAAATTATTCACAGTGGAAAAATCAGTGTTCACATTATTATTATTATCATTATCATCATTATTTTTTCATAATCCATAAAATAATTCATCATAATCGTGTATTGTTGATAATAATATTGTTGATGTTGCCATTCACTTTCACTTATGTACTGGTGGGCCTACATTGTATTTGTCTTCAGATAAATCTGGTCGGGGCCACCAGATAAACCACAGATCACACGAATCAGGCTTCGTAGATAATTTCTGTGAAAAATCAACCATACGTATGTACACATATTTTGAGAAATAAATGGAATTCAAATTCAATTAATATCAAGATTATAACAAACAAAGAAACTTGATCCAAAATCATTATTTCCTAATAAAGCCTGAGGTGGAGATATAAAAAGTGAAAGGTAAGATAAAAGGTGAGATCGTTCGAATATAAGTGATCCACATAACCACCATTGTGTAAGCAATTTGAACCAGCCGTTTCGAAGAAATAAATTCAAATAACTGTTTTTATACATCAAATATATGGAAATGAGTCAAGATTCACTGCTTCCTAGATTCGATATTTGCCCAAGCATTAAATATTCTTCATATTCGTCAAGGTGTGTAGAATACCAGAGGAGATGAAGTAGCAATTAAATGAAGGACAAAGTGTGTAGAATACCAGAGTCGATAAAGTAGCAAATGTAGGACAGTTATTATACCTTATTTAGATATCTCGCTCATCTTACATCGCATATTTCGCGTTTGCCTAGTTAGAATAACACGGCGGGAAAAACATAAGAATATTTTCATTTGAAAAGAGAAGGAAATTTTGTGTGAAGTTGAATAACATTCTGTTACACATTTCTGGAAATTCTCAGCTTGATCGGCTCTGCCATTTTGAAGAAAAAACATGAAATGTGCTAAATTGGTACCACTCGAAGCAGTTTTTACCCATTTATAACTTAAATGTCACCCAATTGGCGAATTTAGGCAAAAGTTTGGCAAAGAAGTCGACATACTTTTACTTTCCGCTCGTCCAACAACGCGTATATAGCGTTTTCCTAGTCAGACGAGCCTCAGCGAGGATTCAATTTGACATACTGAAAAAAATTGGTGTTCGTTTTTATATATATTTTTTTTTTCAAAATGTTTTTTTGGCGGCTCTCCACAGGTCAAACGGCTATACAGCTATCAACTTCAACCTTTTTTCAGCATGGTTCCTCATCTAACTCAGATCTGTATAGTTTTGTGGCATTATCGGGTGGTAACTTTAATTTTTATGAATTTTAGAAATTCCAAAAATACCCATCAGAATAACATAGCGGAAAAAAATATTTTCCGAGAAAATGAAATTTTGCGTAAAGTTGAATCACATTCTGATACACATTTCTGGAAACTTCTAACTTGATCGGGTCGGCCATTCTGAAGAAAAAACATAAAATATGCTGAATTGGTACCACTCGAAGCAGTTTTTACCCATTTATAACCTAAATGTCACCCTATTGGCGAATGCAGGAAAAATGTTGGCAAAAACATCAACATGCTATTACTATCCGCTCGTCTAACAACGCATGTATGGCGTTTTCATAGTAAATATTGTGATCACATAAACATCTCATCACCTTAAAGATGTAGGCCCATGTAAATGTAAAAAGCATAGAAATCGAACACTCACCAACAGAAGAAGCCCATTTTATGCACAGATCCAAACATTGATACGTCATCAACTTGTTCATCAACTGCACTTTAATTTTATCCACTCTTCGAACAACAGATTCAAGAAGTTTCGACATAATAATCCACTTTCTTTGAAGTCGTTCGCGAATGTGACCTCAAAGTCTGAAACTTTTCAGTGATGCGTGGTTACCAACATCAAATTGTCATTCATTATTCACGATCAGTCGCTTTTCCTTCCTTCAAGTATACAAGATACGCTATCGATTTCGAGGAAAGCCTACATCAGCGCAACGTTTTCAGTGTCATCAACCTATAAAACTTACGCGATCGTAATGGGTTTCCAGATGCACATATCACGATGTAGTGACACCAACCTATGTCTTCAAAATATGAAGGAGGTGCTCCAACTCACATACTGCTAACATGGAAGGTATTTATGGTTTCTTGCGATCATTGCAGAGCCAATCATCCCGATTGCCTGTCGCGATTTAGTGGATTCCCTTGTAAACTAGATGTAGATAAGAGTGGCTGTGGTACCAATGGCATTGTTGAACTAACACAATCTATAATTATCGTAATCTACTGGGCCGTGTATAGCATTGTTGAGCATTGTTGTTTCAAATAGTTCGATATTAGTAGTTGTTTATTACTAGGCAAACGCGTTATGTGTTGCCGCGTTGATGGATGAGCTGGAACATCAACTTATCTTTGGATTGGTTATTATATATATAGGGCCTATATATATATATACACCTTGAGATCCGAACCATTACATCACTGCCATCTTATTTGCCATTAATAATTTATATGATAATAAAGAAGGCTTTGTTTTAATCGTTTACAATCAAGTGGTGACACTTGTTGCTTTGATTTAATAGGTATCTTAATAGCTTTGAATAATTGACACAAATAACATTATATATTTTTTTACATCAAAACGGCTGATCCGATTTGAGTAAAAGTTCGGAATAATGTGTATTATTATGTTGTTCGAGTTCTGTGAAAATTTGAAAAATTTCGGAGAACATTCACTTTGTCATTTTTTCCGCCTGGCTTATTCATATGGGTTTTTTGAAAACTTCAAAATGATTTATCTCAAGAATTGTTGAACCGATTTTGCCTCAAAACTATACAGCATCAAGTCAGATAGGGGTTCATGTGTGTGCCAAGTTTCATCATGATCTGAATTTCTGTTTGACCTGTAGAGCGCGAACAAAAAAACAAAAAAAAAAAAAAAAAAAACACCTTCGATTTTTCAAGTACAGTGTAATTGAGTCTTCGCTTCGCTCATCCAATTATCATCATTCATTTACATAAAACCTATGACTATCAATAACGTAACGGGATAAGCAACACGGCATAAGTCCTATCCTTTTAACACTAGGCAAACGCGTTATGTGTTTCCGCGTTGATGGATGAGCTGGAACATATCAACTTATCTTTGGATTGGTTATTATATATATATATACACCTTGAGATCCAAACCATTACATCACTGCCATCTTATTTTCCATTAATAATTTATATAATAATAAAGAAGGCTTTGTTTTAATCGTTTACAATCAAGTGGTGACACTTGTTGCTTTGATTCAATAGGTATCTTAATAGCTTTGAATAATTGACACAAATAACATTATATATTTTTTTACATCGAAACGGCTGATCCGATTTGAGTAAAAGTTCGGAATAATGTGTATCATTATCAGATTGAAGTTCTCTGAGAATTTGAATCCTCTAAGATGAAATATTTTTCACGAATGTTTTCCTCTGGCTTATTCTAATGGGATTTTTGAAAACTTTGGAATGAGTTTTCTCAGAAGTTGTTCAACCGATCGTGCCTCAAAACTATACAGCATCAAGTCAGATAGGGGTTCATGTGTGTGCCAAGTTTCAACTGATTTTGAATTTTTGTCTGACCTGTGGAACGCGAACAAAAAAACAAAAAAAAAAAAAAAAAAAAAACAGACACTTTTTTTTCGGTATAGTGTAATTGAGTCTTCGCTTCGCTCATCCAATTAGGCCGTTTTCACCATGATGGAATCAGCGCGCTTTCGTGTACATTTGTGAGATTCGCAATTTCAAATCAAATCGTACGTATTAGGCTCGTATTTCAATGTATAGTACATAGTTGTACAATTGCATTGATTTTAATCTTTCTCGTAGATGATGAGTAATCATCCAGTTATCAAATGGTAAATATAGCAGTAGGGCTCTTGACTAGGGGACTAAATGCTTTTACAGACGTATTTTAAATTTAGATTGGCTAATCCAAATGAAATTTATCCCAATATTGTGTAATGCAGTTGGAAAGAGCTGGATTCACAGATTGCATTACATCTATTACTTGTATAGATCAACACACAATAATACCAGCAAATCATCATAACATTTGTGAGGCGGCATCCCTTTGCTATGCGCATGGTGCGAAAGGGAAGCGCCATGTTGCTTATCCCGTTACGTTATTGATAGTCATAGATAAAACATAAGGTTCACTTGTCCACAAAGCCGATAGTATAGAAGCGATAGTTGCACCACAGGCAATCGGAACGCTGGACTAAGATTCTGACCCCAGAATTATTTCACTTCCAAGACCCGAGTTGAGTCACTACATAGGTTGGTATCACTACATCGAGAACATATTCACAGTCGAGATCGCAAACTCTGCACTGCACCTTGCCATGAAATATAGGCCCACTTCATTCGGTTGCTATCGAATCTAGGAAGCCGTGAATCTTGTCAACATTTTTCTGCTATCCGGAAGAAAAAAAGCAGGTACGCTGTCGCTGCTAATAATTGGAACTAGAGAAAAGTCAAATAATGAAGCGCGTATACTTCCAACAATGATATTGATTAAAACTAGGCAAACGCGTTATGTGTTTCCGCGTTGATGGATGAGCTGGAACATATCAACTTATCTTTGGATTGGTTATTATATATATATATATACACCTTGAGATCCAAACCATTACATCACTGCCATCTTATTTTCCATTAATAATTTATATGATAATAAAGAAGGCTTTGTTTTAATCGTTTACAGTCAAGTGGTGACACTTGTTGCTTTGATTTAATAGGTATCTTAATAGCTTTGAATAATTGACACAAATAACATTATATATTTTTTTACATCGAAACGGCTGATCCGATTTGAGTAAAAGTTCGGAATAATGTGTATCATTATCAGATTGAAGTTCTCTGAGAATTTGAATCCTCTAAGATGAAATATTTTTCACGAATGTTTTCCTCTGGCTTATTCTAATGGGATTTTTGAAAACTTTGGAATGAGTTTTCTCAGAAGTTGTTCAACCGATCTTGCCTCAAAACTATACAGCATCAAGTCAGATAGGGGTTCATGTGTGTGCCAAGTTTCAACTGATTTTGAATTTTTGTCTGACCTGTGGAGCGCGAACAAAAAAACAAAAAAAAAAAAAAAAACAGGCACTTTTTTTTCGGTATAGTGTAATTGAGTCTTCGCTTCGCTCATCCAATAATACATTGTTGACTGACCTTTTTCAACCATTCGTCGGCCATATTAAGATCAAGAAGCGCATTCCATTGTTACTTTTCATGTCGAATTATCTCTATTTGATGAATAAAATTAACCATTAATTTTTTTTCGAACGCATGTCCGAATTTCATGCACCTTTGTAATAAGACCGGTATGTGTCATTTATGTGTTCAAATTCGAGAATTTTTTTTTTCAATGTATACGGTATTTTATTTTTCAAATTCTCCGGCCCAGTCTGATCTTATGAAGTTTTCAGAATCTTTGAGATGATATTTCTCCGAAATGGTCCAACCTATGTGCCTAAAAAAACTATACAGTTCTGAGTTGAATAAGTCTGGGTGTACAGAAGATGTTTCATGTCGATCAGTTAAACCGTGCAACCAGTGCAGTGCTAACTGAAAAAAAAACAGACAGACAAACAAAAAAAACATACAAAGCCATATCATAAGAGTAGGATGGAGGTTTTCGCTATCGCTCATATAACGCAGCATTATGCTTTGTAAAATGAACAAGATATCTATTCGAAGTATGATCGAGAACTCTACACACCTTGACGGGTATAAAATATACTCCATTAGACAAACATATTATCTAGAAAGCCGTGAATGTCAGCAACATTTTTTTGCGGTATTATTTCTATATTCTAGGCAAACGCGTTATTTGTTTCCGCGTTTATGGACGAACTACTTATCAACTTATATCTTTGGATTGGTCATTTATATATATATATATATATATATATATATATATATATATATATATATATATATATATATATATATATATATATATATATATAAATATATATATATATATATATATATATATACACCTTGGGATACAAACAATTAGGTTACTGCCATCCTATGTCCTAATCAATTTCTATAATAATAAAGAAGGCTTTGTTTTAGTCGTTTACAATCAATTGGTGACACCTGTTGCTTTAATTGAGTGGGTATCTTAATAGCTTTGAGTGATTTACAAAAATAACATATATTTTTTTACATAAAAACGGCTGATCCGATTTGAGTGAAAGTTCGAGATGATGTGTATCATTATTATATTGAAATTTCTTCAGAATTTGAATTCCATCGGATGAGATATTTTTGACGAATTTTTTCATCTGGGTTGTTCTCATGAGATTTTTGAAAACTTTGAAATGAGTTTTTTCAGAAGTGGTTGGACCGTTTGAGCCACAAAACTATACAGCATCGAGTTAGATAAGGACACTTGGGTATGCCAAGTTTCAACTCATTTTGAATCTTCGTTTGACCTATGGAGCGCCAAAAAAAAATGAAGAAAAAAAAAACAAAAAACAGTCACTTTTTTTTCGGGTATGGTGAAATTTAGTCTTCACTTCGCTCATCCAATAATATAATGGACACAAAATATCCACACAGTTATTTTCTCTCTTCAAAACGGCTGGTTCGTAATAAATGTGTTTTATTCACGTGTTCAAATTCAGTGAGAATTTGAGTTTATTTGGAGAGACCTTATTTTTCACATTTTCTCGTTCTGCAGCCTAATCTTATGAAGTATTTAGAAACTTTGAGATGGTGGTGTTTCTGAAATATGGTCGAACCAACTTGAGCTTAAAACCATACAGTCTTAGTTTGGATGAGTCTACGTTGTAGATACAAAAATGAGAAGTTTCATGTGCATCAGTTGAACCTTGCAAACTGTGCAGTTCTAACAAACAAACAGAAAAAATTAAAACGAAATAAACATAAATGCAAAGCTCCATAAGAGAGGGATGGAAGTCTTCGCTATTGCTCATCCCATTACCATTGAATCATAATATTTTGGTACCCAGTTTACCCATCGGGGATGCTCACCACCAAATCTCGAGTACTACTGAAATCTTGAGCCTGCCAGATCCTGTCTTCATATCTCTCATTCCACGATTTTATTGAATGGAAATATGTATCGTTTATCATTATACTCAATACAGCGATACATTATTTTGAATCATTTCATGAAATCAGTTCAGTGAGAGTTTTAAGAATTTCAGTCAAGTTCTGATCCGCTTATATATAGCATATAGCACGACTATACAGCACACGTGAAACCTGTTGCACCGTACTCTATCTCTCTCTTTCTCTTTCGCTCAACCCTTTTTATCTCTCTTCGTTCCTCTCTTTACATCCCCTCTCATTTTATTTCCACCATTCACCCTTTTCCTCTCTCCAAATCCATCCCTTTTCTCGTTCTCTCTCTATCTTTCTTCTAGTATTTAGATCAAAATTTGTTGAGGGGGTTGGCCAGTTTCCAGCAAACCCCCTCAATGCACCTTGATTCATACTAGGCAAACGCGTTATGTGTTTCCGCGTTGATGGATGAGCTGGAACATATTAACTTATCTTTGGATTGGTTATTATATATATATACACCTTGAGATCCAAACCATTACATCACTGCCATCTTATTTTCCATTAATAATTTATATGATAATAAAGAAGGCTTTGTTTTAATCGTTTACAGTCAAGTGGTGACACTTGTTGCTTTGATTTAATAGGTATCTTAATAGCTTTGAATAATTGACACAAATAACATTATATATTTTTTTACATCGAAACGGCTGATCCGATTTGAGTAAAAGTTCGTAATAATGTGTATCATTATCAGATTGAAGTTCTCTGAAAATTTGAATCCTCTCAGATGAAATATTTTTCACGAATGTTTTCCTCTGGCTTATTCTAATGGGATTTTTGAAAACTTTGGAATGAGTTTTCTCAGAAGTTGTTCAACCGATCGTGCCTCAAAACTATACAGCATCAAGTCAGATAGGGGTTCATGTGTGTGCCAAGTTTCAACTGATTTTGAATTTTTGTCTGACCTGTGGAGCGCGAACAAAAAAACAAAAAAACAAAAAAAAAAAAAAAAAAAAAAAAAAAAAAAAACAGGCACTTTTTTTTCGGTATAGTGTAATTGAGTCTTCGCTTCGCTCATCCAATAACATACTAATCAATTGAAGTTGTTTCATATATATATATATATATAAATATATATATATATATATATATATATATATATATATATATATATATATATATATATAAATATATATACATATGTGTATATATATATATATATATATATATATATATATATAATTATATATATATATATATATATATATATATGAATATATATATATATATATATATATATATATATATATATATATATATATATATATATATAAATATATATATATAAATATATATATATATATATATTGGGTTTTATCGACGCACTATAATGATAACTAAGATCTATTGGCGTCAAATGGATGATTGATGAGATGATGGGATGGGATGATGAGATGAAGGAAATAGGTATTGAGAAGGATAGTGGGAAGAAAGCGGTCGTGGTCTATATGTAGGAACCATCCCGGCATTAGCCTAGCTGGACTACAGAGGGAAACCACGAAACACCCCTGTAAAGATGGAGCGGGGATCGAACCAGGTTCGATATGGCCCTTCACCTTCCAGATCACATGAAGCGAGTGCGTTAACTACTCAGCTTGATGTGGAGGAGAAGTTGTTTTCTTCCAATGAAAATATCAATTTATAAAATATATATCGAACGATAAAAATTTCTATCGAGAATTATTGCCCTGAGCGAATAGAAATTACTTATTCATTTTCAACAGTTATTCCATCTAATTAGAAAAGGAACTTCGTCAAATTTGAAAAAGAACTTCGTCAAATTTGGATCAACTACTCATATAGTATATTTTGTGAGCAACGAACGAGTGTAAGTACAGGCCGTTTCCAGCGTGAACGACTGAAAGGCACGTGTCATGTTGCTGAATACAGAACTCAAATTTGACAACAAAGAGAGCTGCCCTGGAAGTGGTGTTCAGGAAAAACTGGTCCAATACTGTTTTAATAACTGTCTAGTGGATTTAGGATGACAAAATTAGATTAATCAAGAAAGTCCCCATACACCTTTTTTTAATTGTGCTCACAAAGTATTTTCAAAATGTGAATGCATTCGAAATAGATGAAGCACACAATTTGTCAAAATTGAATTTCCATTTAAATTAACTTCATAGGACTACATATCATTTGAAACTTCAATTAGAATATATCTCATCTTGTTGATTTGATATGAATCATTTATCGATCCAATTTGTATCATGATTATACCTCTTCATGAGGTGTGGTAACATTGATTCTTACATCCGATGATTATTCCTGTACACATTCAAGTATTAGGTTTTTCATTATCATTTTATTTCCAATTGTAGGACCTGTACTGTCAATTGAATAGCTGAAATATGATAAATGAAAGCTATCTGTCTATTTCATGTGAAGGAACAGAATAGACCGATATGAAATTTGAGATCGATATTGTGAATCGTTCTTCAAGGAACGACAGACGACAACAACTTTAATAATATATCTGATTTTATGTTGTAAATCACGCGACACCGAAAGGTTCAAACCACACTGAGGCCACATTCGCGGACAAGACCCAAGAGAGTGAGTGAAAATGTCAAAATGTCTCAACAATTTAGAAAAGAAAAGAAATCAAATCAAAGTGCGGTTCATGAACAAGTTGATGACGTATCCGTGTTTGGATCTTTGCATCAAGCTGGCTTCTTCTGCTGGTAAGCGTTTGATTGCTTTACACGGCCGTGATTTGAAGTACAACAATCAATTTTCCACGTGCACACAAATCGCAATCACGGTATGGTGATACCAACCTATTTCATCATAATACTGGGCAAACGTGGAATATGCGTTGTAAGATGAGCGAGATATCGGGATAAGGTATGATAAGAGTCATTAGTAGTCCTACATTTGCTACTTTACCGACTCTGGTATTCTACACACTTTGTCCTACATTTGATACTTCATCGACTTTGGTATTCTACACACCTTGACGAATATGAATAACAGTTCATTCTTGGGCGAATAGCAGTGAATCTCGGCAACCTAAATCTGCTCTAATTAGACGAGCTTTAGCGAGGATTCAATTTGACATACTGAAAAAAATTGGTGTTCGTTTTTATGTTTTTGTTTTTTTGTTTTTTTTTATGTTTTTTTGTCGGTTCTCCACAGGTCAAACGACTACAGCTATCAACTTCAAACTTTTTTTCGTCATGGTTCCTTATCTAACTTAGATCTGTATAGTTTTGTGGCATTATCGGGTGGTAACTTTTTTTTATGAATTTTAGAAATTTCAAAAATCCCCATTAGAATAACCCGGAGGAAAATACTTGAAAAATCAAAATTTTTCAAGACCTCTCAAATTTTTGCCGAATATGAAGGAAACTATTAAGCACATTTTGAGAGATTTTTCGCATCAATCGGATGAGAAATAACGAAGAAAACGCACTTATAAAGCATTTTCTCATCAATTCAGGCTATTACGGGAACCAATTAAATCTATAGCAACAAGTGTCACCAATTAATTCAAAACGATTGAAATGAATGAAGAGGAAGGCCGTGACATAACTGATTCTCGTAAGGTTTTTGAACGTTTGGAGTGATCCAAGGTCTGTAGATGTAGATTGGGTTGACAAATTATTTTTCATTCTAGATTTCTATACCCCTAAGCTCGTCTAACAACGCGCATCCCGCGTTTTCCTAGTAACTATAACTAGGAAAACGCGGGATGCGCGTTGTTAGACCAGCTTGGGGGTATAGAAATCTAGAATGAAAAATAATTTGTCAACCCAATCTACATCTACAGACCTTGGATCACTCCAAACGTTCAAAAACCTTACGAGAATCAGTTATGTCACGGCCTTCCTCTTCATTCATTTCAATCGTTTTGAATTAATTGGTGACACTTGTTGCTATAGATTTAATTGGTTCCCGTAATAGCCTAAATTGATGGGAAAATGCTTTATAAATGCGTTTTCTTCGTTATTTCTCATCCGATTGATGCGAAAAATCTCTCAAAATGTGCTTAATAGTTTCCTTTGTATTCGGCGAAAATTTGAGAGGTCTTGAAAAATTTTGATTTTTCAAGTATTTTCCTCCGGGTTATTCTAATGGGGATTTTTGAAATTTCTAAAATTCATAAAAAAACAAGTTACCACCCGATAATGCCGCAAAACTATACAGATCTAAGTTAGATGAGGAACCATGACGAAAAAAAGTTTGAAGTTGATAGCTGTAGCCGTTTGACCTGTGGAGAACCGAAAAAAAAAACATTAAAAAAAAAACATTAAAACGAACACCAATTTTTTTCATTATGTCAAATTGAATCCTCGCTAAAGCTCGTCTGATAATATTTGATGAATAAAAACAGTTGATTTAATTTTTTTCTTTGAAACCACTTAGCCCGAATTGCTCACAAATGGATAATTATGTGTATCATTCATGTGTACACATTGACAGAGAATTTCATTCTTCTCGGAGAGATTTCATTATTTCAAATTTTCTTCCTCAGCCTATAATCTAATGGGGTTTTTAGAAACTTTGACATGATATTTCTCAAGATAGATCCAACCGATTCATCCCAAGAACTATACAGTTCTAAGTTGTAGAAGTTTTACCGTACAAAAAAGTTACATGTTGATCAGTCAAACCTTGCGACCTGTGCAGTGCTTACAAAAAAACAGGAAAAAACACACAGACAAAGCTCTATAAGAGTGGAATGGAAACTTCGCTACGCTCACCTGATGAAGAAGGTGACTCAACTCCCATACTGATAACATGGAAGGCATTTGTGGTTTCTTGCGGTCATTTCAGAGCCAATCGTCCCGATTGTCTGTCACGATTTAGCGGATTCCCTTGTGAACTAGATGTAGATAAGAGTGGCTGCGGTACCGGTGGCATTGTTTAACTCACACAATCTATAATTTCCATAATCTACTGGGCCGTGTATAGCATTGTTGAGCATTGTTTTTTGAAATAGTTCGATATAAAAGCGTTAGTTGCGCTACAAGCAATCGGGACGATGGACTCACATTCTGACGCCGGAAATATTTCACTTTCAAAACCCGAGTTGGGTCACCTTCTTTATATTATGATATAATAGGTTATCATAATGTAAAGGAGGTGTACCGACTCCCTTACTAATAGCATTAGCGGAATTTGTGGTTTCTAGCTGACAATTATTCATGAGTCAAAGGTCCCGATTGCCTGTCGCGATTTAGCGGTTTCATTGTGAACTAGTTGTAAATCAGAGTGGCTGTGGTACCGCTGGCATTGTATAGCATTAAGCTGCCTTTCCATAAACATGTTCACGAAGCGAAACGAAACGAAACGAAAAACAATCAGTCGATAGCCAATCACAGGCCCGGAAACCACTAGGAGTCCATGTTGGAATTTCGCAACATGGCGGCCAAGACAAGTTGGGCCAAACTCAACTTTTTCGATAACTTTTTCGAATAGCGATTTTCGAAAATCGCTATTAGAGTTCGGTATAAAAGCTATACAAGCAATCGGGACCCTGGACTAATTTGCTGACCCTGGAAATATTTCACTTTGGAGGCGCGAGTTGGAACATCTTTATGATGGAGTAGATTGGTATCGCTGCATCATGTCACATTTCTGTATAGCTAGAGTAACGCAACATGCGTTGTTGGATCAGCGATATGGGCATTTTATATAACATGGAATGGAATGCTGTACATACACCTTGTGTTCCAAGCAATTATTTATATGTCCGTGCTTTTCTATTTCATTCATCACTCATTTTAATCGTTTCCAATTGATTGTTCAATGAGCTCTGATTGATGTTGAAAAATTACATGATAATTATGTTTCATCAAAAATGCATGAATGGAAACTCGAGACAATATGTATCATTATCATATTAGAATTTCGTGATGATTTGAATTCACTCGGAAACGAAATATTTCATCCAAATTTTCTTCTTTGGTATCTTCGTATGTTTTGTTTTTATCTTCGAAATAGGTTCACTCAGAAGTGGTGCCACCAGAAATGTTGCTATATAACCTCGCAGTCGATACTCCTGAAAACGTTGATATTAATTCCTTCGTGGTGCCACCGATTGCGCTCAAAACTGCGCATTATCGAACTAGATGAGGACACTTGTGAATGTCAGGTTTCAACTGGATTTGTACATCTCGTTTGACAAGTGGAGCGCAATCAGTAAAAAAAATAATGGAGAAATCACATACTTTTTTCGAGTACGGTGAAATAGAGTTATTCAAGTTATTCAAGTTATTGAGTTATTCAATATCTCGACGACATAATTATATTGGAATTGCTATGATTCATTTGTCAATTCTAATCCATTGAACCATGAAAGTTGGATGATATCCATTGGACAATTTCAATTTAATATCTCAAGTCGACGTGAGTTTGAGTTCCGCATGATACAACAGATCTGTAACCATTATCACCTTTTATCCGAACATACGTAACCCCAAATAAGTTACTCCTGTTGGTGGGATCGCTATGCAAGCAATACCAGTAATCAATCAACAATATTCTTCCTTCCAGGATTGTGGCGAAAGAATGAGTCATCAACTAACAGGATAAGACAACATCTGCATTATCTTTATCCCCGTTTTCTAATAACAACGGCAACATTCAAACTCCTATTCATACACACCTATGACATGTTCAACATAGGATTGGAACCGATTCCTCTCTGTGAAGACCTCTTGCAGATCTTCATGTTCCTCGTATGTATCGTGAAAGCCACGAACGTGTTGGTATACTTTGACAGGATTCAAAACATGGCGACAACTTTACAACAAATGGAGAATAAAGCAAGGCAAAATGCTGGCAATGACGAGCAACTGATTCTGAATAAAACTCGTTTAATGGCAAACGGATTCACTGTTTTGTATCCATTTTGTTTAACAATAGCAGTTTGGTTCAATATGGTGATCGTAGCAGTGGAGGTTTTAAGAACTAGAGATTTTTTCTTGAGGTGAGGAATCATATTGCACCATAATAATAATACCTTTTTTAATCCTATCCAACCAAAAGACAATTCAAAAAACATGTTCTATTTTGAATTCTCTGAAAGTTTGAAAGAAATTCAGAAGTCACTCCTGCCACAGAATGAATATGTTACCTGACATTTTAGGTCAGCTCTTGGCGATCAGTTCTAAATTATTGCAGCTTTCAGAATTCATGAAAGAATATCAGAGGTTCTCGGCGCGTCAACAACTTGGCCATTTTGTGTCAGATTATTATCGGATAGTAAATATTGGGGGATAATAAATACTACTGCACGTACTATAAGGACGACATGAACAGGATGTTATGGGCCTACGATTTATAAGGGAGAGTTGAGAGAGTTCGGTTCCCGCCATGGCCGACTATCCTGACAGAGGTTTTTCGTGGTTCAACTTTGTACATATTGATACTGGAATGGTTACCTCACAAAAGACAAGACCGACTTCTTGCCAGTATCCAATAACACAATGCAATAATCAACATTTTATCTCTTCTCTCCATCATCACATTGAATAACCACCAACTGAAGAAGAAATAATAGCGAATAGCGAAGAGCGAATACTGAAATAGCGATACTACCAAGAGTGAAGGAGGGCTTGGCGTGTAGAAATTCCGTGAACAAGCTACTTTTTCGAGGAATTGACCATTGTAGATGGGCGTGAGTTATACGAAGCAGGGGAAATTTTAGATACCTTGATTGGCTATTTCCATATTTTCCCCTGCTTCACTGTCCACTTGATTGGTTTTTATATTTTGTGACATCACGAGGGCGGACGATCTACAATGGTCAATTGGTTAGAGTAGGCCTACAAAGGAGCTTTTGATTGAGGTTTTGGCTTAGGTTATGATCGTTTCCTTGGATAGGCCATCCTCTTTCCAAGTAAACACGTCAAGCCACGTTCACTCTTGGTAGTATCTTTATTCCAGTATTCGCTCTTCAGCGCCTCAATAGATCTTAGTCATCAGGATACAGTGCATAGTTGAACCTAAAACAAAAGAAAATAAGGAGAGGTTCTAGTAAAAGAATAGAAATGAATGAGAAGAATTAAGAATGTAACGTGTGAGGCTCCATGTGCAGTAGCAACCTGATCTTGCTTGGTCTGGATCCTTATGCCATTGATCAATCTGACATGAGTGAGCCTAATGTGACCCAAAGATCTCGCCGGTATAGCCCTCAGAATCAATATATTAAGTCATGATAAGTTATGATAGAGTAGTAGTTATCAAGGGAGCCAGTTCGGATGTGGGTGAATTCTCCTACTTAAATAGAACTGGTAGGGACTGGAATAGGCGTATAGTAGCAATATATTCAAGGGGGATGAGAAATGAGGAATGGAGAAATGAGGGTGAAATAATTCCGTCAAAAGGTTGGAAAGGTGGTCAAAATTTTAAACACAGGGGTAGGGAACTTGCCACCACGCATTCATATGCAATTCGAAGAGAAAAAAAGATACAAAAACAAAACAAATGGTATTACCATTTTTTTTTCTCAATCGTTTTTCAATCATTTTGATCGTTTTTTCACACCTTCGAATGGTGTGAACATTTGAGAAAGACCCACATTATCAATAGTATATAGGCCTACTCTTGAAAACTAAAGAACAAAATAATCGTTGAATGAAAAAAAGTTTGATATAAGTGTATTACATACCTTATCATGCATAAATGATGAAGGTCATCGACCAAAACAAAATATTTTGGTAACTTCGATACTTGAATGAAAGAAACTATTTTCAACTGTGGCCCAATCATTCAAAAATTCTTAACAATGTTGTGATGTTCCTGATCGTATCCAGTCACGGTGAATTATTAAACTTAAAAACACCAAAACTAATCAGTAAATTGGAAATATATGTATTTTAATAAAGTGGGAGCAACTTCTTTCTTCGGTGGGTATTGCTGGAAGCCGGTTTCACCAACTGATAACTAAGCATTGATTAGTTAATCATCAGTCAAGGAACGAAAAAAGTATACGTAAACAAAGGCGATTACCATCAGTCAATTCTCTAATTGGTGCATGAATCACTAATCATCTATTGGTGATACCAGCTTCCAGTATATTGAATAGATGCCCTTTCTTTCTGGAGGCCTTCTAAATTTTACTATCAAAATCTCGCATGCACTTGCGATAATGCCAAACGTTTCAATTCAGGATATCAATAAATTTCCTCATGACTTTTCTAGGGGTCACTATCCAGAATATCTCCGACCATCACCGTATTTGGAATTTACCGCTTTCTTCGTACTCTCAACCGATGGTTTGGAAATGATGCTGAGTCTCGTATCTGATACGTTAATGGTGACAATGATGATACAACTGAACGGTCTTTTCAAGATTCTCCGATACAGACTGACAAACATCAGACAGTTAGCTGAAAGTGATATTCTACCAGAGATATATTGTGGGACAAGAAAGTGGTGGAGTCTTCCACGTGAGAGAGCAAGGTTCATCGAGAGGACAGTGCTCAACACCTCGCTGTCGGATATTGCACTTCACTACCGACCGACGACACAGTATCGTGACACGTGTATGAGCAAGACTAGGATGCTAGAAGTGGACATCAGAATGGGACAATTGCTCAAAGAGAACGCGATACAATATGCAGAACTCATAAGGTAACCTCGGGGATAAATTGAATCATTTATAGGAGCTGACAGGCGTTAAGAGACATTAAACGATCGCAAAATCAATCAAGAGCCAAGTTCAGAACGTGTATCATTATCAACATTCCGAACTCTCGTAGTCCTACATTTTTCATTCAGTAACGTGATGAGATAAGAATCAATTTCATTTGATCAATTTGAATTTGACTGGTCGTGAGAGTGAACCTCTTCGAAGCTTGCATTCGTTGTCTTTATATGTTGAACCGATCAGGCAAACAAAATAAAAGACAACAATTGTTTGCGTAGTCTATCGCGCTTCTGATTCCTTATGTGTATTTGATCAAAATTCTTTTTTGTCGTAAACCTGTATATTTTCATTGGTATAAGAAAATGAAACAAAAACCTAATTGGTATTTTGAAAAGTCTGGTCGTGAGAGTTCGTGGCGTGAAAGCTTACATACATAGCGAACGCCTGTGGTTCCGATAAGTGACTATTCTGCTTTTCAAGAAGGGAAAAAACACTTTTAATTGGTTAATTGAACAACCCAGAACTACTTTTGATATTGTGCCAGAGGCTGATATGCACCAAATCTGTATTCAACAGACTTCTTTGAGCTCGGTGTTCCTTAATTATCTAATCGCTATAGTTTGCCCTTCAAACTAAGTCTCTCATTTCAACTAAATCTTTCCATTTTTTTTCTCTCTC